>OU612077.1:2400000-3600000 GCA_914767735.1 Anoplius nigerrimus
AGGAGGATTCTGCAATATTCTGATCTAATAATGCACGCTCCAGTGTCCTCAGTGGTAGATTTGTCCACATCCCTATTACTACTAAATCTATGTCACTGAAACAGAAATTTGGCACATGATTTATCACAGTAATTTCAAATACTTTCGCCATAAGATTTTGTCGTTCTTACCTTGTTGGCAAGTATAGACCTGTACGGAAACTACCGAATATCTCAACTTTAGAATCAGGCCAGAGATCATATATGACGTGCTCTATCCTCTTGACAACACGCATTCGTAAACTGTGTTCCTCATTGGAAGGGCACATATATGCGAAGAAATCTTCTATTTCTTCGTGTAATCTGAGAAGCAAAAAACAATTGGGCGTCGATGCTATTACATTGTAGTACAATGTTGCAAATGTTGTACCTTATGCAAGGACATGAGGTAGGAAAGCGTCGGTAAGACTGTTCTAATCATTGCGACCGAGCTTCAGTCGTTGACCGAAGCGCATCGATTTCGATGCAATAAGCGATCAGATTATTCGAATGCAACGACGGAGCACATGTACGAAGGATCCATTGCACACCGTCTGAGCAGCGTGACACAAGTCTAACCTTAACGACACTCCTGCCCATATGGACGCGCCGTACGTTAAATCGCCCGACATAACGAGGAAATCGGATGGAATAAGTCGTGCACAATGGGAAACTTACCCGACTACTCCCTTGGAGTAAATCTTATTAGGTACCCGCCACGGACAGCCGCCGTATTCACCAACTAAGGCATCGTAATTGTAGTTCATGCCGTACGTGCTAGCACGGTTCTCACCTTTCCTGCGCGACGGATTATAATAACTGTTGCACATATTGTACTGAACACGATCACTGGCACGATTGTTGAGCGAGTCGATGGCGATATAGTCCTGCTGAAGCTTAACGCCCATCACGCTCGACGAGGAGTCGTTCTTTAGGGTTAAAATATCGAGGCCTTTCTCAGCTTCCCAAATGTGTAACCACAAGTCCTTAGCGGGGCCGAACTGCTCCGGTTGATACCAACCGATAGTCGGATCCATTAAACGATTCGCGTCTCTTTAACCCACGACCGATGTTCTTCGCGCACTACACTATTGAATCTGTTCTTAAGTCAACTTTTTATTGAAAAATACTTCCACCCGATGCGTTTTAACCTGCGAGCACCGTGGAATTCTCATGCAGACACGGCCGATGAGCGCAGGCGTCTACCAAGATGGCCCGCTCGTTTTTCCCCTGCCCACACTGATTTTGCGGATCGACGGCAGGTGGTGTAGCATGGCGTCTTGTGCAGTCTTGTGCGATTCCTTCCAAATCTACTATCCGCGACCAGTCGATGCCCCTTCTCGAGCCGTTGCTTGACAGACGGGGCCACTGACAATTGTACAGGTGTCCACCGAACGATTCGCCTCCCTGGACCTCATCTCAGAACGGCCGCGTGACACTCCTTCTGGAACATGCTCCTCCAGGTACGTTCGCGTATTGTTGTGTCGCCGAACTGGAGAGAGAGGGCGTCCGGTAGGTGCGACCCGTCGAACTTTCCTGAAATTACTCCCACGATCCCGCCGGAACGACAGAGGCCGTTACGAATTTTCCAGAATACTATTTCGTAATGGACGATACGAGGACGGAGGATGGCGCGGGTCAAACGAATCCGACGATCGTGAGAAAGGAGGATGTCTCGCCTACGACGCCGACCAATGTCCCGCTCGCGGACGCGAAAAGTTCGAGCGACACGAAGAATTTGCAGGCTCGCATCGTTCGCGGCGCGAAGAAAGTCAAATTGGACCCGGACCCCGGTGGAACCGGTGAAAAGAAAGGTTTGTCAAGTTTTTCCATAGCTTTCGCGGTAATGGAGGGAAAAATGGAGTGGGTTTTAAGTTATATGTTTGCAGATGTTAAGGAGGATGAGAATGCTGAAGCCAAGGTAGTCAGGTCCTTGAAAAGGTCTTGTGAATTATGGTCAATGGAAGATAAGAATACGTTCTTCAAAGCTCTTAATGAGTATGGTAAAGACTTTGACGCTCTTCAGACCTATTTCTTAAGCCAGGGAAAGAAGAGAGGCCTACCAGACATCATGATCAAGAACAAGGAACAGATACGTCATTTTTATTATAGAACATGGTTGAAGATATCTAAACATTTGAAATTCTCAGAAGGTCAGTCAGAGGGAGCAACTTGTTCCAATGTCAGGATAAAAACGTAATTATAAAAAAACAAAGTCCGACAACAAGGCAGATGTAAACAGAACTGCTTTTTTGCAGATGTAAAAAAAGCGTCGCAGGAATTATACGGCTTGATCAATTACGGTGAACTACGGCGAAAATTGCCGCGAACGCACGAGAAAGTTCATCTCAAGCTGAACGAATTAATTTATTGGGGCTCGACGCAAGTACGACTCCGAGGGAAAACTATGAGAATCAAGACTCCAATTTGCAGGGCACTGAGAAAACTGAACCAGTTGGAAGGTATTAGATGAAAAGCAGCAGTTGGTCAATTGGTCAATTCATCGATTTACTGACTAATTGCTTACAGACTGGCAGGAGGAGATTAAACTTCCGTCCAGGGTGACAATCGAGCTAAGGCCCCGCAATAACATGGCGTGGTGGCAGGTGCAAGCATCATCTATGAATCCGAGGGTACGAACCCTCCTGCCAATCCAGAGGCGCCTCTCGAACCTTCTAATCTTCCTGCAGCAGCGGTGGCGACCTGCCAAGTACAAGAGCGTATCCTTCCATGGTGCAAAAACCGGTTTCCCCCTTTTCGCACTTCCGCTTACAAACGGGAGGCACCTACTCCTTACATCACAATTTGCGCAAAGTGCACGAGCGCCGATTACGCCTCGGCGAAGGACGCGAAAGACACCCGCCTGCTGCGGGTCGCACCGACGGAGGGTTGCAAGATAGCACTGCCAGTGGTAAACCTTGGAGAGTACCTGACGAGCAACAGCGTCAGCCTGAACTCCTACGAGAAGCGTCTCAGTCTGAAGAGCTCGAGGGTAGATCTCCTAGGCTCCGTACAGTATCTGAAGGGAGTCGGTAAGAAGGGTATCAAGAGGTACAAGTCGGTAAAAAAGACAGCTTCCTCGCAAGACGAACAATGCGGCAGCATAACGTACAGCGACGTTGATGCCACGGAATCTGCGGGCAGTGGTTCTGAGAGACCACTTCCTGCCAATGTAGAGAGTTCGGCTGCGGAGGAATCGTCGGAGCCGAACAGATTCCCGGGTCGCGAGACGATCGACAGGATACGAAGAGGATGGAATATAGAGGAAGCCAACACCATCACCGTCGGCGACCTCTTCTTAATGGTACTTAGCATGGCCTCTCCCGAACGGAACTCCGCTATCCCACTCGTCGCGCCATTTTCCAGCGCGCACGATTATCCCACTCTCAGTCTCAGATATGTCTTCTAATTTTCCAAGTTTAACAGTTCGGTCGCGAGTCGAAGATCATGCTTGAGTATTGGTGGGACGGTCATTCGACAGAGCAGCCAACGGAGGACATGTCGGAGGCAGCGGCCATGCGAGATGATAATCTATGCTTAGCCCTGCAGAAACTCTTGTCCCTGGCCAAGCACACCTATGGAACGAATAAAGTAACACCTCCCTTCCCTTGCCTCCGCTCTCTGATGGGCTGGCCCACGGTGCATATAAGCTGTCTTCGCAATTATGTGTAGGTCTACGACAACGCGAGGACGAAATCCGGAAGTGAGACTGTAGTTTCCTCCCGCGTACCATCGATCAGAGAGTCCGCGTTTAGGAGACCTCTTATCCCACAACCGTATCACAAGGTTGGCACGGCAGACGCGTTTAAAACTCAGTTGGACGTGAGTGTACATTTATCTTAGACCCTGTCTATGTCGTCCTATAGTCTTGGCCTACAACGAATATTTTATAGAAATTCAAGACACGATTCTGCAAGAGGGGCAGGACGATCAGGCAGAAGAGCTTGATCGTACAAAGAGTTCTGCCGATTGTCTCTACGCCAGTCGAGGTTCCTGAGAACATAGCGGTCGTTCAAGCTACGACTAAAGCTGAAGAGTCCCCGTCAACGGAAGAAATCGAGAGGACCGACAAAGTTGTACCGACAGAGGCCAACACAACACAGGAGAAGAACTTCTTGGACGCACTCGAAGTTGGAACCAGCGTGAAGCCTGGGAATTCCATCATCGCCGGCGCCACCAATTCCATTATCACCAGTGCCACGCAAATTCTGAAGGAGGGAGAGCATCAGTGGCTGAACAGCGAGGTAACGAAAGACTTCCTTATCGTCGTTCATCATCGCGATCGTTGTCGGATTAATTAGGCGTGTCGGCTTGTCGACATCGCGATTGAATTTTCAGGTGGCAGATTTTTCGCTGAGCAGCTTCTTGGGTCAGCTCGAGTCACCGATAAAAGCATCCCAGAGAAGTCAGGCCGGCGATCACATCGAGGACACACGACCGTCGTCCGATGTAAATATCGATACGCGAATATTCAGTACTGGGAGAAATAAATTATTTTACTGTAAACTCGTATGTCTCAGGTCGTTTCGCACATGCAATGCCTCATGGGGGAGAACAGCGTGGACTACATGGCGAAATTCGCAAATCTTGCGTCGCAGATAGCATCGGACGAAAATAAAAAATGAATAATGATATCGATACGATGTATCAATTAATAGATTGTTGACTCTTTTACAAAAGTAATCTCAGTTTATTCATTATCCCGTTCCCATCTCTTCTACCAGCGACGGTCGTCAAACGTTACAATAAATTATGTACAATAGTATTAAAAAAAAAGAACAGCACAAAAACAGATACACATAGTACACACGTAAGGAACGTAAAAAAGATTCATTGTCGCCAACGTATTAAGCAGCGCAGTTGCCGCACAATATCCGCAAGAACGTTCTGTAAAAGAAGAGGAAAAATTACGACTTCCGAGACGTCATGCATATTTCACGTAGCGTGACAAAGATAGTTTCTTTGCCACTACCGCGTACATTATTCACGCGTAAGAGAACGCACCTTCGTTTACGGCCCTCGGTCATGATATTGGACGTTATTCGCTTCTTTCTGTTAGCCGCCTTGTCCTCCTACGCAAAGGACATCAACGGTGAGACGCGGAATTCGTCGGGAGCAATCTTACTTAATTAAAGTCAACGAACGTCCTTACCTCTACGAGCTCTCCGACCATGAGCTTCTTCAGGATCTTCTTGGCATCGTTGGAGTGACCGAAGTCGTTGAAGGCCTTGGTCGCATCCATGCCAGCGTATTCTTCTATGAGCTCGTGGCCACCGGGATGCTGTAATAGTCGTTGATGCGTCACGATAACATATGTCACGAATTTTGATGAGAAGAACAACGAAAATCTGCTCGGTGTTCAGTTCGGGAGACGCACCTTGCTCAAGTAATCCGTCACGTCGTACACCAGATCCTCGACGATGATCCAGAGTCTGGCCCCATTCTCGCCGTTGCACTTCCTGACTTCTTCCAAGGTGTAGCGCGTGTTAGACATGGCAATGTTGACGGACGAATGATCGGAACGGCCCGCTGCAGGCTCGCGTCACGCTTTAAGTAATTCCCCGCCAGCTAGGCAAATCGCGGAAGCAATTAGCGATAACCGCGTCTCGATAAATGTTTCCCAGATAATCCCACACGTCATTTCGGTAGCGTCGCTGCGTAAATCTCGGCGAATCAATCGAATCGGTCTGTTCGCGGGTCGAAACTAACTCTGTAGGAATATGCGTTTGTTCTACAGCACGCGCGGGTTTGGATACGAGGGCCTTATCGTTTACAATTTACGGTTCAAGTGGTCTATGAAAGTACTGACACTTCGTCACGTGTCCGCAACCGCAATCAGCATCGGCGAATCAATCGAATTGCTCTGTTCGCGAGTCGGAATGACTTCTGTAGCAATATGTGTACTTCTACAGCACGCGCGGATTGGGATACGGGGGTTTTATCGTTTACAATTTACAAGTGGTCTATGCGAGTGCTGAAACTTACAATTAGTCACATGTCATCTTCCGCAATCGCAATCAGCATCGATGAATCAATCGAATCGGTCTGTTCGCGGGTCGGAATGAACTTTGTAAGAATATGCGATTGTTCTACAGCACGTGCGGATTTGGATACGGGGGTTTTATCGTTTACAATTTACAAGTGGTCTATGCGAGTGTTGACACTTAGTCACATGTCATCCTCCGCAATCGCAATCAGCATCGGCGAATCAATCGAATCGGTCTGCTCGCGGGTCAGAATGAACTTTGCAGGAATATACGATTCTTCTACATCACGCGGGGCCTTATCGTTCACAATTTACAAGTGGTCTATGCGAGTACTGACAGTTCGTCACGTGTCATCCTCCGCAATCGCAATCAGCATCGACGATTGGCGTCGGGACGGGAAGAACTGTCTGCCCACGCGCGGTCAAAAATTTGCGAGGGACTTCGAACGGAGAGTCTCGAGTGACTATGGAAGAATAGGTGACCGCCAGCGAGGTCCCCCCCACATGTTCGTCGGCTTAACATCGGATTCTATATCCTCCGCGATGTCAGAGACGCAGCCGCTGGCAACAATGGTCGCCGCTGGCTCAGAAACGCAACATTTTTCAAGATAAGGTGGCGCATTGTTCCTTTCGGTATATGGTACCTGTGGCCGGGATGACAGTGGGCGGCCGAGAAATTGGCTCTGACGCGAATTAAAACGTCGGAAGGAACGTGTAATTCCGTCGGCGAGCACGCCTCTGCTCGTATGTCAGGCTTTCGGTTTTTCAAGGAAAATTGCCGCGTTCCACGATGGGAGCCGATAAAATTAGATCGGGTGCCAAGATTCGCCCGACGATTTTCCTTGACACCTGCGAGCGGGCGTGATACGCACCATTGTGCCGACTGGCAGCCCTTAACGCTTGCATAAGATTTCGACCGGTCGATCGACGTTTTTCCTCTCGCCGCGGACACAATCGTTACAATGGCAGTTATTGAGGGGGTTACCCTTCCCGCCCGCGGCGGCTGCAGCTCGCGCGTTTATAAGCGTTTACCCGTTTACTTTTGTACATTCGTTACGCAACCAGAGCCTCCCCCCCCCCCCCCCCCTCCCGTTATATCCAGCGAAAGTCGCCCACCGGTGAGAACCTGTAAATAATTCCGCGAAAATGGGTCATGCGAATCTCTCGCGAGCCGGGCAAACTTGCGACTGGGCCGAAAAATTCAGTGGTACGAGTCGGCCGTATGGCCGGACACCTGGCAGCGGCTACTCACCAAATCAGTTCCCGGCGCGGCTAACGCAGCGAACTCGCGTCTCTCCTTACTTGCGCAGCCAATTCTGCACCCCCCTGCGACGAACAACGGTGCAGTTTTCGTGGAAAATAAAAGGGTGAAGAACGAGATTTAGCCGTGAGCGGGTCGCCTACGACCCTACATACGCCTCGACGTTCGACGTCGCAGTTTCCTTACGAAAAAAAAAAGAAAGCTCTTACGTCAGGCTCGGAGAAGCAGCGTCGCGGTCCTTCGACGGCTCGAGCGGCAGGAAGAATGGGGCGAGAAGGGGAAGGGATGGGAGGCAAAAAAGAAGGAGACGGAGTCAAGTGGGAAAGCGAAGCTACCTGTTGTACCTCATCCGCGATTCATGAAGGACGTCGGTGGTGCGCGCTCGAGAGGGGGTGGAGGGTGTGTTCCGAATGAATGCACGTTACGCGCGTAAAACGTTCCTGCGGATTGCGAGCGAGAGACAGAAAGCCGAAGAGAGAGGGAGGGAGGGGAGGAGAGAAAAAGAAGAGTGTGTGCGAGGCGGTCGAGGCCGACACGGGACCGTCAGACGACACCGACGCCGACACCGACGCCGACACCGACGCCGACACCGATGCCGACGCCAGGCGTCGTCCTCTCGCAGAAGGATCCGCCCCCTCCCCCCTACCTCAAACCCCCTCTACACTCCCTCATGCCCGAGCGTCGCATCCTACTCGGGCCGATGATTATTATTTGCCGAGCATCATAAATAACAAAGGAGATTACGTAGGTCGCTAGCCGGGCGGTATAATTGAATCAAAATAATGTAGAGGTATCGTGTTGTGCGCGTCGGCCAATCATAACTCAGGTGAGAGGCCGTGGAGTCCTCCCCCTCTCGCCCTCTGTCTCTCTCTCTCTCTCTCTCTCTTCCTTTTCTAGCACCCCTATTCTCTCCCTTTCTAGCCATCTCTCCCTCTCTCTCCCTCTCCTCTTCTCTCTTCTCTCTCGTCTCTCCTCTCCCTGTAGCGGCAAAAGGCGCGTCCTGACTTCCTCTCCTGGCCCTCTCCTGGTCTCTCTCTCCTCTGCGCCGTCGAGGCCGCTGACGCTATATAAACTGTCATCTCCTAACCCCGGATACTCATTCCGTGGACCACCGCCACAAGGATCACGCAGCGAGTGCGTCCTGCCGACACACGAGGACCACCGTAGCACACGCAATAGCACACGCAGTAGCACACGCAGTAGCACACGCAGTAGCATACGCAATAGCATACGCATACGTACATACATCGCGTACGAGTAGTTTCTCACCCTCGAGCGATCATCACGCGTCCGCAGACTGACCCTCGTCGTCCTCGTACGCATACGTGCCGGTCAGGGAGAAGGTTGAGGAGTGCGAGTTCTTCAGGTGAAGTACGGTACTTCAAGGCGCGCGGCATGGTGAGTAGGAAGTGTCACGACTTCGGAGTACCGCGATAATCATTTCCCTTCCCAATTAGCATCTTCCACGTTGCTTTCCCTCTTTCTCTCTCTCTCTCTCTCTATGTCTCTCTCGATCTTCCCATCCCTTGCGCCCCTTCACTCGCGTTTCTTTAATCTTCCCCTCAAGGCTACCTCGCTCGCTTTCCTCAGCTTGCCCGCTAATGAGATTTCTTTTAATTAAAATCTCTGTCTCGCGCCCTCACTCATTCGACCGGTTCCGGCTTGTTACGCGCTGGCAATCGGTCGCGTGCGCGCGAACAGTGATTACATCCACCTTTGACTTCGTCGAGGATCACGGGGAGGAAAGCTTCTCCCGGCTGAACCTGTCACTCAGCGGGATGAGGCACGTACAAAGGAGGGTTTAAACGACGCCGGGAAAAACGAAGGAAAGTCGCGCCGGCCGATTTGTCTTAATTCCGTCGTCGTCCGGTACGGCCATCGTAAATCCGCTCCTTTTTTTTTCAAACGAGAGTACGCTGCGGATAAGGCTTGCGGCCGGTCGGGCCGGGATCGTCGTTATCGTCCTTTATGAGGGGACAGTGCGCCGGAGTTAATTAAAGTAACGTATGGCAGCGTATTAATCTTGCTCGCCAGGACGGGCCGTGACTAAACGCAGGTAATACGGTTAATAACGAAACCGTGCGTAACGGCCAATAACGCGTCGATATTATTTATCGCATGGCCTGCACGCGGAAGGGGGCGGAGCGGGGTGAGAAGTAATCGTGTGTTCCTCATTGTTCGTCATCGCATGCAAATATCCGACGATAGCGGGCTTGACGTCAAAGGGAAAAGGGTGGGCAGGTTAACGAGACCCTGGCAGGAGATTTTGTGCAGCAGGTTGACATTCGCCCAGGCCAGCTTCTCGAGGATCGGCATAATGGGGGGGTGGGGTCCTGATAAATCGTGGGATGACAAACTTTGCGTAAAACGAACCCGCGCGACGACACTCTTGCTTACATATATCAGGACTAATAGCGATCAACTAACAACGCCGCTGGCGCCTCGTATCGGACATTGAAATCTAAGCTGGCCAAGAAATCGGAGAGCTGCGAGGAACGTGGCTCTTCCGCGGTCGGTCCTGATCGATCGGATCTCGGTCTCGAACATTGTCCGTGAACCGGACCCGAAGGGGGTCAAAGTCAGCCGAAATATGTTCCGACCGACGCCAAGATGGTCAATTGGACGTTGCAGATCATCCTCTGGTCGCTGTACGTCATCCTCCTCGGCTGGAACCGGATGTTCGCGAGTTCGTCAGTTCTGACCTTGCTGAACGAGGATGGGAATCTTCGAGTGCTGAAGAAGCCGCCTAACGAGTTCGAGTACGTTCTCAAGAGGCACGGCGGCGTCGTCAATGTGCCGGAAGAGCCCGACTCGAAGGAGAGGAGGAGCAACATGGGCTCGTCCTTCATCAGATTCGGCCGGGGTCAGACGGCGAGCAACCTTGAGAATTCCGCGGCCTTCCTGACCGGCGACAATCAGGAGGAGCAGACCGTCAGCAGGCATCCGCGATGGAAGAATCCCGACATCGTCATCAGGTTCGGCAGATCGGGCCCGAAGAGTCTCACTGCCGACAGGGTCTTCAAGCGCGGCAGGGACGACCGCAACTTCATCAGGTAAATCGCACGTCGAACTTTCGAAATTGCCAGCGACGCCGGGGATGCGACCTAATGCGATCGACGGAGGTTGTACGTCACTGGCTCGTGTCAGGGGGGATGGGAGCGGGATCAGGGTCAGCTTAAGGGATGCAAGGGGTGGACGGCGCGTTAGAGTCGGCCCTTTATTTCGGTCATCGGTCAAGGTGCTAATTGGACGTTGATAGGCGCTCGGTGCTCTAATTTTTCGTGGAAACGGGCGCGGTCGTGGACTTACTTCGTCTCGGGGGCTGAGGTTGGCTATCTAATGCAATTTGACGCTAGAACTTTCTTTGATATTCTTCAGCACTGATTGAGATGAGTAAATAATTGTTTTTCATTTTGTAAGTTCAAACATGGGGACTTACAACATTTCGACAAGTTAAATGAAAACGTGGATAAAAATCGTCGTTCTAGCGTTGACCGTAATAGATTACTTCGAACAGTATTTCTCAATATAGAGAAATGGCAAGTTTGACTTTCCTTAATAGCGACGTTTCACCGCCAAACGGTTCTTTAACTTCGAGAAGCGACGCGTGACACAAATAGATGATCAACTGTATCAATTCTACGTACGTTTCGAAAAATTCCGAGCTCTCGTAGTTTCTGACAGATATCGCAGCCGCGGATCAGAAAGTCGATCGAATGCAAAAGAAACCGTTCGCGTCCGGCTAAGAACAATAATGTGTTCAGATTCGGACGGGACAACAATGAAGTTCGAGTGCTTCCGGCCTTCCTGGATCTGTCGACGGCCTGCTCGGAAGTCATGTCCAGCGACCTGAGCAACGTTCACACGAACAGCGGTGCCTCCGCGAGGGATCTTCGTCAGTACATGAGCATGCTCATTCATCTCTGCGAGCTGACGAACAACGACGGGCTACGCAACACGAACGAGCTGTCATTCCTGAACGACAATCGGGTGGACACGAAGCAAGAGTGAATCAGGGTCTGTGGCAAGCACCGATCGAAGATGGCCGAACAAGAACGGAACAAGATCCTCTCCTTCCACGGCGGACTGCAGCTACCATTGGCCGGCACACCTGCGAACTAGAACGTCTTCCCACGATGTCCCGACACCCGGAAGTCCGCCATGGAACCCTGATCGGCCGTCCGGAGGATCGGTGCGGATGGTGGAAAAAAATTGTCCTTTCGTTCGTTACGTCAAGGGTGCGAGCACCTTGTACGATCGCACCTGCATTCCGTTGTTTCGCTCGTTCCTTTATCTATGTATCATATGTACATTGTATTTTTTAATACAATCGAAAGAGGTTAATTATCTTTCTCGTGAGAGAGACGCTCCTCGCGCAGGCATCCTGTCCTTCCAGCGATCACTCTTCCGGGCCCTCCGCCGCCTGACCTTGGATCGGAGAACTCGGTGGCACGCGCATTCATCGAATTACCATCGGCATTTAATCCGTGCTGCGTATATTAAATCGTCGCTTCGCGAACGAGAGTTAGGAAAGTAGAGAACTTACCGACGCTATACCTGTCCTTTTAAGCCTGAATGTTAACCGAGCGCCTAGGTGCGCGAGCAAATTAAAGTGGAAAGTGGCTGGGATCGGAATCTGTTGTCATTCCGTAGAACTGGGGCTGGCACAGGATGGGCCAACGCTGATCGGATCGAATTCCGAGGCTGTTACGCGATTAACTTTATTCCGATCTCGTTTATCCGCGCCTGGCCATCGAAGACGGCTGGCAAAACCCAGAAGTCAGAAGTCAGAAGTCAGTAGTCAGAAGTCAGAAGTCACGTTGATCGACTCTTGCGCCAGCCCCAGTTCCGCAAATTGACCTTCCACACAGTCGAGGATCACTGGTGTCGGCCGGCTCGGAACGAGATGTTGCCGGAGAATGGTCGCACTTCGGTTTCGTACCTTCGAGACCTTCGCACGTACCTACCGGCGGATGATACGCCTGATCCCTTAATGCGAAGAGTTATGTCCGGACAGCCTATAGTTTCGGACAGCTCACGTGTTGCCAGGCGATGCGGCAAGAATAGTCGATGTGTCTGGGGCATTCATTCTGATGCACCCGCGTACACGTTTGTGCTTAATCCACACCCCGCTGGAACCCCTACCGGCCCGGAGCTCGTTCCTAAGGCTTCGAAAAACTGTATCGCGCTACTGGCCGCGCCAGTTTCTGTCCGGACGTTTGTCGGGAGCCATGCCGATTGGCGCATAGGCTGGTAGGCAAAAGAAAATTCTCCCTTTCACGTAAGTACACTTACGGCACACTTACTTTCGGACATACCCGTCCCTTTTAAGCCCCTTTCCCTGACCCAGTGAAATTTGTATGAAATCGCAACCCTCCGGTAAGTAGAGCCTTGGCAAGGTTTCCCGCTTAAGTCGGGAGAATCGAAGAAAAGCTCACTGACGTTTCTCGAGCTAAACGTCGACTGGTCAGCTTTTAGCATAACGCGTCCACTCGATGGGCACGTGGTCGATTTTCGTTCGCGATCATAATCCATATGGAATGTCGATCTTGATCGCGAGGCTGAAGAACGTTCGACGCAAAAAGGGAGCGGCGGAGAAAATTGCCTTATGGATTATTAGGAGCGTAATGCCGCGAAATCAATAACCGGGACCGAACGACGTGCGACACGTGATAGCACTTGTAAGATTATGCCTGGGATTATTGTAACGAAAGTTGGGCCGGCGGATAGTCCGCGGTTCCCGGATCATTCGGGGGTAAAGAGAACGTCGCGTTCCTAGGAGATTAGTGCCACCGGTAAATCCACATTAGCGACTATCGATGTATCCGGAAAGCGTTACACGAATAACCTACTTCTATAGTGGTGCGAGTCGACGTTAAGCCCGACGGCCCAATCGGCGAACGGCAATCGTCGATCTGTCGCATACCTTGCGGATCGGTTCGTTCGCGTAACGAGAACGAACACTAATCCATCCCGAATATTTACCCCAGCCCAGATCTCGAGGTGGCTTCCTCGGACTCCGTTTCGCACGCAATACTTCGCATACTTCCACGAGCTTCGCGGCATGAGAGTCGTTCAGTGAGGCAGTTCTCATTATCGCGCGAGATCGATCGCGACCTTGAACGGCGGGAGGAGAGGATCGCGGATGATCATATCGGGGTAGGTCCCGATCGTCGGAGTCATGAATCCGTCCGAGTCGCAGCAAGACCTGCTGAACAACGAGGATCGAGCACCCTCCGTTCAGTCGCTCCAGGCGCCGGCAGACTATACTCTTGGCCCAGTTGAGAAGCACTTCCTGCTCAGCGCGGAACGAGGTGATTGTGCCACCGTCAAAAGGTAATCTCGAACGAGGCAAACTCGAGGTACTGGCGAACCCTACAACCTCTCGTGTCCCATCACGCGTCCCACGCCCGAACCTCGGATCTACACGTATCTCCGCGTACGGCTGGCCGGGCTTAAAGCGGGCGATTATGAAACAGGCTGCTGGAAGAGAACAAGGATCATCCGGAGCTTCTCAACATCAACTGCGTGGACCCGCTGAATCGATCGGCCCTCATCGCCGCGATCGAGAACGAGAACATCGAGCTGATCAAGCTGCTGCTGGAGCTCGGCATACAAGTCAAGGTAAACGCCGACCGGCAAAGCCCGACTCGCGTTAATATTCAACGCGGTCCTGGGAGAAAGAAAAGGGAGAAACTGAGAGGGTGGGAGGGTGGGAGGTAATGTATTAAGAGCGACGAGGTCAACTTGTAACTTTGTCGGCTATGTAGGACGCACTCCTGCACGCTATTAAGGAGGAATATGTGGAGGCGGTGGAGATCTTGCTGGAGTGGGAGGAGAAGATACACGTGGTGGGACAGCCTTACGTAAGTCTCCCCGCAGCGAGCTTTTTACATAGTCTCTTCTTCAACTAATTTCCTACCCCGACGTCCCGGGCAAATCGATCACGGCAATTTTCAGAGCTGGGAAGCGGTGGACAGATCGTCTTCCAACTTTACGCCCGATATAACGCCCTTGATTCTGGCCGCTCACAAGAACAATTACGAGATTCTGAAGATCTTGCTCGACAGAGGGGCGACTCTGCCGACTCCTCATGACGCTAGGTAAGAGTCGGAGGAGGTACTCAGGATTACGAGAAACTCGGAAAAAGTTGTAATTAGTATAAATGCGGTTGCAAATGGCGGCTTGCAGATGCGGATGCGACGAATGCGTCACTTCGAGCGAACAGGACTCTCTTAGGCACTCGCAGGCTCGCATAAATGCCTACCGAGCCCTTACCTCGCCCTCGCTAATCGCCCTTTCCTCTAGGGACCCCTTGCTAACGGCCTTCGAGCTCTCCTGGGAGCTGCGCAGGCTCAGCCGGATGGAACAGGAATTTCGTTTCGAGTATAACGTAAAAATAACATTTAGATAACCGGACGATCTTTGCACGTTAACGGATTTGTTCGAATCCGTCTTTTATCGTTTATCTGATGGGCTTGACTGTCTTGATCTTCAGGAGATGCGGGAGCAGACGCAACATTTTGCAACCGCGCTTCTAGATCATGCCAGGACGTCGTACGAGCTGGAGATCATGCTCAACTATAATCCGACGGGTGAAAATTGGGAGCCAGGCGAAAGACAGACGCTTGACAGGTTGAAGCTCGCGATCAAGTACAAGCAGAAGCAGGTAAGAGTCCTTCGTTGATGAAGTCGATTAGTGGGAGTGGATGTCATTGGTGTTCTTCTCAAGTTCGTAGCACATCCGAACGTTCAACAACTACTGGCTGCCATCTGGTACGACGGTCTCCCTGGCTTCCGCAGAAAGAGCATGGTCGCTCAGCTGATCGATGTTGCGAAGCTAGGCGCTATGTTTCCGGTCTACAGCTCGATCTACATGATGTCGCCGACGTCGGAAATGGGCATGTTCATGAAGAAACCATTCGTCAAGTTCATTTGTCACTCCTCGTCGTACGCATTTTTCCTAAGTGAGTTGATGACCGCTGATTCTGATGAAGTTCAAGAAATAGTTCTGATTAACGATCGCTGACCTCGGCGCGCACTTCATCGCCAAGCGGGAAATCAAAGATAAATTTCCGGTAGAATGCGATAGACGATCGCGACAATTGTCACGTCGCGTGCTATCGTGTACATACATCGATATAGATCGGCGATTAGCCCGAAATATGTACGAAGCTCTGCGTACCAAAACACTGATTACGCCATCTGATTGCATCGAACGCCTTCGTGTCAAGGACGATGGGCGCAATGTCTCCTATCGAATCAATAAATAATCCTTCAATCGACTTTGGGACCGGGCCAATTAAATATTTACACTACTTAACGATTTCCGCGATCGGAATGATACACGTTTTTCCAATGACCTTGAAGGTTGAAAAATGGCTTATTTTAGTGCTCCTGGGTATGGCCTCGCAGCGCATCGAGTACGTCGTCATCGAACTCTTCGGGAACGCTTGGATGCGAGAGATTCTGGCCGGCTGGAAGAAGAACGAGCGAGGCTGCATTCCGGGCTTCGTCGAGTCGGGAGTGATCATTTACGTCTTCAGTAAGTCCACCTTGACATTACCGCTAAGCTCTCATCACGTATCTCGACACGTCCGCCTTAACACGTTCGGCGTTAATGACCGGCGTACAGGTTTGGTAATCGGGGAGATAAAATCGCTCTGGTCAGACGGGCTACTCGAATACATATCGGATCTTTGGAACATCGTGGACTTTATTCAAAACACCTTCTACGTCATTTGGATCAGCCTGAGATTGACGGCTTGGTACGTGGTGCAGGTGGGTGTCCAAGTTCAGGGTGAGAATCCGGCCTAATCTCGAGCCAGACGGCAGGCTATTTATGTCGCAATATTGTCCGAGTGTCGGTCCTGGCGAGCAACGTTAATGCCGCGATTAATCCTGATTAACCTTGCAGAGAGAATATTGGGCCGGCGAGGATCCTTGGTATCCGCGCGACCAATGGGACGCCTTCGACCCTATGCTCCTGTCAGAGGGAGCTTTCGCCGCCGGTATGATCTTCAGCTTCTTGAAACTGGTTCACATATTCAGTGTCAATCCGCATCTCGGACCTCTGCAAATCTCACTGGGAAGGATGATCATCGATATTATCAAGTTCTTCTTCATCTACACGCTCGTCCTGTTCGCTTTTGGCTGCGGTGGGTGTTGTACAAAAATTGTGAACGATCCACTCCATAGCTCTATATACGCGATATAATTTTAGGTATGAATCAACTCATGTGGTACTACGCCGATTTGGAGAAGATGAAGTGCTATCATTTGCCCAGTGGTCTGCCAGATTTTGACAATCAGGAAAAGGCTTGTTCTATATGGAGACGATTCGCAAAGTACCGATCAACTCATCCAGTTCCGTACTCGATCGATGCTAAAACTCTTCACTTTTCAGTCTGTTCGAGACCTCTCAGTCTCTCTTCTGGGCGAGTTTCGGCATGGTGGACCTGATGTCCTTCGATCTGACTGGCATAAAGAGCTTCACCAGATTCTGGGCTCTGTTGATGTTCGGCTCGTACTCCGTCATAAACGTTATCGTCTTGCTCAACATGCTCATCGCTATGATGTCGAATTCCTACCAGATCATATCGGTATCACGTGGCGCTGATAGCTTTCGTTTCAACTTGACTCGGTCACCGGTATCTATGCTCGCCTAACTGATCGAAACGATCCGTAGGAAAGATCCGACACGGAATGGAAATTTGCGAGAAGCCACCTGTGGATGAGCTACTTCGAGGACGGAGACACTGTTCCACCCCCGTTCAATATGATCCCAACCCCCAAGACCTTCAACAAGCTGACGGGCTGTGGAAAAAGCGGACGACCCACGAGATCTCTGATCGTGAGTTCTGTCTACCTGAATGGGACATGAGTATACCCTAACAGATTGCAGACGTTTCAACGAGTTAATGAATCTCTAGAAAAAATCGCGGGAGAAGGCCCTGATCAGACATGACACTGTGATGCGTCTGTTGGTTCGTCGTTACGTCACTGCTGAGCAAAGAAAGCGAGACGACTTTGGCATAACGGAGGACGACGTTATGGAGATCCGACAGGACATTTCTACGTTGAGATACGAGCTGATCGATATTCTGAGACAGAATGGCATGCGAACACCGCAGCTTGATAAGCAGGATACAGCGCGTTAGTAAAATTAGTTGGTACTTAGACCCTGACACTCTTGCTAATTAACTTTCTTGCAGTGGGTAAGAAGACTCGAGTGATGGAACGTCGTCTGCAGAAGGACTTCCAGATAGGAATAGTCGAAGGCATCGTTAATGCCGTGATTCAGAGTGAGAAGGAGCCGAAAGATGTCTTCAGTCAGATCGCGCGTGCTATCGGCCGTAGAAGTAGCGGTGGCAGCAAGAAGAAGGATTGGAACGCAGTTGTCAGGCAGAATACCATTGCTAAGGATCCGATCGGCAGTACGACTGAGGCTATTACTAGACAAACGAGACGCAGTCTTCGCCGCCGTCTTCGCAATCAGCCGGACGACGACCTTGCTTCCATGGATCCCAATCGTTTGGTCGACTACAATCCTAATCTGTCCGAGGTCACTCCTACCACCAGAATCGCCTACGCCAAGTTCATGATGAGCAGAAGGCCTATACCAGAATCGGAGGATGGTACGAAATGTTTACCCTGTACAATGTCAGTGTCTTCATTTTCAGATAAGGTCAAGGTACAGAAATGTTTTTGTAATTTGCAGAAGAGAAGAAAGCGGATGGCGAGGACGCTACTAAGAGTGGGAGTTCCAGTCAAAGGTCCAGCATGAAGGTGGCACTGACCGAAGCTGTTCAACGTCAGGGTACAGCAGGTTCTGTATCTTTGTCCGAGTCAATGAAGAAAGGTTTGCTGAAGTCGATGAGCACCGGTAGCACTGAGAAGACGGGAGACAGGGCTCTTCTGGTAGATGCCAAGTCTTCGGAGTTCAGGACACCGACACCGATACCTGAAGATCCTCGAGAGGAAGACGCTAAGACACCTGAGAAAGGTAAAAAAGCTCCCGAGGGTGATGATAAGAAGAGCGAGGAGGATGAGAAGAAGAAGAAGGAGGAGGAAGAGAAGAAGAAGAAGGAAGAGGAGGAGGAGAAGAAGAAGAAGGAAGAGGAGGAGAAGAAGAAGAAAGAGGAGGAGAAGAAGAAGAAAGAGGAGGAGAAGAAGAGTGCGCCATCGACTTCCGCACCGACGGAGGAAGTTCCGGTCGCGACGACGAAACTTCGCGGTAAATCTAAGGCCACTGGGCAGATAATGGGTGGCTGGATCTGAACTCCTCCTCTCTGTGATTTTTTAAGGAAAGCTTTACGATTTTTTGTATTGTACTCATTAATTCGGTCCCTCCCCGGTAATTAGCCACTGCCCTGCATAAAGCTTTCATCATAGCGGTTAATTGATGGTACGTCGTCGGTTTGCGAAGCAATTTCATGACATAATTGAAGGCGTAATTTTAAGGATAATGTTGTACATCTATGGCAATGTTGCGTTCCTGACGTACAATAAATATTATAAATAAATATATAAATTGCAACGAAGCGGTTTTTTATTTCAATAACGAATCGAAGATGGTTCAAGCTCTCTATTGCAAAATAATTCGAAGCAGAGACACGAACCGAGTAGAATAAATTATAGCACGGATTCAAACCATTTTGTATTGACAAAAATTAAATAGTGGATTGCCTCCCAATTTCTAAAGAATGATTAGGCTGAATTATTATCGGTATTATCCAATAATTTTTTACAATCATGTTGTAATGCAACTACGCTTTATTAATCTTTCGACATACTTTTTTTTTTATACATAATAATGAATGTACAGCTAAGCCGTCGTACCTAAAGCAATGTCTTATTTACAAATAGAAGAAACTAGAAAAAGTGCCCACAATTATAACAATATCGATGAATCATGGCACGAACGAAACGCACGATGATTAATGAAATCTCTGATAAATAGAAAATAAAGTTGCAAAATGATCACAATAAATGCCTATGCCCTAAAATTCATTATAAAGTCTTCAATGAAATGTTACAGTAAACGAGTCGGAAGTATTGGATGCACCGGGGAACAGCATGATGGTCCTTTGAAAACGTGAAGTCTCTCTACTCTCTTAATCATGTACAATAGTCGATATCTCTCGGAAGTTAAGTCAAATCGAAAATGGTGTAATTCGTATCGGCAAAATACTCTACGAACCTTACGTCTCACACGATAAAAGTTTCCTTCGAATACAAATTCTCTTTAGGGCCTAGATAGGGGTTTTGGGAACGACGTTACATCACTATAAGGGATTAGGTATGTTCGTCTTTGTAAGGTTGGGGAAAAGTTATATACTTGTATATTCGTCGCCAAACGCATTGTCATCTAAATGAGATGAATCAATGCAGAATCACATACTCTCCAGGAGATAAGTCCTACCCTAAGTAACTGTAACAGTACAAAAGAAAAGTCTTGTAAAAGTAACGACTAAAAAATTAAAATGATATCATTGGTATGTGATGAGGCACGTAAAGTAAGACACGTAAAAATGGTCAGTCACGCGACGTCAATCTTTTGGAATTCTCGAAACAATACTCTGATCAAAAGGAAACTGGGAGATTAAATAGAGTCTCCATAAGCACCGTTCCCTGATAGTGCCATCTTTGAAAGACTAGATAGACTTCGTCTTGGGCTGCTACCGCCCAACAAACTGCTGCTGGAGTCGGAGAAGATTTTGCGGAAGCTATTAAAAGAGAGAAAATGATAGATCACAGATTTTCTTTGGTGTAGGCATAGTGATTACATACAATTTCCGAATGCCTGATTCTGAAGATTTTTTCCATGGCGCATCGTCCGGTTCACAAGGTAAAGGACCCTGCACGGGAGCATCCTTCTCTTCCTCCGTTCTGCACCGTAATTAAAATGACATCAGCATTAAATCACTCAGTCTGCTATGTACCGCAGCTACTTACACTTCCGGTTTCGGACGATACAACTCGAGTTCATCCTCCAAGTCCGAAACTCTTGCCTTCAATTCGTTTCTCTCATGCAAAATTTCCTTCAGCTCGGCCGTTGTAAATCTGGGTCTATCTGGATCGTCTAGGTCGTAGACAGCCTTATTAGTCATATCACCACTGCCCTTGGACAGATCCTCATTTTCCTTTTTGGCCAAGCCCAATCGTCCTCGTAGCTGAATCAGCTCACGATTTTGGTCCTGCAACTGGGCCAAGAAGTCTGCTCTCTCCTCCACCAAGCCGCGCGCTTGCATTTGAGCCTGTCGCTGCTTCCTCTTCAACTCCCTTCCGACCACCCCTAATTTCTCGACTTGGCTCGTTAACTGCGCATAATAGAGAATGCCACAAGTGGTGTATGCAGTATGCGCGGTCACGGTACAGTGAACGGATTCTTCAGTAATGAGCGTACATTTTCAACCTCCGAGTTTTTCTGCTGCAACTCCCTATCTCGGGCGCGTACTTGATCTCTCTGTTTGTCGATCATCGATCTCAGATGTTGCAGCATCGCAACATCGACTTCTTGACTTGCCGGAATAGCTGAAAACGATCGAAATATTTACCGGCATTGTCGTTGCTATAATTGAGTGCACTAAAAGGAGTGTTCTATTAGCGGGTCAAGAGGTTGGTTAGTACTTTGAACACTGCCGTACTGACTATCACTACGTGATTCTTGTAGAGCCTCTGCAAGACGTCTGTTCTCTTCTTGTAACGTTGTAACCATGCCAACTAAATCCCTGAACTCCTCCCTCCAATGTTCCTCAATCTGTTCTAGCTCCTGAAGAGGTTATCACGTATACATTAAAACACCTTAAAATTATGTTTTTTAAGCCTCGGATATTATCTTCAAGGTTTTACATACACTTTCAAATCTCTGTCTATCCTCAGCCTTTCCAATCTTATCATTTTCTAACTGACAAATCTTAGCGCTTAACTCCTGGACTGTCGTATTTTCTCTCTCGTTCTTCCTGGCCAATGTTTCTAGCAGTTCTAAGGCATTTATCACTCGAGGTGTCAGATTTGTCATGGACTCCGCTCCAAACTGTTCGATGATCCTTTCGCACTCCTTTCCTATCATATAGGCAATGTCATAGACATCCACCACGGTGATATCTGAGGCGGCAGAGTATTCTTCCATTTTGTACATTATACTCTCGTTTCTCAGATGAAAAGGCATGAATGCCAGGTATACTTATATACTGAACGTCCGTCGCTTATAATTTGTTGTTACAGTCTTTTGGCTATCATATGAGCTATGCACTGGCTACGGGAGACCGACGAAAAATTATGTTTGTCGATGAGACGCAGGCACCTTAAACAAAAAGAAAAAAAAAATGACGTACCGTCACTTGACGACAACGGATTCCGGATCGTTGAAGTCATACCCCTGGTTGATGAGCAAGTGTCGTTGTTCCTGTTGAGCTTGGCGAGACCGTACGTCGCCCGAACAAACTCCGAACGCTCCCGTTTGACAGCAAGCGATCGAGTCACGATGAACTCTGCCCGCGATAAGCGCGATACCGTCATGTGCTTCCGGACGATCCAACATCAACAGGCTCAAACTGATCGCCGTGATCGCTCATTACTGGGGGGTACACCACCGAATCCAGCCCAATTCGATGCAGTCGCAGATAAGTATCAGGACCCAGGAGAATGTCTTAAAGAGAGTCGGCCCTCTCCGGCAAGGCGTCGGTACTAGGTCCGACGATTTTGAATTCGATTACCGTGCACCACCGTGCACTCAAAACGATACGAAAACGAAATTAACGGATCCCGCCGCCAGATGTCGCCACCGTACGTTATCAATGAGACGGGCGCGCGGGAGCGTGGGATTTAAAAGTGGTCCGACTACAGGCCGCGTGCACAAGTGCGTACACCCACGGTTTCGGGAAAGATGGCACGTCGGTCGAACGTAGCCGAAGTTTTATCCGTTGGTAACGGTGGAAAGGCAGAGAGCGTACGCGAGCACCGCCGAACGAGTCCTCTCTGGCTGTCAGCCGTGTCAGGTTCGTAGTCGATGGCCGTGGTATCCCCAGAGCTCAGAGCCAGAAGGCTGCATCGTCTCAGAATCGCCATTTTATGTGTTTGGCTCTGACACTGGGACGTGGTGGGTGCGTGCGTGCGGCGGAGGCGGCGGATAATAAAGAGAGAAACGACATCGCGGGTGAAGGCTCGAGGTACTCTCGGTAACGGCTGAGGAAGACAGGCCCATTAGGCGCGTTCGTGGCTGGCACCTCGGCTGTCCTGTGCGTTCCGCGTATTACGAGAAAGGAGACGTCGACGAAGATGTTGCCCGAGCACTTACCGCGGCTACCCGACATGTACAAGTAACGACGGGCGAAACACGACGAGAACGGGGCATCGCGAGTGAGTGAATCCGGGCACGTCGGTCGTGGGCACGTTCCGATCTATCATTTCGTGTCGAGGGAGAGAGAGAGAGAGAGAGAGAGGAGAGGAGAGAGAGCGAGAAAGATAGAGAGAGAGAGAGAAAAAGAGAGAGGTAGAGAGGAAGGAAGGAAGCGAGGGCTCCGAGGGCTCCGCCGCCGTTCAGGAAAAATGGTGTGCAGTGCTGTTGCGAGCAGTGCGTGAGAGTGCGTGTTTATAAAGTCGACGGGGCGACGAGGGAGAGGAGGAGGGCGATATATTAGCTGTGCTACGAAGAAGACATCGGCGGCTGGGCCGGATCGTCGGTGCGATAATTTTCGTCGCGCACTGGCTCCTACTGGCGAAGCTGTCATCCGCAGGGATCGCGCGCACGCCGTCGCCGACGTCGTCATCGTCATCGCTAACTGATACGTCCGGGAGAACAACATCCGTGCCATTCGGAAGATCGGCGTTGGCTAGGACCGCGAACGGCCTCTGGATTCACCTCGCCCGCACGCAACCCTGGCTCCGTTTACCATGAGTTCGCGCAATATACCCTCGGACAAGGTAGGCGAATTCATTCCTGGAGCTTAACGTATATGACGTCTTGCGCCTCTCGTTCAATGTTGTCTTACATGTCACTCGTACTCCCCCTATGATCCCCCTTCTTCCCCCTACTTTCCTCTATTACCACCTCCACCACCGCCACCGCCACCGCCGCCGTCGTCATCGCCACCGCCACCGCCGCCTCCGCGAGCATTTTGTTCGGAAGGCGAAAAAACCCGCCGAAATTTTTTCCAAGTCCCATCTCTCGGCTCGGCCAGCGTTCTGTCGCGGGCGGCCACTGAAAATATCGCTGTCGCGCGAGCAGATGACGCAGGATCGCTGGTTCCCGCGTTTCGGGCTATTTTTGTTAGCGGCCAGCCCGACCGACGACGCTTCGGACGCATACGGCACTTTCACTCCTGCCCGCCGTCCCGCTCTCGTCCCTTTCGTCCCTTTCGTCCTTTCTGCCTTTCTGCCTTTCTTCCTCCGCTCGCCTCCTGCGAACGCGCCTTTTTAACGGGGCCCCCCTCCCCCGGCCGACGCGGTTCGATATCGTTCTCTCCCATTGTCTTCCCCGGAATGCATGACAGTCGGTGTCGGAGTGAGCGATGCTCGGCCGGACCTCGGCTCCGATTATTTATCGCTGGAACGAATCGCGGACGATAACGGTTAACTGGCTCGGATCCCGAACCCGTGCCTTCGCTTCGGCGGATCCTAGAGCGGAGCGTTTTGTGCCTCATCACGAAGTCGGGACCGATGCACTTTGGAGCGTGGACCGAACAAAGGCTCGCGCAAGAAACGCAGAGTCCGAGAGACTCCACGCCGCGGCTAGCTGTTAGCCTGGCTTAGGAGAGTGGGAGGGTATCGGGCGGAAGAGTAGGATTCGGCAGGATGCGAATCCGAGCTTTCAGCGGTGAAAATCGGGAATGCGGATAGAGGCTCGACGTACGATGCTTAAGCAGCTCCGGCGAGCGGAACCTCGGACTCGAACGCACGAGTTATGCTAGCCGCGTTTCCGAGTACGTAGTAGGCCTGTCAAAGTTACGTAAAGTCAGTCGGGGAGGAGGACTACTCTCTCGGCCCGTCGAGGTCGGATGACTCTCCGAGCGAAACTGTCGCGTTTCCTGTATATTCCGGCGTAGGAAGCGCGGATCGACGATGGCAATCCGTGCGTTTCGAACGAGGAAAGGAACTCGATTTGAATTGAACGGCGAGCTACGTGCGACGACGGTATCACGATCCGTCGATACCGTTCGCGTTCGCGGAGTACGCTTGAGGACGAAGTTACGTTCGATTGCGCTGGAATAATGATGAAGTAACGCGATCGGTGGGATGTTACATAAATTAGCGATCGCCTACAGTGGCAGAGTGCGAATGAGCGCGAACGAAAGAGAAAGAGAGAGAGAGAGAGAGTGAGAGAGACCGGCAGACAAGCGTCACCCGCACTGCGCCCGTCGGGCAATTGATTTTTCTCCAAGTCGAAATTTTCTCTCCCCCGTGCCGGGGACCCCACGTATTCGCGGAAATTTAATGCGCAGGGGTCGCCCTCACCCTCCTCCCCCTCCTGGACGCCACTCCGGGCAGAACCCACGGTGTACAACTTTTACGGTATATCAAGCTGTCAGAACCGTTTGTAAATGCCTCGCTCCGATGCGCCACGAAGAAAGTTATGAATGAAAGTTGCGCTATATAATTATTCATACTTTCGGTAACGAAACTTTCAGTATCGGCCATTAGCATACGTGCAAACGGCCGGTAAGCGGTGCGCTCGGCTCGGCTCGTCTCTCCCGGTTCCTTCGTGAGGACCGCGTTCGTGAGGACCACGTTCGTGAGAGGGTCCACGTTCGTGTGGGCCCCACGGTTCGTGCCTCGTCCCGTTCTCTGCGGCTCCGTCGTCCGTGCACGAGGAATGCCTCGGGCACCGATGAGGTAAACTGCAGCGTTTGCGAAACGTCGACAAATAAGCGCGCGGCCGTAGGTCGCCGTCTATGAACGTCAGAGAGAGAGAGAGGGAGAGGGAGAGAGAGAGAGAACAAGAAAGAGAGAGGGGGGAGAGGTCCAGAACCTAGTAATGGAGAACGGGGACGTCTCTGGCGACGGGAATGTCAAAGGAATCCTCTGTAGACAGTCGAATCCGGCGGATCCCACCGACAGCGATCAAAGGATAATAAGACGAAACTCGAGATTTCGATCGTCGGATAGACGCTCGTCTCTCGGAATTTCTCAATCTCCGAGCTGATCGGCTCTCTCTCCCTCTCTCTCTTTCTCTTACTCTCTCCATACCACGCCCTTAATCGTGCATAACGTCGGGGACAATGGTCGTCGCGGCGGCGACCGCCGGCCGGGCCAGAATAGAGAATTCTTACCGGTCACCGAGGAGTCACTCGTTATTCCCGGCCCACTGTCGGTTCGCTGTTTATTTTACGCCAGCTGTCGGCAGTTGTTTGCGCTCGAAACTGCAAAGGCTAAGCGCGCCGATGTTAAGGCAGGTCCATACGGAATCGGGTTAAATTATTTCAGGCGATTTGAATTTATCACAAGGACGCGACACCTTCTTGCCGACCGCTTCTCTCTGTCTCTCACGTGCTCTTGTCCTATGCTCCCCCCCCTCTCTCTCTCTTTCTCTCTCCCTATCGTATCACCACGTCGCGACGTCGATGACGCCCGTGACCTCCTCTCGGACTCGCTCGCGTTCTGTTCTTCTTTTTACGTCCCTTTCGCCGGTAAGAGTCGTTTGGCGGCTACCGAAATACACGCCTTCTATTCCCCATCCCTCCCCCGATCGAACGATTCCGAGCCGGTCCTCGCCGTGGATCGAGAACTCTAAACTTGGCCGGCAACGGATAGCCGACACAAACACTCCTTTCCGACGTTGGCTACCACTATCTTTCCGACCGCTCCCGGCATCTCTTCCCTTCCGAAAAAAGAGCCTTCTCCATGGACGATCGCGCTCGTCGTCTTAGGCTCCCTCGGCTACCTGACGAGGGCCAACAATATAAGTGGCAGCGCAGGATCCCGCTGCCCTACGGACCGCCTCTCCGAAATATCTCGAGAGGGGTTCGATATTTCCCGAGGATCGGGAATTCCTAACGGCCTAATTGCTTTCTCAACGACGCCCATAAGTCGACCCCCTTATTTCCCGTAGGCGCAATATTGTAAATTCAGGACTTTAGCGAAGTGGCCCCCCCACCGCTTTCCTCTCCCTCCGCTTCGCCATCGTCGCCCTTATAACCGGCGAAACTGTGCCGAAACTGTGTCGCTGGGAGACAATGAGATTCCCTTTAAGGAGCGCCGGAGTCTCGCGAGGCGGAAAAATTTCGGGTCGCGTCGCGGCGAATCGGCGCGAATTTACATTTTTCCTCTCGATGAAAAGAAAGGTCGCGGAAGGAGACCCGGAATCGCGAGTCGAGGGGGGTCGCGTCTGTATACGACATTGCGGAAGCTTGCCAGGGCCGGGAGGATTTACGAGACTACGGGGCTCGCGTTACATTGCCAGAAGGGCGAGGGTGGTCCTCGGTCCTCGGTCCTCGGTCCTCTTACACTTCTTCCTCCTCTCCGACGGCGGTCAAGGATTGCGGAAGATGAAGGAAGGCGACGAGGGTGCTGGCGAGGGGGAAAAAAAAGGGTACGAGGCTACGAGTGGATACCGTATCGCGTCCGTGGCATTTAGGCCAACGATTGAAGCCCGACCGCGATATTCTCTCGATCTAAGCGTCGAATCGAAACGAGGCAGGATGGCTCACCTTTTTTGCGCTCGGCGAAGGACGATTTTTCTTCGTTCCACTTGAGCCGATTAAGCGGCCTGCTCAGATACGCGCGCGCGCGCGGCGAGAGGAAAATCCGCGTGACTAAGATGGGTCGGAAAATACCGAACCGGCAATCTCGCCTATCCTTCCTCGATTGGCCAGGTCACACGTCCTATTTGCCGTTTGTCAAGGCGGCCTTACGTATAAGTGACGTACGCGCCACGTCCCACGTGTGTAGTCTCGACGCTCTTCCAGAATAGGTAAGGAGTTATGGAGCTCCCTTATGGAGCTCTCGGTTGGGAAAGGCGGTGAATTCGGAGGTTCGTAGAAGAACGGCTAGCCGGTCCACAATGAATTCCATCAGCGGCGCCCGGGATCGTGGAACAGGGTCTGCGAGCGGTATACTGATATACGGCTAAGGTTTTTTGTCCGGCAAATAATACCGACCTCTCGGTGGAGCGTGTCGCGTCACCGGAATAACCATCGTCGTCGGCGTCGTCGTCGTCGTCGTCGCCGCAAACGGATCGAGGTGAATCCGCTTTCGTCGAACGAAAGCCCAGGCGATTTTCTAGGTCGACCCGCATTTTTCGCCTTGTCCCAAATATCGGGTCGGCCCGTTTCGTCCTCCGTCCGGGGATCGATTTTACCCTCGACCGTTTGCCCGTATCCATCCGTACGTGTATATATATATATATATATATATACATATATATGGCCGACGTGGGTGCGTGCGTGTGCATATAGGGTGCCCTTAACGTAACGACGTACGGCCTGGGCGTCCGTGTTCCCGAGCCGCTTTTGTTCGACGGAATCGTCCGTCCTTCCGTCCGCCAGCTCATTCGTCCGTCTACTCTATGTTCAGTCATCCTAGGAAATTATCATCCTTCCCCCGATTCATCCATGTCATTTGCCCGAAGGATCTCTCTCGGGCCCGGCCACCAGTTTTCATCCATTGACCGGCTATTTCTGCCCCGTCCTATTCTATTTCCGACCCCACGACCTATCTGCATTCTTGAACCGCAGATCGCGCAACCTCCCCCGTCCACTTGTCGGTGGGTGTACACGTTAGCAAACGGAGGGGTAGCGATACGGGCGGTGCTGGAATCAAAGTCGGCCCGCGGGGTAATTAAAAGCGTGGCAGGTACACGCCGGGCATATTCGAGCCCAGCGAGAGAGGAAGAGAGAGAGAGAAGCTAAACGGGCCAGGGGTGAAGAGAGGTAATTATCGGTAATAGTTGTCGCTGGCCACTCGATAGCACCCCGCTAGCAGCGACCAGAAGCGACATTGGTGTTATCGATGGCCACTGATTTCGCACTTCGCCCGATAAATGAACTAATTATCGCGCATCTCCAAGACGATCGGACGCAATTCCTCGCTTGCCCTCCTCCCCCCTCCACCCTCCACCACCTCGCGAGCCGTATTTCTCATCGTCAGGACCTCCTAATTGAGCCGAGCGAATCGAGTTAACGAGCGCACGCCAATGTCCACGCGCGTGTCAACGGCGTGACTATGCACGGCATATCTTCGTCTTGCACTCCTGTCATTTCTGCATGCGACTACCTGCAGCTCGATGCAACAACGGCCATCCGATCCTGCCGCGATGACCGATGAGCGCACAGTCATGCCATTGGGCCGATCGTTCGCGGAAAATAAGCGAGATTCTCCGCTTCTCAGCTAATGACCGCCGGCACGCAGTTCGTTAATGAGTAACAGTTAGTCAGTGCTAATCGGCATCTGCCGACGGGCCGCGCGCGGGGCTTTCAGTGAATCCTCTCTCTCTCTTGTGCCGCGGAGTGGCTGGCCTGTTGAGAGAGTGACAGAGTGCCGTGGGGCAAAGGATTCGAACGTGTCTGAGAGAGAGGAAGGGGGAGGCTCGAGGGGAAGATTCGAACGCGAATTCGTACAAAGTCCTACCCCCTACCCGGCCCCATGCGTCGTGAGCAATTCTGATGATGGCACTTACCGACTCTGCCCCCCGAGGGGAGACTTTGGAGCCTCTCCTCCCCGCCACCCTCTCTCCCGCGCTGCTTCTACTCTCTTCCACGCTCTTCCACGCTCTTCCACTCTCCACTCTCGTCGCGGCCGCGAAGCGTCACCTCGTTTCTATTTAAAATCCGCCGCTTCGTCTCCGCGCCACGTGCTGCAGTTTAAGCGCGCGTACGAGAGAGAGAGAGAGAGAGAGGGTTAATGAGAATATCTTTGCCGTGTGGGCGCGCGACAAGCCGCACTTTCGCCCGAAGGGCGGAAAAATCCTGGGTACGGAGTCCCTACAGGGGCAATACTCATCTGCCCCTTGCCACGTGAATGGACCGGCGACGAAAATATCTCCGTTGCAAACGTTAACCTTTCCCGGAAGCCGTACGCGTCGCGTCGCCTTCCATGCAGCGTCGAACCCCCCCTCTTTTGAGGCTAACTCACTTTGCGCGAACCTGTCGTCTCGCGATGACGCTCATTGTTCGAGCAGAAGCCCGGCCGCTCGCGGTCGCTTATTAATCACGGCCTTCGTTAAGAGGGCCGATAGAGTCGAATAATCGACGAAGGCCTAGAGACGCGCGGTGAAGGTGGGGAGTGGGGGGGGGGGGGGCACCGTCGGCGTCGGGCGTGCAAACGGCCGCCAAGTTGTATTTTTAAAATATCGATCGCGGCGCCCCGTTAATTATTTAGAGTGGCAACGCTATCGCCGCCCATTTCGGCTAAGTGAAAGGTCAGAGGGACGACGACTGAGGGACAGAGTCTGAGAGATAGAGGGAGAGAGAGGGAGGTATCGTCTCGCGGATCTACGAAGAACGGTACCTTAACTGTAACGGACGCGAATGTGAGAAAGAAGGCGTGGAGGGGCCGGCGAAAGAAGGATGACGAGAGAGCGTATGCCGAAGAAGGAAACGAGAGGGAGAGAGAGGGAGAGAGAGAGAGAGGGATGGGCTGAGCGTCGAGCGGCCAGACAAAGACAACCCCCTCCCACGTCTATCCTCTGACGTCAACGTTGCGCTAAGTGCAGCAGGACGCGTTCCGTACTTCGCGGATATTTATTGGGGCTCCTTCTTTGAATACGGCGAAACGCCTGCTCTCTCAAATCCGCACGCCTCTATCGTCTGCCAATTTCCCGCATTTCCGGGAGAATACGCCGAAATTGCAGCAGCTTTGAGAGTGGCTTTCTATATTTTCCTTCATCCCTCTCTCTCTCTCTCGCTCCTCAGAAGATGCCAACTTGAATTCTAACGTTGCCTTTGGATTTTTCACTTTGAGCCGGGACCGAAATTCGACGATGCGCGGACCTCCTTGCGTACGTGGCCTCTCTGGGAAATCGACGCTTTACCTTGGGTATCGTTACCATTGCGCGATTCGGCAGAAGCCAGCGAGTTAGCGGAAAGACGTGCGCCGCACGGTATCGTAAGGCCAGTTATATTTTTCATCGAAGGCGCATGCTCTGTTTCTCGATAATGCAGAGTTTCTCGATCGCAGACAGGCGGGAAGGGGGGCAGATGGGCGGAGAGGGGGACAGTGTTGGGGAAGGGGGAGGCCGAAACAACAAAGACGACGACAGGCACTTCTTCGGGCACGTAGCCGATTCGCTATGATACGGCAATCGAGCCACGCGCCGTGTGCGAGAATGAGGATTTCACAAGAATAGAGCGCAAGTAGTCCGTGCACTTTCTCTTTGCCTGCGCGGTCACTACTCGCGTGCTGGCCCCTACGTGGAGGCCTTTAGGAAAGCGTATAAAAAAAACGGCGCCCGAAACGAGGCAGATCGTCATGACGAGATCGAGTCGAATCGCCGATCGCGTTCGGCGAAAAATCGACGCGTGCCGGCCATTATCCGCACTATGGGTGACGTAAGTCAGGGCTCATTATAGCCGGGGGGGAAAGTCGATGTCCCTGATTCCTTCCTTCCGTCGACCCTTTCACGGCTCGATTATTCCATGCCGCCGAATCGATCGCGGGTCGAATTTTGAACTCGGCGCCACGCGCCGACCCGATTCTCTTTCGGAGTGCGAAGGGAGAGGAAAAAAATGGAATGTACGGGCGCAATCTCGGGGGGGTCGCGATGCGAGGCGGGCGGGAAAAATAGGACAAGAATAAAAGGATTTGCCGCGGATGAGAAGCGAGAGCCGAGGCTAATGCTCGCTAAGCACGTACTTGTAACGCTTCCAACTTGACACGCACGACACCCGCGGCTTACAGCAAGGGCAGTTACGTAAATCAATTCCCAGACGGTTATGCAAAGATCCCCTTTTTCCATAAACTGATTCCGGCCCCAAAACTCTTCCCTCTCTCTCTCTCTCTCTTTCTCTCTCTTTCATGCGCTACTTTCGTCCGACAGTCGAGCAATAAACTCTGATAGCTAACCTGCTTGAGTCGCCTCCCATGACAAGCGATTCACGGCACGCACGCAGTCTGGCTTCCGTTCGCACGGAAATCTCCGCCATGACGCGCTCGCGCGCCGCTCCTACCTTTCTCAATATTTTGGAAAGTTCGTTAGTGCTTGGCAAATCGAAACAAACGACCAGACGCGAGAGTGGCCGCTTGCGCGCGCGCGCGCGCGCACACTCTCCTGCCGCCTTTTCCTCTGACGTTTACGAGCCTTTAGCGATACCGTTAGTGGCGGAATCGACCCTGTTACGTTTCGCCGGTGCAGATCGATGCCTCATAAACAATGAAAATGAGGGGGGGGGGGGGGGTAGGAGAGAAGTGCACACGTACGCGAGTCGTTCAACGGGATGTGGAGCAGCGTGTGCAACATCGATTCTCGTCGAGAGGTGCGCGCGGCCTGCTTGACATCGAATTTGCCAGTTGACATTTCCATCTAGCCGGCCAGAAACCTACGTTTACGTACGTAGAGAGGGAGAGAGAGAGAGAGAGACGGGCAGAGGGAGGGAAAGAGAGGTAGCATTGCGAGAGTGCACAGAGAGAGAGTGCCTGTGCGCAATATTTATATCGGTTGCGACGGGCGAGCCGCTTTGTCGAGGCCGATGATTTATACCCACCGCCGAGGACGTCTCTCAGTCCTGCGCTGGAAGGGTGTTCTCCGGAAAGGGTGTTCCGGAAGTTGCCCCGGCAATGGCGCCGCTACCGTATCCTTCGGCCCCTTTTTTGCCCGAAGGGGGATAAAGTCGCGGTACGTAAAGCCTGGCTGGCCTTACACACGTCTTCCCTCCCCCCCGTATCTCTCCCACGCTCCGACACATACACACTAGGGGCCCCTCGTGTGTGTCAACTCGCCCCCGTGAAGAAGAGGTCTCGCATTGCCGTCCGCCGCTGATGCTCGCGCGATTTTTTGCAATTTCTCAAGGCGACAGGATCAATTCCGCCGAGCTTTTTCTCGCTTCCCCCACCCTCGGACGCTCGTCGAGTACTGTTTCGCAAATACCCTTCCAGCGGCTGATGTAGGTTGCGTGGATGCATTTAATTTCTAGCGCGCGAGCGCCCGTTACGTAAATAGAGTGCGGGGATCGTAAACGCGTTTAATTTAATTTCGCCCGCGTTTACTCTTCGCTTCGCTCGCGAGAGAGAGGGGGGGGGGGGGAGTTCGAGGCGGGTGGAAGCAACCACCCCCCCCTAGTCACCCTCTTCCACCCTCTTCCGCCCCCTTTTTTCCGGGCCCGAACGTACCGAGCCTTCGGCAGTCATCCCCGGCTAACCCTGGCCGTACCTATTGTGCCTAATGGATAAAACGACGACGTAGTAAGCCCGCTTAAGCCAGACTTGGCGATCGGAGAAAGTTCGAGTCGGCGACAGAGTCGGGTGGGCGGCCCCTCTTCCTCGCCGGTACGTGCCGAAAAGCCACAGTAATTTCGCCGATCGCAATTTCCTGGCGTCCTTCGCCTCCCGACTCTCCCCTGCCCCCCTGACCCCTTCCTCCCACCCGTTACCGCTTCCTGCGCCCTTCGCGTTTCCGCAATTATTCCGGGACGAAATTATACCTCCTGCCCGGCCGCCCCGGATGACTCTCGTCACATGTACCACTACCTACCATCGTCACCCTCTGCCTACCCGCCTCCGTTTCTCTTCCTCATATTTCCCCCTTTCTGCCCCGTTAACGAGGGGCGACGCGCGTCGCGGCGCCGTCGACTTATTTGCCGAGCCGAGGACGTACCTTTTACGCGAGGGCGGTTCGCCGTTTACGAAGCCGTCCGCCTATATCGCGAGCGGTTCCTGGAGGAGGCAGGAAAGAAGGTTACTGCCGCGGCCGATCCATTCCACTTCCGCCACTTACGCTTCCTCTGATTAGACGCGAGGGTCAGGCTAGGGTTGGCGGGGGGGTCGACGTTAAAAGTTTACCGCGACGTTAACCTGACTGCCGGGCAAATTTTATCCTTTGCACTAGAATTTTACGCGGCCATCGTTCACCGACGAGCTACGGGCCGTATCTATCGGAAGATTGCGTCTCTTCGGGCTTGGAAGGTACCTTCGATCCGCCAAGGTGAAACAGTTTTCAGTGTTCCGCGGACTCCGCGGAACTTCGAGGGAGGATCGAGAAACTCGGGCAGAGTTCGTCCGTGCGCGAGGAGAACTGGGTGGAATTTTTCGCTCTCCGCCGAACCGATAGGCGTCTTCGGGCGAGCGCGTGGGCAAGGTTGGAGAAAAAACGGCACGAGCCACCTTCGTCCCTGGAGTACGCGGAAGCTTATCGATCGCGGATGAGCGATCGAGAGGCTTATCGCAGGAGTCCGGCGGCCGAAGGCTACCGTTATCGTTCAGGCGTCGTACGAAAACATCGAGGAGCCGACGCACGGCGCCGGAATCAACACCCGCGAATCTACGTTTAATCTTGTTTTTCCGGACGAAAGGGACCCCCGCTGCCCCATATTCCATACTCGCTTTAACCTGGATCTCCTCCAAGAATCTCCGCGCTTCCTCTGCCTTCTCCTCTTCCCGCTGCTCGTCCGACGCCAGACGAGCGCGAGAGCCAGTTCCATGGGCGTAAATTCGACGCTTCGGAGGCGAGGCTTTCGGCGAGAGAGCGTATATACGTAATACGGGCTCTGATTCACGTAGCGGGCGGCCTTAAGGCCGGCGTCGCGAGTGACACGATGCCAGAGGCGGATAAGTTTGAAGGTCGCTCGCGTTCCGCGCCATTGCTCGATCGCGGACTATACTCTTTCGCGAGGCTGGGAGGCAACGGGATTGCGGCCGGGATCGAGGGCTGGAATCGAGGCTGGGATAGAGTCGGGAGTCGAGATTTATCGCGGGGGACCCCACTCCCTCTTCCCGGCCATCAAAACAGTCGCCGGAAACTGTGTCGACCGGCGCGCCGGTACAATTGCGAAACGTTCGGGGCAGGGAAGCTTCCCCGGGACCTGGATCGGGAGGACGGGGGTGGAAGGAATCGTGGCACAGTTTCCAGCCATTCGTCGTCGAGAGTTCGCCTGTCAACGGGAGCGTACCGGCTAGGACGGCAGCGAACTTGTCCCACTTTTCCTTAGGTCGAAAGTGTTCGTATCTTTGACAATCTTCGCCGCTGACCGGCGAGGCGTAGGATGATTATCGCGCTCACGGAAGAGCATGGGGCCTGGCGAAGGTTCGGTGTGGACACTGCCTACGTTGTGTCGGCGTCGGCCAGGGCTAACCTCCAACGGTATTCGCGGAGACTTCATTACACATAATCGGAGTACCGTTCGCGTGTACCGTAACACCGTTACTATCGCGGCTGCTGGCTGTAAGGTAGTGTGCTCGTGGCTGGCCGTTGCTCGCTGCCGATGGCAGAGACGTCGACGACGACGCCAACGACGCCGACGGTGATGTCCACGACAAAGAGGACGGTAGTACGTAGAATGTAGCATGCGGTGTCCGGTAAGTGGCTTACGAAGACGTTACAGGCCGAGAAAGACAGACCAAAGACAGACCAAAGGCAGACCGAGACCGTTGGCCAAAACGAGATTACGGGCCCCGAGAAACCTGACTTCGGCATACTCGTTTTCGGCCAAAAAGACGAATTCGCCCGGCCCCATTCAAGCCGGGCTCGACTTTTTGCTCGCGTCCAGGCCAAGCCGAGGAGTCATTTATTTACACCGGCGTTACGTTTCGCGGCGCATCTCCCGGGCCCGTCCGTTCAAATGACCCGGCAGCCGGGGCATTAAATAGTTGACGAGAGCCGCTTCGGGTATTAAATCGTTCACGAGGTGCCAAGCTTACCCGGGACGTATCGCGCGTGTCCGCTCCATTCTCGCAGGACACGGAATTAACGCACTCTACGCCCGGCAAACTCCGCCACGCTATCCTGATGCGTTCCTGATGCGATCCGTTCGCTGATGCCAGTGCTGATGCCTGTGCTGATGCCAGGGCTGATGCCAGCGCTGATACTCCGCTATTCGCATTCCGGCCTAATGGGCCGTTCCGTCCGTTCTCAGTCGAAAACGCCAACGGTCATTTCGCCTATTTCGCCCATTTTTCCCCCCTTCCGCAATTCGTTTGGGAGCGACAATTTTTGTAAACGGAGAACCCGGTCTTCCGTCCGGCCGAGCGAGAGAATCGGGCAGCATGTAATTGAGCGCGTAAAGGATATCTCGTTAAATTTAATCGCCGACCTTGATCGAGACCGGCATCGTCTTACGCCTCCCGGTCTCCTCTACCTTCCTGAAGAAGGAGAGCGATCCTCGTGGCTCGTTAGACACACCGGCTCATTTCACCGCGAATTAGCGAGCGCATAGTCGCGCATGTCGCTCTCACGCCGATTTAACAGCCTGGCACGGATAAAAGGACGACGCTGGCCAATCGGACATCGCTAGGCGATATCGCGCGTACTTTGACCGGCCTGCAAGCCGGGGGCACAATGGGAGAATTCCTGTAAATCCCCCGCCTCCTCATTTTGCCACGGCCGTGATTTCCGCGAGGCCGCTCGTTTCAATGATTGGACGCTCATTGTCTTACGGAGACAAATTGAGAGTTTACGAGTCGGGCTCAGCACTTTGCCGCTTCCTTCCGCACACCTACGTCGCTTCTAATCGAGCGACGTAATTCTCACGGTACCTCCTGACCTTCTCGATTTGCCGGCATACGAATTCGGTGCTCGTTAAAGCTGTTTTCCCTTACGCGGGACGCGGAGATTCGTGAACTCTCAAGGTCCGATCCGGACTATCGAAACAGGGCTCCGCTCAACCCTGAAGTACCGAACGAAAACGGGACACGTCGAACCGGTCATCGCGCCGTGACGTTACATAAAGGCTGTTGCGCGCGGAACACAAAGTGGCGGTCGGCAAAAAAGGCGGACAGGCTCGCCGATGACTCACCGCTCCTCATGGTCAATGAACAACAAACGCCGAGAACGCGGCTCCGCTATAAATGAATAACTAGATATCTCGTTTCCGATTGCCACCGCGAAAACCTTTGTCGCCCGCTGGCCAGGCGGACTCGCGCCGCGGAACCTGTTGCACCGGCGGCGGCGGCGGCGTCGCGACGCCGCTGCGCTCCGAGGCCCGCTGCATTATTCCGACGAGGGCATTTTTTATTCAGCACGCTCCGGCAACTTCGATCCGCATCTTTCCTCTTAATGGCGCGCCGCACTTCGGTCCGCATCTGCCCTTTTTTAATATCTCGCCGAGATCATCCCCCCGCAGTTCGATCCGCATCCTTTCCCTTTAACGCCGCGGCGAGATCCTCGGTTCCCGATAGCGGCCCGATCGCGAGCGATAAACGGGGTACGATGATTTTTAAAGAGAGGAGCCTCACAAAAGAAGCTATTCATGCCCTGGGTCATGATATTGCAAGGCGAGCCAGACGCGAGGCTGCATCGGGCGAATAAAATACGGTGGAGGGGGCAGGGCGCAAACTTTATTGGATTCGGAGTAATGCGAGGCGTCGTCGGGGCGTATATTAGAGCGCAATAAGTGTGCGACTCTTCGGGTTCGTTTCTACGGGCAGGCAGGCGCCTCTTCCTGAATATCGAGCGCCATAATAAGCCTCTGACCGTTCGTATGTCATCGGCCGAGGTCTCGGGGCGAGATTCAAAGGCACAGAGACCTTCCATTGCCGAGGAAGACCGATTGGCCCGTGGACCGGTCCGGGCACCGGGATGAAAGGATTTCGGAAAACGGAAGACGTCCGCCCACCTCCCACCTCCCGACCAACCCGCTCCTGCCGGCCAAGGTGGACTCAAAGAGAGCCAGGATGTCGCGAGCCAATTTTCCACGCCCGAGTCTCCGAGATCCAAGGATTTCGCCGTCGAATATTCGCGCCCTAATCGACTCGACGGAATTCGATCCCTTAAACTCTGCTCACCGATTCTCTGCACTCGCGCGGCCGAATAAATCGTCGGGCCGGAGGGGGTGGCGAGCGAAGGAAGCGAAAGTACGTAGGGAAGCGTGGTGCTTGGCAGGTGCCTACAACCGGCGAGTAGGAATAAGAATAAGAGCCGCTGAGTAGAGGAGGGGCCAGGGGGTGAGGGGCGGAGGAAGGCGAGAGGGTTGAGGGCAGGTCTGAGACAGGGTTGAGACGGCCGGAGCCACTGCCGGGGGCACTAACGAAGAAAGCTTTCCGAGCGAACGGTTAACTTGCCTGGAATTTATGGCCCCGCCGAATCGGACGTAAAACACCCCACGGCGAAAGGAGGAAATCAATTCGAAAGAGCCCCACGGACTCCTTCCAGCTCCTGCGGAAGTCGCGAATCCGCCCGTCGCTTCGTACGAGAGCGAAACGCTGGAGCGCAGAAGCCGAGGAAGCCGAGGAAGCTCGATTCGGCCACTCGTGAGTGACTTTATGCGAGCGGCTTGCCGTGACGCTAATTAAAATCAATGAAATTATCGGTGCCGATCGGTCGACAAGGCCGAGGCGAGCTGTTTTCAGCCGCGGTCTGTTTAATTATCGCCGCACGGTAACCGCTGATACGGCCTGTCGCCGGGAGACAGAAGGCGGAGGGAGGAGGAGAGAGGGTGAGAGAGACAGAGAAAGAGAAAGATAAAGCCGATATCGAATCGAACGCAGACTTTTGCGCCCGCGATCGCCCTCGGCGAGAGATTCCGCCGATCGGCGACTTCCGCGTAAGAGACCGGATTTCGAATTCTGAATTAATACTCCGCGTCGGGCTGGTTGCCTTTGTGAAATTTAATTAGACCGGCGGACCGGGCGTGGGATTAGTGGGACGACGAAAATGCGATAGAAATTCGTCACGAGATGCCGGATCACGGGCCTGGGAGCTGAACAGTGTGTCCGCGCGATCAATTTTCGAAACCACGGTCACGGAATTCGGAATTTCCTTGAGAGAGAAAGCCAGGCCCGAATGGGAGGAGAGTGAAATGTCCCGAACGTTATCCGGGAAATTAATTCGGATCCGTGGCAAGTCGGGCCGAAAAAAATATGGACCGCAAAGGGATAAAGGGTAGTCTGCTCGTTTCTTTCTGGCACGGTTCACGTCACGGATCTATATATACGTATATATATAAGCTTCGCCCACCCTATCCCACCCCATCCCTGACCCTCTCTCTTTCTCTCTCTCTCTCTCTCTCTCTCTCTCTCTCTCTCTTTCTCTTTCTATATACGCGCGGCATGCCGGAAGAGGAGCAACGCCGTCGTCCCTAACGGAAAAACGATTATCTTCACGCTCGGCTTAGCGCCATCCCTATTTGCAAGCGCGGCGATCCTCGTCGATGTCGTCGACGTCGTCGATGCCGTCCGGGGGGGTTGGGCTGTCGACCAGAGGGTGAATTTCACGGATTTCCGATTTTTCTCGCGAGCAATTTCGAAGCCAGCTTCTACGCTTCTCTCCTCGTTCCGATACTTTTAGCGGCCTGAGCGCCGTGACGTGTCTAAGGGTGAACGGGTCGTGTCCACCGGATATGGCTGACGGAGTAGGACACGTGTCGTTCCGCTCGCGCTCAGAATTTTTATGCGCTTCCGTATGCTGTTAGTCTCGCGTAAGCAACCGCTGTACTTTAGGTGCGATCATATGTTTCTTATGGCATGGGAAAATAAAATTTTATATTACAAGAAGATCGTGAGACCATTTTTAAATTTGAATCGAGTTCGGTCTTGGTGGTGATACTGTCAAACGTAATGAACTTAATTTTCATATTTATATTACATATCTGCTTCATCATATTTTCAATAAACTACTTCAAGGTTCGAGAAATTGAGATCTTTCTAATCTCCGGCATGCCTGACGTAAGGGAAACAAGAGCCATTAGGCAGGGTTCGATCTTCGGTACTTTCAAGAAACATCAAAGCCTTCGAGTGCAAAACCGAAAAAGCCCCCGTCACGAGCAAGCGGGAAAGTTCATTGGACAATATGTCATGTCGCAAGACTCAGCCGAGTTAGACGTCCTTGAACATGCTCTCACGGCACTTAACTAACTTGGTTAATTTTTTCCCTCGCCCAAGTAGGTCGCCCGGATTTTAATGAACCGAATTTTAATGAAACTTCGCTCTCCTCGCTCTCTCGCCGGTATTAAAGAGTCGAAACAAATTTCCTCGGCGTACGATTAACTGATATCGTTTAAAGTTCGCCGTCCGACCGATTCTTCGTCGGCCGCCGAAGGGGGTCGGATTTAATTTTCCGTTAATTCCCAATCAATAGCCAGCGGCCGCGACGAAGGACGAAAGTGGCGAAAGAATTCCTGGCGATGGGGGCGAAGGGACGGGAAGCGGAAGGGTTCCTCGCTGGAATCTGACGCGAATTCAGGTAGCCAGAGGGGTCTGGATGGTTGAAACTTGAAATCAGAGGAGCTACACTGTCAGGGCCCATTGCACTTGCCAGGCATCCGCCCGAGTTTGTCCGCAACAATTGTTGCGGGGCTGCATCGAATTAGCGTTAATTAAGTAACCCTAGGAAGTCTGCTCCCATGTTTATCGCGCGTCGCACGCGTGATAGTCGAAAACCTGAACTAGCCCAGCGACAATGTTCGCCCCGAAACTTTGCAGTACGGAGAACTGGTACGTTTTCCATCCCCGCAGCACCGAGCTTAATTTCCACCGTGCGTTACGTCCCAGAATTACGTGATGCGAAAATTAAGGCACGCCCATAGAAAGGGATCTTGATAGGGAGAGGGGTGAGGAAAAAAGGAGGCCGTGCGAATTAATTGCCATCGATATCGCGTGTGGGATCAATGGCATGTCGCGAACACCGTCCGACGACATCCAATTAATAAGTAACAAATCCAGAGCGTGCGGAACAAAGGAATATGAGGCCTTCCGTCGGCGAGTCGGGCTTATCGCGTAAAGAAGTCTCCGCAGAGAGGACGATGAAGAAGAGCGGGAGGAGGTGGAAGAGGAGGAGGAGAAGGCAAAGGCTCGATCCGTTGCTTTTACTCAATTAGCAATCGTCCGCGGATAATTGGCCGGTGCGCGAGGAACCTCTTCTGTCTGCCGGACTGAAACTCTCTCTCCGGCCTATCCCCGAAGCTTTTCTCCCGCGCTAATTAACGCGCGAGAATAACATGGCGCATAAAGAACCCGGGGGGAGGGGGGGGGGGCGAACGAGCGAAAGTGAGACCTTTATTGTTCCGCGGAAAGACTTTGATCCGCGCAGAAGCGCGATATCGGTCCTCCATCCTGCGTGGGATCGGCGTTGGATAATCGATGGGAGAGAAATGCTTTCGAGCCTATCCCGGTTCCGTAGGTTTCCCCCCCTTGTCTGTCTATCTACTCTCAAGTTGTCCCGGCAGCCAAGGTTCTCCGATGTACCCGAGACTCGACAAAACGTAACTCGCTCGCCGACTCTCTCCGGCCTCGCTGAAAAGTCTCGCGGAAAGAGTAATTATTCGCTCGGTTTACTCGCCCCGCATTTGCATATTACCTGCGCCCTGTGCGGCTAAACTTTCCTTTCTCGATACTTCCGTAATTACCGGCTAATCCGTCCGACGATGTTCCCGCGGATAGCCCGAGCAACAGCAACAGCAACAGCGGCTGCGGGAGCAGCCTCGCGAAATGTTGCGCAAATGGGAGCAAGGTGTAACTTTATTACTTTCGGCCGCAGTTCAGCTCATCGGTTAGACCGACATCAACCGATTCGTACTCGACCATCGTTCTTTCGCTGTGCTGGCGCGAATCGAGCCGATGGGATTCCTCGGAATCCCAGCAAAGGCCTCTTTATTACGCGAGAGGCATTCGGTGCGTCCGACTGCTAATTGATTCGAGCCCGACGCCATCCGCGAAAGAGGGACGGACGTCTCGCAATGTGGCCGATCGAACCTCCGCCCGCTTTGTAAGGATTCGGATTCCGTTACTCGTGCCAAGCCGACGAGAATCGGCAGACGTCTCCCGCCATTCCCACGGGAACGAATCCTCCGAGAAGGCGTCGAGCCCTGGCCGGACGTATATTGCGCCCGCCGTTCGACTCCAGGAAGAAGAAGAAGAAGAAGAAGAAGAGGAGGAGGAGGAGGAGGAGGACGACGTGCCCTCCTCGTGCGGCCCGCATCGATTTACATGAGAATTTCAGGGAACCGATCCAAATTCTCGACGTCGAAAGAAGTCTGGCGGCTCTCCTCGTCTCCCTCCTCCCTCGCCTCCACCTTCTTCGGCCTCCTCGGGCCACCCATTGCGGAGGTGAAGGTGAAGGAAGAAGGAGCGGAACGGGAGAAGGAAGCCGGCCCTGGGAGGAATCGATATCCGTGCCTCCTCAAGTGGAGGTGTCACACGGCGTGGAGCACCAGATTCGCCCACGTCTCGACTACTCGAGTCTCCTGAAATAGCATGCTTTTCTTCATCGATCAGTCGTCTCGTCTGCGACCCTGCGCAACCTCACCCCCCGCCGTGCACCCTGCCGCTTAACCCCTTCCTCGGCCGAGGCCGGTCGCAACGCCTTCTCCCGAAGCCAAACATCCGGCGACCGATCCGAAACGACAGACTCCTGCGAAGTCTCGCCTGCCATCCTCCGCGTCCATCTCTATCCTCTTCTTCGTCCTCCTCCTTCTTCCCCCTCGACCTCCTACGCCAATGCGAGGAACTCGCCCGATGACCTTGGCGAGAGCCAAATTAACGACCTTCGTGGAAGATTCCGCTCGGGGAAGCTTCGCGCCGCGCGGATTAACATGTCAGACGTCGTCTGTTCCGAAGAGTCTATTCTCTGCCCTTCGCAGTCGGAAGATGGCTTCCGCCGATCGTCCGGGACGAATCGACTGGCTAATGGATCGAGCTGATTAGTTCCCTTTCTTGTCTGCCGAAGCTGCGGTCGAGGAAAAACTGCTCGTTCTTGAGACAGCTTTCTTCTCCTCACACCTCCCTGTCTTCCTCTCCTTCTTTCTCATTCTTTCTCCTTCTCTCTCTACAGGTGAAACTTTCATCGATGTCCGATATTTATGGAATTATCCCCGGACTATCATTCCGCGCGACGGATTTGCCTAAATCGATCGGGATCGTCCAGATTGAATTCAATTATCGGCCTTCAAGGTGTCGGTGGCCCGACGTTGGGTAACTTCACGGATCAAACGCCGGATTCTCAATCTCCAGCGCGCTCTCGTTTCCGGGTCCGTGATTTTTTGATAAAACACCGACTCCCGCGGTTATAAATACCATCGTCTACCTCGCCGCCGAGGTCCGTATCTTTTATGAATATGCATCGGCAACCGTTGTTTGGCTCCGGGTAAACGACTATCCTTCCCTCTAACGTATCCGCGAAACGGTTACTCTCAATTCTAACGCGCGAACACGCTAACTGGAACGAGTGGCTGGTAGAGGGGAAAAAAAAAGGGAGAGTCTCCTTTGTTCCCACGCGACTGGCGAGAAAAATCGTTCTTTCTCATTACGTGGTCCCCCCCGCACACGCCCCGCCGTGTGACGACATTTGATAAAACATGTAGTTCGCGGCACTATAAATATCGCCGACAAAGTCTATAGCGCTTATGAATATGTATGGCCGCCTCCTGACGGCAGAGATTAAAAATCTGAAACTAGTCCTCCGACCGCCGCCTCTTTTCGTCATCCTCGATCGGTCGACGGGGGATAAAAATAATTGTTCCTCATTACGGGATAAGCGTAAAGGGCACGTCGACGGTCAATTTTCGAGCTCGGATTGTGTGCATATCGCGCGCCGGGGATCCGCGATCGATCCGCTTATTTAATTGATTGCCCCGCTCGCGAATGTATACCCTACGCTCGCCGAGCGATTGCCACGTCGGGATCCTGGGTAGTAGTGCTCCGTAAATTTACAGAGAATTCAATTCGAACGGCGGGTCGACGGGTAATCTGGCTTATGCTCGGCGAGCGGGTACGCGGAGCTAGACAAAAGCCGAACCTGAGAGAGGTGGGACCTCTTGGCGCGGATCACGCCTAATTCGCGATGTACGATGAGGGAGTCGATCGTACACGCTGATTTCCGCGGCCAATGCGAGTCACATGCCGCCATTCATGTAAAGCGAATCCCAACGGACGCGTGTGCGTAAGAACATTCCCTCGCCACGCACAAGGCAGAGAGAGATGAGGCGAGAGGGGTGAGTTACATAAAGAAGTTGTAACGATCCTTGTTCTCAGCGCGTAACAAGCGTGCATTGTTTTTAAAGTCGGTGGGGATCTGGTGTGGGGTGGGGAAGGGGTGGGAGTCGGCGGTATATACTGGGCCGAGACGAGCAGAAAGCAATTCCAGGCCTGTGTCGGCCGCTCGAACAGAAACGGTCCACTTTTAGGCCAGGTATATCCGGACTCCGACACCGAGAGGCCGTCCGAGTCCGTTATAGCGGGCGGAGTGTATCTATTGCCGGGCCAAGATTGACCGGCCGATAGGCGAGCGCGATTCCTCGATTATTCCGCCGTGTATGCCGATTGTCTTCTAAAAGCGGACCTGCCCCCTGAATCGAAACTCGCCCGGTATCGATGCGTGCCAGTCGGAGGCCGGAAGCCATTCGGATAATTGACGCTCCCGAGAGCCGAACCTGTTCGAACCTGTCCTAGAACTGGCGCGCTTTTCTGCCGACTCGAGGCAGCGCTGTGTCGGCCATAACAGACCGTATCTTTCCCAGCGATACTCCGTGAGGAATGTAAAGCGTAGGGAACGATGCTCGGGACCGGTAATTGTGGCACAAAGGGGCCCGAGGGGGGTGGGAAGGGAGCGAAAGTGGACAGTAGCTTCACTGACGGAGGTGGAGAGTCGGTAAAGGGCCCCAAGGAAATCCGACGCCGGCATCCACGGGAATCCACCTTTTCATCCTTCTGCCGGCTACTCTCAGCGGGAATCTTAGTGGCGTTATAACCGTGATAATGCGAGCGTCGTGCCCCGTCGTCGGGCGTCCGTGTGTTGGCGTCGGGAGAAGCCAGACGAGTTGCGGAAGGCAGGCAGGCAGGCCAAGCAGGCTAGCAAGCGAGCAGGCAGGTCGCTCTAGCGTGGCCTGCCTGTCGACTGGGCCCACCGACGTAAATGTGAAGCAGTATAGAGCGAACGTGTTAGAGCCCGAACGTGTATAGAAACTGTGCGCGAGCGTCGGCGAGGAAAAGAGAGGAGCTCGCTCGGGCCGGAGAAAGATGGTCAGATGAATAGATAGAGAAAAGTTGGTGCGCGCGGCGGTCGGGGGGGGGGGGGGGGAGGAATGATGCGGCCGGAGAGGATGGAGAAGGAGAGATAATTAGGCAGATAGAGGAACAGTGCGCGGAGGGAGGAAGAGGGGGGACACGGGGTGTACGCGAGAGTGATAAAGCGAGGGGGAGGTCACGCAGATAGAAGAAAGGCCGCGCGCGTTCGTTGGAGAAGGATGGGGAAACGGGAGTAGGCGGCAGGGATTAAAGGGGGAGAGAGAAAGGGAGAGAAGGAGGAAGGGAGACGGGAGAAGAATGATGCGGATAGAAGAAAGGCGGCGAGAAACAGAGAACGAGAGGGAGGGAGGGAGGGAAAGAGAGAGAGGCGGAGAAAGAGAAAGGGAGACGAAGAATGAGGCAGATAGAGGAAACGCAGCGGGAGGGAGAGAACGAGGCGAATAGAGGAACGGCTGGTGGATGGACTGAGACGGAATGGGCATTCGCGGAAGAGGGAGAGAGAAAGAGCGAGCGAGAGAGGCGAGGAGCGAACGTTGCGATCGATCGGCACTCACGAAGCAGCGGGGGGTTCCTCGTATATAGACGAGTTTCTCTGCACCCTGTACCACCACCAGCACCACCACCACACCCACGTTTTCCTGTTCTCCCCCTTCCTCCTCCTTCCGTCTGCCCCTGTGTATTCTCTCTCTCTCTCTCTCTCTCTCTCTCTCTCTCTCTCTCTCTCCACTCCTACTGCCTGCCCACCTCCTCTCCGCTCGAGGCTCTCATTTGACTTCTTTCCCCGATCCGTTCGACTCCTCAACGGCGAACATAAGCAGCAGCATCTGTTCCCAACAGACAGTCCTCGATATCCCTGGGGAATCTCCGGTGGATGTAGTTCGCGGAATGAAGTTCGAACGAGTAGCAGTCGGAGGCGGTTAGAATTTATCTGCCGTCGCTGAGAGAGGATCCTGCCGATCGACGAGACCCCTCGTCCTTCGAGACAACGGGACGTGGGTACCGGGCTCATTTTCGACTCGGGAACAAAAAGAATTCGCGGAAATTATTTCCGATTGATATTTCATGCGGCAGCCTGCCCTCCTCCTGCCCACCCCTCCGAGTTCCGTGCGTTCCTGGCGCTCCGAATAACTTTCCCGCGCAACTTTCGAGGGGATCTCTCCCTCTCTCTCTCTCTCTCTCTCTCTCTCTCTCTCTCTCCCCTCTCCCTCTCACTCATCGCTTCCCAGGACCGCGCTGAAAATGTTCTCCTCGATGAGCGAAACTCGTAAATGGGGTTCCGAGAGACCCTTATCGGGGCTCTTATAAAAACTTCGTCATCCAGCGGGAAGAGGAGAGCCGACCGGCGCGGGCTCCGCGCTTTTCAACCGCTCCTGGGTAAACTCGGGAACAACCGAATAAACGCTCCAGATACCCCGACGTCGGCCCCCGTACCCCCGCACAGTAATGACGAGGGTAATAACGATACGATAAAACGTTGCGCTAACAATGGGGCAAACGCTCGAAAGAACCACTGCCGACCGTATTGCCTTGAGTAAGACTATGAGTACGAGAGAAGGGAAGGAAGAGGGAGGGTGGGGAGGGGAGGAGGAGGAAGAAGAGTAGAGGCAATGAAGGACAGAGGATGGTTGAGAAACGTCTGTTCTATGGCCATACATCAGAGGCACGTCTCACGGGCTGGGCGAAGACGTCGATCGACGTTCGCCGCCTCGGCAAAACTTGAGAAAGGTCGGGTCTAGGTCGCGTGCTTAGATCTAAGCGCGATCGGGCAACACCACCTCCGGCGGTGCTGCCGATGCTAGCCGCGGTCTTGGTAGTGGTCTCTCGACGCTGTTCATGGCAAATGGCGGTGGTGGTGGTGGTGGCGGTGGTAGCGGTGGTAGTGGTACTCCTGCTGCTGATAGTGGTGCGGGGTGCGCTATACGCCCCGCGTCGTAACATCGACTTTTAATGAAATCGCGCCGGATAACGGGCCGCGCTATCTCGCGGCTGCTCGATGAATTTATAGCCAGGCCGCCGTCGGTCGTTCCTTTCGAAACGGCTTCTCGTACGTACGTATTTATGCCGAGAGTTCTGGCCACCGCGTACAGGTCGGCCGAAAAGTCGGAGACGGTCGGAGCGGTTGGCGAGGAGAGGCCTCGCCTCTCTCTCTCTCTCTCTCTTCGGATTCGATCGAGTCCAGCCACCCTCGGCGAGAGTTTGCGAATCCTTAAATTGCGTTCGGAATCCGGGGGTAGCTTCACTGTTTTCGAACAAGGGGTAGGTTGCACACCTTCTCGCGGAGACCGTCTCGGGTTTCTCGCCCTTCCCCTAACCCTCTTTGACGCGGCGGAATCCAGGGGGTGCAATCACGGCGTATGAAATTTAATATCGGCCGGTTCCTGGGGGGGCGGAAAGGGGTGGCGGGCGCCGCGAAGGGGGCGAAGTCTATCGGATTTGCATGCGATCGCCGAAAGACGCTGTCAGCGTTCGTCAACTCGGCATAAGTAATCGATTCCGCGCTTCTCGACTTTTCTCCCTCCTACCCTCTCCCCATCCAACCCCCTTTTCCGCTCGCTGATCCTGACGATAACTTTCCGCACGTTCGGCACGATGTATTATTCCGCAATAAATCTCGCCGCAGTCCTCGACATTATTCCGGACTACAAATTCCATCCCACCGGCGTTACGTGTCAAAAATGTCCCGAGGGCCCGGGGAACGACCCCTTTTTCGCAAGGGTTGAATTTCCGGTTTTCGAAGAAAGCGATCGCGTGGCCGAGTGCGAGAGGCAGGACCAAGAGTCAGTGTTTATCGAGACACGCATCCCTGGGACAATTAACCCGCCGCGTCGCCTAATTCAACCAACGAACGCAAAGTGCATTCGCAGTGCATTCTTCTGCACAACGCTCGGTTCCCAAGTGCGAGTGCACTTTCGAGAGGCTCGTAGGAGAATCCGCCCAACGGAGCCTGCGCGCTCGCGCGCGCGCTAACAAAAAGCTAGAGATCAATCAGGGTTAATGATCGTAATCTCTCGCGTAGCTCGCTAGCTGCCTGCGCCGGGGTCTTTCCCCATCCTCGTCTCGTCTTCCGATGAAGAAAAAAGAAGAAGGAGGAGGACAGCCGGAATGTCTCGAATTCAGCTGTAAAAGCCGTAGAAACGACGATAGGCGAGGCCGACCCGACCTAACAGGGTGTATTTAATTATTTTATTGGATTGACCGAGATACCGGTGAGCCGCGTACACGGTCGGTCAAGTGCCAAACCGATGTAACGCTCTGGGAGCACATAGAAACGAGCCTGTACGTGCTCTTCTTTTATCCGCGATCGCGAGGATTTCCGAAACATACCTCCCAATCCCTCCTCCGACTGATCCCGTTAGGATCGATCGCGAGATTCCGCCCTGATAACCGAGCCCATCGCTGACGTATCGGGCCCAGGCGCGCAAAACAGATCGCGAGGATATAACGCTGGAAACTTGCCAGAAAGTGAAACCGGCCGCTCTTCAGGTTGCCTATTGCCCCTAAACCGTAATTGCGACGTTTCTCGCTTAAGGCGATCGTCGCGGGCGTTTCGCGTGCCGTATTCGAAATTTCAGTTTCCCGATACTCGGAGCCCGCCTCCCGTTAAACATTAAACAGCCTTGTACCTAAAGCCGCGACCCTGGAATCCGTTTTACCGACGCTCGCGTCGGCTCCTTTTTCTTCATATCTTCCTTTGGCGCCGCCAGCCAGAAGTTTTACGGAAAACGAACAAGCTCGGCCACTTTCCTGTCGCCCGATTCGCTTTCACGGCAAATTTCACTTTGCGCGAACGGTCGTGCGTCGCGCGAGAGAGAGAGAGAGAGAGAGGGGTCGGACGATCGAATCGCAGAATTATCGCGAGCGTTAAATTTGGAAAAGGGGGGACACGCCCGCTTCTGTCCGAAGATTTGCGATCGTCGAAATTAATCCGGGCCGTAGGGCGCCCGAGGGCCGAAACGGCCGGGGGGGGGGGGGGGGGGGTAGAGGTGGAAGCCGGAACAAAATCGAGCCAGCCATCCTCGAGCATACCTTTTCCTCTTCCTTTTCCACGTTCGCGCACCGTAGGGAACGATTAAGTGCCACTCTTCTCTCTCTCCGCGTCTCTCTTTATCGTCCCTCTCTCTCCGACTCTTCGCTCTTGGCGACTCTACTCCGCGACCGAGCACACACGTCCACACCGGATGGCAATGCATTAGTATTTATTAACCCGAGGTCGTCCCGTAATTGGCGTAATTACGAGCGCGAGATATTCCGCGAAGACCGTGAAAATTGCCCGCGCCAACGTGCCGGCCTTTTATGCGCGCTAATCATCGTGCCTGGGAGGGGAAAGTTCATGTCTCGAACCCTTCCTCCCCTCCTCCGCCTCCTCTCTGCCTTCCAGCTCTCTCCTCGGGGCCGGAAGCCGAACTCGGAAGCAAGAGTCAAGAGGGAGAGAAAGAAAGTGGGCGTTGAATCTGCGTCAGAATCGGAAGTTCATCGATTCGCCAAGTTTCGACTGCCCGAACGAGACGCGACTACTTTAATGCCTCTTTCCAGTGGATGACGACAGGATTCCGTCACGTTTCGGGCGGGTAGCCCCTCGGTAATCGTCATTAAACGCCCGGGCGCGAGACGACGCGTCGACAATGTTCTCCCGGAGCCGGTGATCCATGTACCCGGGAGGCGAACTAGATGGAATTTATCGATAGGACGCCTCGAACGACTGGCTGCGACGCGCGCACGATGGGTCCCCGGTAATAATGACCGGTTTATGCGGCCACTTACGGCACACGCCAACTCCGACGCCCGCGCGCGATTGAACGAGCCCGAAGCCCGAAGCTCGAAGCCCGAAGCTCGAAGCTGCGCGCTGCGCTGCACCGACATTGTCCGACCGGCCCGGACTGCGCTGCACCGACATTGTCCAGCTCGTACGCGCTGCGCCCGACATTGTACGGAATTGCGCGCAGCGGGCGAAAAGTGCCGGTGCGTGTCCCTTTGTTCGCGTCACAGAATGTGCCATTTTCCGATCGTTTCACGCACAGAATTGCACGCTGGACCAACAGGCGACCGATCGACTAAGTGAAAGTCGGACGGCTGACGAGCGCTGAATAAAAACGATTGATAGATCGGTCGAAGGCCGAAGGTGCTTTTCCTTTGCCCCCTATTTTTTTTTCCACCCCAATCTTCGCCTCCGAAAGCATCGACGATCGGCAGATGCTCGGACGAGCACTTCCGATCGCATCTTTTCCCAAAATTTTTCCCCTCCGGCTGTCGAGCTGTCGAAACTCCGGTAAGGTTTACCTGAGCCAGGTGTCGAGGTGGATTTCGCGGAAGGCCCTATGCAACTCGGTCATCCGAAGGGCAGAACGAAGGCAGCAGAGAGGAAGGGAGGAAGGGAGGAAGAGAGGGGAGGGGAGGGATCGTTGCAGGCGTCGTCGCGGATCGTTAACCGCCCGACGCTTTGTGACTTCTTTGAGAGCGCTTCCTGCGCCTCCAGATGCCAGAAGCCAAGCCCATTATCCTTCCGCGGCTTTGTGCACCTCGTGCGTGGATCCTTTGACGACGCCGGGCCACTACCGTGATCGCCCCAGTTACCGATTTACCGAATCTTATTAGTCGAGACCGTACGGCGAGCGGATCCTAACCTGAAAGTCGAAGCCACGCACGAGTCCGAAGCGGGCAGGAACAATGCGCGGCAGGTCGTTATCTGGTCTCGTCGTTATTTCTGCGAACCCCTGCCCCTTCCCCCCTTCACTCTCCCACTCTGCCGCGTCGCTCACTCCTTTTATTTTTCAACCTGCCGACTTGCCGCAGGCAAGCGGAGGCTAAGCAACGCGTAGGGCCGACGTGTTGGCTACCTCGCCCGTCAGCGGAGAGAGGAGAGGGCGAGGAGAGGAGGAGGCTCGCGCAGAGGGCGAGGCGCCTTTTATTGCGTTCCGACGCCTAGACCCGTCCTTTCTTGCCGCCCCCGAGAGAAACGACGCCGAGCGTCGGCCGGGTAAAGGGGGGGTGGCTACGACTGCGTCATTACTCTCGAAGGCGACGGCGGCGAAAGGAAAAGAGGCACGTTCGTCGGAACGAGCGAGGAATGGAGACTGAGAGAATAAGCGGGCGAGAGAGAAAGAGAGTGAGAAAGAGAGAGAGAGAGAGAGAGAGAGAGAGAGAGGGGGCTGATGCGAAAAAATACCGTCCTCGTAAAGTCTCCCTGTCTACAAATCTCTACGAACTTTATCAAGATCCAGCCGATGGTTACCTCCAGTTGTCGCGGTGCTCCCGGGACATCTAGATTGTACCTTGGGCCCGAACGAAAAAAAGAAAGAAAGAGAGAAAGGATGGACACTGGCAAATGCGATTCTCTCGGTGCTGCTCCCGCTGAAGTTCACCGAACCGAGCGTAAGCCCGCGCGCGGGCGAGGATTATTAAATTAGTGGCATTGCGTTAGAGCGCCGACGTGTTCGAGACGGGAGAAAGGGGGAGGACGGAGAGGAGAGAAGACGGAGAGCGGAGAAAGGGTGGCAGGCAGGGTGGAGGGGGTGGAGAAAGAGAACGAGAGTCGCGGAGGGCAAGACGAAGTCGGGGTCAGGGATGGACGGTGATAGGCATCGGTCAGGGCGCGGCAAAGAAGGGGATTAGAGTGGGACGGCCTGTGGCGGAGGGGAGGGTAAGAGTCGAGAGCAAAGAGAGAGCGATGTGGGGAGGGGGATGGGGGGGCGGAAGAGCAGAAAGATACAAACGTAGGCCCCCGCCCGTGGGGTTAGTGCACGCTTCCAAGGCTTCCAGCACGCGATACGGGATGCCGGACATTGTCGGTCAGTCCCGTGTCCGATATTCGTCCGAGTCGCCTGGCAGCGATCTTTATCCGAGCTGGTTCGAGGCTCGCGAACAAATCGGCCCCGCGCTTCCACACACACGCGCGGGGTCGGCACCTGACCCAGGTACGTACGCTGCCTTCGCTCTCCCCGAGGACGACCCTCGGATGACCGCACGCCTCGTCGACATTCGATAATAATGGGTACGACGGCGAGGACGGAGGGATGGGAGGGTAGGGGGGTGGGGATGTCGATATCGGGGAACGATCAGCTCGCTAATGCATTCGCAAGAAATGCCAAGGATCACACCTCGGAATTAATGAGAAAGGGCATTCCGACGAGGACGATCTACCGAGTGTCATCGATACGTCCGTCAAATTCTGATATGGAGCCAGGATCGATGAAACTTGCGGATATCGACGACCAGCCTCGGATAACGCTCCTTTTCGTCGGTAGGAAAGTTCGAAAGCTACCTCGGCGTGTCGAGGAGCTTGCGAGAAGTTCTGTAAACTGTAATTCGGAGGATGTTTGACGAGAAATGGGCCGCTGTAACGGATACACCGGCGGGACACGTCAGAGGGCAATAATCTAGGCATTCGAATCGATGGGGGGCCTCGCGTGGAAAAGACGTCAGCGGAACGGAGGGGTTGGGGAGGGTAGGGCTCTGGGAGTCGCAGGGGTGGGATTGGGGTAAGGGCAACTGGTTGAGAAGGGTGGCGAGGCCGATTGCATCCCGAGCGCAGCAATAAACAGAGGGTTAAAGGATCGTCACATGGGCGTAGGACTCTCGCGGCATTCGGTTATGTGTCGTGGCAGCCCTGCCGGCGTCTCGTCCTCGCCCCGTTATCTCTGCCCGCAGCTCGCCCTCCGAAACGTTTCGTCTGAATAATTTGCGGTATCTCGTTGACCCATCTCGGAAAATATGTAGGAGACGTACGGCGTACGGCGAGGGAACGTTCACGCGCGTACTCACGTCTCCTCTCCCTCTTTCCCTCTCTATCTATCTCTCTCCTTCTGACACACACTCCGTGTCCTCCTAGACCTTCTATACCTCTCTCGCTCCCGGTACGTGCGAACGCGCAGAAGTAGGGGAAGACGAGGACGACTTCGCCCTCTCGTCTTCTCCGTCGCCGACTTCGGCGCCTCCGCACCATGGAAAATGCGAGGTCGAGATAGACGCACGCCTATGCGCCCGCACACACACACACACACACACACAAACACACTCGCCGAGCCACACCTCTTTTCAGCCGGAGATAGGCAGATCGGCCGGCAGATGAGGGAGGAGAAAGAGGAGAGAAACTCTCTATCATTTTTTCCATTTTTTTCTATTCAACTCCTCGGCACTCGCCCACGCGGAGGCCAGAAAATTTTCCCACGTTCGTCTCTATACGGCGTCGTCGAGGTTCTCGAACGCGGAAAAACGCCCGCGCACGCGCGCGCAGCTCGGAAAAGCTGGCGACGAGAAGTTTACCTTGATTCGGTACACGTCATGGCGAGAATGTCGAGGCTACGTCGCCGGATCGCTCTTGGTAACCGGGTCATTGGGGCATTCGGGTGCAGGGTGCATCCGCGGGCGCGCGTGCATATAGAATGTGCATTCGGCGGCGCCGTCGGTGTGTCAGCGGCTCGACGTGCCCCTATGCGTGCGCACGTGTGCGCCCCCACGTACGTGCGTGCGCGTGTGCGTGCCTACGTATGTAGGGTAGACGCTACGAAGGGAGCGTAATTCCGAAGCTGGTGGCTTTCGCAGCCGTCATTGCGTTTGACGCATGACGGCAGAAATTCGAGCCGCTCGCTAATTCGCGGTCGATCCTTAACGCGACGCCTTGCGTCGCGACGCCCGGCGGCGGGGCGCACTGCGCCCGCGCACCGAGTCGCGCTAAAAGCGGCGAAGGTCAATTCCATTTCGTCGATTCCCTGGAAATTACGGGCACGCACGTGTGTAATGCGGCAGGCAGGCTGGCCAAGCTAAGGAGAGTGCATGTTTCGCGCTACGCTCAAAAAGTGGTTACGAATCGCACGCTTCTGGTCGTAAGCTTTGCTTGGAAGTTGTATGTACTTCAAACCTACCCCCGTTCCTACCCTCGTTCCTACCCACCCTGCCTGGCTCTGCCTCGTCGGCAGAGTCGAAGTCGAATTTACAGCCGACGCCGTAAAAGGCAGAATAGGCCAATCGTACGTCAGCGTATCGGCAATATTTCCGACGGAACGGGCAGAAATAGTCCGTCCGGCGCATACTTAACCCATTTACATCGATAAGCGCTCCTGCGGTGCGCGCGGGCGCGCGCGCGCGCTCTCCACCACTCTCGCAACCCTGACCTTAATCAGAAGAATCGCGCTGACATTCCGCGCGCGCGGCACAAGTGTCAGACGAAATGATCGCTTTAATGCGGCCGGAACATTTGCCCATCGAGAGAAGGCGGCATGAAGCGAGAAAGAGAGAGAGAGAGAGGGAGGGAGAATAGGGAGGCAGATAGATAGGAGGCGATCCGATCAATGAATTCTAAAGCGACGCGCGGAAACGCCTGATAATCCGAGATAGCCCGAAATAATCCGCCGCCGAATCGGATTTCGGCGTTAACGAAATCGGACCAACCCTCCCCCTCCCTCTGCCTCTCCCTCACCCTCACCCTCCTTCTCGCTCTCTCGCTCTCTCGCTCCATCGTTCACAGCCGCAAATCGCATCCTTCCACTCTGAAGAATGGCGGCCGGAAAAAGAGCCCCGAGATTAGACGCGGCCCGGAAGATGCATCGGCCGTAAAGGTGCGCACTGCGACAGGAATTTCTCTCTAAGCTTCCCGGATACAAATTAGTGTCCCACGCTCTCGGCTCGCCTGGCGGTTGCCAGCGAGATCGATCGCGGCATCGCGACGAGCGATCAGTCCCTAACGTTTATCACACCCCGTAGCTACGAGGCGGCAAATACGCTCGCCTGCTTTGACACTCGAATCGTTCCCCCGGGGACGGCACTGCGCCGAGACTGTTTTCACGAGCGATGGCCGCCACCTCGATCGGCCATTAATTGCCGATGAAATTGGTTTAAAATGGATTCGCCGCGATTCGTTGAAAACGCGTCGCACCCCGCTATCCGCCCCCCCACTAAGTGGAATTCTGAGAATCGGGCGACCCACCCACCTGCCACTGTCGCCGACTATCCACCCTCTCGCTGTCACTTCGTTACTCACCCCCCTCGACTCAGCCCGCCGTTCCTCTACCACCCTCCTCGGCGCTTAGCGCTAATTATTATCGATTACGCGCTCGAGGGCTGAATTTCGGTGGCCGCAGAAAGGAAGTCCGACGCGGTCGAAGCCCACTCGACGTACCGTGATTCCTTTGAACAACGTCAAGTCGCCGAACGGGATTCATCAGGTAGCACGGCCGGTGCCCTGCGCACTCCTGGCCGCTTGGCTGTAAAAAAGCGAGTATCGAATGCTACCGCATGAATAAGTCCCTTTGAAGTCGACGCGTGCCGCCCTTCTACCCTCTCACCCTCCCTTCTCTCTCTCTCTCTCTCTCTCTCTCACCACCCCCGCAGCCGGTGGCTCGCTTAAATCGACGTCGCTGCTCGATCGTTTGTGAACCGTGCGTGCATTCTGCACGAGCGGAATCCAAGCCCACGCGGCCGTGTACCTCCGACGTACACACTTACACGCTCTCGCTGTCACGTACACGTACGATGTGCGTTCCGGCAAAGTGCGTTCGCTCCTGCCTAACGAGCGTGATCGCATGGGCTTTACGAAAATCTAACGACACCCCCCACGTCAACGTACGACAGAGAGCCGCCCCCTCGCCGTTTACAAGGCACAGGTTGCACGTGCAGGGTAGGGAAAAAATCGGGCGAAAATTCTTTGACGATGCTGATAGGGGTGAGGGGGTGAGATCGACGTCCGAAAATTCACGTTCGGCCAGAGATCCTTCTCTCCTTTCCCTGGCCTGATGAATGGCGGCGCGCAGTCAATGGCGGGGGGGCCCCGGCTTTACCGCGGCAGTTTAAGCGAAGTCGCCAAGGACAGCTTTAAGCTGTGCGACGCCTCGCGGGGCGATAATTCGCGCCGGGGACAATGATTTAGCGCTTTGTCGGGCCGCGAGAGCGGATTCTTGCGACCGCGGCGACCGCAAAGGGTCAGGAGAGTGCCGGCAACAACCCCTCGTGTCGTTTCTCCGACCATCAGCCCCCTTTCCACCACCTCCCCCTCTCTCCTCCCTCTCTCGAAGCCTGCTTCGACCACCGTTTCTGGCCTCGCCGGTAATTATTTATGTCGGCAGCGAGGCCGTAATTGAATGCGCGCCCGACAGGAAATCTGACGGAATTCGAGCGAAGGAACAGCGGAGCGCGGTGGGGGTAAAAATGATGGGAGGAGGTCGAAGGGAAAGGGCGGTCGAGACGATTAGTGCAGGCGTAATTGTGCGAGGCGTGAATGGACTCGGCTGCCTACCGAAGTTCGCTCGCCCACCGAGGTACCCAGCTTCCTTCGCAGAAGACTTGCATGCCTACCCGCTGTAGGTGTCAGACGCCTTCAAAGCCCGCTTCTCGAGATTTAGCCTCGACCTCGGGACCCCGAGTCGGCCTCGACAGTTCCTTAAATCCCTACGCTACGAATTTTCCTCTTAATTACTCCGCGTTTGAAAAGCGTGCGTCTCCGCTTTAAGACAGTTCCCGAAAACGATTTACGCCTTCTCTCTCTCTTTATCTCTCTCTCTCTCTCTCTTGCCTTCTCCTGTCCCTCTTTCTCTCCATACCCCCGCCAACTCTTATGCGTTGGCCATATTTCACCCGACAACCGCGCCTGAAAGCAGTCCGCAACTAACGCCCGGCATTGTGCTTTTATTTTTCAGATAAATCTACGCCTCATCCTTGTCAGCGGTAAGACAAAAGAGTTCCTATTCAGTCCGAGCGACTCCGCGGGTGACATAGCCCACCATGTGTTTGAAAACTGGCCGGAAGGTGGGTATACTGGCTTCCTTTTATTGCTACGACTCGACGTTTCGCAGATGCGCGCGCGAGAGACCCGTCCGCCCGATATGCGTCCTATGCATCAGCGATCCGTACGAGTGCTCGCGTCCCGTCCACACCTATGCACACATATGCATGCGTGTCGACGTAGGGGGGGCGAGGCGTTGGAGCCCAATGTCCCCGGGATCGAAGATTTATGAGATCGGCGCCGCGGCCATTGTCGCTCTCACTCGCCAAACGCGCCGACGAAATCGACGCGGTATTATCGTGACAATAACGTTCCCTATCGCGGACCGAACTTGTTAACCCCTTTGCCCGCTCGTCCGGACGGGGGCGTAAAATGCAAATTTCGCGGCGCCCACCCTGCCGCCCACTTCGAAAAATCGCTTCCGATTTGCTTCCGTCGACCGCCTGGAGGAAGAGGACACTTTCCGGAGTCACGTAAATTGCGCTTCATTGATATTAAAAATTACGGAGACAGGCATGGAGGAGGGAGGAGGGTGGTAGGGGGGTTAATACGTCGCTCGAGCGACGAGGATAATTTGGACCCTCGCCAAGAGACGTTTATTCCGTCTCCACGCTGTAAGTTCGACTATCGCGCGGATGTAACGAGCGTGTAAATACAGTTTCGGTAGGGGTCCAAATTAAATGGCGAGGGGTTGGGGTGCCGTACTGGCCGTCTAAGAGTCGGGGTCCTTTTACCGACTTTCCGGGTGACTTTGGGGCGCGTCCCGAGAAGATCGCTATCGACCGGCCCTCCGATCCCATTAATTCGACTCGCGCCGGCCGATGAATTTTAGTTCGAGCCACATCGCGCGACCTCGGCCGCGCGCGCTGGATTAATTAATGAAATTACGAGCGGACTGACAATAATTGAGCGCCGACTCTGCGGCAAAAGTCTCCGGCGCCGTCGGCAATGTTTTTCGGGGGTCAATCGGATCGCGTCGCGAATCCACCCCATTACCTTCGTCGAGCGAATGAGTGTCAAATTAGTCGTGGAAATCCGGAATTTCGCGGATAATCGGCACTCGAGAACGATGACGGGACGAAAGATTAACTCGCCGCCCGATTCAGGTTTCGAGGATTCTTTTCTCAAGCCGTGCTTTCCTTACTTTCAGATTGGGCGGAGGAGGCGGTTGCCAAAGCGGAGATCCTGCGGCTAATCTACCAAGGTCGTTTTCTGCACAGCAATGTCACGCTCGGTGCTCTCGGGCTTCCTTTTGGGAAAACCACGGTAATGCACCTGGTCCCGCGGGAAAATCTTCCCGAACCCAATTCTCAAGGTAATTATCGTGTACGTGTAAGGAGCCTGCGACACGCTCTCTTCGATGCTTTGACAAGTATGTGGGTCGCGCGTGATATCGCGAGCAGAGGCTGGAGAAGGTACGATGGATGCGCGTTCGTTTTAGAATGTGTCGCACAATTATAGGCGAGCGGTGACACCCGCAGTCGTTCAGAGGAACACGTTTTATTCAGATTTTCAACCCCCGGATTCATTATAAATCATTCAAGAACTGTATAAAGAATTGATGAGAACGAACTTGATGGCCTTGGCATTTTCTGAATGTTTTGCCTATTTTTGGTCAGATCTCCGAAAGTAATGCACTCAGAATACTGCGGTTTGCAAATTTCTCGCTTCTTTATCATCCTTTTACGCGTGGCAAAAAGGAAATGTCGATTAATAAGACCTGGTTTCGTTACGATGCTGAAAAGGCCATTATTTGACACTTTCAGACAGTTTTTTCGCTGTATTTTCCAAACTATTGCACTTAGAAGGCTCGGGTTGCGATTTTTGTGATCCTCGTTTGATTCTCTTTCAGTATGCAAAACCACAAGTCGACCGGAAGACTTTTATTTTTTACTCATTCTTCGATCCCGATTTCTTCGATGGTTTTTTGGCTATAACTTCGAAACTAATGCGAATTTCGACCAACGGGAAACGGCTCTCTGAGTTATTTTGGACCCCCTACCAGGTAGCAAAAGTTAAGCAAAGCTAAAAAATGGCTACAAAGTGGCAATAACCACCAATTACCACATATAACATTATAAAACAGTGAAAACTAACGTAAAAGAATGCAAAAGTACGAAGAAAATATCGTAAATGGTCACAGAAATCAAAACGCAACGTTGGCACAGTCGACTAATAAACGCCCGGCAAGAATACCTACGCTAAATAACTCTAGAATTCACAAGGCGGATGAGTGGGTCAGTCGGTAGAGCACTTTGCTCATGAATCGAGAAAGCCAGGTTTGATCCCCAGTACAGTGGTTGAAACAGTAAATACATCCTAACGCGCTCGGTAGTCAAAACATACGGGGCAAATGCATACCCAAGCATACCAGCAGTACAGAACCAATATATATTTCACTTAATTCAACTATAAAGAATTCTTTTTTCATTAAAGCTCCACCACCAATACTCACACAAAATTATTCTCATTCGAATGGTGCACAAAAATACAGATAAAAACCCGTAAAGCTCTCCCTTATTTATCAGAAGCTAAAATTAAATATGTGTAAAATGTTCCTAGTATTTTCTGCATACTGTAGTTATTATACAACGACAATGTCCCACAAAGAAACTATCCATTGTAGCGGTTTAACCTATTAGAAGCATCAAAGTCTTCGTCAATCCAAACTATCGAAATCATCCCTCACGTACAGAAGCCAAGAATAAAGTAACCGCAGTCACCGCCACCCATTAACCTTTCGCCCGCCCTGCCCAGGTATTCTCTACAACGGCGAGTACATGCACGTAATGCCGAACGATACCCAAAGCAACGAGAACAGCTAACGAAATCCGAAATCCACCGGTCCAAAAAGGAAAAACCTCCTGTCCGCCACCCCTCCATCGTCCTCCCGTCCACCGTCCTACGAGCCGAGCCTGTTCTCAGCGCGAGAGCCCCACACATATTCGATAGGAAAAATCTCGCTCGTTAGTACATCCCTGCCAGAAGGCACGCACACAATAAAAAAGAAACGAAAAAGAACGCGGGACGAAGAATCCTGCGAAAAAAAAAGAGGAAAAACAGACCGCTAACGCGCACCCTCCCTGTTCCGTTTCTCTCGTTGCAGATCAGAGGCAAAAGAGCAAAGGCGGCGGGAGCAGTTGCTGCTCAGCTTCCTGCTGCATACTTTAGGATGCCTGCTACCCTGGATCCTTCTCGAGGTCGTTCAACAAACGTCGCTCGCGACGTCGGCGGTGCCCAGGCGTGTACGCGTTCTCCGACGGCAGAGAGCTGAGCCCCCCACGGTGGTTTCTATGGTTTTATGCTGATGTATCATTGTTAGTGGCTGAGCTCGTGAGCAGTGTAGCATAATGGGTAATATGCAAAGTAAAAGAGGTTTAACCGTAACAGTAATCTAGTGCTCGATCATCCACCGGGTGAGGCGACGGTCGCGGTCTTATTTGATTTTTGGTCGCATGGAGATTCTGACATGTCGGAGAGAGAGAGAGAGAGAGAGAGAGAAGAGAGAGAGGAGAGAGAGGTCGAAAAAGTTCCGGCTGTCGAGTTAAAATGGCAACGCTGACAGACGGAAGCAGATGCGTCGATGTCTGGAGCCGAGCGTAATGACGTCGAATGTGTGCTTTCGGGGTTTTTTTCTTTCTTTGCAAATCGGTTACTGCCTTCAGTTGATTCGCGCTAACCAAGCGGCGGGGACTGAACGAGGAGAAGGACATATGCATTCCGCTGAGTCGCGAGTCGTAGGAGGGGAGATGAAGATGTAGCAGAGTACGGTGAAAAAAAGAGAGAGAGAGAGAGAGAGAGAGAAAATTAGCGCGAGTCAGTGTTTTTTCCAACGTTCCATTCGTTTTCTTTTTCTTACCTCGGACTTACCTGGCTGTCACGAATTTCGCGTACGAAATAATCGACTGGACGGATGTTTGATAGATACTTAGAGAGAGAGAGAGAGAGAGAGAGAGAGAGGAGTATATTGTAAAGCATGAACGGGAGGCACGGAGTATCGGAAACACTGCTCAACAAAAAAATCGGAAAGTATGCTCTCTGGACGAAAACGGCGCTACAATGCTTAGAAACTCAACCACTATCCGACTACCGCAGCGTTATAATATTAATAATAATAATAATGATAATACTACTAATAATAATAAAAATAATAATTATTATTATGTAGATGGAAATCGTACGGTTGTTCGTGTACATGTGTGCGTTGACGGGTGCGTGTGGCGAGTGATCTCGTGAGTGAAAGATTTAGAAGAGAGAAAGAGAGCGAGAGCGAACGAGAGATTAGGGTGAGAATGGTAGAGCGAGAGAGCGTGCGAAAGTAAATTTATGTTGTGATATGCAGGTAGTGAATATATTATATACATACTATTATTAAAATTATATTATATATAAATAAATATATAAATATATAAATATATATAAAATGGTATGAGACATATGTTGACACGCGGTTAAACTCTCATACGATAGACTTTATTATCATGAATTTAAAGTAATATTACGATGCCACTTTGAGAGTTTAGTATTCTGGATTAAAAAATTGAGAGAGGAAGATAGCGGAAACGGAAGGCGAGAGGGGGAGTGATAGAGAGAGTGTGAGAGAGAGAAAATGAGAGAGTGAGAGAGAAAGTGAAAGAGACAGAGACAGTAGAGAAAGAAAGGAAAGAGAGACACAGAGAGAACAAGGTTGAGAGATAAAAGTAGCTAGAGAGGAAGATACTGTGACGAGAAGGAGACGAGGGGAAAGTGAAAGAAAAAACATTGGATCTCCGACGATAGTAACGATCGAATAAAAACTCAAATATATTTCCCGTTAGCATCATCTTCCCCCCACACCGGAGCCGAGAGCCCTCACCGTGCAATCTACCCACCCACCCCCCTAAAAAAAACTTCCTTGACTCTGAATTCTCTTCGTGTCCTCTACCGCCCGTCCATTCTCATCAGTTGGGCCTAGAGCTTCACTTTTAACCACGAGACCCAATGAGACTCCTCCATCGAAATTATGAATGTATAATTAACCCGTCGAATTATTATCGAATCGAATATAGTTATTAGGTCCAACCAAAACCGTTTACGAAATACGTTGTAGCTTATTCTCTCTACATACTCTAAAAACTACTATGCTACTTGTACTGTACTATTACTAAAACTACTACTACTACTATTACTATTACTACCACTACTACTACCACTATTACTACTACTACCACTACTACTACTACTACCACTACTACTACTACTACTATAACTATTACTGCGACTACTACTACTACTACTATTACTCTCTTACCAATGCATAACCCGTGTATATATATAATGTTCTTACGTAGAGAAGACTCATCAAAATTAACGACTACAAGGTTATTTAATTTATTTCTCTTTACATTCACCTCCGACGAGACTATCATGCGTATTTAAGGATCATCCGGTACCGAGCCGGGACTCATCAACCTATCGTCAGAACCATGCACTGAGATTGTCCATACATTATCGCGGTCCGTGATCGAGAGAAACGTTTCGACTCAGACATATCACTTGCCCGCATCCAATCGAGAGTTTCATATGCGCCTCGGCCGACGAATGCCGTTCGGCGGAGGCGAACGTCGGCGTCTACGCTTTAGAGAACCGCGGAAAAAAACCGGCGAGGCCTATCATTTATTTCGGGACAATGGCGTGGATAAAAGCGCGCGCGCGACCGATGATAATTCATGTCATTTCGCCGCGTTCTTTCTTTCTCGAAAGGAGAGGTACAGCGCGCGCGCTCTCACACACACACGGGGAGTGCTTTTAACAGCCGGTTCGCTTTGAAATGCCGACGAGATATCGGGGGTACACACACACGGAGACGTACGTACCACGTACTACGGACGCGACCGACACTCATTTAATCTGGCCCGCCGCTTTTAATTCGAGCCCTCCCTCCCCTTCCACCCCACCCCACCCCCAAAACGCTGAACAAATAAATTAGCTATGCTAACGAGTACGCGGGGTAATGAAAAGGTACCGATACCGATTTTGATCGGCGACCGAGCTAAGTACCGAGTCGGCGATATATCTCAAATTTACAGTTGGACAATACGTATGTACATATTATCGGTTTATGGGACTGGCTTGTGTACAGTGCTTTCATTGCGGCAATTTCATTTTGCGTTCCGCTCGCATCTATACATACGGTACATTAACACACGAATTCACGCGGACATCTCTCTTTCCTTATACATTCGACATGTAAACACACACACACACGCGCCGCGCGTACACAGATTCAGAGACACACTCATAGAGATATACATATATACATATACATTTATATATATATATATACATACATATACATATGTTGTATTGTTATCCGTTATTGGTTGGAAAATCCCACAGATAGCGATTACGGTAATTCGTTCATCGTCTCTTCTTTTTACTCATCCGTTCGTCGAGAGTCATTTCTTTCCCTTCCTTTTTTAAACACTACTCATAAGGCATAGATTTACGAGTAAATGATGTTTATAGGATAAACGACAAAAAAATTGTTTAGCATATAAGTTTTAAGAGTTGCGAATAAACACATCACACGGATACACGGACTATCAAGCTAGGAGAGAGAAAGAGAATGGATGAAAGACCAGTTGAACAAAAATGATTAAAAGACAGGAACGATAGGAGCAAGCGTGGCGAATAGAGGAAAAAGAGTCGTAGTCTCATCACGAATGTTTACGGGATAAAAAAGAAAGAGAGAAAAAGAAAGGGTGAAACAAGGAAAAGCGGAATAACGGCGGAAGTTGGTCATTTCATTTAGCTTTCCGTTTGCTTTGTGTGTCCCACGGTCGCGGCGAATAATTGATTAATTGAGCCGTAATCGAGTATAGCCCGAATTTCACGTGTTCCGATGTCAGCTTCTTAACGCGCGTGAGCGCGCGGCACAGGCATTTATACGAGTCGCAGATCCTGCTTCAAACTTAGAACGTACACCGAATCGTCCACCCTGTTTCGAAGGAAGAGTAGACAAAGCCGAAACCGAACCGACAATATTGGAACGCGAAGCGGTCTCTAGAAAGCGAAGGATGCTCCGTTTGAAATATTGAAAACGAGCGCGGCTCGATTCCTGCCGACGTTGCTTTTACCGAAGAATTCGGGAATTATGCGGGAGTTGCGTTTCGACAATTTTCGTTTCAACGGCCCGAAAAAGAGTGGAAAGGAAAAAGAACACCGCTCGTCACGGCGAGAAAGATAGCATTATGTTGGAAAGCGCCAGTGAGATTGGGAGAACGCTCGAATGGCAGAGAAAAATATGTGTTTCGGGGTGTTGTTCTCTGTACCTGCATTATTAACCTATTGTTTTAAACGGTACCTTACGGATATGATCTCACATAGGCATTAAATACGTTACTATCAGTAAATGAGAGAGATAGGGAGAGAGAGAGAGAGAGAGAGAGAGAGAGAAGCGGAATAAATGAACAATTACGTACCGATTAGCAGTATGAAAGCACCGCGATAAACGGATACCAGTGTATCGTGTAAAATATATGCCTGACCCTCTTTGCTGTTCAAACGGACGATTTTAAACGAGATTAGTGTTTTTAAAACATAAGGGGATAACTGAGAGTAACACGTACATAGCTCCGACACAGGGACACACACTACACGTACGCCCATACAGTCCCAAACTACACACATATACACACATGCACACGACCTATAAAAAAAAACCTTTACCTACACGTCATATCAAAATTACTAGCTGATAAGGATAAAAAAAAAATATAGAATTATTTGTACACATGTGCAACGTATAAGGGAAATCCGATTCTTTACTGGCATAAAAAAGAAACTATAAATAATTTACCAGTAAGCTTGCGACAGAGAATGCCCAGGAACTATAGATAGCTTGCTAAATTATTCTAGAGCAAAGTGAATACGGTCCGGCTGCTCGCCGCGACTTCTACGGGAGCGAGAAGGTAGAAGGAAAATGGAAAATTTACCCTCGACAAAAATAACAAAAAAGGAAAGATCCGACTTCTCACACCTCGGCACAGTTTCGTCGGCTCGCATGCTCGAGTTAACCGTTGGCAAATAGATGCACGGCGATCGCGGTCCTTTTTTTCTCACCGCGATTAATTTCTCAAATCATCCACTCTGTACATGCCGTCGCAGACGGTGAGAACGGAATCGATTCACTTTGCAGACGAGACAGGCGCATAGACGTGGGCATATATCTTCCTTTCAAGTGAAATACCTATTTTTTCTATAGTCACTCGAGTTTATAACATTTGAGAGAGAGGAGGTGAGAAAGAGAGCGAGAGAGAGAGAGAGAGAGGGAGAGAAAGTGCGGGTGAGAGATTGTAAGAGAGAGTGAAGAGAGAGAGAGAGAGAGAGAGAGAGAATAAATTCGTCCGGCGACATAGAAATGAGGGAAGCGCTGATCGCTAAAGAACTTTCGATAGAAAATGCAATGCGTGTCATTCATGATGTATTATGCGAGCGAGTAACTCGCTATGTCGCGAGTATTATAAAATGCGAGACGCGGGAATGAACGGCAAAAAGATTGAGAGAGAGCGAAAGAGAAAGAGAGAGAGAGAGAGAGAAAGCGTGATGAAATAAAGGAACACGGGGTGTATTTGGGTATCCGTGAATTACTTTCATTGCATGGAACGATTGAATATGAAGAAGGTAGGAGAACGGAGCGAAAAAAAGCGGTAAAAGGGGCATGCGATTATATCTGAAACAGCCGTAACAGAAAGAAGCATCGATTCTTTTATTTCCTTCCGTAACTGTGCGTATCGTTTCCCCTCGCAATGGATATCCCGATATGTTTTTTTTCGGTTTCACGCAAGATATGTCTCTATCGTTTCCACCGTTTTCAATTGCAACACCGTCGTAATATGACTGAAGAAAAAAATAAGTGGACGAAGATAGACGGGGGAGAAATTCACGTAAACGAAAACTCTCACGAAACAAAAGAGCCTCAACTGAAACATCTACACAGTTTTAAAAAAAAGAAATGTACAAAGAATTATAGTTTTATAAAAAGAAAGCGAAAAGAAGATTGGTATGTACATATAATTTATCTCTGATCCGTGCGTGTCGAACTTTGTATACTAATCAATCAACAGACTGGTTTCAAAGTGGAAAGAAAGAAAAAAACCTCACGTTATTTTCGAAGGACTCTCGCTAGCTATCCCGAATGGTGTTTTAAAAAAAAAAAGATGTGTGGAGAAAGCGCAGGAAGGAGAATGGTAAAAAAAACGCGTACAATTTGTACCTTCGACCCTTTCCGTTCAATCGATATAATAACTACGTATTTTTGTAGTCAGCAAACTATTTGTAATAACGCGGTTAATATTACTGAGGATTAAAAACGCACCGTTTTTTAAAAAAAGAGAGAGGGAAAGAGAGAAGAGAGAGAGAGATAGAGAGAAGAGCGAACTCTAACGAGACAACCTACCACGTTTCGAATTGGTTCTACTCCCCTTGTATGTAACGTTTACCCGGTAATCGTTAGGAGACATTAAAAAAGAAGAAGAAAGCACGATCAAGTGAATCATCGACTTATACTAGGCGACGCTCATCATTCGGGCGTGCACACTTCAAAAACGATGGGAAGGCGTATCGCGTATAACAGGGCAAAACAAAAAAGAGCAACAACAACCAAAAAGAAAACACAGAGAAATGAAAAAAAAAGCATTCCTTCTCCGATCTTCGCAATGTGTCATTCGTCGAAACTCTGCAAGCGCGTTCTTCGCAAAAACTGAAATTCAAACTAAGCAGGAGAGAGAGAGAACGAAAAACGACTATAAACCGCCGTCTCGATCGATCCCCCGCCCCCCCTCCGAAAAAAAGAGAAGGAAAACTGAGAGGAGGCAAAAAGGGCTTACGGAAACTTTCCAACTTGGCCGTCCCACACGAAGCTCTACGCTCGAAGCCATATTCCAATGTCTCCGAAGGAGGACCCTTCAAAAATCCATCGCTCGGTATTCCCTCGAGTGAGTCGGAATTCTCGCGCGCGATACGGAAAAACGGAGGAGAGAATCGTCCGACGTATTCCCCCCCCCCCCCCCTTCGAACTTCGAAGAAGAGAGACGAGGGGTAAGAAAAATTCGCGATCGGACGAGGGAGATGATATGTACGACAGATCAAAAAATTCCGCGCGCGAGAGGCGCGCTTTTTCGAATGCAGAACGGATGATAAACGATAGCGATCGACATCCTTGCACGACGATTATCGACTACCCCCCTCTGTGAAACGAAATTTACTTCTACACACCACACATATATATAAATATATACATATATCTATTTTTTTTTCGTCCCCTAAATGGTAAAAAGCGTGGCCTACATCCTGCGACGTGTTTGTCGTTGCGTACAATCGAGAACCCACGTGCACGGAGTTAATGTAAGACGACGACGACCGAACGATGTAATTGTGTGCAACAAAAAGAAATATGATGGAAAAATTTGTTAAACGTCTAGCGCCAGAAAAAGCGTCCGCGATGAGAGCTGAATACAAAACGAAAAATGCAAAAAAAAGAACAAACACACACACGGTGGACATGGCCGGATTAAATAATATTGGACACCTTAAAAGGCAAAAAAAGAAAAACCGATTACAAATTGTCGAAGAGAAACGCGTTGGTTTCACGTCAATGTTTGTCTTTAGGATAATAAATGTGGTACGAGTAACACACACGAGATCATTTTATGCCGATCCAAGCGAACATTGCGTTTCCTTGGCGTTCTGTGCTTTTAGCGTGTGCGTCTTCGTTCGTTAGGGCCAAAATTGTTACTTTTTTCCTTTTTCATTTCTACGGATGTACCATTTTTGTCGACACTTCGGTACAAAAAGGAGAGAGACTTATTTATATGCGCGCGCGCGTCGCGCCCTGATATTGCCCATTCCCGCGCATATAAATAACGGACGAACAGACAAAACAAAAGAAGCAAACAAAAAGAGAAAGAGATGAACGATACTTGAACTTGCGTTTTCGTGCTAACGATGCCGTAGCCGGCATTCACATTGTAAATAGAGCAATTAATATTTCGATTGACTAGTAAATGTTCTAGACTCCCTTCGAGAGAATTTAATTAAATGGAAGAATAACGTTGAACCTATGAGTTCTTTATTGTTTCTGAAACGCTGTTTCGCCAAGTGAAATTTCGCTCGCCGCGATGTGGCACGGCGAGGCAAATGACAATTTCGGACAAAAAATAATTACATTGCGCCGCTCGTCAAGAAGTTTGAATATGGCGAACGGCGGTGTTCAATCTAACGTGTCGGACGTAAGTAACGACCCGTGCCACACCGTGACGAACATCAAAAAAATCTAATTCTTAATCGAAAGAGAAGATATTAATATTAGTGTTACGTTGTACACCTCATTTGTAAATATTAGACCATATTTTTGTCTTTAATGTAAAATCAACGACGATTTTAACTGCAACTAATGGCTTAGTTCTTAGTACATAAAACAAAGAATAAAGTTAAAGACATAATAGGATCGTGCGGTGTTATTATTTTCAGTTTTCGAACATTCCACCATATTGAAAATTGCCACTCACCGAACCGCAACCGCCAAAGTACCTGCGACTGTCATTTTTTCGTCTCTTGACCAACTCCATAAATAGTCACTTCGAATAAAGAGTTCCAGACACTCAAGGGAACATAAACTCCAATCACAGAACTATTTTATAGCGACTGAACAAACATTTGCACGATAATTATTACACCCACGCACTTCAAAAGTTTTACACAAAGTTTCAAAGAAACAACTGACGACCGCGGGCATTATTCAAACATATGTAGACTGAACTGCATAAATTAAAGCATCAACTGTCCTGGTGGCGCCATCTACTGAGCGGAAACAGTATTAAAAGGTAAGATAAATTCGAAAATGGCTCAAGTTTTTAAGCCAATGAAAGAAGAAATATTTCAAAAAGTATAATTTTTCTCATTTTATAAAAATTAATTTCGTATTAAAACACAAGCGTTCCTTGTAATTTGAGTATAACGATTGTTCAATGGTAAATTAATTGTGTCAGTACAAAAAGAACCGTATGAGTTTCTAAAAGTGTATTAGGTAGACATCTAATGGTCAAAATAGGTATTTCGTTTAGCGAATATTCTAAAATACTGTCGGTAACTCCATGCTTAACTATGTGCACTGTACTCAATGCCTTAAAGATGACTAGTGCTTGACAATATGATTCATCCTACAGTGTTCCTGTCAATCCCGTGAATTTTGTGTTAACCTCGTAAACGGGACCGCATGAATTAGCATTGATAAGACAGTTACATTACGAACACATACAGCCTTCCCCACGATTAGATAATCCTGGGAATATCTGATACGTGAAACGAATCGTCGCTACAGAGGTTCGTCTGTCAACCTAATATATACCGCATATTGCTAAATAAAAGTTTGACGTAGCGGCATCCATAACTGTATTTTCAATATATAAGACGTTACAGTGTACATAATAAATTAACTGTTCCAGAAACATGGAGTGGTTATTTGGAAAGCGTATTACTCCTGAGGAGATGCTCAGGAAGAATCAAAGGGCACTTAATAAGGCAATGCGTGATTTGGATAGAGAAAGAATGAGAATGGAGCAGCAAGAGAAGAAAATTATTGTAGATATAAAGAAATTGGCCAAGGACGGACAAATGGTAATGACAGATTGTGTTTTTATCTTTCAAAATATGAAACAAGCAACAACTATTTATTGTATTAGGATGCTGTCAAAATCATGGCCAAAGACTTAGTGAGAACAAGACGGTATGTGAAAAAATTCATGCTGATGAAGGCAAACATACAAGCAGTCTCTTTAAAAATACAAACATTAAGATCTCAAAATACAATGGCACAGGCAATGAAAGGTGTCACAAAGGCAATGCAGAGTATGAACAAGTAAGTTCCATGGAAAATTTAATCATGAAGAAAAAATCTACCATTTTTTACGCAACTGAAAAATAAATCAATCATTCAACAGACAATTAAATCTACCTCAAATACAAAAGATCTTACAAGAGTTTGAAAAACAATCGGAGATAATGGATATGAAAGAAGAGATTATGAATGATGCAATTGATGATGCGATGGAAGATGAGGGAGATGAGGAAGAAAGGTATTTCTACATTGTGATTACATTATATAAAATATAATTAAAAACTGTCCATCACAAATAAATGCATTGTTGCAGTGATGCTGTTGTTGCCCAAGTCTTGGACGAATTAGGTCTCCAACTAACAGATCAACTATCTGGCCTACCACAAGCTTCCGGTTCACTAAGTGTTCCCGGTTCGAAGCAAGCGATCTCGACGGCTGCAGGTGGAGATGACAATGGGCATCTCGCAGATGCTGATGCCGACTTACAAGCTAGACTTGAGAATTTAAGACGAGAATAGTGGCGTAGTTATTTCCAATGTATAAATATGCGTAACACCAACACAGTCGACGCTTCCGAGCTTGTTCAAATGGGGATACATTATTGCAAAAGATGTGCAAAGTTGTTCATGCTGAAACATATTGCAAAAATAATGACATGAGCAGCAAGCCCCGAAATATTGCTAATTCACAGAATTCGGTTGTGTAGCTGAACAATTGTGTTTGGCGCCTGTCTTACGCGTTTTTAGAATAGTTCATGATTCGGCAATCTGCACGAGGAGTAACACCTTTATATTCGAGGCGCTTTATTACACGGAGGGTACGAAAATATGTACACTTATTTTGTATATTTTACTATTAACAATTACTGTATAATAAACGATATAAGAACACCGTTAATCTTTAAGGATGTTTACCGATTGTAATAAACAGTGTCAATCAATCTGAAGTTTGAGCCTTCTTTCGCCAGATGGCGCCATAATAAAATTCCCTTCAAAACACTTATCACTGTTCTCTGCTGTATATGCTTTTTGTGTGTATGCAGGCAGTAATGGGATGCACTGATGTAGTATGTACAAAGATGCTTCCTCAAATAGTTTGACACAATAATGCAAGTGAAGTTGTGATTTAGCCTAGAAGAAACAGCAACAAAAATGGAAGGGACAAAGGAGCTGCCTTAATTATTATTTAAGCCTCAACAATACGCCGATGGTTTTCCGCTAATACGACTGCCACTGCAACTAAATATCGACTAAACTCGCTTGATTCAAAATTGGTCTTCTTGAAATTTAGTGCATTCATTTCTTGCAATGGAAAATAAAAGTTGTAACAACTTTATAAGTTATGTGGGTTTCGAGGAACACGAAATGCAGGTGAATACAGCGTGCACTGACATTGTAACATTCACATAAACTAGCATACTTAACATGTAAACATTCGTCTTAACCTGTAATCGTGATTCATCTTACGTCAATGTTATACATTTTTTCTTTCTCTTTGATTATTAGCCACTAGGTTCTAGTCGGCGTAGCTCATTAAGTGAAACAAATATCAAGCTGTTGCCAGGTGAAGTAGTCATTGACGAGGCACAGAGTGTTCTTATGTTTTCACCTGTTGGTGATTTAAAGCAAGGGATATCTGGTGTGTTGTCAGTCACAAATTTCAAGCTTGCTTTCATTACCACCAATGAAACAAATGGAGAAGTGAGTTTTTAATTAAAAGAATAAACTGGTGTTAACTTGCCAATTAATTCTCAATCATAAATAAATTTTTAGGAGGGTACGCATCAACAGAATAATCTCTATGGCTATACAGATACATGTTTGACAAACATTGATAGCATTTATTTAATATTAAGTGACAAAAAAAGGAGATTGTTACCTGGCCATGCAGTGCCATCAAAAGTAAAGGACATATTTATTATTTGCAAGGTGTGTAAAGTAAAACATACTTAATATTACCAAATTATATAAAAACTTACTTATTTTGCTGTATTTGTACCTTAGAATTTAAGGACATGGTCTTTCTCTTTTAAATTCTCACCCATGGGACATGGAAAAAGCCTTTTGACAACGTTATTGCATCATGCCTTTCCTAGTAGACAATATCTGTTGTTTGCATATGATTACAGGTCAGTATCATTTTATAGTAAGACAAATCACTTCATGTCAATTAGTACTGAAAACAGTGTAGCTATTGACAAGGCATCAGAAGAGTTAAGTTCAGATGCATAATTGCACAGAGATAATAATATTTATTCCAGAGAGGTTTACTACAGTAGTCTCGATAAACGTGTACATCTTTTCCGCAATATTGCCGACTGGAAACATGAGATGGAACGAACAATGAGTAGCGGCGCGATGCGGAAAAAATGGAGATTATCTAATGCCAACCACAAGTTTCAACTTTGTCCCACGTACGCATTAGATATCCTAAAGTCTTCAACTACTTCCACCAATCTGATTTAATAATGCTTTTTCTGCAGTTTATCACAGTATATAGTTGTACCGGCGTCAATCTCTGACAAACAATTGGTTGAGGCCGCAAAGCACTTTCAAGGAAGCCGACCACCGGTTTGGTCATGGGCAAATTCTCAGGGAGCAGCGTTAGTTAGAATGTCAGAATTGTTGCCGACAGTAACCGAAACGAAACAAGAGAATATTATGTTCGAGAACGTTCGTAAAAGCCATCCAAGGAAAGTGCAGCCGATCGTTATCGAGTTAAATAAAGGCATAAGCGTAAAGCAAATTGCATCTGGATTTAGCAAATTTGTTAATCTCTGTGCACCAGGTACGTAAACGAAGCGACTCGTTTCAGTAGACATATCAAGAGACTTAACGTAATTTCGTTTTCTCGTAGAGAATATCAGGCAATTTTGGGAACAAGATAATAATTTTTATTCGTTGCTCGAAGGCACGAAATGGCTCAAATATATATCGTACTGTTTGCAAAAAGCCGTTGAGGCTGGCGAGCATCTTAGCTTAGGATTTTCTGTAATACTGCAAGGTAAGTTGAACGATTCTCAGCGGTACTATATGTTTCTTTTATAGTCTTATATCTCCCGTAATATTATACTGGAAACATTGATCTTAATTTGACGCTCTACAATTTACAGAAAGCGCAGGAAGAGATTTATGCTGCGTCGTGTCGAGTTTGACACAATTGTTGCTAGATCCTTACTTCCGTACCATTACAGGGTTCCAGTGTCTGCTACAAAAAGAATGGGTAGCCGCTGGGCATCCCTTTTGTGATAGACTAGGGCTTATTGTACAGAGCAAATCAGAAAAGGTATGCAATGGTTTTTCTTTTTACAGGCATACGATATCCAATAACAATGAATAATTGAATTGTTATAGTCACCCCTCTTTCTTTTGTACCTTGATTGCGTTTGGCAATTGTGCAAACAATTTCCGGCGGAGTTTGAATTCTCGGAAACGTACCTGACGACATTGTGGGACACGGCGCATGTTTCGATTTTCGATACGTTTATTTTCAATTGTGAAAGGGATCGAGATATTGCTGCGACGGTAATTACAAAATCATTGACAAACTTTATTCCGCAGGCACGCTTACAAACGTTTTTCCCATCCTAGGATCCGAGCAATCCACTCGTGTTACGCAGTGTTTGGGATTGGAGGGAACAATTTCATGAACAGGACATACTCCTATTTTATAATCCGCTGTACGACGCTCACGCGTCGGAGGAAAAAGTGATGATGAAACCGGTCTATCAGATTCCTTGTTTGGAAATCTGGGCGCAGTGTTACTTCCGCTGGATTCCGCCACTGGAAATTCATAATGGGGGAAGCAGTCACATTGAACTTTACGCAAGACTACTCCAGAATGACGTTAACAGGTTCAAAGTCAGCGTGAACAGATCCTGCGAAAGTCCTGTAGATAAAATCACTACGTATTTGGTGCAAATGAATATAAACAGTTTTTATCCGTTTACTCATAAAAATACTGGAAATACAGTTAGCGCTCCGATCATGAACAGCTCCATTTTGACGACGGAAAGTTTATTAGACGCACAATCTTTGATTACAGCAGCTGACTGATTATGATAGGATAATGTCCATATTTCTCTCGATTATAACTATTCGAACCGCTCGAATTTATCGATGTAAAAAGACCTGTCCGGAGGTCTTGTAGATGACTACATGTACAAGGGATTTACGCAGACTCAACTGGCGGATATTGTCCTCCCGCAACAAAAGTTCTTGCATTAATTTATATCGTGCTCAGGCTGCTAATACGGATAAGTGTTGCGTTCGTAAATTGACCGTAAATTATGCCTGTACGCTATCAATTTATAAAGCAATATTTTGATAATGTCAGAATTAACAAAAGGAAGATATATATATTTTATAAACTGTGAGTATTAATATAGCGCGAGAAGTGCAGTAGATCGTAATTTTCGATTTTTTATGATTATAGAGAATTACCGGAAGAGCTTTATTATTGTATCATATTTCCTTAGTTATATTTCTGCTATGTTTAGTTGCCGGATGTTAACCAATTTTCGAAAACACCTTGGTGTATGATATTATTCCAGTTGGAATAATAATGTTACACGCCATAATGCAATTCGAATAGACTCGTTCATTTGAATAAAGCTATTTAAAAGAACTTAAATCATATTTCATTAAGTACCCTAAGACTTAATATGTGCAAGAGAATTTATTTCCAAATTTGTTCATATAAAACTTCCACCTGATCTAGTTAATTAATATTTAAATTAATGTATAAATGTACGTATTCATGTCGCGACGCGTTTTAGTATAAGTTTATTCGTGAAAATGCATACAGGAATAAACAATGCATGGAAAATGTGAAATGATTTGCACTAAAGAGAAGTGGCGCGTTAAGACTTAAGAAAACATTTGAAGCAATTAGTAATTATAGCGTTTGAATGGAAGAATCTATTCCTTCATGGACTCCGCCGTGACTTGACTGGGCACTGCAGGTTCGGTGTCCTTCTTCTTTTTGCTACCGGAAACGATGTCATCGATTCTCAATAGAAGAATAGCTGTTTCTATCGCGGTCTTGTATGTTTGCAGTTTCACTGAAAGTGGTTCCCAAATTCCGCATTCCGACATATCCGCCACCTGACCAGTTTCTCCATTTATTCCCCAGGACATTCCACCCGGGGTTGAATGTTTTGAACGAAGTGCTGTTAGGCAACGAATGGTGTTTGCACCACAATTTTGGGCCAAGGTTCTCGGAATAATTTCCAACGCCTGCGCAATTGCCTTGTACGGCCATTGTTCCACACCAGCAAGAGCCACGGCCTTTGTTGTCAAAAGACGTGACACAGCCATCTCCACAGCTCCACCGCCTAATAAAAAATATGCAGACATGAGTATCTGAAGTCATAACAAACAAGTGTAATGCAGACGAAATGCAATAGTACCTGGCAAGATTTTAGGTTCAAGGAGAAGGTTTCTGGCAACATGTAGGGCATCCTGTAAATTTCTCTCTGTTTCATTAAGTATGTCCTTGCTAGCTCCTCGTAGAATTATTGTACAGGCTTTGGGATCCTTGCATTCTGTGATGAAACAGAAGTACTCATCTCCAAGTTTCTTGATTTCGAATAGTCCAGCACCTGTGCCAACATCTTCTTCCTTTATTTCTTCTGTACGGTTGACAACAGTTGCACCACAGGCTCTAGCTACTCTATTTATGTCGCTCTTTCTTAATCTACGAATGGCTGAAATACCAGCTTTCACCAAGTAGTGTTGGGCTAAGTCAGAGACACCCTTTTCTGTGATAACAACATCTGGTTTCATTGCAATAATTTCTTCACATATCTTCTTAACATGTTCCTCCTCCAGTTCTAAGATTCTTGTAAAATCTGTTTCGTTAAGGATCTCAATATTTGTTTGAGATTCCCCTTTCTTATATTCCAAAGGACAATCAAGGAGAAGTATTCTAGGATTCTTGATATAACGTCTCATTTTTGGATGAGTCACGTCTTTGTTAAACATGACTCCCTTAAGAACAACACTATCTTCAATAGTTTCACCTGGAATCTTTTCTACCTTGGCATAACGCTTAATATCAATGACCTTTCTACCATTTTCATCTAGCATTACAGTACGTACAGCATCGAGTGCAATTTGGCAAGCCAAGTCAGACCAACGACCAATGAACTTCGTACCAATACAAGACTTTACAACTTCAACCAATTTACTTCTATCAGAACAATCCAAGCTAACACTGATCTCGTCATTAAGAATTGTTATCATATCTTCCAAAGCTTGCCTATAAGCTCTAATAATCACGGTAGGATGCATTCCTTGTTCCAAGAATGGTTCAGCGCTAGCCAAAATCTCTCCTGCCAAAACAATGACAGAGGTAGTGCCGTCACCAACTTCCTCATCCTGTGTACGTGCGATCTCAATCATTGACTTTCCTGCTGGGTGCTGAACAGTTATCTCTCTGAGTATAGCATTTCCATCATTAGTCATGACAATTCCACCCATTGGATCCATCAACATTTTCAACATAGCCTGTGGTCCCAGACATGTTCTGATAACATCTGCAATTGCCTTTGGAAAGAAATAATAATCAATATTCATACGTTCAAAGTTTTATCAAAAATAGTAAGAAATATCTGAATGACGACACAAATCTCCGGGGAAAGCGCACGTGGGCGTGCCGGCGAACAATTCCATAAAAGGTAAGCCATTCTACGCGTGATCATTATAATTCGTACCTTTCCAGCCTGGATATTTTCTTTCTGGACTTTTCTACCTGTGTCCCTCTTCGTATTAGCACCTGCAATTATCAACGCACAGGACATTGTCAATTAACCGCAAATGTTCTTTTGCCGAATTTCTGACAAACAAACGCATGTTGAAAATTCATTATTCTTTGTCGTTACTTACTGAGAATCACGATCGGACCGGCGTTGGAACCAAACATCCTGCGATTGTTTTTTATTGCGTACTTTATAGATTAATCGGTCGCAGTTTTTGTGAAAGGAAATTAATTATTATAGCCACAATTATTGATAGCTGCGAATTGTAAAAATCGAGAAGCGACTGCCGAGATCGCGGAATGCTACATATAAAGATTGGGAAACGTATTACTGAAGCGCATCGTCTTCTGTGGAAAGAAGCGCCACCATGATACGTCTTCTGGCAACTTCGAATGATTGAGGTAAATTTGAGTTAAAAAAAAGGGTAATGGTTAGTTAACTTGTCCTCCGCACCGATTTGCATGAAACTTTGTGTGATGGTACATTTTTGCATAAAAATAAGATCTGTAAAAGCCAAAGAGCCCGCTCGCGTCTAATTAAAAAGTTATTAAACGTTAAAGTTTAGTTGTAAAACCTGCCATATCGACATCACGAACGACATCCGCGCATGCGCACTGATGTCTGCGGATGCGCACGGACAAGTTTGCAGGTAGAGTGCGCGTAATCGAAATGAAATAACATTGAATTGGCGAAGGCTAGGTGTGGGCAAGGCTTCCCTTTCATAATATTTAAGGGTTTTCAATCAAAAAATGGTTCGAGAGTTGGTTTAGGTCTAGATTTCTTTCAGCCAAATCTCACTTTTCGTTTTATTTCTATGGCTAGGGGTGGGCAAGGCTTCCCTTTCGTAATGTTTAAAAGTTTTCAATCAAACAATGGCTTGAGAGTAGGGTTAGATTTTAACTGCCCAAAGTGCAACATTATGAAAGGGAAGCCTAGCCTATACCCAGCCCTTAAATAATAGAAAAAGTAAGATTTGGCTGGAAGTTTTCCCTTTCGGGGGAAACAAAAATTAGTATTATATTCCATTATTATATACGACTGATGTACTGCGTACGACAGATATACGTTTGCATACTTAATTTGAATTGTACAAGCGTGCGAGAACGTACGATTATTATATTTAGTTTAAATATCTTTTATTAAGGAAATGCAATGTATATTATTCAATGGTTTTACAATATATGAGAAATTAAACCAAAATTAGCGTTCAACGATTACTATCCTAGCCCACCTATTCCCCATCGCCGTTTACAATAGTTATAAGTCCATCGTTGTTAATTTCGGGAAGTTCAAGATCCACAAAACAATAGTTCGAGAATGGCAAGATAATCAGACACCATCAGAACACAGGGGAAGCCATAAAGTCCATAAAATATATGGTAAGTATTGTTAAAGAATACTACAAGCGCAGAAACGCCATAGGAAACCCATTAAAAATTATAGGAATTAATTTTAAGTTAGATAGATAAGAATACTAGCAAAAACCATAAGAACACCATAAGGAAACCATAAGCTACACGTACAGTGTCAGTAAAAGCAATCAGAATTACAAATATCCTATGGGAAGTCTATAGAATACGTAAAACGAACGAGAAAGGAAAATTGGAACATAGAGAAGTAGAGAGAATTGGGCAAGATTCTGAAAACGTTAATCGTCATGCTTGACTGAACACGCCGAGTTTCGCAGTGCCACCTCTTCGGTACTCCTATGTTCCTGTTAAATCGTCCGATTTTGGGCAAAATTCTGAAATTCTTAGTCGTCACGCTTGACTGAACACGCCAAGTTTCGCAGTGCCACCTCTTCGGTACTCCTATGTTCCTATTAACTCGTCCGATTTTGGGCAAAATTCTGAAATTCTTAGTCGTCACGCTTGACTGAACACGCCAAGTTTCGCTGTGCCACCTCTTCGGTACTTCTATGTTCCTATTAACTCGTCTGATTTTGGGCAAAATTCTGAAATTCTTAGTCGTCACGCTTGACTGAACACGCCAAGTTTCGCTGTGCCACCTCTTCGGCACTTCTATGTTCCTGTTACTTGGTCAGATTTTCGACATTTTAACGCTTGACTGATTCCAGTCCTAACCGAGACTTTAACATTTTTCGCCTCTTCGTATATTTGATGATTTCTCGCTATTCCCATAGTGTTTTCTATCAAAATGGAATTCTTCGCGATATGAGATGAATAGAACAGTTTCTTGCCTTCTTCTTCCATTGCATTTCTGTATGAACCCATAAGATTTCATCGAAGTTGGTGATTTTTGTTACAACGGAAAAAGGCATGGTTTCGGCGAGGGATATTGGATATATGGGATCTTATAACTAAGTAATTAGAGAACACAGAATTTCGTTTAATACATATATTGTAAGGAAAAATAGTATACAGTAAAAAATGTTTCTTACATAGTTATAATCTAATTCCCATACAATTGTTGTACTTCTCGCATACACGCTACATACATTATACTCAGCCCACATATATACATACATACGTATAATTTCTTATATAATAATTATCTTTACTAATTTAATATCAATACAGTCGCAAAGGTAAATAAGTAACACACTAGAAACTGTCTTGAAACGATCAACATTTTTGCTGTGGAAGCAGCTAAGTAAGACCATTATAACGTGCCGCAATGTAAGTAAGGAAGCCAACAGTGAACGGAATTTTGCTTCTTTTGGTACACGTACTGTAAAAAATAGAAAGAACCCAATTATTATCAAGAAAAATAGTATATGACATAATAATTATTGAATATTAATCTTACCCATTAAAATTCGGCATTCGACGTCAAGACTAGGAAGCACGGCTTGCGATTTTCATCATCTCCTTTCGATCCTCTATCGCCCTACCGTTTTTTGGCTGTAACTCCGAAATTAATGCGAATTTTCACCAACGACAAACGGCTCTCTGACTTATTTTTGACCCTCTACAAGATAGCAAAAGGAAAATCCGATCCGCCGACTTTCGAATTTTGGCTGGAAAAAACGGCAAGGCTAACCCCTTGCCATTTTCTCGATTTCAGAAAATTGGCTGTAACTCCGAAAACAAAAACCTAACCCAAACCTACTCTCGAACCATTGTTTGATTGAAAACTCTTACATATTATACAAGGGAAGCCTTGCCCAAACCTAGTCTTCGCCAATTCAATATTATTTAATTTCAAATATATCTGCAACTTGTTCGTGCGCATGCGCAGACGTCAGAGCGCTAGCGCAGACATCAGTGCGCATGCGCAGATATCGTTCACGCTGCCGTTAAGGCAGGTTTTATAACTAAACTTTAACGCTTAATAACTTTTTAATTAGACGCGAGCGGGCCCTTTGGCTTTTACAGATCTTATTTTTATACAAAAATTTACCATTACACGAAGTATCATGCAAATCGGTGCGGAGGACGAGATTCTTTACCTTTACCAATAAATGCATACTGTAACGTTAATAGTATATTCCTTTAGATGCATAATTTATTCAAACGCTTTGCACATAACATACAAATGAGTGTTTTTAATTATTGTTGAAGCATAAAAATTAGTATTGCTCCTTATTTTGCTTTTAATTTGAAAAAATAAGCTGACCAATCATCATTCAGGTAGGTGTACCCACGTATATGTCACTTTCATATGTATACATACTGTGAGTAGTTTGATTTTTCCTAAGGTTGACGGTAGTCAGAGCTGGTTATTCCGCGCTTAAAGTCGTGAGGGTTAACAATTAGGGTTCAGTCGGAAAGATGGAGAAACTGCACCCACATTACGTTGAGAGGGGTCCAGATCCTCCAGAAATTCAATGGGCACTCAAATTACTAGAGCCTGACTCAAGATGTAGAGGCAATATTTTCTCGGAGTATTATCATTATATAATGGGCCCAACCATGGCAGTGATTTATACTGCTCTCCGTGATCTTTCAGTGCAAAAACCTGTTTTCCACAGTAAGTGCCATGAAACTGTATAATTGTTTTAAAACTCATTTTATGTGGTACAGGCTTCCCAATATATTTTTTAATATAACCTTTAGTTGGCGTTTGTTATGTAATTCTGTGGCGCTGTTTACATGTCAACGTACAACTATTTTCACACTCCTGTGTCCAATTGCTTAATAACAACCGAGCATAGTATGCAACATATTTATAACATACATATTAACAAGCTGTTAACACGTTGGCTGCCGCACTGATTTTGTTTCGATCTAATTCATATGGACCTGCCGGTCACCGGTGACCCCCACGGCAGTCAACGTGTTAATTGTTTTCATTACTAACAGTGTCTGATAGATGCCAATGGTATTAAAGATAATGTGGTAACTTCCTTATTAAACTAATGTAGTAACCAATCAATATACTCGCAGATAATTGATGGTGTTTTTTTTCAATTCAGCTTTACACTTTTTAATATGTGTTACATCTATCATCGTCATTAACCTACGTGCATTATTCTATGTATTTAGATCGTCCATTGTTAGCTGGAAGGATGTTATTTGGTGTAGTAGCGGGACATGTAATAGGAGTAAAGCAAGCTGAATTTTATGCAAAACGTGATGCAAGAATGCGTGATTATATTAGAGCACATCCAGAACATTTTCCAGATCCCTGTGAGTACTTACTCAATTTTCATGCTTGTTGAATTTAGATATTGCAATTTTTAATAACCAATTCTCTCTTCCAGATACAAAAAAATGGGGTGAAGTTTTTGAAGACTGGACACCAGTTCGTTAGGTTCTATTTATATTGTTACATCTTACGCAGAATTACTAGGGTACTCGAATGTATAGAAGAAAATTGCAGGTTGAGTAAAAAGCATTAATGGCAAGGAGTTTTTATTTTCTGTTTACAAGTGAAATTTACATTTATATATCTGATATGTGATTATTCGTCACTGTAAATAAAAGGCCTGTTCAAGGGCATGTTGATATCAAGCTTAACTTACTTTGGGAACTTTACGTTCACCGAGTATAACATTCACTTTGACAACAATAATAGAAACATAACTGAGCTATTTGCACTAGCATTACATTTAATTTATTTGAAAATCTTGTTTATTTTTTTTCTGGATTATAGTTGTCATTGTATAATCCTGTGCCTTTTGCATCGCCTAACCAAGGATATCTGTTAGGGCACTCTCTGCACGTTTCTAGATACCTACAAACGGAATTTCACAGTATGACCATAATGAAATATTATATCATTAAAAAATAACATTTATATACCTAGTTGTAGTAAAGTTGGACTCTGCAGGCTTAAAATCTAACGCGCATTTATTAGGATTATTGCAAGGTGGACCAGGAATATTCTCTTTCCTCTTACATGACCAGCCTTCAAAGTTGTTAAGGGATTTTAGCGGTTTCGGATCAGTCATCCAAGTTAAGGCTTGTGTAGCTGTTACAAAGTATACATCCGGTCTGCAACAAGAAAATGTTAATTTTCGTCATTAGGATATGCCGTCACATTGATATTAACATTGATCTCTTACAATGTGACTGCCCAATCGAGGAACTTTGCCAGCCCTCTCTCGAGTTCCTTAATCTGGAACCAGTTGGTATGGAAAGGCATCATGTAGGGTGCTCTATTTTGTTCATAATATCTGTTAAAATCTTCTTGCAACCATTCAAACACTTCTTCAGGGTCGTGATTGTGAAGCACACACTGGTCCAAGTAGGGACAGTGTCCTCCCTCATAACTTTCCACATAATGGGCATTCAAAGGTAATTCCCATACTCCTAGGAAATAACAGTGAAGTTTCCAACGATTACAAATGTGTGTCGCGGCATTTTCAGAACTCTAATATATAGTTTTTGTAAGGTCAACAACCTGGGAACGACTTTGTGGGACACGTTCCAGCTTTACACTCGTGCGGTATTTTGTAATCCAAAGTATATGGCCAGATTGGAGTTTTTAATGGAGAAATACCGATGCTGCTGTCGTATATGTATCCGAAGTCTTCTAGCACCTTGTATTGAGTATTCCGACCTGGTTTTAAGTAAGGGCCTCTCATTCCAACGATTTCACTCGTCGAGATATTGGAAAAGTGCTTAAGTATTTCTCGCATTCCGATCATTTCGCCAACCCACTCCTCGTAACCTTTATCCTCCAATCCCTTTTGGAGTCTGCAATTAAATAGGCATGTAACATCTTCATGTACCTACCTATCACGTTCACTTACGAAACTGTTTCCGTCGCAATCTCATGCCCATCGTGTGCTAAACTTTGAACCATATTGTAGTTGCAATATTCGTGAGAGATGAAGAAGGTTCCCTTCAGTGGGCAATTATTTGGATTCAGACGATCGCTGGTAAAGATTTTCTGATAATGGTCGAAATTATTATGATTTATTGCACCGTCAAACGTCATCAAAATCATTTGTGGCGTCTGGAAGGGAAACGGATGATTGAAACCTTACTTTTTCATTGACATAGCGGCATGTACGATACGTACCTCATCAGGATGAAGTCCTCCGGGGATTAGGGTTCCATCCCTGGAGCAGAAGCAATAAGGAAGCTGACAGTTGGCAGTATCGCATCTCTCAGCCAAATCAGTCGGTGGCTCTGTTACCGGAGCGGGTGCTAATAGGAAAGAATTGCAGAGGAATATCGTAAATTATCCTTACAGGAACCTTTCTCACACCCATACAAATTTATTGTCCCCAACACTTACTTGTCGGAATTGGGCCGCATCGGGCTTCGTTTTTGAATGTGCAGAATTTACTGATGTCATCAAAGTGCAGTCCGGATGGGCACCTGTTCAAGTACGGATATCCATCGACACACTTTCCCGAACAAAACAAAAGCGAGGCATACATTAATTATCACAATTAATTATGATCTTCGGTAACGTAAGGCGATTAATATGAGAAAAACGCAGAGGACCGTTGCGAAGCAAGGCAATGTCTTTAAGATGATCGGAGGATCGAAAGTAAGAGACTGCTCGGGAATCATAATTAATTATGATATTCGACGGAATTCGGAGCATTACTTCATCACAATTAATTACGATTTTCATTATGTTAACGAATGTTCGTGTCCGATTACTTGATAAAATCTTCTGCAGGTCGCAGGATCCGCATAGTTCCCGTTCCCTTGACCCTCGGGGCATCTGAACTCTTCGTCCTTCTTGTCCTCGTCCTTCTTCTTCTGGCAACTCACTGTGACGAGAGAAGATCATCAAGCTCTACTCCGCTCGACGCATACATAGAAAATAGTTTGCAGTACGTTTTCCGTAAGACTGCCTAGGCAAATGTGTCCTCCCCCCCTCGCGTCCCTCGTCGCGCAATACACGCGGAATTGAGAAAGGCTTTCCTCTTCTCCTTTTCTTCCACTCGAGAAAGTGGCGTGTATTACGTAAGCGAGTGAAATGAGCGTGTAGCCAAATTTTGCCCGACGAAAGGAAGGAGATGCGATTGGAAATTTGCCGCTGCAATTACCGGCGCGAGTCGGCGTGCTTTCGACTTTTTTTTTTATTTCGGGCCCGCCGTTTTAAAACGCGAAAGATGGAAAGTGTCAAGGTTGACGATCCTCGCGCTTAGCTCATTGAAACCGTTGCACGGCTATTTACGTTCTCGCGCGAGTCCCGATGGCCGGTCAATGAGATCTTACGTTCCACTTTTACCGCATTTTTTCTTTTTTTTTGCACCGACGAGTTCCATTATTTTCACTCCTCGCGCCACATAATACACCGGCGACAGTAGCCAGACTCATTCCGCTGCCTGTTGCAACGGCGAAGCTTCCTCGAACGTTACGTCAATCGTAGCGCACGAATTTCTCAATTGTTGCAAAATGACAATTGCGCGGCGCGCGAAAATCATAAACATCGTCGAACGTCATGCGTCGACAGGACGCCGCCGCGGGCGTAAATTAATGGCCGCCGTTAATCCGTCGTTGAAAATAACGGTATGGCCGTAACCGTAGGCGCCGAACACCATGGGAGAAATTTCAAGGGGAAAGAAGAGGTTTGAGAAAGCGAGATACATGGTTGTGGGCATTCCAATATCTCTGGCCACGTGACTGCGTCAATACGTGGGCATGTGAGCTGGTGTGCGTATTCATTGACGCCGAGGCCGGAAGGCAATGGGATCTGATGGGAGTTCGATCGTCGGAAAAGTCCTATCCCTTCGTGGAATGCGTATCGCACGCGTTCGCCGTAGGGAAGACTTCGTCCTTATATTACAACTTTATTACTCTATTACAACCCGAGGGTGGCGAGTCGAAAGGATCACCGGCAGAAGATCAAGGACCGTTCCTGACATTGAATCGTGCCCATAGTCGAAGACAACGCGAATGCCAACACGCTCGTGAACTCTCACCTCGCCTAGCCACATACTTCTCGATCCCTGCCATTCCCCATCGTCGTCCTCTATCTCACTGCTAACGGAACGTTAACTTTGACGCCGATCTCGCAGTTCGGCCCTCGAGCGAAAGGTGACTGTCGATTTTCCCGCATTTCTTCTTCCTGGGTGATTTTAACGCCGGACTGTCGGGCGAAAATTCCCGGCGCATTGCACTTTAGCCTTTACCGCCGCGGATTGTATAACGTTTTTCGGCTCGCCGACAAAGTCGATGAGTTATTCAGACGGCGGTGGCCGGCGGTGCGTTGCGAAGAGAATGTTTAATTCTCTCGCGGGACACCTTCTACGCAGAACGGAGCCCGCCATCGTATTCGCACATTCGTCACGTCGCGAGCCAGTATTTTCCCACGCCGGTCGATAAATTTAGACGCGACGTGACATTTTCATCGTCTTAGCCGATCGAAGGCAGGACAAATCGTCGCTCGCCTCTCTAATCCGTCAGATCGGCGACGATTCTCGAGGACGCGATCGAAGCCGCGACTTATTCCGCGGCGAGCGGGATAAAAATGTGTTAAAATCACGCGCAGACGGTCGGAGCGAGTGAAAGTGGCACTTTGAGGAAGAGCCTTCTCGCGTTGACCTTATAATCGTTACGTATCACCGAGGCGGACCGCTCGCCTCTTTTTTCCCCTCTTTTTCCCCTCTCATTAATGCCATTCCGCCCGCCTGGCCATAATCGGCCCCGTAATCCTACGGACCCTCGCGTGCGATTAATCGCCCGTGCCGGGAGATTATAATTGGATTATTCAACGTTACTCCGCGACGACGAACGTCGACGTTACGTCCGACGGCCTCCAGTTGGCCGAAACGTCGACGGCAAGCGGCCGGGTTAATGGGCCGGAAGGGGAGTGAATGAAGAAGTGAAACCGATGGGCCGGGATGAATCGTGCGAAATCTTTCGACGCGCCGAGTCTCGCGCGAGAATGAAAAGCGACGGGCGGCAGGAGGCTTGTTGTTGACTTAGCTCGGGCGACGATGTCAAAAAGAGATCCGTTTAACGGCAAAGTGGAAAGTGAAGGTGCACACCGCTGTGGCAATGACGTTGTTACGCGGCGAAATGTTCAGGTGCAACATTTCCATCGTGCCACTCTCGTTGCGAAGACGTTACGCACCATATGCGCACGTCCCATCTTCGAAAGGGAAGATAGTCTGTCGGCCAGGAGAGTCAACGAGCGGCGAGCGTGGTTCTGTCAATCGGCTGTCGAGTGAATCGAGAATCCTACGCCTTATCGAGATGAGATGTTGGCGGTGAACGATCGATGTCGCGAAGGCGTGAAGAGAATAATGAGGCGAGCGGATAATGTCCTGGCAAAGTTATTCCGAGGATCGTCGAAACTGGTTACATCGCAAGCGACCGTGACGGATTCTAATCTATGAAGGCGTTCGAGGCAGAAAATTGCATATACGATCCAGTAGGACGAGTCCTGCGAAATAGTGCCGGGATTCACGAAGGAGGAGGAGGTAGGGGAGGAGGAGGCCACTTTGACTGGAAAAACAAGTCGAAATCGAGGAGGAGAGAGGTCGAAGACTTCCAGACGCATTCGCCGATGGAATATCCTTGAGGATAACGAGTCTTCGCCAATAAAAATAGAAGAAACTGTAGAACTCGACGAATGGGACTGCCGTTTCGGAGAAAGAATTTCAGAATCGTCGTTACGGAATTTATGCAACAAGGACGACCGGATCCCGCGCTGCTTCAAAGGCGCGAATCAAAGACGATCTCTCTTTCGGATATTAGAAGGCGTTCCGGGCAATCTGTCACTACCTTTCTCTTTTTGTCGCCTGCAGATAATGTGGAATTTCTGTTTTACGGACGAGCCTGCGTCCTTGGCGGGATAAGGCTGGTGGGAATAAAGCGGCGATCGACGACAGGATTATTTTATTCCGCGCACCTTGACAAACTTGCGCCCTACTCGACAGTCCGATATCGCTGAATTACAATAAAATCCAATCACACTCCAGCCTCATCCGCGCGGAAAGGACGACTAACGCGATAATTGAAAATCGTCTCAGTGCGAAGGTACGATTCCAATTGAAACGCTGCGGCAAAGATCGTGGAACGCTCGAATGGAAAATAATGGAAAGAAAAATATGATGCTCACCAGCCGCGATCGTCAGCGCGATCCAGAGCAACGTCCTCCCCTTCATCCTTCGGCCTCGACGCCCTTTCTCGGTGAAGGAGACTTTTGAGTTCGGCTAGCGAAACTTGAACGACACTTATTTCCGCCTCGAGTAAAACGCGAACCCCACCGTATAACCGCGCTCGTTCTGTCTCCGTACCGTCGAGACTATGGGATCTGTGCGGGCGAAGTGGCGAGAAGCAGGTGAGAAGCAGGCGAGGCGATGCCTATAAGAACAGGTATGGCCCTCTGCCAGGGCACTTCTCGGGAACCGGACCGTTCGCAGCCGATTGGCTGTCCACTTTCTACCACCGTGTAGGAATCGACTCCGTCTCTCGATCGGCAAGAAAAGTTGTCTCTCGCGAGACGGAGGACGGGGCGTACGCTGGCAGCTGGTGCGATAGAGAGCGAGAGGCCCATTATTTGCCTTCTCTCGCGAACGGGGCATCGTTGCCGAACGATCCGGAGAAATGAATATTCCGCAATGAAAGGTAGACGCCGGCTCGGCTCTAGTAACGGACCGTCGTTTATTCTTACATTTATGAAATGTATACGGTTCACAAACGGTCCGTCAGGCTTGCAACGGACTTGTTATGCGCATTTCTAACGTAGCACGCGCACGTACAAAAACATTCACACAGCATGCCCGCGAGCGTGTCGCTTACTGTTAATGTAGTGAGCTACATTGAAGAAGGCCCGTTGACGAACGGAACTATTTGATTACTTCGGTAGTACTTGTCTAGGTACAGCGCTGTACTAGGCGTTGGGGTTTGATTACAGTTCGATCTTTATCATCTGAGGGCCTCGTTTGCGCTTTTCCTTCTTGACGGCCTTCTTCTTTTTCGGCTCCTCGCTCTTGTCGCGCACCACTGGCCTGGACCAATATGGATTGAAGTATCCGGTCTCGCGCTCTGTTATGTTTAGCTCCTGTGCGACGAGATTGACCATTTTGATGGTTGATTTGTCCAGGAGGTGCCTGGTCTGGTTGGCGAAGCTCAGGGACCATCTGATCGTTTCGTGCCACTTTTGGTGGTTCTTCAATATTCGGTGTGTGATGTCAGGGAGATGAAGGATTATGTCGGCGAAGAGAGCGGTGTTCTCCAAAATGGTGGACAGGGCTGTAGAGAATAAAAACTCAAACTTTATCTGACTTTCTGGTCTTCAATTGAATGATAGTAAGAAGTTACCATCTCTAACGCTCGTATCTTCCGGAAACGAACTGTTGCCTGGTGAGAAGGCAGCATTCTCCACAATAATTTTACTTGTTTCAATGACTTCGACCACCTTCTCTGCCAAAACCATTATCATTTTGTATAGCCTCTCATAGCTTTCCATCTTCCGCAAACTCCGAACGGCTTCTAAGTGTTCCTTGCGTCTTGTGGCAAATAATTTCCTAACTATATAATGCATAGGGAAGATAATAGAATAATACTCACGCATCAAAGAGATTGATATAATGAAATTGCAAAAGGATACATAGATTTTCGCTGGTAGGGGTTTGAGAGGCGGCGGTCTTTTCTTGCTCTGCGATTGGCTGAGTCGATACTTCTGTCACAGAATCTTCTTGCGCACGTGCAGTCAGCAACGGCATCAGTAAGATCGCAAATATTACGGTTAATCTCGTCATCGTTTCAGAGTTTCAGTATCGTTGGCCTCTGATCACACGCAGAAATACGCTTTCATTCGTTCAACAAAGGGGTTCACATCACCGTGACTTCCTTGACATTTTCCCTCACGAGAACACGTGCGGGAGGCTTTCGTGCTTGGAATGGTGCCATGTTGGAAGTACTCCCACAATCTGTAGAAATTTCGTGGCGCCCTCTACTGATAACGTCGACAGCCCCTGTGAATTGTCAATTTCGATTTTTGTCAACGTTGTTGTTAAGGCTCAGGGCCGAAAATCACTGACATTCTCGTACCACGTGTTAATTTCCCTCCTCCGCCATTGTGACCGTAGGATTTTTTCGTATTTAATTAACGCGGGTTTGTCGAAGACTGTTCGAAACCAGCGGGCGAGTCACCGGCAGGGTTATCATGCAAGATTTCTTCTGGCTACTTTGACACCATAGATTTGGTTTAGTTATTATAATTAATTTCTACCGACAACAAATATGGCGGCGATGGGTGATGCCAAATTGGATGTAAGTTTCTTCACCATGAATATTAAAAGTTTTTGTTACACACACTGAATTGTGTCCTATTGTTGCTCCACTGAAAAATATATTAGTTCTGCTTTGTGTACACTATTATTCCTGTATATGATTATTGTTATGTTTATTTACCTTCCACTCCGCAGATGTATGACGATGCAACATATACAGTAGACCCTCAGCATGTTGAGGGTGACATGACAATCGGACCAAAGCCGCAAACAAACCTTGGAGGACCAGAGTTTAATACTTTAGATGAACCAATCAGGGATACGATTGCAAGTGGACATTTTAGCTGTTAACTGTGTTACTTCATTATCTATGTGGTTATTGCAGCTCTATATAATGCTTCAATATTTTAGTTGAGGGATGTACGTGCTGTCGGAAGGAAATTTTATCATGTTCTGTATCCAAGGGAGAAAAAGAGCTTATTGAAAGAATGTAATTATACAACGCATCCAATGTTTACTTATATAATACATATATTATATTATATTAACAATCCATACCATTTTAGGGGATCTGTGGGGGCCCTTAGTACTATGTACATTCATGGCAATGTAAGTAATAAGAAGTTACACACAAAATTAGTCTGTTTATTACCGCTTGTCTATAAACATCTTACCTGTGTAGGATATTACAAGGATCTTCCGATACGGCAGATAACTCAAATGACGGTGGACCAGAATTCGCAGAAGTATTTGTTATTGTATGGATAGGTTCTATGGTTGTAACATTAAATTCCAAATTGTTAGGCGGAAACATGTAAGACTTTTCGCAAATGATAATACTACTTCCCTTTTTGCATCTATTGTATGTGAATGTTATGTTTCAGATCCTTCTTCCAAAGTGTGTGTGTACTTGGATACTGTTTGCTGCCTATTGCCATTGCACTACTTATTTGTAGAATCATATTGATGGTTGAGCAAACCACATTCTTATTTATTCTTAGGCTTGTTGTCAGTATGATTGGATATGCATGGGCAACATATGGTAAGTGGAACAAATTATGAACATTTCTATATTATTATTTGATTAGGCACATTCATCAAAGTAGTACCAATTTGAATATTCGTAGAAAAATTGATATTTTATATTGCCTGTAGCTCGAGTTCGTATAATTGTGCGAGATCCTAGTAGTTTATTTTTTTCAATTTAGCGTCAATGGCCTTTTTCGGCGACAGCCACCCAGCGGGAAGAAAAGCTTTGGCGGTTTATCCAGTCCTTCTATTTTATCTCGTCATGTCCTGGCTGGTGATATGCCACACAACGTGAATAACGAGTAACAGTTTTCTTGAAAAGACTGCGTCGCTCGAAAGTAAAGTGCACAAGGGATCGTGAGAGAAGTATTGGATACTCTTGGAATTTCGAATGTAATGAATCCATCGCTTGCTGTAGATTCTCCTACTCCTTAAAAGTATTTATTAATATTTAGACGTCTGATATTCAAAACGTCAATTATTCTCCACATGATCATTATCTTACAAACTTCATCAATCTTTCGTTCACTTTTTGATGTGATTATGTGAAACATTAGATCTTATAAGAATCGTCAGGCGATTGACCAAGAATCGCTAAATTTTCATACTGAGCAATAGATAATGTAAAAAAGAATTTGCCGAACTTTGTTCAACATTCCCGTGAAAAGAGACTGCGTATTCTCATTTATACTGATAAGAGATATGAACAGGTCCCAGTCCAGATATTCATTTTTTACTCTGTATATTGTGTACATACTTATGTGTAATTAATATAACGTTGAATAAAGTACACGACATTAATGTACAAAATTAATTCTATATATGTGAAAAGTGTCTTTCCAGCCTTTTCAAGATATCCTTACTGTCGCAGTGTTCATTATATGCGCTCAATGATTTTTGAACAGCGAGATAACTCGTTTGCAAGTCTCCAATCTGAAGATTATTTAAGGTTTAGAAACATAGACAGTTTAGATACGTCTTAGAAATGTAGACATATAGTAATAGAAACCTGCTGTGCCAAAAGCGCACTGTTGAAATGAGGTTCGTAAATGTAATTGGCGATACTCGCTGCAGCGTGGAAATAAGTCCTTGCTGCTGTAAGATTACCACTCCGTGCTTGCAGGACTCCCAAATTATTGTAAGCCAGTGCATGTCTGCTATCGTACGAAACTGCCAACTTTAAGCATTCCTCGGCCATCGTCAGATCTCCCAAATTCTATCGACAACCTTTCTTAGTATTCGATTGCATGTGAACATTTTCGCACGGAAGGAAACTTACAATACCAATGTGTGAAATGTTATACCATACGTCAGCGATATTCTCATCAGTCGAAAGAGTCAGTGCTCTTTCGAAACAGGATATTGTGTGGTCATATTGTTGAGCATAGAAACAGCATAAGCCAAGGTTATTAAATAGTTCTGCATTGTGAACACCCATTTGCAATAACCGCCTACATAAGGAAGATCAGTCATTGTTTCACAACTTATCACATATGTGTCTTTTTCAATTCCCTTGCCTGTAATAACGAAGAGCTAATTCTGGCTGATCGTTATAAAAATGATGCATTCCTATGCTTGCAATGGCTTCCGTATGAGATGCATCCTCTTGTACAACGATCTTGTAATATTTCATTGACATAGTTACGTTATTCAAACCTTCAAAGATCCTACCCATTTCGGTCAGAATTGTCACCTTCAAGATAATGATAATAATAAATTTTCGATCTTAATTCTATTCCTAAGAATATGGCTCGTCGATTTACATCGTTCGGAAAGTAATCCAGTCCTTTCTTGCAGGTCTCTAAAGCTGTCAGTGGCTGATCTAATCTGACAAATACTCTAACTAATCTTAAAATTGTTTCAATGTTTTTGAAATCCTTTAAAGCAGACTTGAATTGCTGCTCTGCGTCTCTGACCAACCCTAAAGTGTAATAACATTTCCCTAATTGTACTTTCCACCACCAGTCTTTGTACTGGCAAACTTGAGTCGCCTGTACTGCCAAATCAAGAGCCTGTAATTATTGTTAGTTATCAATTAGTTTGCAAACAACTCAATCAGTGCATTCAACTTACATATCTCGCATCATTTTCGTGATAATAAATGTATTCAAACAGTGGCTTTGCCACAGCAGGTTGCTTCGCGTATTTCGCTACATTAAGCCTAGACAATTGAATGAAAGGACCTCCTTGTTCTGTCAACATGGATGCTGTACCCAATCGTACATTGCGACCAGAACTTGCAGTAATTGGCCTTGCAGTCATTGCAGTTCTGGGCGTTCTTAATGCTTGTTCAACAGTCTGTGAAATGGCAGCTTGCGTTGCAGGGCGAATGATACCAGTAACTGGTCTTCCTTTAGCATTTCAATTTCATACTTTATATGTGATTATATGTCGCCACATATTTTAGTCGTTTCAGGTTTTAAGTACCTGACTGTGTTTTTGGCCGTAAGCCTTGCGAAGTCCCTTGCATTGGTCCCGGGTTCTTTAAAGATGTTCCTGGCCTTGGCATAGCGGAAATGGTATAATTATCTAGCAAGCTCTCAGCGATACCCTCTTCCTCTCCTTCTATGTCGTCAACATATACTTGCAACGTTAGTGCGCGCATTTTCAATACCCATACAGCCTAGAATTTTGCACGAATTAATGGAAACAATAATGGTACATAACTTTAGAAAAACCATACTTGGTCTAATGGATTTTTCTTCAATAATTCTGTACAGATCGCCGCGCATTCTTCATATTTTTGTCGGCTGAATAAACTAATCGCTGTGAATAACTCCATGAGTTTTGTTCGATACTCGTCGTCGTTGAATACAGACTAATACTTTTATCGCAGGTAAGGCAGGTGTATAGTACAGTAGAGGTATAGTTCACAGTCCGAGTTTATTGATTATTTTACCTGCCACCTATTCTTTCTAGCAACAATACTTTTCTACTGTCAATCTAATTTGTCATTTGTCTTTAGTCATGGCATATGGACAGTGACAGTTTGAAATGTCGCTTTTTATAATAATATAATTTTTTATATACTGTAATTTTGATAAAACTATATTTTATTTTGATGGAAAATTTATCTAGGCAAGGATGGCATTTGATGGTAGACATCATCCAAGGTACACAGGTTCATGAATTAGATGATGCAATTAATTAATAATATATTCTTTACTGTAGCATATTGGAGGCTTTCGATAAATTTAACAACACAAAAAAAGTGGAGGAACAATGTACCAAGGATTCGTTAATGCGTTTGCACGAAGCTTTTCTAGTACATTGATCGATAAAATATTATGAAAACAATGTACTAGTTATTATCAATTATTCTTTCACAGGCTGTAGAAAAGCAACAGATGACTCTGTCTCAATTACAGGATGCTTTCGAGAATATTTTGAACATTAAAGAGTCTGACGAAGACTTTGAGATACTTTTTAGAAAAGTAAGTTTTCCATTTGTTGGAGAAATTAACATAAGTGAATGATAAGTATGTTCTAACGAATATGCGGGATAGATAAATACAAACCAAGATGGTTTCGTTACTTGGGACGAATTCATATCCTACCTCCTGGTGGAATTTCAAGAGAAGGATATCGATCTGCAGTGGCAAACACTGCAGCTTCCTCTAAATGCTCCGGCGAAAATACTCAGATCTCATCATCGAACACCCGTTTGCAGAATTGCATTCTGTCCTGAAATTCTTCAAGTACATTCTCCTCTAACATTAATATTTTTCATGTAGCAATACACATTTCATATTTCCCAGAATAGGACAATAAGTTTTCGAGATGGCTGTTACATAACTGCAAGTAGGGACGGATTTATTAATTATTGGTCACTCGATCTCGAGTATCAACGAAGTGTGCAATCTGTTAATCGTCAGTATTTCCTAATATACTGTCCTCATCAACTGAGGATAGTATAGCTAATATTCATTTTTCTTGTAATGTAGCATACTTAGTAGTACAGCCAACAGTCGTAACTGATATGATAGTAATGCCAGATGTGCAAATAATTTGTACAAGCTCAACAGAACGAGATTTGAGGTTTTACGATACTGTTGCCAAAAAGTTTGACCTTCGAATATTGGTAAAGTATATTTCAAATACTTACAATACACTGGCATTTTTCATGTAGTTTCTCTCTTAAACTACTTCATGAATTCTACAGATATCAAGTTTGGACAGTGCTGTAGTGAGGATGCACTATTACTTCAGTACAAATATAAAGGAAGAGTCTTACATAGTTTTAGGTGATACGAGTGGATCGATTACGATTATGAGTTTTGTTCCTGTCGATAAAGGGCCCTTTAAACATAATTCTGAACAGGAAACACAGTTTTTACGCTACGACGCTGTACTCAAAGCAAGTGCTTAGTTTGAACCAAGTCTCTTAAGCTTCATGTCGTTTTCCTCATTACTCAATTATTCAGGGCGGTATAGAAGGCTTGAAGGTAAACGAGATCAAGAATGTTCATAAAAATTGGGTAACTCAAGTTGCCTATTATGGAACTCTGAAAGCATTTATGTCGAGCAGTAGGTGCTGTGATTATTCGCTCTTATTTAGTGATCCGACTAGAGCAAGGATGGAATATAAATTTAGCGTTCGTATGGGAATATCCTGCTTCGAATTATGCGAAGGTACACGACTAATTATGGCAATGCCAGTAGATTAGCTGTTCGATAACCGAAGCTATTTTCACACAGAAAGTCTGGTCCTCGTAACAGGCAGTCCTGACTGCAAAGTTCGTGTTTGGAATCCTTTTGTACCAACAAAGGCTAGCGTAGTTTTCCAGGGACACAACACTGCTATTTGTGCATTAGTTTTGCAAAACGCTGGAACGAGAATTTATTCATTGTCAAACGATAGATGTATTAAAGTATGGGATGTTCCTAGTCAAAATTGTATTCAGACTTACAACGGAATTCCAAGTGAATTGAGCGAATACACGCCGATGACGGTCGTTTATAATACTTTGACGCACAAGATGATCGTTGCTAGTATCATGATCGCTGTTCTAGTGTGCGATCAAGTGATCAATCAAGAAATTTCAGATGGCTATACGCATACAAAGCCAGTGAGCCACATTTTATACAACAATTTGTATAAAGTAATAATTTCAATGGGTCACGATTCTTGCATAATCGTTTGGAACCCTTGGTTGGGCAAAAGATTATATCTGATAACGAATGCTCATGGTCACATATCGCATGGAGAGTTTGTCTGTACTGAAATAACTGCAGCTTCCTTCGATCCATCGGAACAATTTCTGATCACTGGTGCACGAGATGGCACACTCAAATTGTGGAACTTTAACACCGGTACTTGCTTGAAGAAGATGGCGATCGAAGATCAGTGGTAAGATTTTGAACGTTGGCGTGGTGTGTTGAGACGACTTATGGCCATCTCTTAAACTTCAGTGAAGTTACAAGCATTGCCTGGATCGAAAACCGAATACTCTGCACTGGCTGGAATCGACGAATTACAGAGTTTGCAGTGTCAGGGACAGACATTTTCAGAAAAAATTGGGGCATACGGCATACTGAAGACATACTTTGTTCTGCTGTTCGAACACCACAGACAATAGCTACTGCCAGCTACAATGGCGAATTAATTTTGTGGAGATTGGAAACAGGACAGCCTTATCGTAGGTATCAAGTTAACAATGCAACAGGAAGATATAATGTGATGTTCGAAAGACAAGAAAAAAGGCATAGTATAGTTCGAAGAAGAACTTACACAGAGGATGAAGTAATCTATGTGGATGGTATTAGAGTTTGTCCCCATCAGCGTTCAGCTCTAAGCGTAACGAGAACAGTGGCGACTTGTACCATGATTTTCTTAAAAAACCGTCCAGTGAAACCGGATGTGGGTACTTTACTAGTTTCCCTGGAGTCAGGATTAATTCAAGTTTGGACTCATCATCCTGCGGGTGGATTTCTGACTGCCTTTTCCGTTATTCATTCCGTTGGCGACAATGCTATAACAATGACCACTGATCCTGATAACAACTATCTTTTTACTGGGCACAGGGCAGGCTATGTAAAAGTTTGGCTTCTCAGCAATTATGTTATAGATTCACCACCGAAATTGTGTATGCCTTTACTAAGGCTAGAGTTTCCTTTTCTTTGGCATGATAGAATCAATGGACGAGCTAAGAGAGGAGTTCGTAACCAACCCTTGCCAATGTTACTTTCCTCGTTCAAAGCGCACATGAAGGCAGTTAATTCGATAGAAATTATACCGGAGGTGCGGATGATTATTAGCGGATCATCAGATCATACGGTTCGATTGTGGACATACGGAGGTAGATACATTTCCACTTTGGGAACATTCAGAGAATGGACTCCAATTGTGCCTACCAAACCTCTCTACAGATATTTCGACAATTACCGGATGCCGCCTGATATTGAAAGAGTGGCTAGCTTTACCACGATGAAAGTATAATAGTTACCCGTGAAAGTAAAATAATAAATAATGAAATGGTTAGTGTTTGAGAATATATAAAAATTGAATTGATGCAAGGTATTTCGTGGTGGCTTACGAGAAGTCCATGGAGAAGGAGAAATTGATGATACAGAATTGTCGAAGGAAGTCCCAGAAAATGAGCGACAATTTTTGTACGGGAACAGGTTGGTCCCTCCTATTCTTGGACGCGGTTTCAAACTTCCCATGAGCGGTCAAACTTATGAAGAACCAATTTATGTTGACAACTCCCTTGAATATGTGAGTGGACAAAACCTAGAAAGAGTATATAGTATCAATGCAAGGATACAATGCGTTATTTTACAAATGTGCAGATACCAATATATTCACATATAAGAACGTATTCGGTGAAAGATGTCGAAAAGGTGCCGTCCCTTATGGAATAGCTTACAAACATAAAGGTAACATACAATATTATCTGCCTACGTACATACTTTGTGTGACTGTCTTTTTATTCTTAACGGAATGCTACATATTATATTGTAACAATTTGTTTTCATTTTACTTAATATTGTTAATTAATTTCACTTTTTAACGTTACATTATTTTGTTAGTTGCTTTATAGTAATTGCAAAAGCAACTAGTTATTTCAACTAACTATTTTTATCATTAATATCGTTTGTACACGAATAAGATAAAATGCGAAGAGTGAGTAACATGGGAAATAAATAATACAATTGTCAGGCGTCCCGATTATTAAATGTCGATTCAATCTCTCTCCATCATAGAGTATCGCGGCGGTGTTTTCCAGATTGCGCTTGACGTGCGTTTCAACCGACTCCTGTCGATTCCATGGAACAATTCCGTTAAATCCGGAGTACACTTTTTCGTATCAAAGAATTCAAAAATTGCTCTTTCCGGAATGTGTCTTTGCATAGCCAATTGCTGTTTACGCACATGTGCTGAAACATGCAATATACAGATTAGAGCGGACACCATGAAGAGCTAACAAATCTAATGGTGATGTTACTTACATTGTGCCCAAAATGGAATAACGTGTTTTGGTCTGGACTCGTCGTCAGAGTCGTCATCGTCAGGCTCACTGTCCAGAATATAGTTCGTAGGACCGTGATTCTTATTATTCGCGTGGTGCTTATTGTTTGCGTGTTGTTTCATCTTCAATAAAGTCATGTTTTATTAACAAAAAAAAAAGGCTGGAACCGCATAGTATTTATAATGATTAGCAACTTACCTTAGAGTGCATTGACATTTGCGTTTGATGTTTCATCGCTTCAGCGGCTGCTTGCATCTGCGCTCGAACCTCCGCTTCCTTTCGCCTATCTGCTTCCTGTTCACGACGTCTCTGCTCAGCAAGCATTCGTTCAGCCTCTTCCTGTTCCTGTAATCGTTGTAATCGTTGCTGTTCTTCATGTCGCCGCCTTTCTTCCTTCTCCTGAGCCCGCTGCAGTTGGGCCATTTTCTTCCTCTCCAATTCTTCCTTTTGCTTCTCTTGAATCTGCTGCGCCAATTTGGCCTTCTCCTCCCTTTCCTTTTCGGCCTTCAACCTTTTCTCCATCTCCTGCTTCTCCTTAGCTTCCCTCGCTAATTTGTTCTTCAACTCCTTCTCTTGACGTTTTCTGTAAAATCGACACCATGGTTGGCTGCAAGAAACATAACGAGGTTTAATAACTATTTTACCTTCTCCTTTCCTCGGTTTGCAATCTCAACGCTTCCTCCCTCTTCCTTCTGGCATCCTCTTCGTTCTTCCTTTTTTCCTCGAATTTGTCTGCCGAGTTTGGCTTACTCGGAGGCTTCGACGATTGAATGAACGAATCCATTGTCGTTACGATGTTTGTACGAGATGCAGTCATCGCTTTTGTCTGAATGTATTGTTTAAATTAGAACATTAACATAAAAACCCACTTCCCGGTCAGTTTAAAATACTCACATTCGCCAAATTATGACTATTGGCCGGTGTATGTTGAAGACGATTAACAGACATCGGTAGTTGGGTTCTCGTTTTACCCAATGGCGTGGTCCTCTGCTGCTGTTTCGTATTCAGCTTTTCGTTCGTTGCCTTGCTCGCCTTCTGTGCCGGCGCCTTGTTCTCTTTAGTCTCGTCCGTATCCTTTATCTGCTTAGCAAGTGAAATCTTCTTCGCCCTCGCCAAAGACTTTCTCGCCAGCTTCTGTGCGACTGTTTTTTCTCCAATCTTTTCTTCGGCCTCCGCAGCGGCGATCGCACGGGCCTTCGTTCTTGTGAGTCTCGTTGGTGCGTCGATACTCACAGATTTCGGACTGTTTAAGCCTGCTTGCTCAAAGGCCTCCACTCTTTTACGTACAGACTCCTTCGCATACGGACTGAATAGTGCGCCAGACTTAAAAGCGCTTCTTACGTCAGATGGTAGATCTCTGAATGGTTTTGTCGGCGTGTCCACGACTTCGTCGTCGCTGGATATGCTCACACGGCCTCTCTTCTGCTTCGTCGTCGGCTTTCTTTCTTTTTTCACATGTGCCTTGTGTGTTTTCTTCGTTTCTGCCTTAATCGGTCTTGTCTCAGGAGAGGATTCATCATCCGTCATGAAGTCATCCAACTCTCCATTGGCAAGTGCATTTTTCAGTTGCTGCATCCTGTCCGGCAGGACTTTCTTGGATGTAACTATTGTCTTTGATGCCAGCGGTGGACTCAAGACATCTTCCTGTACCCTGTTTCTGAGATCATGACGATCAATTGATTTTTTCTTAATTGTGATGGTTTCATTTAGCTTCATACTATGTCTAGGCAATTGTTCCAGAACCACAGTGACGTTCATAATTTTATCGAGTGTGACAGTAGAATTAGGCTTCATGGTGGAGTTCATTATTGGGGTTGGTTTGCCAATTGCATCCTCATACATTGAAGGTTCTTCCATATCGTCTGCAGTTGCAATAGTTAGTGTATCATCTATTATGTTGGATTTCTTGGCATCTGGTTCTGGAAGGGCAAGTGATGATCTCTTCCTGGTCGATCGTCTAAGTTTTGGGCCTTCAGTGTCTTGTGCGTCTACTTCTAACTGTGTTAGAGTTCTTCTTGGTTCTTCATATTCTTTTTCTTCCATTTTACTATGCTTGGAAGGTCTTCTTCCATCTTCCTCTTCATCTGAACTAGTTCTTGCTGTTTTTCTTCTTTTCAGTCTATCTTCTTTAATATTACTCTACAGTTATGAGAACAGATTATGAATAGTACTAACTTTTATATTACATGTTCCTAGATCAAAAGTGTTAATTAAACAAACCTGATTAAAACTCATAGTATCACGTTCCCCAGACGGTCTACGTAGTTTTGCATTTAATGGAATAGATTGTTGCTGCTTAATAATGCTCCCAGCTTTGACGTACGCTTTTCTCCTTACTCTACCAGTTGATTCTTCATCTGTCTTATTTTCATCTACGCTGATTGCACTCGATCGGAGATGTGTCAATGTAGTGTTACTATCTGCTACATCATCTTCAGGGATTGTTTCAATTTTTGGCGCCGCTTTTCTTCTTAAGACCTTTGGTGTCTTAGCTATTAATGGACCCGATGCAGACTGTGGAATCTGAGCAATTAATGCATTTAAATATTCCAAAGCATCCTCAAGACTATCATTAATGGTTTTCTTCACTTCACTTGCACGTAAGCAAATATCAGTAATATCTTTCGCGATCATTTTTCTGATCTTCTCCTTCGATTGGACACTCATCTTGATATTCTACAACATAAAATTACATGAATGTCCCAAACATAACATTCGAAATAAGTCTTAAAAAATAGAATTTGGCAAAATGTGAGATGTCAACGACACACGAGAATAAAAAATATGAACAGAATTTACCTTTGTTTCTTATTTCACCGATTAAACAATAATCCAATTAGATCTTCGACAACTTTTCGAATAAATCAGACGTCAACTGTGGAACTCTTCATGTCCTTCCTGGCATTAAGGGCGGGTAAATCCGAGCGCGTTTGATCCGGTTTATTTCGTGTAGTAACGTCTTCTGGGTTTAATTTAAATTTCGACACTGACCGCCCTCTATATCCGTTATAACTCCTTAAGGGTGGTTCATAAGAAACCGTTGAAAACCCATCATGCTTTTTTCTTCCGTTTGAGAATTCGCCTTAAAATTGTTGCTATTTTTTGCGGGTTATTTAAATAGGACTTGTTTCATTCTTACGGTTTATTGCGCCGATTTAGACCTTGTTCTCTAATTATTTCGTGGAATTGCACGTAAAAACAATATTTTTAACATAATTGGTTTATATTAATTTGCGAATAGTGATCTAATTGAATCAGTAGGTAACACTTCGTGTTCCTGCATAGTGCTGCCACCTGCGGCAGATTTGCGAACTGCATTGTTTCCACTCTGTTAAGGCACCAAAAACAAAAGTGGAGCAGTGTTGCAGTGTCGTGAACTTGTCCGGGTGTGTGCAGTGACAATTTTTGGCCCAAAATGTCGTGACAGTTTTTACACAAATTAACAAGTATGCCAACCAGAGAAAATGAGCACTAAAACCGTACGGACGCGATTCGTATAAATCGCTACACCAACTGGCCAACATAATTCCAAACCCAACGAAGTATGAACACATCTGGCAGTCCATTCTTCTTTTTCGTTGATGATGAATGTCCATCGTTTGAAAATTTGCAAAGAATTGTAGAGCTACGTGATATCGGATGCGATGCTAGGAAATCGTTTACGGATCTTGTTGGAAATCCGAAATATACATTCAGTGGAGACAGCGAAAGAGTTCCACGCCAAAAACGTGATGCAAACCGGCAAAGAAATGATAACGAATTGCGAAGACAAGAAAGTAGTAGTTTGAAAAAGACTGGCATACATCAGAAAAACGATGCAAGGCGATTCACGAATTTTGATAAGCAAGATGATCACAACGAATCGACAGCAGCGCCAACAGATTCAAATCGCGGTGGACAAACTGTGAGTTAAATTTCTTTAATTCTTATATCATATTCACATATACTCTTTTCAATATTGTTATGCATTTGAAAGCATTTTATTTTTTATGATGTCACGTAATATATTGTCCCAAAAGCTATATTGTGCACTTTGGGTGGAAAAGTACTTTTTGTACTTGAATTGTTATTAACATTACAATTAGTAGGAATTCACTTTTCGGCCAACAAACAATGTAAATTTTTATGTTAGGGCCAACAGAATGAGTTCTCTCGAAAAGATCTGCGAAAAGATGAAAGTGAACACCTGAACCGTAATAAACCAACGATTATTTATGGACGGGAAAGTAATCCAACTTCTGAAGAAACTCTACACACTGCTAGTGATTTTGAGAAGTCACAGGACTCAGAGGAAGAAAGAAATGAGAATCGAGAAGAGGAAAGTCCTTGCCTTCGAAAATTTGTCGATCGAGGAGTCGACAAAGACAGCCTTTCGTCATCTCACCAAGATTTATCCTTGAAAAATAATTCTAAACATTCGGACAAAGTACCGATTTATTACATGCAAGGCCACGTTCAGCCGCAATTTGAATTTGACTTAGACAGTGTATTAAAATATGACAATACTGCTGATATTAAAACTGAATTGAATCGTCTGGATGCCAGAATAAATGGAAGCTATGAAGGAGAGGATTGCAAGAACAAACGCGTTTTATCTAAAAACGGAAAGCCAGATTGCACCGATGATTCTGAAGAGATGCAGGAAAGTATCGCTTGGAGAAATTCACTGAGAGACCATTTAAGCGGAGATACTCGGACAAAAATAAGTAAGGAAAACCTTGATCGCGGACAAGTAAAACCGCAGAAAAGGAATATAGTCAATGGCACACCAAAATTGAAGAAAATGAACAATTCCAAAGGACCCGTTATCGAACCTGCAGCGCAAAATATCCGACAATCCGAAAAATTGTTTCCTTTCACCCCAAAGAACAAAGAAAACAGTAAATCATTTTTCTCGGGCTGTAAGGATGCGAGGGCAAGTATTACCGCGGAGAAAAGGAAAATATATTCACGAAAGAAGTGGACGGATACACAGAATCAAAAGATGGAGTCTCATTTCTCTCGGAAGGGCGATACGAATTACAGGAATCAAATGGTAACGAAATCGGATGAGAAGCAGCCCACTGTGCCTAGACAGGATCAAAGGACTTCGAATGTACCGATCAGAATAGCCGGTCGAAAGTGGTCCAAAGTTCCGTCAGCGATCTTTTCACGACAACCGAAAATACCGAAGGATTCCGAGACCGAAGCTGCAAGAAGATCGCGAACGAAGCCAATAACGAAGAGTGTGCACAATGTAGCGAACTACGACGTGGCCGACGAAGCTCCAAAAATAGAACCTTCTGCCACAGAAAAGCTGGCTCAGGCGAATGTAAGTAATGAACCTCCGCAAGCAACAAAAAGGACCGCATCAAGGATTTTGACAAACGAACGACAAACCACCCAAGAAACTAAGGTTCGACAGCCAACCATTACTGCGTCACGTTCGAAAAACATTAAAGCAGAAAATCCTCCACCAACCAAGGTGGATAATTCAATGAGAGAGTCTCCGAAGTTAAACGGGGTTGGTCAGAAGATTCTGAACCTGGTCCAAGCCTGCCGAGATCAGAGAAAACGAAGTTTCGCCAAGCACGGCTTCGAATGCGATAAAAGAAGACGAAGAAACGATTCTGAGGAACTTCTGGACATAGGCATCAGTGTCATAGAGAACGTTTTGAGATAGTGTCATCATTTATTAAGAACATCATATCGTAACACAATATCCTCTCTACATCGACCCCGACAATTATTATACACTGATTTGAACACTGATTTGAACACTGATCTGTCTCCCGTTATCTCCGATCTCTTTGTCCGCTCTTTATCATCGTTGGGGCTGCGTTTGTCACCGAATCGCTTCACGATCCACTCTCGTGCCTCCGAATCCGTCTATTTCCGTCGACGAGCGCCATACGCGCCCCGCTTCGCTCCCCAAAGGAAGATCCCGAATGATACCAATTATGTCATCAGCCCAGCACGCCGCTCACTTGTTCCTTTTCGTCCGCTGTCACCGTAGATTTCGCCCGCATGTCGACCCCTTCGATTTTCACCCCCCGGATAATAGGCCGCGGTCTCTCGGTGGGGATCGGCGAATCAAGAAAAATATGTAACGCCGTATTTACCCTTCAAACAGTGCGGGGCCAGTACTAATTCGGGCATGGGGTTAGATTCGATGCGAGGGGTGGCGAACGGGTAAGGGATGAATCTCAGAACAATTCAGGCGCGCTCTCGAAATCTCTGTGCATCTTCGACCTAACAAAAATTGCACCTGACTGGACTTTGTTAGTAAGATTTAACAGTACGCGTAAATTACTGCGAAATTCGTCTGAGTATGCGGAAAAGGACAACGCCGAGTTGAATAAACGTCCCACCGTTTTTCCGAGGATTCCATCTAGTGTCCTGCGAGGATCCTGCGTGGATCCTGGGTGGATCCTGCGTGGCAGACGGAAACGGCGAGAAAACGTCGGCCCAGCTGGGGCCAGATAATCAAATAACCTGCACGCACCGTATAAATTATCAATCAGGGCGCGATTGTGCAACCCCAACATGGAGGGAGGAGGGCATGGTAAGGGTTGTTACGCCGCTAGTGTCGCGCGAGGGTGGCTCCTGCGGACCGGAGCCCTTCAGGACACGCGCCTTCCAGCGACGATAGCGCAAAATGACCCCGCAGCCGTTATCGTCCGACCTCGAAGGGCTCCCGACGGTTCACGCCCTCGCGCCGAAAGGGAACCGAGCCGAAGGGGAAGGACACGTGCCGAGCAAGGTGGGTTTATCCTCCTGGAAGGGTCGGCCTGACTTTCGATCGAGGAGGCAGAACGTAAGGTGCGCGCACGTGTGTCACGGATCCAGATTAGGCGAGGTCAGAGCAAAGAGTAGCTTCATTCGCAAAGTATGCTTCGTGGATGACTACCTTCGTTTTCTATCTGCATCTATATTCGCAAAGCATGCTACATAGGCAACTACCTTCGATTTTTACTTGTATCCCCATTCTCAAAGCATGCTCCATAGGCAACTACCTTAATTTTCTATCTTCATCCTGATTCGCAATGTATGCTTCGTAGGCAGCTATCTTCATTTTCTATCTTCATCCTGATTCGCAAAGCAGGCTTCGTAGATGACTACCTTTGTTTTCTATCTTCATCCTCATTCGCAAAGCATGTTTCGTAGGATGCACACTCGGTACGTACCCTATGAGAACGTTTGAGCGAGAACGCGAAGATCGATCTGTTGGAGGATGTGAGTGATAAGGTTCAGACGGAGGCGGCGAGTTTTCTTTGAAATGGAGAGTGTCTTGGAGGGCTCGGCTGGGAAGGTGTTGTGTCAACGGAGTCCGGCCCTAATAGCCGATTGTGCACGTAGAGCACGGCGCGTCGATCACGCACGAAAGGAGCGCGAGAGCACACACGTAATCACGTATCCACGAGCCAATTAACTACCGGAGGGTCGCGCCCCGAGGCCCCACGCTACCGACGTGTATCGAAATTAATACTCGCGGCCCTTCGCAGAACGTACGAGTTCATCATTAATTCGTAACTGCCTCTCGGGCCAGCTTTCGATCGAAAATCTTTTTCTATGTACTCCCCCGCTTATCGGAATACTCCCAAAATTCTATTTGGATCATTTCGTAATTTTTCTGCTTTTTTATCCTTTACGAAGAAATGAGAAAACCGTAAAGGTGGGCATATAAAAATTAAGAACGCCAGTCTGTCATTAATTTGAAACTGTTCGATCGATGCTTTATTTCTCTCCATTTTTGACCATGGGAAACTATTGCATTTATAGCTTGTCTCGCTTGAGCAACGTAACGGGAGAAAATCATTAGGAGTACATCAACATCCAATAAAATACTATAGGCCGCACGGCAGTCGGCTGACTAAACTTTTGATCGTCGAAACTGGTCCTGCGAGGCGGAAAGATCATGGGCGAGGAAAGACAGGGATAAAGAACTCGCGTATCCCTAGCCTGGAAGTCCCGCACGTTTCTGTCCCGTGAAGCGGAATGCTCGCCTATCAAAGGACGCAGCCACGCGCCCGGTATAAAGGATTTTCAGGGCCCGACCGGGAATTAATGGTTTCCAATGGCCGCAGGCGATGCGCGAACTGTCCATCCAGCACTGTCGTGCTGTCACGGAAAGGGTCCTCCAACTTTCACACGATCCTCATCTCCGCTGGCTGCCCATCGTCCTCGCACGATCGATCCTCGACCCGAAGAGCGGATCTCTGCACTCCTACGAACGTAGAAATATCGAACAATCTCGAATATATCGTAAAGAAGCGAAGAAAATCCCGCACGGCAAATGAATCCCGCCCGTATCAAAAAAAGGAAGTCGATACCCCGGCAGAATGGGATCCCGTTTATTTATCATCTACCCCGAGAGCGGTTACACGACACGCGCAAATAGCCGGCGGCTTTTATTTAATAAGTTGTTATAAATTAAAAGGGCTACCGCATATTAAACCGCACCGCCGGCATATTTATAGTCTACTCTCTTAGAGGCCTGCGCTGATATGCAAATGGCGGCCGACGTTTTCTCCCGGCCCTCCCCCCTCCGCAGCCCACGAAGAGGCATCATCCTCCGCGAGACTTTCTCGGGACTTCCTCGGGACATCTCCTATCCGAGAGCGCAGTTTCGCATTCGAGCCGACGATGCGAGAGTGTGTGCGTGCGCCTCGAATGAATTTATCCCCGACGATGAGACGACAAACAATTTTAATTGCCGCCTGCGGCCGATCCTGCCGTTCGGCTGCCCCGATCTCGGCCGTGGATTCGGATCGAGGTCGGAAAATTCGATGGATCTCGCGCAGGACTTCGATTCAGGAAACAATTGTAATTCAAGCGGGATCGCGTGGCCGATGGCTGTAAAGGCGTGTGTTAGAAAAGTTCGACGAACTTTTCCCCTGATCGGCCGCCATTCGCCGACTCGACGTCGTCAGACCCGAAGACTCCATAAAACTGGACATGCACCTTTCGATGGGACGACAAACAATTTTAATTGCCGCCTGCGGCCGATCCTGCCGTTAAGCTGCGCCGATCTCGGCCGTGGATTCGGATCGAGGTCGGAAAATTCGATGGATCTCGCGCAGAACTTCGATTCAGGAAACATTTAGTATAAGTCGCCGTACTTTTAAACGAGACACGTGTTAGCGACCGCTCGGGTTACACCAGGTTACACCCAACAAACCTTTTGCTACTTTCAAGCGCCGATTCAGGAAACAATTGTAATTCAAGCGGGATCGCGTGGCCGGTGGCCGTAAAAGCGTGTGTTCGCAACGTTCGACGAACTTTTCCCTGATCGGCCGCCATTTGCCGACTCGACGTCGTTAGACCCGAAGACTCCATAAAACTGGACATGCACCTTCCGAGCTCCGCCTCGTCGGGCCCCAGCGCCGCTATTATCATTAGCGGGTCGTAAAGTATTATAGTATCGCTCGCGGTACCGCGTAATAACGCTCCTTCGAACGTCCGTATATCGGCCCGCATCCATGCTGCCCGCCATTATCCACCTCCGTACAGGGTGCTTCTCGGAATACTTACCAGTAAATTCCGCCGTGCACTGCGCGGAACACCATAAGGATTCTCGATTGCGAGGGTTGTTCCCTCCTCCGAGTGCCTCGAGTTTCACTGCACGCTTTGGCCCTTCAGGATGTGAATTTTCTACGCGTTTGGGTCCGGTGTTCGAGGACCGCCTTGTACAAGCAGGTTTCATGAGATCGGGCAGGATTATCAAGAGACGTTCCCGTTCGCCGTTATTAGCGTGCATTTAGCTGGACGCGTTGACGAGCAAAAACGTTCGCGCCATTATCCGGCTGATTGTGAAACTGTAAAGAACGAAGGGACTGCTGACGGGCCTCCTTTTTTCGCTGGATCCGTGGCGGAATCCGAAGGTGGGCGAGCGGAATACATTTTGGCGAGTCGCGAGGAAGCGGGAGGCTGCTCGGAGGGTGAAAGTTCTGATTTGGAAGCTGAGGAGTTGAGTTCGGGGTGGCTTCTGGCAGCAAAGAGGTCACAAGCGGCAATCACAGGGCCAAGTGCTAACCCAATCAAGTAACCGCCTGTGTTCTCTTCATCTCCCTTCCTCCCCCGTCTATCTCTGTTTATCTCTGTCTACCTTCCTCCGCTTCCTTCGGCTCCTGAGCTTCGGAGCAGGCTTGCAACCCTCCTGAATAAATACATATCGGGAATATAGACACGTAGCGGGTACGGAGACAAAATAAATGAGCAAACAAATGGATCTATGTGAGTTACGTAGGGGGCGGAAGGGATGGGGGAAGATACGAGGGCGAGCAAAAGGTCGAAAAAGAGGACGCGTGTCTATTCGTGCCTCGTTCTCCTCCTCTCTCTCTCTCTCTCTCTTCCTCTCTCTCTCTCTCTATCTCGAGTTCGTTCTCTTGACCCGAGCATCTTCCAGTCTCGACTCGTTCTTTCGTAGTTCATATATCAAACGCTTAGGGCAGGCGGCGACACATAAATACCGTACGCGGTGTATAAAAGCCCCGCGCCTATGGGGAGGACACGGTGTATGCCATGGCGGGAGTATGGTCAGTAGATAAAATATATTAACCCCCCTCGGTCGCCGCCGAGAATGGATTTCACGATTTTCGGGGACACCTACTCGCGTTTCTCTCTTTCCTTCATTCCGTATTCCACACCTCTCCCTCTATCCCTCTCACCTTCCTTTCCTTCTTTCTTTACCTCCCCCCTCCTCCTCGATCACATTTTCGGCTCGATCCCTTTCGGCCGAATGACTTATGGTGAGGCAGCATTCTTCAAGTCCTCACTTGGATTTTGTATCGCCGCCGCTCTAACAGCCGCCGATTAGAATTATTCTCACCTCGGGATCGTCCGCCGACAATAATTGGACTTGTCCAGATTCCGTACATTCAAACCGGACCGTACCGCGTGTCAACGTTTCTCGTCCGTAGTTAATGATCCGCTGATTGAACGGCAGATTCGACGGACGTTTTGGGAAAGAACCGAGAGAGACCAACTAGTGAACAGATTCGGTTTTGCAGGGGTGGAGGCTGCGAATTTCATAGATAGCTGGGCATCGAAATGAACTTAACGCCAGGGTGACAGGGTGCAGGGAATCGACGCGTTAGTTTGCTCTAATAACGTTTGATCCCTGTTTGTCCCCCGGGACTGTAACAATGCCTTATATCGATTCCGCTCGTGCCCGGCATCCGCGGAGTTGCCGAGTATAATTCGATTCACGGAACGGCGTCTCCCTCCGTCGCCGGGAATCCACGAATTTCGACGCTCATAATGGCGCCCGCTATTTGGCGCCGAACAATGTCGGGGATTCCGTGGGGAATGAATCGTGCCCAGGCTGTTCCCTCGAAGCCGGCTCCCCACTTTGGGACGCGAGGAGGACACTGTAAACGAGCCCCAAGTGACCGAAAACATGAACATAATTAACGCGTCGATCGAGAATCGTCGGCACCCCCCGAAGAAATCGGAAACAATTTGCACGGAGTGCCGAATCTACACTCGAATTCCATTGACGACGTTCTAATAAAAATGATACAGACCATCCTTCATTGCACTGACCCAGGGGTCGGCAATCTTTTGAGACGGAAGAGCCGAAAGTTACAATTTACAAAATTTCCCAGTTTTTAAAGAGCCTCTAACATTTTTCTATGAGTTCTATTCTATTCACTTTTTAAAGAACCGCTAAAATAATATGATTATTAATATTCGCGCATGGGATTGGATAGCCGCATCTTGACATCGCATACGACTCGGGAGCCACAGATTGCCGACTCCTGCACTAACCCATACTCAAGTATCAAAATCCGTTATGCGTTTATCAAAATGCATCGATGCATCTTTAACCCTGAGTTTCATTGCTATACGTAGGCGAAGAATTAATCGAAGTTACTCCAATTCGAACTTAGACTGCTGGCCGCAATCAGCGCGGACTGCAGCAAGAGCAAAAACGTATTTACGCTGCGTTAACAGCGGAGTCAGCGTTGTAACATTGATCCAGGCACCGCGGGTCTTTGTCAGGCCCCGATCGGCACGGCGCTCACCCTGGACGAGTATTGACGAATGTCTGTGTACAGAATGGCAGTTCGGCCAGTGGCGTTCGTCAGTCGGCTAAAATCCGCGCATTGAGCGGGGCCGGCAGCCTCTGTCCGTGAGTGGCCCGAACGAGTATGCGCTCGCATATCCTGTGTACTAAGTCATGAATATTCGAGTCTACGCGCCGCGCCGTGCAAATGTGCGCGAAAGTCCGTGCACGCTAAATTCCCGAGTGTCCGCGCGTTAAATCCTCGCATATTGACTTATGCACGGTGCGTTAAAATCTATATATTGGGAGTGTCCATACACCGAAGGTGTGAGAGAGAGAGAGAGAGAGAGAGAGAGAGAGAGAAAGAGAGAGAGAGAGACCTGGTGCACGCTAAATCCCGTACATCGATTCACGTCCGCGCATTAAAAAGGCGTTCGTGCAAAACGTTGGACCGGCAGCGCCGGCCCGCTATAAATTAGAAATCGATAAAAGGAGCAACAACAATAAACGGCAACCGCGGCGAGTTACGGTTTCGCGTTAAATATGAAATACTGCGAGCCACGTCCCGACGCTCCCTCCCTCCTCTCTCTCTCTCTCTCTCGCTGTCTCCTCTCTCTCTTTCTCTTCGGAGTCGCTCGTAGGTGCGCGCGGATACATAGGCGTCAGTGGGGCCAGATATTATACGGCTGTTTAACATATTTTAATTGCCGCGTTGAAATTCAAATCGCGGCTCGGACGCGCGCGCCGTAATGGCTTATCTAATAATCTGGCCGGGAAGACGGAAAGTCCGGCAGGAGGAAAAGTCCGCCTTCCCATCCGCGTCCTCTGGTGAGTTCCAGGCAACCGTGAATCAGACCTATGTTTCTAACCCGATCTACGCTAACCGCTTGTCGGTCAGAGAGCGCTGCGGCGGAAAAATCTTTATTCTACCAACATAATCAGGGCGCAATTAACTGGATGTCGAGGCTAGGATGCGATGTAACGCTAGGATCGTGAAAATGGTTATTTTATGCGGCGGGCGCAGGACGTGTTAAGTTCATTTATCGTCGGTACGTCCGTCGGATCGTACGATCAAGATCGATCGCGGATCGCATTCAGGGGATGCCGGACGATCGATCGACAATCGGCTGGAAAGGATTTTTCCCCCCCACCCTCCCCTCCCCCTCTCGGGAACGATCGCGGCCCGCGATGATATATGCGTCACTTAATAGCCCGCATGAATAACGATAAACGGTATTTTCTTCGATATTTACGACTCCCGATAGCTCTTCCTCTTTGTCGGTGTCGGAGTTCGAGGAGATCGTAACGAGTCCTAAGCAGAAAAGGGGATCCCGAGGGGGCCCCGACGGCCTGGAGAGGATCCGGCGAGGATCCGGAGAGAACCAGTGGCCCATTAAAAAAGCCTTATTAATCTTGTAATTCCCTTTTAATACGCGTAAATCTAGGATCGAGACAAGGCCACCTAGAAGACTATTTTACGAGCTGACATGGTTTTTATAGATCTCTCCTCGTCCCTCGTCGGGCCGTGATATCCTGGAAGGATGCGGAGTCAGCGCTGATGATCGAGAATCGTTTCGCGGAAGAGCGCTGTTCGCAGATCTTGATAACTTCGGGGATCGTCAATGGCAGCTTCTCGGATCTTGGAAGATCTTTGGATGCACGAGCCTCCGGATTCCGATATATCTAAATGTATCGTGAACTCCTACGTCCCTCCACACACACACACACACACACACGATCGTGTCACCACCACTCGCAGGCCCGTTACTCCTCCGTAGTCAGTCACTGATGGTGTTGCTATGACGTGGTAAATTATTTAGGTATTCACCGGTCGGTTCAACGGGTGAATAATGGATCCTCCTTCGGGCGCGAATGGCATCGAGGCGCGTTATTGATCACCGAAATATCAAAAGTACGGGTATCCATCATCCAATGGACCACCATAAGGCCGCGAACGAAAAGCGCCTGTCGAAATAACCGGTATGCGCATGTGGACATGCGCCCAAAAGGAAGAAGACGGAAGAGGTGCGTATGTGTGTGCACGCGCGATGCTCGAGAGAGAAAGAGGGAGAGAGAGAGAGAGTGAGAGTGGTGGAGGACGGGGAAGCGAGAGGAGGAGAGAAAGTCAATACGAGTAATCGGACTGATGGAATGTTCTCCGCCGACTCTTCCGACAATAAAGCTCGATTTTTCACGCGCCCGAATATTTATCATGTCCGCGGGGTGGCAGCGCGTGGACATCGAGATAGTGTAAATATTTCGTGATAGAAATACCTCACGCCTCCGCGAAGGTACCTACCTACCTGCCCTCTATCCGGCGAAAAAGCGTGGCCCCCGCGAATCGAGCCTCGGCGTTCGCAGGATATAAATACTTCACGCCTACCTTTGCGCGAGAGAACTTAACTTTCCACCCGCGCGTAGGACGGCCGATGCACGTTTGCGAGCGGGCCCTATGCAAATATTTGCGGCCGTGCGTGCACGCTACGTCCCGTGCGAGCAAGTGCGGCCAGGGTAGACACGCGATCGCGATAAGTCCAGCCGTTTGTTCGCTACACCGCCATTGTGCGGGAGATAACGATCCGAGCGGTGAACACTCGTCGCGCACAATTTCGTACTCGTATCTTGACGAGGCCATTGGCGAATTTCGATGGGCCACGACAAGAGCGCCCTTTGCCGAGAGGGGTTGCCTCGTCGAGGAGTCCCATAATTGCGCAGGAGGGCCGAGAGCAGCACGATTAGGCGATTGACCGTCGAGGGCATCTTTCTAGTTGTTCGATTAAACGATCGGCGGTCAAGGACATTTTTTAGGTTTTCGATTAAATAATCGACGGTTGAGGGCATCTTTCAAGTTTTTCTATTAAACGATTGACCGTCGAGGGCATCTTTCTAATTGTTCGATTAAACGATCGACGGTCGGGGGCATCTTTCTAGCTCTTTTATTAAACGATCGGTGGTCGAGGACATTTTTTAGGTTTTCGATTAGATAATCAACGGTTAAGGGCATCTTTCTAGTTCTTTTATTAAACGATTGACCGTCGAAGGCATCTTTCTAGTTGTTCGATTAAACGATCGACACTAGACAGCATTTTTCTAGCTCCGCGATTGAACGATCGATCATCAAGGATTCTTACCTAGTTCTCAAATTAAACGATCGATCGCGAACGAAATCTTTCCAGCCCCCGATTGAACCATCGCCCGTCGGCTACTTTCCAGCTTTCCGCCAAAAATGAAGCCACGAACCAATCCGCGAGTATCGGATCGCAGAGAGAGAGTCCTCCCGCAAATATTTCGCCCGTATGCGTGCGTGCTCTCGCCGGCCAGTTCCTGCATTACGTGTGACGAACGTAATAAATAAGAATACAAGGCTGCCTACAGGTAGGGGTCCCGGATAGTCCCTACCTTATACCTGAACTGCCGCGGCGCGTCATTAAAATTATTTATGGGCAAATAAGAATCCGAAGCCTTTAAGTCCTCCACGGCGGTTTGCATGGGTCTTCCTCGTTCAGCGCGACTTCTCTCCTCTCATCTCTCTCCCCCCCTCTCCCTCTCTCACCTCCTCGCCATCCAGCTCAATTCTTCTCCCCTTTCTGCCACGGCCAAAGCGTCCGTCCGTGCTTACAGGTCAGTAGATTAAACTCACGCGCGCGCGCGTGCAATCGACCTCCGCACTCTTGATAGGATAGTTGATGTTGCACCGTGTAACATGGGGTTGGTCGAAAAAATCAGCCAACCCCCGCTAGGTCAGGGTAAAAATTGTTTACTCATCTCTCGGAGAAATATGATACCTTCCAGGATGGCGGAGAGTCTCGAGGCTGAAGTTCGGTCCAGATTGACTCAGCGTGCAGGGAGGCTGGTGACGTTTCTGGAGCGAGGACAGGATCGTTTAGTCGGCGCGAACGGGTGTAATTATCGATGTGGACGGCGTCCGTTCGCGGACTGGTCCACGACAGAGTCACGGATCCCGGTCGTCTCTCCTTCTTTCTCCCGGCTAACGGCCTGGACGCAACGCCCGAAGATGAAGAGGTAACGCCGTAGGAGGCGGCGTGAAATAAAAAGAGCAAGGAGGCGCGCAGGAATTCCCAGCTGGTGGTCAATTCCTAACGGAAAGGTTTCGGAGTATCGGGACGTTCTCGCCACCTGTCCACATAGTTACACCTTGTAAACGGGCGGGCCTGATAATAAACAAGGCCGACGCGGAGGCTTCGCCCCGCTCTGCAGCGGCGAGATTAATCGATGCTGATTTATCACGGGCATCGTTACGGGGCCCCGGGGTAGACACTTCCATATACACGGACGCCGCTCTCGTTAAGGAGACGGATCCGAGAGTCGGACCTTAACGTCGACGCTTTATCGGTCGCCGGGTAGATGCGCGATAGGCGAACTTCGGCTTCCCTGATTTCGCATTGAGAGCAGCGATATTTTCCGACCGCCCTGCGATCTCTTAACGAGTGACGTTCAGAGGGAAGGGTGACGGGAACTTAAATTTTCGAAACTCACCCCCTACGTTCGACAGCGGAATATTTTCAATTACCGACGAGCTCGGTAAGCATGGCAAACTCTCGGCTCACTGTCGCCACCCAACAAATCCGGCAAACGCCGCTCCCTCATCCCCCTTTCAAACAACACCTTCTCCCCCTTACGGGCGTGCAACCCTCACCCCCTCCGTACGCGGAACCTCCTGGGCCGGGGAGGCTCGGGACAGAGTCTGCGTCGCGACGGTGGGCGTTCAGCTGGCGTGGCCTCGTTCGACCAATCGAATGGAACCTGGCCAGCCTGCCTTCCGAGGCGGCACCAGAAGCCGCCCATTCCTCCTCGACGAAGAGGCAGGAGACTCGCACTCACCCGCGACTCTTCGTGTCGCGCTAGTCGCGCGCGAGTCAATTAACGGCGCTCATTAACGACTCGCGCCTTTTAAATCCCGAGCCTGCGGACGCGAATCGTTCCCATCGAGTGATCAGTTTCATGCATCGACGTCAGGTCATCCAACATTCATCATCCAACATTCATCAGTGCATCCAAGTGTAAGTTGAGCAGTCTGATGCTTCGGAGGAACTTTTTTTCCTGGGAGACTAGACAGATTTGCGGGACTGATCGAGGATCGGATAAAGGGGTGTCTGGGACAGGGTAGGTTGGATTTGCGGAGTAAAGTGGCCTCTTTTTGTTCAAGGAAGGGAAGCCATCGCGATGCGGGCGAGAATCTAGTGAGAATGTAGACGTCGCGAGAGTTTGCCCAAGGCGAGACCCGAGTGCTACTAGTGATTGCCAAGGATTATCGCTGAACGGAGTGAGTCTAGCCCATCTCACGGATAAGCGCATCGAAAGTATGAAGGTAAGGATCAACGTCTACGATATTATTCACAATGATTGCCACTCACCCTACCCATCGCATTGCCGATATTCACCCGAATGCCCCCTCCGTCTCGCCAAATGACCCCGGCTCGCTGTTCGCACCTACACAGCAATCAGTTCGGAGCCCAGTGAATCAGATTCCTGCCGGCGAAATCTCTCGGCAATGCCTTGGCAGAGAGAGAGAGAGAGAGAGACGCGGCACAGAGAACGTGCCCACGCGCGGCTGTCAACTGGCCGATCGTAAATACGCCTAAGTTCCATCCGGCACGCTTTGCGCCCACGAAAGGGCTTGGTACCTCATCCCCCGTGTGCCTTCCTCGCGCGCAAAATGCCACCATTTAAGATGGCATCCGGCCTGTGTGGTCCAGTAAATTGTCCGCGCAAAATGGCGCATCAGCCTGATCCCGAGTTATATCTCTTCGCTTTTTGTCCGGCCGGGCTGCGAGACGGGGGTGAAAGGCAGAACGAGGAGGAGGGGGGTGGGGGAAGAAATTGATTTTGAGACGCGCGCTCCAATTTATTTGGGTCGAATCGCTGGCCTGCTTGCGGTCGCCTTGAGACAAGACGTATTTCTTGACGATCGCTGTTCGAGGTTGCTGTTTACGTAGATGATCGTACGGACGTTCACGGAAATGCGATTGGAACCGTCAGTCATTCCCATAAGTACATTGTGGTAGCCCGGGTACTAATCTGTACATAACTCGGCATGAGGGCGAAGTTTTCTGGGCGAGCGCGGTTTTAATTCGTGGAGTTCCGAGTCGAGAGACCGGCGGCGAGTCTACGTTAATCTCCCAGGGACGATTAATGGGCACGAAAGTGTGCGCTTTCCTGACGTACGGGGCCTAAGCGAGGAGGATCATCCCGAGTTACGATCTTCGTCTGGAGATGAATACCGAAGACCCATGCTCGGCGTGGCACTGTTTGCTAAACTGTTGCGAAGGTCCTCTAATGTCGGCTCATTCGAGGAGCTGATTATTTTTTGACGTCTTCAGGATCGTCTGTTCAACTTTCGGTTCATATCATCCAGTTTCGCGATTTTTGCATCAGATAAATTTTTGAGATGTCTCCGTCTTTTGGTCGTTTGTCCAGTACCTGCGTTATCCGAGTTTAAAGGCGGACGCTAGAATTTTAGGCTTATTCGAGCTGATTATTTTTTGATCTGATTTTCAGGATCCTCGATTCGACTTTCGGCTCATATCTTCGATAGTTTCATGATTTTTGCACGAGAGCAATTGTACAAATGTCCGCGTCTTTCGGACATCCGTCCAGTACATTTTCCGAGTTTAAAGGACGCTAGAATTTTAGGCTTATTCAAGTTGATTAATCTTTGATCTGATCTTCGGGATCATTGTTTCAATTTTCGGATCATATTGTATAGTTTCATGACTTTTTGCGCGAATCTTAAGGATGTCTGCATCTTTCGGACATCCGTCCGGTACATTATTCGAGTTTAAAGGCGGTTGTTAGAAAATCGAGGGTCGCACCTCGGTCGCCAGCTCGTAATTGCCAAGCCCCGAAGTGTCGCTCGGTCAATCTGTTGCACTGAAAGGCCACAGACTCCGAACCCCTCCGCGGGCGAAAACGTTAACGTTCTGAGCAACGGCAGAAGTCGGCAGTCGGCAGTCGCCAACAAACCGGAACCCCAGCGATGCTCCTTTCAATATGGTCGCCCTCCAGTGAGAATCCGAACGCGCCCCTTTCGAGTGTCCATGTACGCACCTTTGTTGTACACCGGTAACCGTGCGTTTTTACACGACCCTCATCCCCTATCCTTCATCGGCCGCACGCTTCGTATCGATGTCCCTGCACACAGTCATGGCCGCAGAAGCGTCGAGTTGACATTAAAAATTTTTGCGTCGAGCCCATCCCTGACTAGACTCTCGTCTAGCGAAACGTAGAGCTACCTAGATTCTACCTACTCTGCCTACTCCGCATATCCGATAGACGTCTATCCGAGGCGTCTACGCGTTTACACATCTGTCTAACCACAGAGGCGGGTCCGTATCAATATTCATGCCTGTGTACATATGTATAAATATATAGGCGTATATACCTGTATATATAATGCCCGGGATCGGCCCACCAGGCAACAACAACCCCTCGGGAGGGGTTCGGCTGGGGGTTCGCACATGGTGGTGGGACGAGCATGTAATGGGCATCCTGTAAGCTTGGTATGAGAGAGAGAGGAAGGTAGAGAAAGGGAGACAGCGGCCTCTGTCATTGTGTTAACAGTCTTGTTACGGTAAATCGACGGCCACTATGCTCCGCAATTCGACGTCCCGGGAGTGACTCTCGAACGAGGGGGGCGTGCTCGGAAATAAATTTCCCGTTCCCTGAAGAGAGCAGGGGAGATCGGGTCGTGTCTGTTGATCGTTTGGCGCGAAAGGCTCGCGAGACGGCTGGAGACCTTTCGAATCGATTCTCGCTCTTCGGCGTCTGGTTACCTGTACGAAAGTTCTTAGGAGAGGCGGAAGAGATGGTCAGTAAAGTGTGGACAGATATGGCTGGGTCGGAATTGGTGAGCTTAAGACAGTTTCGTTTCACGTATCTGCATATTTATGAATAATTAAGAGGAGAAATCTTAATTTTCGAAGAGTGTTAGGCGGCAGATAAAATGGTGTTGCGAGATTGTCGATTATTTAAGCAGGAGAGATAGAGTACGATAGGCGGACAGATATCGAGGCTTTGAACATGTTTACGAACAATAAACTAAATCTCGATTTTAAACAGAATAATTAAGGAAAGAAATATTAAAATCGCGCAGTCATCGATTTTCAAACAGAAGAAACAGATGATGCTAGCTCGCCAGCTTTAATTTACGTACCTTTACTAATACTTAACAAATGTTGTTCATACATGATGTTGAAAAATGCTAAATCTTTTCAGCAGTCCCCGTCTCCCTCTCTCCCTTTTCACACGATCAGGCCCACTCCTCGTCCTAACACGATTCCGCGCGCGAACATTTGGCTGGTTATGGTCGGTGGTTAACCATACGTCACCGAAGGATCCGACAATGGCGTTCCATTATGGCATTGTAACACAATACCGTCGTACACGCACTCCGGAGTCTATACTTACGCGTTCGACTCGATCCCCTCTGTCCCGATCATCGGAATCGTTTTGCTTCCTGCACTCGCGCGAGCTGTCAGATGGGCGTGATTCTCGACACTCTGCCTTCTCACAGGATATAATCGAAGGCTGGCCGAAAACCAATAAACTCGAGCTCCGCTCTATATTGAACGCCGAACTATATTGAATCAAATCGAACGTTCAATACGGAACATGGGCGACTGCGTCGCGAATCATTGACTTATATCGCAGACACGATTCTCTCACGGAATCCTTTAGCATCTCTCTCATCCTCTAATTTCTCCATTAAGAAGTGCCGCAGCCCGAAAGAATCTTTATGCGAAGCCACAAGAGTCCGTGAACCCTCTGTCCCGATCATCGGAATTATTTTGCTTCCTGCACTCGCGCGAGCTGTCAGATGGGCGTGATTCTCGACTCTCTGCCTTCTTACAGGATATAATCGAAGGCTGGCTGAAACCAATAAACTCGAGCTTCTCTCTATATTGAACGCCGAACTATATTGAATCAAATCTGACATTCAACACGAAACAGCGACGACTCCGCGAATCATTGACTTCTCTTACGAAATCCTTTACCATCTCTCTCATCCTCTAATTTCTCCATTAAGAAGTGCCACAGCCCGAAAGACTCTTTATGCGAAGCCACAAGAGTCCGAGGGCCGGGATCCATGGCAAATCCGCTTTTCGACTGTGCCTCTTCAGTGTTACAGCCGACTTTCGGATTTGTCGCCATTATCGTTCGGGAAAAAGGGAGGCTCGCGAGGGGCAGGTTTTTGTAATAGGCACGGGTCCGCAAAGCCTATCTTTCTCTGCCCCCCTCTCTCTCTCTCTCTCTCTATCTCCGTTGCACCCACCGTCACCTCAGCGCGCGTCCTTTGCGTTGCATTCAACAGGATCGTGAGGTCCCATTCTCGGGCCGTTCGAGTGGTTTCAGTTTCGGTCCCTTTTCACCGGCCGAGGTGGCCCCGGTGGGCACGACTTTCAAAGATGAAAACCCGTCGACGGGAGGTCTTACGGGGTGTCGCTATGGGGTTCCCTGTCACTTTCCGGCCGCGACACGACACTCGCCGTCCATTGAAACCGATACCGGCCCGTTTCGCCGACTCCTCGGCGTCCGGCGTCCCAGAAGACGTTCCGAGATCATTGTTCGAATCAAAGAGCCGAAAAAGCAACGGCACGGCCGTGTGAACGTTGATTCGTAACTCGTTGCTTCGCACAGCGAATTAATTCGACGTGTAGATTACGTTTGACGGCTTCCGAGTTATCCGAGATTATTAACACGTTCCGTGCCGCGTGGGGGCTTATGCGACCCCCGCTGAACTTTCCGCTCAGGCCGCTTGCAACTCGTCTGGTAGAGTAAACGTTCGACCATGTGTTTGTTAAAATAATTCCTCGAAAATTAAATTGATTGCTTTGCTGCCTAATGCATATTAAAATTTATACCCTTTCCTTGCTAATTATGGCTTTGTACTGTTGAAAAATTGTAAGGCGTACGTCAAAGATGTGTTTGTTTAATCGTAAAAGTGTGGTTCGTATACGCCCCACGCGGCCTGAACGGAAAGTCTTCAAAAATCGCGAATCCCGGTTGGAACTTGTAATCGATCGAATTTTGTTTGTTCGCTTGATAATCCGAGCGAGCGCTTAGCGACAAATTGAACAGAAACCGGATCCCGCAAATCGGAAGGCGAAAAGCAGGATCGGACGACGGTTTAAATGGATTTCGAGTGGGCCCCGTTCGTCGGGCTACTTCAGCCCTCATTGTACTCCTCGAGAGGATCCCTTTCGTCCTGGCGATCTGTGTCCCTCGAGTCGCTTTCTTCGACTTCTTCTTTTTCGGCTGGGAGGGCGCGAGGGCTCGTGCCCCTCCTGAAAAAGGGCAGGCGAGGAAAAGGCACGGGAAGCGGGCATTATTTTCCGCCGGAGTCCCATTCTTACCCGCGGAGAATCGTTCGAGAATCGAATTGGGATTCGGAGGAGTCCAAGGTGGCCACTTTGTCACCTTGTCAGGCCGCGTTCGTTCTACGAAGCCGAGGACGGAACGTTCGGACGCCGAAGTCAGTGAAGGATCTGGGAGCTGACCAGCGATTTTCCAGTCCCACAGGCCATTGAATCCCTTTATCAAATCTACCGCAAGCTTCATCTTTCCTTTGTAAAAATTTTCTGTTGATTCCAAACGCGCCTATTGAATTCATTTTATCAAATGTACCGCACGCGATCTTTTTTACGGGACGAACTATCAGTTGGGCATCGTTCGCTTCTGAAAAAGTAGGACATTCTTGATTGCAGACGGAAGTCGAGGACATGAGCGGCGACGACGTCTGCGAGGGCAGCGGCTCGACACTCTCGGCATCCGAGAACAGCAGTCTGCTGGGCTCCGAGATCTCGGGGATGATGGAGTGCGGCGGATGCGGCGAACGCGTGCGCGAGCGCACCGTCCTCTGCGTCGGCGGAAGGACTTGGCACTCAAAGTGTCTCAGATGCTGCGCATGCGCGAGGCCCTTGCACGATCAGCACTCCTGCTTCCTCCGGGGGATGCGACTCTACTGCAGGCACGACTATGCGCTGTGAGTACGTTTTGTCAAACCCTGCACGATTTTCCATGCAATGACGCTGAATGTACTCCTCCTCCTGCCTATCCAAGTAGCGTTCCAGGATTTATTCCGATTTCCCATATTTTCCGACGATATTACTACCACTGCTGCTATTCATCCAAGAAATAGAGTTAACGATTAATTTCCAATTATTACAAGGATTATTCGAGGGTGGCTACGTATAGTGGAACAATGCAAAAAGTACTACTACGCTTCCTGTCTATTTCCAAAGATATAGTGTTCGAGATTAATTCCGATTTCCCACCTTTTCCATCTATCGATACCACTACCACTGCCTCTGCCTATCCAAGAGATAGCGTCAAGGATTTACCTCCAATTATTACGAGACTTATTCGAGGGCGACTATCGTGGCTCGTCCTTCCTCTCCTTCCCCCCATCCTCCCCGCCTTCACCCCCTTCGCCGAGAAATAAGGCACGGCAAACGGTAGCCATGTATCTACGAGGCACAAGTGTGCGACACGACACACGCACGCTCTCGGTTCTCGAATGAATGGCCCCGGTGGTAGCGCGCGATATCGCACGAGAAAAGGACGAGACGGCAGGAGGAATAGGACGAGCTCCGAGGCAGGAGGAACAAGGAACCTCCCATCGTCCTCCTCTATCCTTCGCCACCCTCTCCCTCCCTCTCCCACGTCCGCGTCCGCCGCGTTGTACACAGTCCGCCTGTCCTCGCGGCGGGTAATTAAACAACTACCGACCATTAGCCCATTATCATATTCATGAACATGGAAAGTGCATCCCGATTTCTCGTCCGGGCAGGATCGGTAGAAGTTTAAGCGAGGAGTTTAAACCCGAGCTCGTCCTCTCGACGAGGACCCTTCCTCTGCCCTTTGCCACCCCTCGCCCACCCCCACGGCGTGTTTTGCGGGGCCACGCGACTATCCCGGTGGCCGGACAGTCCTCCCACCCCTGCCACCCCTTGTCCCTCCGCTCCTGGAGCCGCTGGAAGTCTGTTCGGACTCACCGTACGGATTCGGCGCGTATCGAGACACGCGAGGATGTTCGCGATCCAGAAGATCACTCGGTAGACGAGGAACGTGAGCTTCGAGCTCGAGGAATTACCGGTCCCGACATCGAGGGGGGGAGGTGATCGAGGGGGATGAAAATTGAAATGCGTCGCAACTCGCGAGCCGGGAACAAAATTTCATTCGACTAGAGGCTACGGAGTACAGGCTCTAATCCCATTGTCTCTGCCGGGAGAGATGCTAATTCTGTCACCCACGCGGATCGTCCTAGAGAAGAGAAGGGGGTGGGGGGCGGGTGGCGGAGGGAGATTATTGTCGCGTCATTTCGACGTGTGTCGCTGGTAGGATTTTCAGAGAAGACGGGCGGGGCTCGAGGCGAAGTCCTCGGAATATTTCAATTCCCGCGTCCGGAAGTCGAGTCCTGGGAGGACCTCGTCCGTTAGACGCATTCTTTCCGTCCCTCGTTTCCTCTCCAGGAGAGAGAGAGAGAGAGAGAGAAGAGAGATCCTCTCTCCTCAGCATTCATTCTCCGCGCGGTATCGACGGGGTCAATTCGTGTTGGCGGCGTTACGAGGCGGAAAGCGTGAGTCTCGAAAAATTACGCGGCAGATTCCTGCGGGTTAGGACCTCGGGAGCGGACAAAGCTATTATATCCGACGCGCGCTTCTTCCCTTGTCAACGGGTCCCACACACGCGCTGGGCCGAATCTTTTGCGCGGTATCAATGACGTGCGGCTCTTCTTCTTCTGCCTCCTCCTCCTCCTCCTCCTTTCGAGACCCTGCCGAGGGCCCGGCAACGTCATGCGGAATGGCATTCATATAAATATGTCCCGCATTCTTCTCGGATCTGCATATCGGCGAGCCTATCTGCGCCTCGGCGGATCTACACGTCCGCGTAGATCGGTCGCGTCTAATCGGGCGCACTATATATACGTCTTGTCAACGAGTCTCTCTCGGGCAGCGTCGTGGCAGCGTCTTGGCAGCGTCGGCCAACAACTTGGCCGCGATATCAATGACTGAGAGCCGAAGAGAAGGCGCTGTGCGGAGTCACCTCCCCCCTTTATCCGAGCACCGTCTCTGTCCTTCTCACCTTCCCCTCTTCGTCTTCTCCCCGTCTTCGTCGTCTCTCCGTCTTCGATCCGACTCTCTTTCCGCTTCTACGGTCGACTCGCGCTCCGCGGATTCACGTCGATTTCCGCGTTCGATAAGGCCCCACAACGGACAGCGACACCGGCATCGCGATCGGATATCGTGATACGTGACTTAGGTGGGCCAGCGTAAAGCCGCGGTGACCGGTGTAACTGATTGACAGTTGGATAAACAAGTTTGGAAGTCATCCTCCCGGCACGATCGATGAGTCATCGCTGGGGAGAATCTTCGACGGGCCTCTATGACACCTCCGCAGGATCCGAAGATCCCGTGGCCGTAGCCAGGCCGCGTAGAAAATACGTTCTTCATGCCGTTCGGCGGTAGTATCAATTATTTTAACCGATAGTATCGTTAGCTGATATTCAGCGAGCCTCGCGATGAATTCCGTAGAAAAAATGCATCCCGCGCGCATAGCGGTACTGTCAATAATTTCAGCCTCATCGGCCTATATTCAGCTTGAGGTGCTGATCTACGTGAGAATACGTCGTTCTACGCTCCTCCACATTCTTCCACGTTCGTGAGCGGGCCCGAGTCAGCGTTCGAAGCCACGCATTGTGGCACCAGTTGGATCTCGAGCGTGCATCGGCACGTCGGGCCCGATTATTTTCGGTGCCTCGCTATCCAAACAAAATGCTCAAATACCTTTCTGTTAGCCGTTCCTATCTTACGTCATGATCCTCCCCCCCCCCCCTGACCCTCTCCCACAGCCATCAACTGCCGATCGGTGGCTTTTATTTGCCGCGCGTCTTCGAACAGACTTTAATCCCACCGGCCGAGTCATTCCTCGGGCCTAACCTGCTTCCTTCTTTTTTTTTGTCGGGGCGCAGAACTTTCGGCGCGAAATGCGCGAAATGCGGACGTAGCGTGGGCGCTGGCGACTGGGTGCGAAGAGCTCGGGAGAGAGTCTATCATCTGGCCTGCTTCGCCTGCGACGCCTGTTCAAGGCAGCTATCCACCGGCGAACAGTTCGCCCTGCTCGACGCGAGACTCCTCTGCAAGGCTCACTACCTGGACGTCGTCGAGGGCAACAACACGTCGTCCGATGGTGAGACTACCTTGACATTTGGTATAGTTGCGATTGGGAAAGGTGGTGCACGTCTAACGAGCGATTTCGCAGAAGGCGGTGACTCCGAGAGTGGGCACAAGGCCGGAAACAAGGCGAAGAGGGTGCGCACCACCTTTACGGAGGAGCAGTTGTCCGTTCTTCAAGCGAACTTTCAATTGGACAGTAACCCCGACGGGCAGGACCTCGAGAGAATAGCGCACGTCACCGGGCTCAGCAAGAGGGTCACTCAGGTCTGGTTCCAGAATTCCAGGGCAAGGCAGAAGAAGCATCTTCACACGGGCAAGATGAAGGGTCAGCACGGTGAGTGGAAGTCACGGTTAGAGCTATTAATTAGCTCCTCGAACTGGCGAGTTAAGGTTTCATGACAGAGTCTATATGTTCTTATGAGTAATCATTTATGATATTGGGGAAACGTGTAAATCTGACAATTGGCATGATCGGAGGATTCATCTCTTCGTCGCATTCCTTTCATTACAGTTCATCAGTCACCTCCAAATTCGAACTCTTCCCCGAGTGACTTCGGTCGTCACATAAATCTGCACCTCACGTACTCGTTTCAACATCAGCAACAGCATCGACACTCTCAGCAGCAGCCGCAGCTGATCTCAACGTCCACTTGCAAGAGCCCTACACCCTCGATTTATCACAACCACGGTGAGAAGTCGTGAAATGATCAATTTTCAGAAACATCGCATTCGACGGAGTGCCGTTAAATTGAATTTATTCTCCGCGAGCAGGTTCCGAACAGTCGATGGATGAACTTTCGCAGGACTCCATGATGCTGTCGATGCCGAACGAGGTTTAATTCCTAGGATCGAACCCGTGCTGTAAATATACTTACTATTCGCTTTATGATAATTCATCGTTTTCGCCCGTTCGGCCTGGGAAGCTTCAGTTGACGCACGTTCCTCACCGATCATCATTTATTTAAATCAAAATCCGGCGAGTGCACGCTACATTCTCAAACGTATTGCTCGCCGATCACGTTCCCTCGTACTCGAATTAATTATCGAAACTCTTCCCATCGAATGGGTCAGGTGCGCTGTGTAAATCCTAAATTAATCAACGCGACAGCTTCGATCCACGATCTTAGTAACGTCCTTAGTGTAAGCAGCGTTTGAAAAACGTTAATCGTCCAATCGTCGTCGATCGAAGTCGAACGTTCGCGGAGCAGCTTCAGATCGAGATTCTAGAGAAGCGGATGCTCGCGCAGTAGACTAATTGGAACTGTAGAATCAGCGAAATTGTCGGTCGAACAGCGGGGGACCTTGAAATTATTCGTACGCATAATGCGCAGTCGAGGTCAACCGATTCGATAGATTCGTAATGTATCTGAAGCGGTGTTCCGAATGAAAGTACCGTACACGCTAAATAATCGATTAATCGAATTATTGTAAGAGAACCATTATTTAACGTAAGTGTCCCGTGATGTAAATATTGTAAACTATGAATATCGACGAAATATAGAATTGCACATATCTTACGCCACATCACATTTAATAACCCAGAAAAAAAACATAGACATTAGTATATTACAGACCTACCAAAAAATTCGTAAGACTCAGCACAATGCAGCCTCGTATAGTCTGCGGCGAAAATGGGAAGGATGACTAACTCAGCATGATTAACGTTGAAAGATACTTTTTATTAGTAACAGTACGGTAGATAGTGGTGACAGTTAATTTTATACAAAAGCTAGATTAGATGAGAACGTACAGTAAATAGATACTTAACGAATACGCGGCCGAGCGACAACTAAATCCGAATTAAATAATTCCTCTTAAACACGAATGGTCGGACACAGAGTGAGCGCGTTCATCACGATTCCAACGACGAGTCCCCTCCCCGTCGAAGATATATACAAGATCCTTCCTTTAACCCGCCTGATGACAAAACTGCGGCTGCAAGTGAGTGGGTGTGGTGGGTGTAAGCGGCGTGAGCGGTGTCAACGGAGTCAGTGGACTGCCAGGACTCTCACTTCCAACGCTGCCAGCTTGATATCCACCCAGGTAAGCTCCTACGACGTTCACCCCGTTCGAGTACAGGTCGCCAGGATGGTGCTGCATGGGGGGTGAGTGGTGCACTGCGAACAGATGGCCAACTTGAAGAAGGAAAACTTTCCTATATACCACCGCCAGCGTTTAATCGTTCTCAAAAATTGCTAACGCCAAGCCATTGAAACCCTACCAGGAACAGTGTCGTACGACTTCAACCCTGTACCGATAAAAATAACGAAGATCACACTCACTCTGCGTCTTGACCTTCCCACTGTGCTTCTTCTGCCTCGCCCTGGAGTTCTGGAACCAGACCTGCGTGACCCTCTTGCTCAGCCCAGTAACGTGCGCTATCCTCTCGAGATCCTGCCCGTCGGGATTGCTGTCCAGCTGAAAGTTCGCCTGGAGAACGGAGAGCTGCTCCTCCGTGAAGGTCGTCCTCACCCTCTTCGTCTTGTTCCCCTTGCCCCCGTGCTCAGAATCGCAGTCCTCCGACGACGACGTGTTGTTGCCCTCGACGACGTCCAGGTAGTGAACCTTGCAGAGGAGTCTGGCGTCCAGCAGAGCGAACTGCTCGCCGGTGGACAACTGCCTCGAACAGGCGTCGCAGGCGAAGCAGGCCAGATGATAGACCCTTTCCCGAGCCCTTCTCACCCAGTCTCCGGCTCCGACACTGCGCCCGCATTTGGCACATTTCGCGCCGAACGTTCTGTCAACAGATTGTTCAGGGTCAGCGGGGGAGGGAGCGAAGGTCCGCGCGAGCGAACAGGAAGATATCGATGATGACGTATCGACGCTTCGGGCACGGACGTCAAGAACAAAGAGTGCCACTCGAGAGGGGTAGAGTGGCTGGAAATGAAGTTAGGCGAGGGAAAGAAGGAGGCGAACTGTGCGGCAGAGAAGGAGGATTACTCTTATTTTTCCCACATTTAGCCCAGCGGCAGCTTCATTCGGGACCTCCGGGCGTGTGAGGCTTCCACGACCCCGTGTCCTCATTAACATACTATTCTGCCATTCGATGTTCGCAAGCTCCTCGCGTGAGGAAGATCGAGAAGGATCGAGAGTCCGAAGGATCGACGGAGAGAGAGAGAACTTCGGAATCGCATTGAGACGCTGCTGTTTTCATTGACACGTCCTCGCACTCATTCGTTCCTTTTGACCACGAATTTCGAAGACGTCTCGAAGATGATCGTGCGGCCTCCGTGTCCCTTGAGAATCGACGTTAAAGCCATCGTTTCCCAAAGCTCGGTCGCATTCCACACCTCCCTGCCACCTTTTTCCCCGACGGGAAAGAAAACACGGAGGTGAAAGATGTCGAACGGACGGGAGCCAAAAATGTTAGGGAGCCCCGCGCGGCCCGCCGCGGCCAACAAAAGGAATATGATTCGGCGCGATCGGGGCCCCGGGTTATTGTATGGAAAAATATGGTAAGCCATAGAAGGATTAGTGGCCGTCCGCGGCTTTTGCAACGTCACCGTGTCGCCTCGAACGAAACTATCCGCCTTCTTCTCAAATTTCCCTTGTACGAGGATCATCAAAGGATTCGAACGTCGGACCTGCCGAGTCCGCGAGGCTCACCGGTAGCGGATCGGCTCGAAGCTCGATCGAAGATTCGCCCGGCAAAAATGAGGACAGAGAGGGCAGGCTGAGCGTAAGGGAGAGAGGGTAGATTACGGGTAGAAAGCATGAATCGTATCGCGGGGGTACGACGTACGCGCCCCGGACTTAATCCCCCGCTGACTTATAGGGCCCGCCTATGTCGAAGAACAAATGAATAAATTAGGGCGGGGCCGTTTGGTAGCCCGATGTACGGCCCTGAAGATTTATAGATACCCAATACCAGTTCTACCGTCCGAGATACAGCCGAGGTAACTCGTCTCTCACACTCCATCCCTGGCTACCTCCTTTTTTCTACACGACCGACGAGCGGGGCCAGGGGAGGGGCGGCGAGGGCCGGAGGGAAGGGACGAAGGAGCAGATATAGGGCAGAGCTGGAAGGCGCCACCGTTTCTACGTTCGGTGGAAAATAATTATCGGCGCCAGCGGTGCCTCTTATCGGCAAAAGACGTCCAGCGCACTTTGGGGTCTGTCGGCCTGATACCGTTGCTCTACGCCGGGGTACGCTAGGGGCAGGACCGGGGAGGGGAGTGATTAAAAAGGGTGCAAATGATCTCCTCGGTTGGCTCAATCAACGTTCGTTGCGCGGCGCGCGCTTTGAAGACGCTGAGCATCGCTCGAGGGAGCCTCGATTTTTCGTCCGACATCCCGAGTATCAAGACACCTCGCCGTTCCACGTGAACGTGACTCGCGGCTCGGCAGAGGCATATGAAGAGGCAGAGAAGAGGAGAGGAGAGGGGCAAGAGAGAGACCCCGTTGGTCCGCGATCGTGAATAGCCGGACTGTGAGCGCGCGCGCGCGGGCGCGCGAGTCTCGGCCCGTCGGTGGGGAAGCAAAAAGAGGACTCCATCGGGAGACATTAATCACCCAACGGCGACTCGCTCACTGACAATGAGTCCGGAACATCCAATGCGCGCTCAGATATGTCCGTCAATCCGCGGCGAGAGTCCATCTACACCCACGTGACGCGCGTGACTTTCGAAAAGGATCCATGGATCCCGAGCCCACCGACACTCGCGTCCCGACTCCGGCTAATGTCTCAAGTCCGCGCAACGTGAAAGTGATCAAACTCTTTCTCGCCCCCCCCCCCCCCCCTCCACCGTCCCAGTCGTCCCTTCTTTCTTTTTCTCCCTTTTGAGCGCAATTTTTCAGGCCGCCTCCGGCGCGGTGGGAGGAATGCGGCCTCGGGGATCGATGCGCGAGATTTCGATCGCGCGGACTGCGAGCGCCGGGATTATAGATTATCGACGAACTCTATAATGTCCTCCCGTCGGGCAAGCGAAGGACAGCCGGGCACCCCACTGGCCGGCCACCCCCTTTCTTCCACCTCTGCCACTACCGAGTCCTCTTCGACTCGGGAGGACCCTCGACGGCTTAAGAAGACGTTTCTCGGCTACCGCGGAAGCTCATTGGAAAATCATGATCGACTTAATCCTGTCGGTGGCCCCGTTTCTCGAGAGTCACGCGTCGGGCTCCATTCAGAATCAAAGTTCCTCATTCAGGAATCGGGAGTGGAAGAACGGACGCTCGTACACGGCGGACCTCCGTACAACACGGATTCTTATTACGCTTCGAATATATTTCGTCTACGATTTTCTTGCGACAGATACTGTGCACATGTTATAATTTGACTTGCTACAGTTAAAAATGAAGGTAGTTTATTACCGTACCGCTGTCATTGACAGTGCAATATGTACTTTGCGTTTTAAATCAATAGCCTATACGCTGCTTATTAAAAATTGCCCCAGCTCGTAATACTTGGGAATGTTATCAGTCGTGATAATAATCAGTCCAAACGCATTGCATCACCATACTCGCATTAGGTGAAAAATTGTCGTATACCATGTGATCATGTAATACGAATTCGTACAAGGCGTGAAGTATACCCTGTGTTATACGGAGGTCCGTCACTTCTCACGGTTCGAAATGAGGAAACAGCAAGCGGGAATACAAGATCGAAGAGTGTCGAAACGGAATACTTACAGGGCATAGTCGTGCCTGCAGTAGAGTCGCATGCCGCGCAAAAAGCAGGAATGCTGGTCGTGCAGAGGCCTGGCACAGGCGCAGCACCTGAGACACTTTGAGTGCCAAGTCCTTCCGCCGACGCACAAAACTGTCCTCTCTCGAACACTCTCGCCGCATCCTCCGCAATCCATCTCGCCATCGTGACTCTCATCGGAAATCACCCCCTCCGAGCAGCTCTTCTTTATCAACCCCGCCTTGGCAACGTTCGCCCCGTTGACGACGTTATTCTTGTTATGCAGACTGCTGTTATTATTATTGGTGACAGCGCTGACAGCGTTGGCGGCATTATTATTGTTGCACAGGATGGATTCCGAGCAGTCAGGATCGGTCTCTATCTCCGTCTGCGAAGAAAAGTCGCTCGGATTATAGTCGGCTGGGAAGTTTGCGGGTTTGCTAGACGGGCACCGTAAATTATGCCAGCCTGGTAGCCTGGAGGACGGCTCCGACGGAAACATAATGACATTACGCTAAAGGACGATCGACGTGGGATCGAGCCGGCCGTAAGACGAGGTCCGGGGACAGGTTTTCGCGGGAGGATCGAACGCCACAGTCGGAAAGCATAAATCACGGTCGGGAAGTTTCGAGCCTGCCTTCGGCAGATCATAAATCAGCGGGCGTCTAGTTACGCGCGAAATGATTATCGGCCGGGGGCCCGTTTGTCTCGCGATCATGTTTGCGTAACAGCGACGGGACACCCGGCGCAAACAGGGATAAACAACATAGTTGCGTTATCGGGCGGATCGATCGGCGCATTGATCAAGATTTTCCCGTCCCCCGCGATAAATTGCTCCCGCTGCCCCATGAGAACGTGACTGCGTCGGACACGCTGGAACAGATAACCTTGCACAGGTTTCTGAAGTGAGTGCAGCTTGTTTCCGACGCTCGGAGTCGGCGAACAGCACGCGAGCTGTATGCGAACAGTATGCGAATAGTACGCGAGCTGTACGCGAACAGTATATGAACAGTACGTGAACAGTACGTGAACAGTACGCGACTAGTACGCGAACAGTACGCGAACAGTACGCGATTAGTACGCGAACAGTACATGAACAGTACGCGACCAGCACATGAAATTACGGTAGAATCGAACCGGCGTCCATTCATCGATGCCTATGCAAATGGATCGCTGGCGGCAGAAATTGTGGCAAAGGCCTGAGATGATACCAAAGAGCTCGCTTCCGGGTGCTACGCCTCGAGGACCATTCTTCGCTGCGGGCTCCAAATCTCAATTAATACCCGGCAAAGTGAAATAATAAACGAGTCCGCTGGCTTTGATAAATGATGCGGCTCCGGGCATCATGCGCGTTCCACGCTCCAGCTTCTTTTTCGGCCCGGAGTGTCCGAACAGTCCAGACAGTCCTAAGACTCTCCTACGTTAACCGCGAACGGACCAGATTTCAGCTGCGACTCTTCAGACCGAACGCGAAATCCACGCCAACTCTCTCGCTACCTGACGCTCTCACCTCGCTTAATTACACCCGGGATAACTTGCGCAAAACTCGGGGAAAGCAGGACAATAACCCACGGGACATCGTCGACTTTACGACTGGTCTCCAGCAGCAACCCCATAAAAGGTCCAAGGGGTAATTTACAATCTCGAGGAGAGCTGACCTGCCGGACTTTTTCAGGGGAGAAAGAATCGTCGGAAAACCTTTTTTACCTTACCCCGCGTATGTACTCGCTGGCTGGACCTCCGGCTCGGGCCTAACGATCGATGTAATGTAACCCGGTCGCTAACTTACACGCCCACGCGGCCAGGCCTTTAACCCCGGCGAAATGTTAGAGGCAACAGTTCGTAATAAACGCCTCGTCGAACGCAATCAGGAGCGAGAGGAAGACCGATGGCGGCCATTTTTTTTACCCTCCTCCCAGGCTCGCTTGTCGAACCCTGACGGAGGAGATGAGCTGACGAAGTGAGAAATTGTCGCGGGGCCAGAGGTGAGAGAAACTTTGGGCCCGACTACCGGACGGGTCGTAAAACGTTCCGCGTCGAAGGCTCGTCTCCGGCTTGTTTAAGGCACCGATCGAGGCCTCCGTCGATCGGACGTGTTGAAATAGGATCCACGGATATAACGTACTGTCACTTTTATTGTCCGCTTCGGAAATTAACGACTGGCGAGTGGCCGGACTCGTCCGACGGCGGGCCGAATCGTTCGGCCAGTCGAGGTACGCCGTTTTATTATGATTCCGACTGGGCTTAGCCTTTTTTTTTTTTGTATCGAACTGTTCTTTGCCGAGCGCTCGGATCAGGAACGATGTCGGACAGTGTCGGACGATTTATCGTGAGCGATCGGTCTTATCGCGAGTAGCGAAAATGTTGGAGTTCAAATTTGGACTCCCGATGCAAGTTCTGGGATCATGAATCGCGGTGCCTGGACGTAACCCTGAAACGAAAAATTCCTCGTATCTCGCGCCGACGCGGGGGCCGATCGCGGCGTGATTGAAAATAAATCATGTGCCAGCCGTTAATTATCCCCGGCCCAATGAGCCCGAATGGACTCGTTTCTAATTAGCCGGCTCGTGCGATATACAAGGTGGCGCGGGAGAGTTTCTAGCAGCCGGGGCCAGACACGCGACTGTGCGAGACTGTGCGAGACTGTACGGGACTGTAGGGGACTGTACGGCTCTCACCTTCATATTTGATAATCCAACGAACGTCCGGACAGTCACAATTCCTTACTCCTCCCGTCCATCGTCCCGCACCCTCGATGCACTAACCGACGAGATTCACCACGTGTCACAATTCGTACGAGTCCAGTGATGCGACTCTGTTTACACTGTCCATCCGATGATACTCTTCGTCGACATTTGACATAATAGTCCGACCAAAAATGTGCTCGATCCAAAACTGACGAAGTCTCCCCCGCACTCTCGCGTACTCGTTCGCAGATTCTTATATTGCCAAACCGACCCCCGTGGCAATCCCTGTCGCACCCTCGTAGAGACGCGCGTCGAGCGGCGAAAGAAAAAGTTATCCTATCTGGATCCGTGTCCCGTGGAAGACTGGCATTCTGGAGTCTGCCCCTTCTTCTCTCCAAATTCTCTCTTCCTCTCTCTGCTCCCGGGTTGCGCGCGCACGCCCCTTTATCCATTACCGGCCGCCCGCTCGGCGTTGGTGAAGGGGTGTCGCTAGAGGGGTTGTTCGAGGCTGACGGTGAGGACGAAGAGAGGGAGAGAGACGGTGAGAGACAGTGAGAGACAGTGCAGAGACAGTGAGAGACTGTGAGAGAGACACAGAGAATGAGTAGGAGCGAGCGAGGGACAGAGAGGGGGGGGGGGGGTCAGAGAGAGAAGGAGAGAGAAATTTTCAGGACGAAGACCCCCGCAAGCTCCGCCTATAGAACACGCCCCTGGTAATCCTCTCTCGCGCAATATCCTCTCCCTCTCTCCCTCCCCCCCTGACTCTCGCAGCTAGACGAGGAGCGAGTACACCTTCCAACGAACGAAACTCCTGGGGTGCGAGCGAGAGGGTGCGTTATGCATCCACGTCGGCAGATATGCAATAGCATCCGCAGCTGCTTAGAATATTACATGACCGTGCCGTGCGCGGACTTTGTTGAATCGCTAAGCACGTTTCGGTACTTCGCTATATTTTGATAATCCAACGGTCGAGCGCGATAGGCGTCGCGGATAGATTTTCGTATGCCTCGCATCGTGGATATGAATATTTATCCGTTCGAAACGGTGAATAGTGAATAGTTGACGCGTAGGGTCAAAGTTTCTTTCTCTCTCTCGCTTTCTCCGTCCTCCTCTATCTCACTCTCTTTCTCGCTCTCTTCCCCACTCTCCCCCTCTCTCTCTCTCTTTGGAATCGAGGGATGAGATACCGCTGCCAGTGATAAAAGGCGTTAGTCCATTCCGGAATGATTTATGTGTCGGCGCGGCAGAAATACAAACAGGTGCTCGAATCTCTTCGAGAACCCAAACTCATCGAAAATAAAAAGGGAAGGAGAGTGGGACCTTCTCACACACACCCTCGCGCACGCCCACGCGTGTGTACAGGGATCGCGCCGGCGGAAAAAGGGTGAGTTTCATCGGTCGGGCAATACGGACCGGACTATTCTTAGTCGCCTGAACGCGAAATAGGAATAAAAGTGAGCGTGAGCGATGAGAGAGAATTAATCTATGAGCTCGGGATAAGGCCCGATGATTTAAAGAGTTCGGAAATTGGCAAAGCCCAGACAATTCGCGGACGTTCGCCTGTCGATAACTTCCCCGGGTGGGTTCGGATGATTCGATTAAAAAACGAGGGAAAGAGAAGGAAAATGAACGAGAGGGAGAGAGGGGCTCGCGAAAGTTCGTTGGCCGATCCATTACGCGGATCGCATAGAAGCTCGACTCGTCGACGGAATTGAATAAAGCCAGTCTCTCAGCTTCTCTCTTTTGAGGGCTGCCGTCGGCCGCCCGCCCATCGGAAGAGAGCACCCGGTAGTCGCAAACAAAATTTGCTCGCGCCGAGCGTAAGAACGCCAAGTTTGCGAATCACCGCTCAAATTCCATTCGGGTTTGATTCCGAGCGGAGCCCGCCCTTTGAAACAGTCGGAGAGACGTCTCGGAGAAGAAAATCTCGAACGTGACTCTCGGCAAGACGTGCGTGCGCCTAGGGAGTGGAAAAACGTTCATCGAGTTCGGCGCATCGAGGAAGTGAGGCAGGATCTTGCCATCCCGCTCCTGAATACCGGAATTGCTCTGGGTGGGGGAATATGTAACGTATAGCATTTTGCGGGTGCGAAAAATCGGATATCTCGGAATAAATGCCCGATCGTCCGTTTCCGATTGTCGCGTGCGTCCCTTATTTATCAGCCGTGCGTGAGCGTCCTGCGGGCTTGTAGTGAGTCCGGCGATCGAGAGGGAGAGAGAGAGAGAGAGAGAGGGTGAGAGAAGGCGAAGAGGGGCAGAAGTAAGGCGTGTAAGGCGTGTAAATGTACAAGGGGGACACTTGGAACACGTTTGAGGCCGGGACCATTAGTAACGCTTACCCGGCATAAAGCGAGAAAAATGGCGGTCGAATTATTCCGGTGGTAGGACCAAGCCGGACAAAGGTCCTTCCGAGCGAGGACACGGGAGGATCCTCTCGAAGGAGCCACGGGGTTCCAATGCTCTCCCTCTCCCTCCCTCCCTCCCTCCCTCTCTCACTCTCTCTCTCTCTCTCTTTCCTTCTCCACCCTTCTCGCCCCATGCCACTGTCCGTTTCACTTTATCTTACGCTCCTTTCATTCCTCCTCGCCTCCTTTCTTTCGTCCTGCCGAGCCTCCTGTCTCGCTCGCGGGGCGAATAGCTTCGTCGCAGGACCATTAATCGATACGCAGTATGGATCGGGAGTCCTCGATCAGCGCGGAAAAATTTAAAGACCGGGCGCACGCCTCGAGAGAGACAAACTCTCCCTAGCGCTCGCCTTCGGAACGTCGTAGACGCGCACATATACAAATATATGTACAGGTACGCATGCGATAGGCTCGATGAACGACAATGAGAGTAGACGATCGATCACCGGGACTCCTTAATAACGTAACGAAGCGTCACGGGGTATCAATGGAAATTATTCGTGGAGAACTTTCGAATCCGTGGGAAGTCGGGGGAGGGAAGACTTCGACAAAGGATAATTATTCCTCCCCGCGGTCGCGCCTTTTTCACGGAGAATTTTCCCTGGCCAGGGAAATTTTCCACTTCCCCGAGCGTATCGAGGTATCGAGCGTATTATCATGATAAAAGTCCGGCGCGTCCATTGTCGTCGTCGTCGCTGGTCGTGCTCGTCGTCGGGACGCCGAGGAAGGTGACGCGAGGTAAAACTTAACGTTCACCGGCCTCACGGCCGAAAAATGCAAATTCGTGGCTTTGACGTGTCACTCGCAGCGAGATGCGCCTGCTGTGCAAACAGTGGTAAGCGGCGTCCCCGAGCGTCGAAATCTGACGGCGAGCATGGCAGATCGACTCGAAAGTCCCGGCTCGTCAACAGTCTTTGCCTATTACGCCACCAGCACGTGGCTGAAGTCTTCTCGCGCGTCGACTTCATCGTTCTACTGCGTACTTTATCCCGCGAATCGAAGATTCCATTTAGGGTGCTACCTTGGCTCGAAAGTCCCGGCTCGTCAACAGTCTTTGCCTATTTGCCATCAGCACGTGGCCGAAGTCTTCTCGCGCGTCGACTTCATCGTTCTACTGCGTACTCTATCCCGCGAATCGAAGATCCCATTTAGGATGCTACCTTCGCTCGAAAGTCCCGGCTCGTCAACAGTCTTTGCCTATTACGTCACCAGTACGTGGCTGAAGTCTTCTCGCGCGTCAACTTCATCGTTCTACTGCGTACTTTATCCCGCGAATCGAAGATTCCATTTAGGATGCTACCTTGGCTCGAAAGTCCCGGCTCGTCAACAGTCTTTGCCTATTTGCCATCAGCACGTGGCCAAAGTCTTCTCGTGCGTCGACTTCATCGTTCTATTACGTACTCTATCCCGCGAATCGAAGATCCCATTTACGATGCTAGCTTGACAGTTGTCCGCAGGAATTCGTCGTAGGGAATGAGAGAGGACGGATCGATCTCTTTTCCGGCGTTGAGGAGTCGGAAAGGGCGGGAAGGGAGAGAGTGAGAGAGAGGGTGAGGGAGAGAGTAAGGGAATATATAAGTGACACCCACACTCAGCCTATGCTCGTTCTCCTCGCGACTCTCCGCTCGGCTTCCTGCTCTGTGATCTCGGCTCGTCTGAGTTTCATCCCTCTCGAAGTTACCTAACAGCAGGATCCCGCACAATGTGGCCGTGATTGCAAATCCGCTCGTTATCGTCAAAACTGCGCCCGACGCAACAAAACCCCACCCTTCAACCCCCGTCAACCCGATGCTATTTTCAAATCCTCTTCACCGCCGCGGCCACTTTTCTGGCGACTCTCTTTCGGCGGGACGGAATAGACGCGGAATGAAACGATAATGCGCCACGATGTTCTCGCGCCGATGGCAGGTGGGAATTTTGGGTGCATGCGAATTTTGCGATCGGCCAGTGTCGAGGGTACTCCTCGGGTTGACGGTGCAGTAAAATTAAACGTGAGTTACGTGTCGCGCGGGAGATCGAGCGTGAAATTTGAACAATCAATAAATTATGCGTTATCGAGCGTGCGTCGTGACAGTGGTGTCGTGACACATATACGGAGTCGTGTACAGGGTGTGCCGATTAGGAAGCAGGAGGCAGCTCTTATTACTACTGTTTTTCCTAAATACGCGTTAGTCTTACCATCTTGAACTTGTACACCGCCCAAACTGGCTTCTGATCGTCGCTAATCACTTTCGTTCGGCATTCTTACGTCAGTGTCAACTGCTGCAAACGCTTCTCGAAAAAAAAACAGGAACACCCAGTGTGCACGCATACATGCCAGGCATGTACGCCAATGTTGTACCGCAGCCTGGAGCGCACTTCTCAACAGGCGGGGACGATCAAATATTTTCACGGGAAATACTGATCGCTGCGTGCACAGCTGCGCGGGATCTATCTTCAGATGACGTCTGTCCGGAGTTATCGGCCCGGCGAGATGATTTTGCGATCTGATTATTGACTCTGCCTCTTTCTCCCTGCTCGCGATCAGCGAGCGTCGCGAGCCTTAGAACGATCAGGAATCGTTTGACAGCGGAGATAACCCGACATTTTCATCGAGTCGTCCAGGAGTCACGCTGATAAACACATACTCCCACAATCTAACGCAAGCTAACGCGATCTAACGAAATCCGGAAATTTGACGGCCTGACACTTTCGTCTGGACGTCCGCCTTTCATAAACCACCTCGATGACTTCAGAATAGACTCTCGAAACTCACTGTCACAGCACGCATTCCCACATCTCTCCCCCCCCCCCCCCCAAGATAATCCGAGGTGGAAATCGTGGGAGCAGATCGGTCAGCGATCGCACGCGCGAAACTTCCCTGTTCGCACGATCGGCGAGCGTAGGGAACAGGTAGTTTCCGGCGGTGGGCTCAGGTGCAGCGAGCTGTATCTTAATGCAGCCACCCTTGCCGAATGATTCAGCGCGATCCCGCGCCCAGGGTACCGAGATAATCCCGGCCGATAATTAGCCGCGACGCTTCAGATAAGATCTTCGCGCCGTTTTTGACGTCGCCGAATGAAAGAGGGACAGAATTTCGAGTCGCGAGTCATGAATCCGCAATAAAGTAATAGGCCTCATGGTTAATGCTTGTGGAGGTCTGGTGAGCGTCGATTGGAGTGCTGCTATCAGGGTGAAACTTACATGGCAGTACATGGCAATACATGGCGGTAGATAGCAATATACGGTAGTACATAGCAATACACGGCAGTACATGGCAGTACATAACAGTACATGGCAGTACATATCAGTACGTAGCTCCCAGAAGTGGCCGAAATGCTCTGCCACCGAGAGGATTCTCGCTCGGGATTCTTACGGGAGCGTAAAAGCGTGCTCATAGCTCTGCTCGCTGATTCGCAGTGCGTAATCGGATTAGAGCTCAATACTGCCGCGTCCCGGGGCGGGAGTGTGCGCCTTTCATTGTTAACGTTGACTCCCGGTGCCAGGACGTATCCGTCCCGGAGCATGAGAGTTCTCTGCCTCCCTCCTCCTTCGCCTTCCCCGTCCTTCTCCGTCCTCCTCGAACAATCGAGAGTCGCACGATGCTCTCTGACCGAATTCACCGCCACGTGGCTCCTATTACATAATATTGAGCTTAGGGCTGCCCTCAGGATTCTCCCATTCTCCAACCCTCGGCGAGATCCTCGATTCCTCCCCGCCACGAACCTAAGCTCACGTGCGATCTTGGTAGTCGCGGATCGAGATCGAGATCCCACGCGATCACGTCGACCGTGATCTTATCGAAGCGGTCGGTTACGCTGATGATCGTAATGATACAGAACGCGGACGAACTTCTACATCGCACAAATGTAATCCTAGAGCCACTTGTTCCTCTCGTGTTTGCGAACGAGAGCCGTTTCAATAGGCTGATACGACAAATGATGTATAGAATCAACTGTGAATCGAATACTTTTCCTAGATCGTTGATCCAGCTACGTCGTAATTAGTAAACGTACTCACTGCTTCCTTTATGCTGCCGGATGACAGATGAACTATCGTCGTGAATAAGACTTTAATTGCAAATACGATCTCTCGCTTCGACCGAGCGTTAGGCGGGAGTCGTCGGCAGAAGTTTAACCCTCCTCGAAATGAAGACGTTCGACAATCTTCCTCGCATCCTGGCCGGCTTTCCGCCGGCGCAGAGTCCGGCCAGCCGGAAGGATGGCTAAATAAATTAGGCGGAGCTCTCCCGGTGCGTGCGTGCATGCGCGCGTATCGGGATCTACATGGTTTTACGAGGCAGGCCTGAGAATCGGAGAGAAAGAGAGACGAAGACGGTGGAAGAGAGAGAAGGAGAGAAAAGGAAGCCGAGAAGCAGGACGAGAGGAAGATACCGTCTACGCTCGTCCTGCCACCGTGGCCGCGAAATTGGTATTTAAAAATATGCGCACCGACAGATGCGCTTTCCGTGTCGCGCTCTCCCAGCGACTCCCATAAATATGATAAGGGCCCTATAGGACAGATATACGATTCTGCCGACTTCTCCGCCTAACGTACGTCTTCCCGTACGGCCGCGCATATACCGGCCGATGCCTATAACCTGTCGCCGAATGGGGAAGAAGAGGGATCGGTAGATTAACTTCATTAATTAGACTGGTTAATCGCGGCGCAGCCTCGGCTTCTGTATCTAACCCCCATAATGGCCAGGGTGGTGGAAGTCTTCCGCGAAAGATAGCGGAAGCAAGACGTGATCGTTGTTCGAACAGATTCCACGAGCGTCGATTCGGTCGACTGTTTCGAACGCGTAAAATTGAAAATGATCGTTGTTTAGCGTTTCGTATTCGCGAATCGACGGACTTGTTCTGATAGCGGGGTAAAAAAAAAGATCGGCAGGAAAAGTGACGTGAGAGGCAAGCCCTTTGGCGGCGGGGGTTGAAAGGAGCCCTCTCGGAGGGTATGAAGCGTACGTGTCTGCGGAGGGAAAAGTAAAATGGCCGTTGGCGTATGTCGGGCGGCCCGGTTGATCGATAAAAGCGTCGCGACGCTGGGCGTGTCCGCACGAAGCCCCCGCGAATCGCCGCGAGACTCCCGGGGCCAAAGTTTATTCGCAGCTTCGACAAACGCTTCGTGGAAAGAGAGAGAGAGAGAGAGAGAGAGAGACAGAGAGTAAGGGAGGAGGGGGTGGGAAGAGAGAGATGAAAGAGCTCGTCCGTCTCTGCGAACGCGATCAAACTGCGGACCAATCCCGGAAGCTTCGACGTTGCACTCTTCCCCGGCGTCTCTTCTTTCTTTCGTCACACATTGCGACTTTCGCACTTTTCGACGCGGCACATCCCGAAATTCCTGCCATAATCGGCGTCAAAGTTTCGAGGATCGTCAAGATGTGAGACTTGCGGAACGTTAATCGACGAAGTCTCGCCATCAATCGAGGTTGTAATTCGCGCTGCCGTTCGATCGAGACCAAAGACGAAGGGGAGAGGGTGGCCTCGTAATGGCTCTCGCCCTCTCTTCGACTTTCTTTTTAACCGCCGCGGCCGCTAATTTGCGGCTCGGTTTGACAGGAAGGAAGGAAGGAAGCGATCGGAGGGCGGCACCCGGGTAGGAAGGAAGCGAACTCCTTTCTTTTTTCCCCGGGGCCGATTTGCATGCAATTTCCAATTCGGACGAGCTGCCCGCTCTTTGATGTCTGCCGACTGCCGATCGACTGCGCGAATTAAGCCCGACGCAATTCCGGAGGCCGGTCACAGGGGCCAGAGGCTTATCCGCGCGACTCTTCAGGATATTTCCAACTGTTCGCGTGTTGCCAACAGTGCTGTAATCCATGTAACGTTTCGTGCCCGAGTCGTTGACAATGCCACGGGCATTGTTTTAACTCGAGCGCACGAGTGCCTCGGAATAAAGAGGGGGATGGACCGAGTTCGAATTCATGACAGGAGTGTGCGTCTGGGAAGGGGGTGGATGGGGGGCTGGGAGGGGAATCTTGTAACGCGGCCCTGTAACGGGATTAGAAGGGGCTGGCTGCGTGTTGAAACGCGGGGGCGCAATTCATGGGGGTTGTCGAGGGGTGCCGGCAAGTGGACCGAATAATATTGGCGGGGAGGTGTAAAGTCAGGACTGCCAGATTCGAGCATGAGATCGTCCGGAACGTTACCTGAGACTCGTAACGTTACTGGCGACAGGTGAAAATTGCTTGCCGTTGCCTGGACCACATTGATTCTCATCGTTAACAGAATGGTGTCGTCGATTCATCTTCGAAATGTCTTGAAATCAATGAGGACTCCACCCACGCAAACAGTCTTGCAGGCCGAAAGAGATCTCTCTCCATCAGGCGCGTATTCAAGCCGCGTGAGGGAGGGTGGCCTCTCGGGAGTTTGGCATTTCGATTTCGCGAGGAGGAGAGGGGAGGTGAGGAGAGGAGGAGGTGAGGAGAGAAGGAGGACTTCTCGTCGGGATGCGAGAGGATTCCGAGAAGCGAGTCGGCCGTGTATCATCGCGAAACTGTCGCAGACCGTCGACAAAGGGCCAACGGCGGGGAATAGGACGAAAGAGGAGGACCAAGGAGCAGAGCGAAGGATGAGGAGGAGGGAGCAGAACGGTGGAATAGGACGGAGGAGACGAACGGGACCGGCCAGGAACGAAATGATCGAGTTATGCCTGATTGCCGCTTGTTGTTCCAGCTCAATAAACCGGACTGGAGCGAGCCGAATTCCCCTGTTCTCCCCAATTTTCTCCGATCCACCCCTATTGCCACCCACACCCCCGGCAGAACCCTAGGACGAAGAGTTTTTGTCCTGGGACTCGCCGTTGTCCTTCCGAAATTTCCCTCTCCCGAGGATGTCGAGGATGACGTAAAATGTCGTTTAGGTCTTGAGTCGCGAGGTCCTTTTTGTTAGATCTTCCTCTCTCTCTCACACACACGCACACAGACACACATACTCACGCTGTCGCGTGTACATTCTGTTCTACGCGTTCGGTCTCTCTCGAGCTAGGACCAAGGAGCGTAATTGGATTAGGAGGGTCCTGCCGGATGACTAAGTTCTAGCCGGCCCAGGCACCGGCGCCAAATCCAATTTGATTTTAACGTTAACTCGATCTCGCGTACGGTTACACGGTGAATTAAGCGCCGGTTGACAACCGGCATCGCTCGAAAATACTCCCTGTGGGCATTGTAACCAAGAGACTCGCTGACGCTATCCGCTCCTTGCGCAGAAGGTGAGCGTCGTCGATGCCAGGATCCGCGACGCAGGATCCGACGTTAGACACATCAAAGATACTAACCTTCCCGTTAGCGCGAAATCCAATAACGGTACGCAGAAACGAATCGTCGGGAACTGGGAATGGGATTGCGAGTAGGATCGAAAAAGTTCTTGCACACCGGACGAAAGAGTACTGATCCACCCCTTACATCCTCATCGACCGGTATTATTACAGTTGTAACATCGCGTAATCCTTCGGGATCCGTCCCGTAACCCCACGGAGCACCCCGCGTAATCCCGTAAAAATGTAAATTCTGCCGAGGCGAGGCAGCCGGCGTCAGCCCTTCGGACGATCGGCGAGGGGTGGAGGGGGGAGGGGGGAGAGGGGGTGCACTAGGGATGCTTTTCGTATCCCGTATTACAATGGACGCTTCATCGTGGCTGGCAAATATTCACAGATGCGAATCGAGCCGCGAAAATTCGGCCTCTGCCACCAGCTAAAGGGATTATCAGCCTCCCCGATCCGTTTCTATGTTTGATCCTGACGGTCGTCCTGACGCTCATCCTGGCGCAAGACTCGCCGCGAGGAGCGACGAATGTCGTCGGCATTGCAAATCCGGAAGATGAAAGGCGGCGGCGAGCGAAACGTCGCATTCTAATTCCGGGCCAATCCGGTGGCCAGAGAAGGCGACCGGGAAAAAGAGCGTAGAGGGTAGCGGACTAACTAACGGACTGCCGGCCGCTTCATTAGAGATCGCTAAACTTTAGGGGAGCGAGGGGGGTGAGGATTTTGTTACCGCGTTCGTGTTTTTGCCCGACACAGTCCTGCCGACGCGGGTGCGTGTGCCGTATGTTCAACTGTAACCCTGCAAATTTCTCGAATCCTCCCCCCTTCTCCTCCCTTCGCCACCCTCTCTTCGATGTACAGAATGCACCCCACCTAGATTACCAACCCCGTGCACCTAGCATTCCGACGCACTGTCCCTGAAAAATAGTCGTAAAAACCTCTCGCGGGTGGGGGATGAAGGCGGGGAGGGATCTGAGGGGGGAGGAAGAAGCAAAAATCGGAAAAAAGAGTGGCAGCGGCGCGCGATAGCGGATGGTGGGCGGACTTTTATGGCGGTTGATTGCTTGATTTATAGTCTCGGTCCAGACTCTCTCGAGCCGTAAACGGCGGATGTGCGCGGGGCGAGGTGGCTGCCGGTGCTCGACGAGCAAGAGCAAGCGTAAGAAACGTGAGGACCGAGGACCGTAGTACGGGGGAGAAGGGTAAGAGAGGTAGGAAGGGGAAGAGGGTGAGAGAAACGTGGAATACGGGCGAGCGGAGAGAGGGAGACAGAGGTCGAGCGTAAATATCAGATTTTTGCGCAACGGACGGCAATCAAACTTTTATTAAAGAATCCCCCGCTCGATTCTCTTCCGTCCGGCAGGCCTCTCCTCTCCTCTCCTCTCCCCTCCCCTCCGCCCCTCTTCACTCCTCTATCTAGCAAAAACGCCACCTTTCGCTAATCACGCCCCCGTCGTTAAAAGGCAGGACCTTGAAATTCAGGCGTGCCGCCCTCCCAGTCTCGGCGAGCGCGCAGCTTTCGGCTAATCAGAGATCGCCCGTTTTATGATCGGCCGAGGGATCGTTAAGGGAGAGGATCGGGGAAGGAAATGGCTGCCGCACTTGATAGAGGCCCGGGAGTGCCGCGCTGATCAGCCGAAATTGCATGCGCGAGAGGCTCATAATGCCGATGTTAACAAACGCTCGGCCGGCTGCGAGCCCGAAGCACTGCGAACGAGGGAGGTGAACGATGTCGGAGGAGAAGGATGGGGAGGGCAGGGAGGAGGAGGAGGAGGAGGGAAGAGAACCTTCTCTTCCGAAAGCGCGAGCCGCCTCGGCTTGACCTATCAAGTTGACGAATGCGTTAAGGTCCCGACTCGGAGAGTGACTTGCAGATTGGCCGGCAACGTTCTCAGCGGTGGTCCAACATCGGCGGCGTATTCTCGATCGATCGATCGGACGATCGACTTCGACCTTAATAGGGCGCGTCTCTCGGAAAGTGATAAATTTCTTTTTAACCAAATGACGGCGTTCGACATTCCAATTCGGCCCGGCTGCCGACGCTGACGGGGGAGGGTCGGGGGAAGCTAGGAGAACGTTGAAGACGTAGTTGGGACGTTAAGTATGCCTGGGATGGGGCGCTCTTTTAGTTTGACGCGTTCAATGTGTGGAGAAAATTATCGATTATAAGGTAGATGTGGATGGTTCAAATATATAAAATAGATAGGGGTATGGAAAGAATGTGTCGGTAGGTATGAGCTGGTCGATATGTCCGAAAAGAATCATTCCAATCTACCATCCACTCATCCCAAACGGTGTCAGAATCGACGTGTACCAATTTCCCATCCCCTGACAACGAAAAATTATTCTTCAACTCACTCGACTGCTACATTATTGAACTTACCCCAAGAGACGCGACTGATCACGTACGTTCTTGCCAATCACGGTATAAGAAGAATATATGAAGATATAGAAAATATATATATATAATTTTTATTTTAAATAAATATAAAATTCTATATATAAATATAGAAAATATAGAAGATATAGAAAAAAAGATAGATAAGAAAAATACTCCTTCGACAATGTCTGAGAAACCAAACGTATCAACCACAGGCCACAAACACAGCAGTCGATGCGTTAGAAGATACCGTAGTGACACCCTAAATTGTATGTAAATCGCTTAACACTCTCCTACGTTTCTCCTACTCCCATAAAGCTGAGTTTCAATCCCGACTATCACTTTTATCAGGACCCCCTATCTTCCTCCTCAACGTGTACGATTCGTTGGTGGTCCTCGGTCGCGAGAGATCTTAATCATTTATTTGTGTCGGCGGGTAAGCTTGACGCTCATATCTACCTGTCGTTTCGTTCATTGTCCGTTTCCCTCGTGCATGTCACGCCGTTACAAGCCGATTCTCTTTGCCGCACGTGAAACATCTGCCGCGTAGATTCTCCGCGTAAGATAGCTCCGACAATGGACAGTCATGTCCTTTGCGCGCTGTAATACATATTTTCTGACATTCCGCGAGCGTACGGCTTTTACAACCCTTTACATTGAAATCGATACACGCTCGCTAAAGGGATTATTATAATCTGCCGCGCCTAACTCGACGCGGACGCAAAGGAAGCATGCGGGCCGTAATTATTATCGAGTTAATAAAATCCGTCTTCCGTCTATCCCCGCGATAGTGGATTTCATTTTCATTTCGTCGGATCCGGCGGACGATTGGCCCGGACGGATGGGACGCATACAAATTAGGCCGTGTCGGGTAATTCGTTCGCATTATGACTAACGCCACGTGCGTATTGATATGTAGGAGATACGAGACGCATACGGAATATTACCGAAAGGGTACGGCTTTTGTGTCGGTGCTCGGTAGTGAGCGGATAATATTCTCTAACGACGCCCGCCGATGATCGAATAATTTGCATTGCGACAGAAGCATCAACGTCGATTCATATGTAACATTGTTTTATTTTATAAACGTAGGGCGAACAATGCAGATCATTATCATCATAGAAAAATAAGATTACAAAATATATTTTAATCAAACGCATTATGTACTTGTTGGGCGTATAAATGGTGATAACCTAGTTACGATCAGATCCATATATTTCGTTTCGTTATACGTTTGATCATACAGCTTTCCCCGTTAAGCGCCTGTTCTTTTTTTTAAAACGCTCCCGTTCTTCCCGAACCTCTTTTGCCGAATATATCTGCAATCAAAAAATTCCTTTGCATGGCTATAAACTTTTTTTTTTATTGAATTTCTTGATTCAGACGATCGTATTCGCTTGGCTCTTGTCACGTAGAACAGAAAATTGGACATTGCCAAGAATTGACAGGAACGACGATGGCAACATGGATCCTTGTAAAATGCTTTAATTAACCGACTCGGGCTGATTAGAGTCAGCACTTAATCGATCGTTAAGGAGAACTATTCAAACTCTTGCCAGCCAGTGCCGCTGCTTTGGACAGTACAATCTGGATATCCATCGACGGAAAGTTCTGAAACAATAAAGAAACAATGGTAAGAATCTGTCCTAGTTCCGAAGTATTGCCCATATGTGATGCTTACTTGTAAGAGTTTTACATTTGTAGCAAAATCGCCGGCCAGCAACTGGTCCCTCAATAACCTAAGGCCAAAAAGAACATGTCAGACCGTGCTGCAACACGTGCAAATGACGTAACCGCTTACGTACAAAATCATCGCGCAACAGATGTGTATCAGAAAGCTGAATCTATTCTCGTCGGCAAAAAGAGAATCCCAAATTCGCATCACGTCCGGCAAGGGGAACTCTTGGGAGAGAAGAAGAGTCAGCCATCTACCAAGCATACAGAGAAATGTAATTATCAATATCAAGCAGCCTGAAAAAAAATCTTACAAATAAATCACACACCTGAAACTATAATATTGTGGACACAACTCCTGCTGATGCAAACGCAACCAAATCTCATGATCGTTAGCTTTAACCTGAGCAATTAACTTGCTCATCATCGAATTAATGCCAAACTCCGCTTCGTCCAACGATTTAATAAAGAAGTCACGAATTTCTCCCATGAGGTTCGTGAAACAGAAGAATGTGTCAGCCTCCGCGTGCTCTAACAAATTAACAAAGTGTGTTCGTAAGAAGATTGTACTGCCGACGACGACGGAATTAATACAGGGATTAACATTGACCCCAATTCTAACAGCTATCTACCTCTCCACTTGTGGTCTGGATCACATGCAAATGCGTGATAAATAGGTCCCACGATCTCATTCATTCCTTGAACGTATCCTTGTCCCGGATTCAGTTTGGCATACAGAAAAAGTATCCTCTCTAAAACTTCCCAATGGGCCTCGCCACCTTCAGCTAAAGGTGCATAGTCTTCGACAGCCTTTCGGACGGACACGGCGATCTAAAACGATAAAGTATGTGCGCCCCATGCTCGTACAGATTGGACAAATTCGGAGTCGAGACTTACGAATGATCACGTAATCTATAAGTAGCGTTACGATACCTGCTGCTGTCCACGATTCGCGCAAGCAACAAAAATATTCCATATTTACGGTAATCAAAGCGAGTTTTTGTGTCGCTGTTTTAGCGATACTGATAATGACCCTATGTAGTCACCTTGGTCATGCCCAGGCCCTTTCTCTCAACGTTGGCGCTTCTCAGTACTGTGTGTTGAACTCTGTGATGTAAACGTTTCTGTCCACAGCCGTTGACTATTTCCTGGCAGGGATAGTCAGTCCCTTGTTGAAAGAATGATATGTCCGGGCACAGTCTCCTATAGCAAAGACAATCAAAGTTAGAAAATGTGAACAATATATGTTAGGGATGTTTTCAGACGTACCTCACATCTTTGTCAATCTGTAGCAGAACTTCATTATCCTTGAAATACGTCTGCCACTTACTGTCTGGATTTAAATTTAATGGATGATCATGAAATGTAACATCGACCCTTTTCCCATCTTCATGCGCTTCTCCGGGCATAACAATGAGATCATCTGCAATGTTTTCAATCTGTTAGAAAAACTGTCTGCTGTTCTGAATTAGACATACCAACCAAATCATTATACCTATAAATGTCTTGTATAATTCTCTCTTGCGAGTAAGAATCTCCGACCAGCTGCCTTTTGTCGGTGGCAAATAATTGAGCAGTAATTTCCAACATATTGGCCTTAAGCTGCCTTCGTCCGGTATTCCTGCAAAACAAGTATTGACGGTCAAAACTACAAAATACTCAATAAATCCAATTGCACGAATAACTCAAAGATGAGTGCTACGACACGCTCAGTACATTACAATCATGCTACACCTCCGTAACCCACTGAAAAAAGAGCATAGAACTGACAAAAGCAATGTGACCCAAATGAAAGAGATACAGTGAAAAAACCAACCATGGAAGCATATTCTCTTCAAGCTAATCAAGTCAATCTCCTCGGCATTGAGAACATCATCGAAGTCGTGCAATCTGCAACACGCGAAAGCGCAGAGAAACGCCAAATAAATAATTCGAATGAACACGATACGGTTACCACAGGTAAAGTGCACGGAAACGATAAGCGAGAAGGTGGACGAGGAACTCACCTCTTCCGCAGGATGCTCATCTTAAATCTCGCGTTTAGCACTGGTGTGCTCTGGTAAATATCGCTTGTTGGGCGTGTGGGCGTGCTCTGCGTTTTACTCGCATCGTTCCGTTGGTTAGGCGCAAGTGACAGGCCAACAGTCACGGCGCCATTTTTTTTCCCATACCCGCCGCAGATGATGACCCTTATCAAGAACCCCCTGATTTTCCCTTTATCCAGCAACTCCCGCCGATCTTATCGCTCGTAACAGTGTCTGTGCTGCGAGAGATAGCCAGCTATTATGTCTTTGAAATTAGATCAATGGCCTGAGCTTTCGATTTAAGGCTTGGGTTCGAATCTCACCGCCTTAACTGAACGTGAAAGAAATCCAATCAATGTTGCGGTATGATTCAATTCGACAAGTATGCTCGCTTACTACTTTCTCGGTACCGTCCCTACCGCACTTGAACATTGAATTACTGCAGTGGAATGAATATTCCGTGAATCATGCGGCATAATAATAATGATTATTGCGATTGTATGTACAGAAATAGGGGAGATAAGTTTATATCGCCGTGGAAAAAACCACGAGTGCTCGATGATTGGAAAGTAGCTTCATTGGTTTTGTTAGGGATGAGCAATATTTGTGCCGAGAATAAAAGAGCATTGGAAAGTTCACGTTATTTTAATAAAATAAAATAGAGTTAAAAATTCATAAGCAGATCACTGCATTATCAGGATTCTATGAGTTGAACGTATAGCTTCCGACACTTCAACAGAGATGTCGCGTCATGTTCAATTTCAGGTTATTTTCCTCGAAAATTCACTGTAACTTACAACTTAAAATAAATGTCAAATTGAATCAACAGAAGCTAATACAGCAGTGTACGTTTGAAATTAGTCGCAAAAACTACTTCTTCAAGTAATATTTGAATACAAACATTTTCTTTTTGAATACTGAAAAGTGCCCTCTACAACAAAAAATTGGTGGGAATTCGCGGGTTTATACAGTGAAAGAAAGTTCACGTTAAGCGTTCAAAAAATTGGTATTGTAACCATTAGCGACCTTAAAACCCACTACGTTACAGGTCAAAACGAAAAATAAATAGCATACCAACATTCCTGGTAAATTCTTCAGTTCAAAAAATGGTAAACAAACATTAATTCAAGAATGAACTCGCACAATGTTAAAGACTTTGAGAAGCTGTGAACTTTGCTCCGGACGGTGTCGCCACCTATACAAATTTTTAGTTTGCAACGCGATTGAAAATCTCAAGTGCGGCCCGCTGTCGTTCCGCGAAAAATCGGAATTTGACCGAAAATCGCGAGTGAATAAACTCAAATTAGTGTCAGTGTTAAGTGCGGCATACTCATAAACATTTTCGTCGTATCGTCGTCGCTTGTAACGTCCGGCGAATGTTTATTTCGGTGATTCAAAAAGTTGTTCGAGTGCACAAATTAGGATGGGATCGAGATTTCGAACAGGACGGGGATGCCACCTGGAGGAATTTCGTGGAAGTACGGAATTTGAATTGTTTGCCGGAATCGGTTCGTCGTGGCTGAAAGAAGAAAAATGTTGCCGCCGGTGATTAATTTAGCAGCTAATTGACTGATAGTCTACAAATCGGTGAGTGATGCATGTTTTATTTTCTCTCTCGCATGTCATGTCATTTGGAGTCCCTTAGCTTTTGCGTAACAGGTAGGGTTTAAATGCGCAAGACGACAGATAACGTTATTTATTACTTTTTGTATTCAAGGTATCTCTAATAACGATACAAGCACTAATTATAATTGAAAAGGTAATTCGTAATAAAAAGCGACGAAACGAAAGTCGGATGTTCGCGTCTTATGTTTTCCTCTGTTATTTGTTTTAATTTTCAATTTTTTTTTTGCTCGCTTTTTTCTCTGTTATCTCTCATTGGTCACATAACCTCGTTTCCATCTTCTCGAATGATTGATGCTCTCGCAATTTGAACGCAATGTGTTACTTTTTTTAAATTTTTTTTTCTTTGTTCCTTCTATTCCTCGCTCTCTTTCTCGCTCAGCACACAATCTCACCCGCACTCTCAATCTCTCAAATATCTCTCTCGCTCTCTCTCTCGCTCGCTCTCAATGATTTCTTTGTTGGTAATAATTTGTACTTCTGTTAGCGCAAAATACGTCCTTTTGCGCCTACTTTTGTCGCATTGCATTATTCCCAACGGCGACAAAAAAAAACTTTTGCGAGGTTCACTATCATTATATCGGGGCGATAATGATACGGATTATAATAAACGATGCCTGGAAGAAGAGGGGCGCATTCCGGAAACACTCGCGAACGATTCTTAGCCTCGCTCTTTCGCTGAAACTTATATAGCGTAGTTTCCGTAAATCACAGGTTCGGTCGGCTTGCGAAAATAAGGGGGTTGAACGAGGAAGGCGCGAATTAGCGTAACATCGTTCGTCGACGATCGGTATGAAAGTTACGGGGAGTACTTTGCCGTACACAGTACGTACCTGAATAATGCGAGTGTCAACGGTTTCGGTTCCCGTGCTCGAAGAAATTATCGGCGAGTCGCGGGGGTGGGGGTGGGGGTGGAGGTTCACAGCGAAAGAGCAAAAGTGGCGGAATTCGTTCCCTTCGTCTTCGTCGAGAAGCGGAGGCTTGGCCAACACTCTAACGCGCTCTCAAAAAAAAGGGGCGACTCTCTTGTTCCAAGTGCCTCGATCGTTTCTTCCAACCGACATCCACCCGTTGTGCGGAATAACAAGGGCGTAAGAGCAATGCTTTCCCTGCCGCGGCCATAGTCAACGTTAGCCAACCTTATTTAACCTTAGTCAATGTTGGCCAGCGTTGGCCAACGTTAGTCGGCCTGGAGCCAACGATAGGGAATCGTCTCGCTACCTGGACAACGGTTCCGGCGACCGTCGCGTTTCAAGGACGAATTCCCCGGACCCGTCGCACCTACACCCTTCCCACACCGAGCCCCAAAAATCGATCGGATCCGCCCAACGTTTTCGTCCTTAACTCTCTATAATATTACGGTATAACGATCTTTCCGTGCGCAATCGATAACACAAGACTGAGATAAAAAGGAAAGGGTAAGTCTCTCGAATTCGCTCGATGAAAAATGTCCCCCCCCCCCCCCCCCCCCGCGTTCGATCGGTCGGGGCAATATTCTTCGGGTTCCGCACGACCGAACGCCCGAATCCGACGGCGCGGCTATTATCCGTTATCGGCGAAATATCGCTCGGCAAAAAGTCGTATAAAGTGCTTAGAAAAAGAGCAGAAAAAAGGGAAGTCGGATCCTCTCTCGTTTCACTTATCTACATATTTTTTTCCCGGTTTAGCGGCGGTCCAAGATGTCTGAGATTCGGTCGGCGCTCGGGACACGTGTTCCGAATTCGTTCGTCAATTTCGGCTCGAGGACTCCGTCTCCGTCTTACGTCCTTGAAAGGGAACAGACTGTAGTCCGCTAATTTGCTCTTAATTAAATTGGACGACATCTTGGAACGCGCTTTCGTCCTCCTCGTTTTCTCGACTCCACGTTACAATTGTCGGCTTAACAGTGAAGCAAAAAGTTTGAAGACTTTTCTCTCTTTCTCACTCACACTCGCTCGTTCGCTCTTTTCCTTCACTCTCTCTTTCTCTCTCGCGATCTCACTTTCTGTCTCTCCACGCATTCACTCATTCGTTCGTTCACTCTCGCTTTCTTTCTTTCCCTCTCTCTCGCTCGCTCTCTCTAGTGTATTTCCTTACTCGGGCAATAAAATGCGGATATTTACATGAATTAACTCGCGGTCACTCGTGTCCGACAAGGTCGATGCGATTAGATTATTAATTAGTTGGTAATAGTTTATTTATTGCTGGGTAGAACGGTGACGCGTTAGATTGTTCTTCCGTTTTTTTTTTTTATTTAAGTAATCGCGCGACGTCGTTTTCTTCACTTGCGTAGCCTATCGTTTTTTAACACGTTTTCCATCGTTTTCCCAAGTTTCACCGTTGGGGGGGGAGGAAGGAGATTCTCTTCCTCCGAGCCGGCAACGATCGCTCGATTCCTTCCATCGATCGGTTTCTCTCTCATTCGTCAAGGATCAGTCAAGGTGACGACGCGCGGTCGCGTTGTGAAAAAGGTTACTTAAAAAATTAGAAAATCGACGCGGAGAACCTTCTCTTCCTACGTTCTACGACGCTTCACGCCTCTCTCTCTGCGACTCGTCTCTCGCACTCGAATCGAGTTCTACGCTAGGATATAATGCTCGAGTGGCATCGAAATGGCCCGTTGGTACTTTGAAAAAAGTTGATCGAAAGATCGCTGGGCGGCTCGACAATAGTTAATCCAACCTCGCTCCCGAGGTAGAAGAGGAATACGCAAGCTCTCCTTCCTCCCCGTATAACATTGAAATCACACCCCCCGCCCCCTCTATGCTATCAATAAAATAGTTAGAAAAAACGTGTCGCGGCGTTTATCAATAGTAGTAATAAGTTTCTAGTAATGATAATAATGATAATGATAATAATAATGATAATCATAATTAATAATAATTAATCGACCGATCGATCGATCGCAATCGCTCGTCAATCGGCAATCAGTGAAGTCATATAAATACATCACAGAGAATTATGTTTGCTTTTATCCTGCTTCTCGCTTGCACTCGCGCGCTCTCTCTCTCTCTCTCTCTCTCTTTCAGTCTCTCTCTCAAACATACGTTCCTCCCACTTAATTATTCGTTCAACCTCCACTCTTGAGCGAAGTCCGCTTCAGCATTGTCGCTAGAAACGAAATTAGGACTCTGCTCCCGAGAGCGTAGACCAATTCATTCGTTCGGTTTACCGTTCGCTCGGCCCATTCATACACTCTTTTTCACCTCTTTGACTCACTCTCTCCTTTCGCTCCCTTTCTCAAGCTCTCCCCACCTCTCCTTCTGTCTCTCTCTCTCTCTCTCTCTCTCTCTCTCACACACTCTACCACTCTCTGTCTATTTTTCTATCTACCCTCCTAACCTACTCGACGACGGCCCTCCATCAACTTTATTCGTCGCCCGTCGAGCCTCCCCCACTTATCATTTATCGTTCGCCATCGGCGCTCAATTATTTCATAACGAGCGCGTCCGGCATCTTAAAATTTTCTCTCAATATACTCCGAAGCATCTCGCGAATTGACGCGCTCCATTCATGAGATTATCAAAAAGCCGCAGAGCCATCGGTCGGCGGGCAGGGATTGGGATAAGAAGGATTCGCGATTCGAATCGGATGGTACGTCCTCGCGAAGGTCGCGCCAAGGTGTCACCTTAATACGACCCCTAAGGACGCTCGAGAGTGCACAAATTACGATGTTATCCCATCGCTTTCTCGCTGAGCTCAGTTCGCCCCCGTATCCCTGCCCACACTTATTATTACGATTAAACTGTACTTAACAAACGCTGTCAGTCCTTTTGTTTGCCGCAGTGAATGGTTCTCAGCTGTGTCCCGTGGTTTAGCCTTAATTAAAGTATCTGCCGCGCGATCCGCGGACACTGCCCCCACTCGTCGACCACAGGATCCCGATAGATAGCGCAATTCGATCTTTTCGTCAACCATAGATCCCGACAGATCGCGGAATTCGATCTTTTCGTCGCTCATGAGCGACGAAAGACCGAACGATCCCCGCAGGATCCGGATCCGGCGTCCGACGATTTCGACCGACGCAGAAGGAGGTGTCCGGGAGGCAGCGGGCAGATTAGTGTATTCCCGAATGAGACGAGCGCGGAAAAGATTCGACGTAATGGAGGATTCAAATTGCGCGAAAGCCTTAGGAAGATTCTCGGGTTTCTCTTAATCAATCGATCGAGACCCCTAATTAGTTACACACGCGCGCGCGCGCACACTCACACTCATACTCTTTCTCTCGCTCACCCCACCCTCCCCACGCTCCAATTTCGTATACATAATACTTCCGCGACTATTTTTCCATCCTCTGTACACGGAAGCGCACACGGATTTTCGTCGGAGGCCGCGTCCGCGAGTGTGATCGGAAATTGATGAACGAAATGAAAGGTACTGGATTCTCCGCTCGTCAGATCGAAAGTTACAGGTATCGATTTTAACGACCGATCCACCTGGATCGACCTGGATTCGCCTCGATCGGGCCGCTTTTTCCTTCTCCTCCCTAAATTTTCGGCCGCGCGGCTGCAACTAAAGAAAGGCAACAGAAGAACAAAAAAAATGTAAAAAAAAAATAAGCAGGTTAAAAAAGCAAAATCTGTAATTTTATTTGATGCGTCCAATGCTTGGTTCCATTGACTGACAAACAAAATTTGAACGTTCCTCGGGATGTTTTAACGAATGGTGCGCCCTCGCAGCAGCGGATTTGACACGCTCGTACAGACAACAGTATCACGAAAAAAATTGCCTGCGATAAATTTACTCGTATATATTATGTACACCGATGAGATACTGTGCTCGACTTTTAAAATCAAATACCTGAACTCTCGCGCGCTCTCTCTCTCTCTCTCTCTTTCTCTCTCTGTCGTGCCAGAATGGAAGAGATAAAAAATAAAAAGCTCTCTCTCTCTCTCTCACTCTTTCTTACTCAAACGCGACCTCCGACGAATAATCGGTAAAAATTAATCCCTGGACCATCGATCCTTTTGTACACGGCCATCATGTGTCTCGTGTTCTAGCCCGCCTCGCAAAGAATGCCACTGTCGATTTTCATCGTCTTAATTACAAGCTCCCGCGCGCATCGACGTACGCACGCACACACGCACACAGTCACACACACCGCCAGCCATTTTCTGCCTTTCGGGCGAATCGCGAGCCAACCGGAGCATCAGAATCGTCGACCGGCCCCCACCGCCTTAAAGTTCCTGAGCGGTAACAAATTCGCGTTTTTTCCCCGGGGAACAGTGATTGGCGTTCACTTCCGGACAGCTTTCAAGGGACGAAGCGCGCAAAGAAATAAATTAAGAGACGCCGCCAGTCTGAGCGAAGGAAAAAGATAGACTGAGCCTGGCTCGATGACGTTTCGATGACGTTTCGATGACGTTTCGATGACGTTCGATGACATTCCGCGCAAAGTTTTCCGCGAACAAAAATTGAGCGCTCGACATATCGCGCTTAATTGGTTCCGCGCAATTAGCCGAGCGAGTCGATGAAATCCATCGAATCTCGCCCGACGCGGTGAGGCCGGCCGATTAATTGGAAAGAGTCGAACGGCGAGACGCACGAAAGGCCAGCATTCGATCGCGGCCTCCGGTACCACTACATTCTGCTCGTCGCATAGACAGGGGTGCACTCACCCTCTACTCCTCAACGCTTAACTTCTACACCTTAGGTAGGCGACGATGTACTTCTTCGTAGTCGTCGTCGTCGTCGTCGTTACTAAACTAGTCGAGGCGTCGCGCGTGACGCGCACACGCGCGCATCCAAAAGCGTGCGCGCATATAAATAATCGTCCATTTGTATATAACGTGTGTATACACATATATGCAAGCAGATGTACAATCGCACGCGCACGCCAGGGATTCGCGGATGAGGACGACGCCTGCGAACGTCACGCGCACGCCAAGGGGTACAATGCTTACGGATTAGTGTTTACATTTAATCATACCGATTAGACAGATATCGTTAACTTGGTAGTACTCCCCCCATCCCCCCTCCCAACCCCGCACTGCGTAGTCCGCTAACAATTCCTAGCTTTTATCTAGACATTAAAACGTAACTAAATTGTATCGTTAACCGTTTCGCTTCTTATTCCGATGATCGATTTGGCGCCTTCTTGCGCTTCGCTCTCTTTTGTCAAATACGCGCGCCATCTTTCTGGCTTTCCGCCCCCTCATCGCTCTCTCTCTCTCTCTCTCGCACGTAAAGAGCGCTTAAAATTAACGTCTTAGGCATACTTATGCGTTAGCTTCGCTTAAAATTACATTCCTTCTTCGTCTCGTACGTCGATCAACGCCATCGTGGAAATCGTTAATAATGTATAGAAACTGCAATTCGTAATTGGGATACGTTAATATGTACATATCCGGCTTACATGTTATGTACATACATGTACAATATGCATATATATGTATGTGTAACTGTGCGTATATATACACATATATATACATATACCAGTCGGTCCGTGCCTGCATATATGTAGAAAAAAGACGATTGGCCGCATCGCGTATACCTACGTAAGGTACGCAGTAACGCACGGCATACGATACGTAACGCATACCCGTGCATTGGTTTCAATATATATCCTCTATACCCCATAAATATACAATATTTATAGTATTACATGTGCCGCGCGGATTCTAACGTATTTTGTACGCTCATGTATACATGTATAATATATATAGATATATGCAGGCACGTTAGTACATAGCGTGCGTATATGTAAAGTCGCATATACATGTATATACACATACGTATGTACATATGTGTTTTCATCCTCGTTACTGGTCTATGAGTTATTGCTAATTAACGAATCGCTCGAAAAAGGTAAATAACGCAATTGTAAAAGATATGTATTAACGGAAACACAACGTCGTCGACTCTCTGGGGTTTTGACCAACCCGGAAGGTTCGTCAAGAAAATTCAATTTAGCCCCGTTAATCGTCCCTCCCCAGGTCCGTCGCAACCGGATGAATATTAATTATTTTTCACGCGCGCGTCCGTTGACGATCGGGCTTCGACAATAATGCGAAACGGAGTGTGGGACGAACGATTCCGCGTGCTAATGAGAAATGAACGTGGAAGGGAAAAAAACAAAGTTCTCTCGCGACTCACCCCCACTCTCTCTCTCTCTCTTTCTCTCATCGATACCCCCCGCCTATGTCTTTTCATTGACCTCCCCCGCAACTGGCACTAAATTCTATGAAGGAACAAAACTGTGGGTACTCGTTTATTTGGCACAGATTAAAAACGGAATTTTGCCCGCCAACATCTTTTTTTTCCGCAACTTTGCCCGGACACCGCACGATCCACTCTCGAACTCAGGATTAAAGGAAAGAATCAGCGAGACCGATATATCATCATTCAGGATAACAGATCCGGGCATCGCTCGGTGAATTATTTCCCGACGATCCTGTTCAACGATCCGTCGATTGAAATCTTTGTTCTGATCGCTCGATTTTTCGCCACTCGCACTTCTCTCCCTGCTTGCGAAGCTGCTGTTGTCGTCTGAGAAATGCCCAGATCTGGCAGTCCCGAAACTACGCTCGAATGAATCATCGTCGTGTGAAGCCCGCTTTTACTTTTATTGGAACAATCATTTAATCAACAACTCGTTCACCGGCCTCGCACGATTTCGCAGACACTCTCCGCGAGCGGGTCAAGCTCGCCAATTCACGATAAATGCCCAGATCTGATTAGGAACCAGGTCCCAAATTTCTGCTCGTCACTTAACCGCGTCATCTAATTGTCCGAAGAAAAGGAAAGGAAAGAAAAAGCGGTACACGCGTATCGTTCCGTGTACTCTTAAATTGATACTTCTCCGTTAACAGTAAAAAAAAAAAAGAACATAAATATATATGTATATATACGCCCGTATATATACATACATATGTACAGATAATATAATATAATCTATATATACGTAAGTTATGTATATAATGTATATAATACAGTGTGCAGCCTTAGGAGCTAGGAATATTAAATCGGGCGAATCTCACATTCGCCTTGTCTCTTAAACGCTAGAAATCGAAAGTGAAAAAAAAACATATGAAAGAAAAAAAAACACCGTAGGAGAACCTACCCCTCTCTCACGTCGGCCTGAACTAGGAGTAAACGCCCGCCCCCGTCTTCGACTCGCGCGGACAGTGTTGAAGAACGCAAATGAAACTAAGGGTAAGGGTAGGGAGAGAGAAAAAGTATAAAGACAGAAGGAAAAAGAGAAGACCCATCAGCGGTAAGAGGGATCTCTTTGCTATGTACATGAAAGAAGTCTGATCCTCTCGCACTCGCGCACATCAATCTGCCCCCCCCCCCCCCCTTCCTTTTTAGCGTCAACTTTTTAACCGGCACGTCGGGAGGTTTAAAGGGGGGGAACTAAAAACGAAGACGGACAAATCATACTAGGAACATATGTGTTTTATCGAGGATCGTTGATCGGTTCTCGTCTCAATAAGTCAGTCCATCAACGTCTCTCGAAGGAAGGTGCGGATTCTATCAGTTCGGAGCGAGGCACAATGGTGGATCACGAGTGTTTCACCACGATCACGCCGGGACGCTGCTGGGTCTGCTGCTGGGAGTGGAACTGAAGGAAGTTGTTCACCTCCGCGTGGAGTAGGCGCTGCTTGGCGGTCGCCGTCGACCCGTTGGGGGTGGACTTCGTCAGGGGACTCGTCGGCTTGTTGGTCAAGGCGAGCGGTACCTCCTGAGCAGGCTCGTCGCTGAAGAGGTGGTCGCCTTCCAGGTGACGGATGGCCTCGACGATCGTCTCCAGATTCTGGCGGGACGTGTTGGCCAGATACAGGCGTGCCTGAGGTGTGCCGTCGTCCAGGGAGCTCGCCGGTGACGGCAACCTGAGGAGGGAAGGAAGGCATTTTACCAAAGACTGCGAAAGGACAACGTTGGACGATCTAAGAAGACGCTGAGGAAGAGAGACCGAGGCATACCTTTCGACCTCCACCTTCGGCTCGGCCTTCATCGCGGCCTCGAGGACGCTGGGCAGTCTCTGCGTTTGTTCGGGTGGACTAGGCGAGAACGGTCTGCTGGGACTCGCGGTTATATACTGTGGCGAGACGTTCTTGAACTCCTGAGCTCCGCCGGAGGCGTACGCCACTCTGCTCGACCTCGTCGCCCCGAACGAGTCCGTCGTCTGGTCCTCGATCGTGGAGAACACCTGACTGGGAGCGAAGGTGACGATCTTCGGGGTCGGACTGTTGGAACGAGATCCGCTCTCCTTGATCTCGTCCGGCGCCATGTCGTTTGGGGCGCCGGACGTCGCGACGACCGTGGTCGTGGCAGGTTCCGGTGACATCGGAGGGGGTGACACTGGGTCAGGGTTTGACGTCTCGACCGTCTGCGTCGAGCCGACAGGCGGAAGAGAAACGACCGAGACCACTTGCAGCCCAGCGACCGCATCCTCCGTCTCCTGGGCCATCACGTTGTCGGTGTGTTCGATCACCTGGACAATAATCATCCGTTAAATCATCAAATACTCGTAGCAGGTCGAAAACGATGAAGGATTTAGAGAACGTAGACGCGGAAGAGAGAAGTAGGATATGGAAGAGAAAGTCTATTCTAACCTCGTGCGGCTGATAGGCGATCAGCTGATTGTCGCGGAATCTCTCCGGGTATAGCTGGCTCTGAATAGCTCTGAGCTGCTTCTCGAGATGCAGCCTGGCGTGTCTCTCCCTCTCCAACTGTCGCCTGAGCTCCACCAGCTCGCTGTTCACCACCGAATGACCCTCCGTGGTGACCGTGATCACCGATAATGGCTCCGGGGACATGCTGCCCAATCCTTCGTCCCCGCTCTCACTCACGTGCATCGGCAGGCTGACCACGACACCTGCGGAACCGTCAATTGAACGTTACGCACCGCGAACGACTGGAAATTCGATTTCAAGGAGAAATCATCCCTCGAACCCACCTTGGGTATCCGGCTTGCGCTTCTTGATAGGCACGTCGCCACCTTCATGCTGATTGACCAGCCGCTTCAGCTGACAATTCTGCGAAAGCAGCTGAGTCTTCTCCTGCTCGAGCTGATAGATGTACTCGGCCGTTTGCTGAAGTATGGCGGCCTGAAAGGAGAAATAAGTGTCGCTCAGTTTTGAGGGGAAAAAAGTGGCGGGAAGATTCGAAGCTCGGTTGAGAGGCAAAACGCAGGCGGACAGGCGTGCGGCGCGCGTATTAACCTACAACCGAGGCGTAGTAAGCGCGAGCGTAAAAACGACCTCGAAAAGTTGGAAGAAAGGGTCTCGTCCACTCTCGATAGCCGAGTAACGGGGCGCTACTTCGAGAGTCCCTGCGCCACGGTTTGCACCTGTCGACAGGTGGCTAATGAACAGATGCCCTGATCATACCTGACACCCGCTTCCTTTCGGGATCGTAATACTTGTTTACTACGCAGTCCGCCCAGGCCACCTCGGCGGTCTACGAGAACTTTCCGCGAACGAAAAATTTTCCCCGACGATCGCGGGACAAAGGGTCGCACGTCGGGGCTCGGTGACGAGGAAAGTGTGACCCACTTGACGATGAACGTACGATTCACACCTTTAGCGGAAAGCGGATATGGCCAAAGTTGGCCCAATTTAATTCGGCATTGTACTCTCGCGCACTTTCGGCCGAACAACGAGGAAAATAATTAGCAAAACGAATTTCCGACGGAGTATATAAGCACGGATTTTCGGGAGGTTGTCGGCAGTGTATCTCGCGTGGTTATGGATTGATTTATTGGTGGAGGATCGCGAAACTCGATCGAGAAAAAAATGGAGAACGAAGCGAAGAAGGAGAACGATGGAGAGACTAAGAATTACGACGTCGAGGAGACCTTCAACAGGAAGCTGGGCACCGATCCTACTTATCGGCCCAAGTATCTTTGGTATCTGGTTCTTCTGCACATATTCCTCCACGGCAGCTATGTCGTGGCTATCCATACGATAATTATGCACGCCCGCATTTGGACTTTCGCATGGGGTGAGTCTGGAAAATGATATAGCGCGTCTAATCTGCGACTGATCTGCGGCTAAACTCCTCGAAATTGAAAACTGTTTCGAGTTTATCGTTCACCTGGCTGTTTAGGGATCTTGGTCGGGTTTATAGCCCTCATGGGAATCGGCGCGGGAGCGCACAGATATTACTCCCATAAAGCTTTCAAGGCAACACCGGCTCTCCAAATAATGTTCCTCATTGCGCAAACGATGTCAGGCCAGGTTCGACTCTTATCGCTTGCCAATGATTGACGGAGCGAATACTCGATGTTTCGCCGACGTTTCCGCTACACGCTGAACTACCGTTCGTCCGCTTAAGAATCGCTTCATCGAAACTTTCGGCGAAGCATCGAGAAATCGCACGGCAGTCGAAGTGTTCGGAACGCGTTGAATGTGAGTCAACGTTCGAATCTACGCCTTGCAGAACAGCATGCTCACATGGGTAAGGGACCATATAGCCCATCACAAGTACAGTGACACGGACGCCGATCCGCATAATTCGTCCAGGGGTTTCTTTTACGCGCACATGGGCTGGCTCATGGTTAAAAAGCATCCGCTCACGCTCGTCAAGCAGAAGCAACTGGACGTGTCGGAACATCTGAACGACAAATACATCATGTTCCAGTACAAGTAAATCTCTCAGATCGCGGATCCGAAGATCGCCTCGATCGCCTCGATCGCCTCGATCGCGCGATATCGAGAAAATCCGACCTCTACCTTCTTGCAGGTACTTCATCCCGCTGTACGCCGTGTTCGCGGTCATTATTCCGGTCTCGGTGCCGATGTATTTCTGGAACGAGACCCTGTGGAACTCATTCTTCGTGTCGTACATATTCGCCTACGTAACCTCGCTGCACCTCACGTGGAGCATCAACTCGATCGCTCACTTGTGGGGAACGAAGCCGTTCGACAAGTGAGTCTCCGACTGAAACCTTTCCTCGCGATTCAAGGTTGGAAAGTCCGCGCTGACGAATATATACTCACTTTTTCTTCAGGAGGATAAAAGCGAAGGAATCGCTGCTGATGATATGGATCAGCAGCGGGGAGGGATACCACAACTTCCATCACGCCTTCCCGTGGGACTATCGAATATCGGAATACGGACGAGAGGGGGGAATAACGACGAAGGCGATAGACATGTTCGCCTACCTCGGCATGGCCTACGACCTGAAGACCGCGCATCCCGACCTGGTCATAAGACACGTGCAGAGGCACGGCGACGAGAACGGGACCGCCAAGCAGGTCGGCATCGAGGAGTACAAGATGAAGGAGGCGGCCATGAATAAGATGAAGGCCCTTCTCAACAAGGACCCCTGCGGCGGAATACTGGAATACCTGAAGAGCCGATAAATGCTTCAGCGACATCGATCGCCCCTTCCCCAAACGGACGAAAACGTTTCGCCCCGACGTAATTAGCCCCATTTCACGCTCTATCGAGCGGCCACTTTATTAAGCCCAGCTGAAAAATTCAATAACCCTCGCCGTAGTAAGGTCCACGGTTACGATGACCTGGGCGACGCTGATTCGTTAAATATGAGTCGGACACCGGTGAAAGGATTGTCCGGAAAAAGTATTCGAATCTGTGACTGTCGCACTTTTATTCCTCGTCCACGTACTCGTGCTCTTGTCCGACTCGAGTTCTCGTTCTCACGAGCCTTATACGATCCTCCTCCTCCTCCTCCTCCATCCTCCTCATCCGCTCGGAGCAGCTTTTAATTTCGAACGAATCGAGAGTAATTGCGCGCACCGAGCGTGAAGTTCGCGCGAGTTTCGAAGCAGAACTCGTTCGCGTCCGAGTGCGGCCGTCGGGACGCAGGGTCTAATATGGAAGGATGCCGATCGAGAATTTCTTACCAGCGGCCAGGAGCGGCCGAGCAAAAAGGCCGGCGAGCGGGCGGACAGATAAAGTCGAGCGGGCGCAAAATTCTCGAGGAACAGTGGCGGGCGCCAGAATCCGAACGTTTATTAACACGTTCGCCGTCGGCGAACATTCGGCCATGCCAGAGAGTAATGTCCTCGGAGCGTGTGCGAGCGAGTACGCGAGTATGCGCGCCGGCCGCACGCTCAGAATGCAGTTGCATAACGTTTACCCATACGACTCGCCAGCCCTGTCTATCCCGCGTTTCTCTCCCACCGCACGCCGTTTCCCCTCTCCGTAATCCGCGATATGCCAGCATTGCTTTCTTCGAGCGAACACGTCTCTCTCTCTCTCTCCCTCTCTTCAATATCGACCCTTTCCTTCCTTTTCCTTCATCTCTCAACAATAGTTCGAGCCGATCTCTAATGGCTCCTCGAACTTCTCGTTAAGAGGTCTATAAAAATGCCGACGACGTTCCTCGTACTTGAAAAAGAAGAAAAAAGTAGCAGAAGGAGGAGGAGGAGGAGGAGGAGGAGGAGGTGGAATCGACGTAGGTGAGAGAACGTGTGAATCACGCGCGAAACACGGTCGAGTCCGAGAGAGCGAATTACGTGCAAGGGAATTCCCCCCGGCGCCATAAACAAACCGTCGATGCCGGCCTCGGCGAGAGGGAGAGCAAAATTCCGAGCCGTCGTCATTATCATCGCTACCAGTGCCATTTTCAATACCGTGCCACGGTAGGCACTGTACTACTGGGTACCGGGGCACCGTAGGCCGCCGAAGCCGATGTCGGGTGTCTTGTTCGCGCTGGTCCGGCCGCCGGTTCTCCGCTGGTTCTCCGCTGGTTCTCCGCCGCTACTACTATTCCCTCGCCCCACCGTTCGCGTATCCGGTCTTTGGAATGCCGACGCCGTTCCTACCTCCGCGATGATGGGGAAAGAGGAAGAAAAAGGATCCCTGGTACCACGGCGCTGGGTTTACGGGCCGGAGAGAGAGAGAGAGAGAGAGAGAGAGACGGGCCTGAGGAGTGAGAAAAGTGGTACCAGAGAGAAAGACAGACAGAGAGAGAGAAAGAGAGAGGGAACTAAATCAGACCAAGGAGGGGATCGAGGATGAAAGGGTATGAAAATAAAAGAGTGAATGAGACAAAGAGGATCACGGGATAAGAGAGTAAGCGGATAAAAGAGTAAGAGTGAGCGGCCCTGGGTGTGGGAGAGGGTCGCATCGGGGGAGAGAGGGAGAGGATAGCTCGAGAAGGCCGGTCGGTCGGAGCGAGAGAGTGAGAATGCGAAAAGTAAAGAAATTGACGGAGTACTGAGAGCGGGGGGTGAGCGGGGCGAGGGGGAGCTCTCAGAGTCGAGGAGTAAGAGAAGGGATGAGCGTAGTAGTAGTAACCAGTCGTGGAATGCTACGTCTTCCTTCCGACTACGATGGCTCGCGTGTTTTATAGCGGCGTAACTTGCCGTAAATCGCAACGTGCCCCCCACCCCCTCTCTCTCACTCTCCTCTCTTCCTCTCTCTCTCTCTCTGTTAGGAATTCTCTTTCAGTCGCGGGAGAGCGGCAATGTTCGTTCCGTTTACGGATAGATTTTCTTCCCGGAATCGTGGCCAGGACGCATCCCTGAGACCCTCGTGACGTATATTTTACCCGCGTCGCCACTCTTAAGCTCGAAGGACGGGGAAAGAGGTGGAAAGAGGAGGAAAGAATGGCGGGTGGCTGGAAATTGAGAGTCTCGCGCAAGGTCGCACGCTAATTTTACTTCGCGAACGCTCAACGTCGATATACGTACGACACCAGATACGGCCTCTAAACCAGCGGTGGGGCAGAATGGGGAGGGCAGTCAAACTTTTGACCGAACACGTGCCTCTCGGGCCTGTTTCCGCCAGCGGGCGAGAAGGAAACGGTTACGTAAAAGCCGCGATTTCGGACGCTTGTTTGCCGAAGTAAAAAAAAAGAACGGTGCCGAAACTAAGCGACGAGCCGGCAAAATCGGACGGCACGTGGCCGTTTATGGGAGACGCGATGCCCATTGGATAGTGAGGCCGAGTCACTCGACGTGTGGACGACCCTGACCTTGACTGTCGGACAAGGACAGCGACGCGCGAGAGGGTACAGGCTCGTTCGAAAGTGCCGGCCCCGTGGCTGATTATGCATTTGACTCTACTGTCCGATTACACAGTAGGCTGATCGAATTCTCGAAGACGTTGGATCTTAAACAGGATCAGGCAAGATTGCAAAGTTGCCGGGACCCTCGTCGCTAAGAGCCAAGGACAAGGATCCCGGAGCGATGCCGGACGCTCGTCGATAGAAGGTATCCGAGAGTTCGAGGATCGAATCCGAGGAGCCGAGGAATGCGAACGATACCGGTTGGCGAACGACGAACCGTCAGAAACCGAAGTGGAGTAGACAATGGGGACGTTGCGGTACACCGAGGTCCTCCCGGCGCCCGATAATAAGAATTTTCAACCGGCAAACGCCATACCGGCGATACCAACCTACTGCGCGGAGGCGCAATACTACCGACGGTAGTACCAGCTGATAGCAGCAGATAAGAGAGTAAATGGTCGGCAGTAGTACGACCGTTGCGGACGGAACTAGAGTTTCGACAGAGAGCCGGCGGTGGGAGTGGAAGGAGACGCGAGTAACGAGGATGAGTGAGGCAGGGCGAGAGATAGAGACGGCGAGGCTGAGGAGAGGGGGAGGGGGGGTGGAGAGGCGGAGGTAGTGCTAGGTCGACTCGAGAGCTGCACTCCGTAATGAATGGTGCATCGCTTGCGCGGGGCAACGCCCTATCAGCCAGCTGACTGAAATGAACCGCGTCGAATCAGAGCCGAGGCGATCCGAATCGAGCCGAGAATGCGCTCTCTCCACTCTGCCCGGAAATCAGAGCCAACCCCCCCGACCCCCTTCCGAGCCCCTTCCCCGGACCGCGATTACTTTCCGAATTCCTGCGCCCACCCCCCTTTCCGCAGTATGAGCGGGATGAAGCATCCCGAGCCAACCAGCCTCATCCTCCAGCAGTCCTACCAAGAATCGGTCTTCCTAACCGTGCATTGCCGCCAAATTCAATTTTACGCATTCCCCCACCGACCAGTTTCGATGATCGATCGAGATCGTCGATTAGGAATGCTCTCCGAATTTTGAGCGTACGATCTTGCGCCCGATCCTCGTCCGCCGGTGAATGAACGTCCGAACAGCTGACAGCTTTTGAGATCGCCCGCGCTTGTGACGGACGTGGCCGCGGGCAGAGGACGGAGATAAAGGCAGATAGCGGAATCGAGAGAAAGACGAGAGGGGCGGGAAGGGGAAGCGGAAGGGGGATGGAGGGCACGGGACGTGGCGCGGACGGAAGCGGAGGAGGGGGGACAAAAATAGACGGGCGCGAGGCGGGCAGGAACGGACAAAGACGGATGGATGGCGCGAGAGAAATTCTTCGACTATTCGCAACACACGACCCGGTTTCACGCCGACGTACACACGCGTCCGCTTCCCTCGACCCATTAAAGCGGTACCCCGAGGAGGAGGCGTGCATTGATTCGATGCCGCAAGGAAACTGTGCCGCCTCGCGGCTACTTTCCGCGCGGAATCCGTTCGACAGCTGTCGAATGTGGCCTTTTTCGCGTTCGAGGATCGCGCGCGCGCGTCGTGGAGACAATGGGTCCATCGACGGACCTTGGAACGGGAGGGATCGGAGGTAAGGTAAATGGCGAGGGCCGGGCACAGCTGGAAAAGCGGGCCAATTACGGATTCGTATCACTGCGGGTGGTCGGTTCTATTTTTGCTGGCGGGCGCCGGTTACGTAAGGACGGGAGGCATGATAATTGGACCGAGCGTACGGGAAAGTAATACGCGATAGCTGTTACGTAACGACATCGGAGGAATACACGCGCCGCGAGTATTGACCAATAATTGGATCGAGAGAGGCGGCGGAGCGCTAGCTCAGAACATATATATATATCGCATTACGCGTATATAGGTATATATATGTGTGTGTGTGTGTAAGTATGTAATATGTCGGCTGGCTAGGTGAATGTACGAAAGGTGGAGAGTCGCTCGTTACGCTTGCCTTTCTCGTCCTTACTACTACCCGGGGCCAGTTCCGGTCTCGTCTGCGGTCGTGCACTCGAGATGACCCGGCCGTGACGTCACGCCCCGTGCAAGAGACCGAGGTGCACGGGAGGGTGGGCGGTGGGAAGAGGCGAGAGCGACCGGGAAGCTGAAACTGCAGAAGTCGGGCTACCGACGAGCCCTGATCATCGTACTACGGACAGCTGACAAACTTGAGGAGAGATCGAATACGGATTTTGAGAAGAAAACGTAAAGGTGATACAGAGGGATTTGAACTCTGAAAATTGCCTCGACAAATATGAGTTCTAGAAAAAATGGCGGAATCGGAAAAATGTCGGGTTTAATAAATAATTGAATGAGAGTGAGAAGGAGAAGATGGAATATGATGGGAAAGAGTTTGGGCTGTGCAAACGGGCGCGATCAATCGCGCGGGTTATATAGGGAGGCGGAAAAGGGCGGGATCCAAGAAGCCGGCCGGCTGGCCGGCAATAGGGGTCCACACGGCTCGGAGCAGGGAGGTTCGTTCCGTGCAGCGGCGCAAACCGAGCGGGGAGGGGAGGAGAGTTCGCAGCTGACGCGCCCGGTGACGTCACGGCTTGCGTGGGTCGCCGTCCCGACGGCCGGCGTCGCTCGATACAGGTAGTTCTCTCGATTTGCGCGGTTAATGCGCTTCTTGCAACCCAGACACGAAAAAATGTCAAACCCGTGCAACTAGAAATGGCGACCCTCTACCTTCCACGTCGATGATACATTTTCGACTTTTCACGTTACATTTTTTTACCGTGTTAGTTGCTGCAACTACATATTAGAAAACTGAGAAATAAGTTAAAAATTATTAACTTCTGTGTACTGTTTGAAAGAAAATGTCAGCAAATAAATTGCTTCCATAGAATTATTTTCTCAAGACGCAATAGAGACTCGAGCGACTGGAGAAATATGTTACTGACTGTGATAGTTCCGGAAATAAATTCGAAAATACATAGATTCTAGGCGCGGGCCAAGGCGGCAAATCCTACGCGCGTCACAAACGTTCACGCACGTTTCCCGCCATTTTTCCTACGAGATCCAGGAGATTACAAAAGGGGTCCTAGTCTTGATAGACGGCGGACTGCAGACTTGCCGCGTTCCGGACAACCCGGAAGTCGAGAAATGGCTTGGCTGCGCACGAGAGAGGGAGCTCAGCAGCGATAAAGAGAGAGAGAGAGAGAGAGCCGAAGGCGGGAGAGAAAGAAGCTCTCTCTCGTCATTGTCTATGAATTCCCGACATCCTTCCGCCTGGGCGTGTCTCCGCAACCGGATTGTCCGCCTACGCTAAATCCGCAGCGCGAAGTTGCGTGCGCAACTATCCTCCGGAACAGGCGGAGAGGAGTGAAAAGTTTGAGTGCAATGGCCAGCGGGCGAAATTTACAACTCTCCCCCCCCCCCCCCCCCCCCCCCCAACCCCCGGATCGATGAAGGAGTGGCGCGCGAAATTTCCCGTAAATCCGCCCCCTCTCGCGAAAAATCTTGACGCGCGCCAAAAGTTGGCCGTCGCAGACGATTCAGAAAATTTTCCTTCCCTCCCCCTCCTCGGACGAGCGACACGTCGAGGCGGAGGACGCCCGGTCGAGGAGGAAGTTTGCTCGAGCTGCCTCGCGAATTTTAGCACCTGTTTACCACCTCGGCCGACCGGACTCTTTTTCCCATCTGGCCGACGATGACGAAGTCAGAGTCAGAGTCTGCGCGGAGTTGGTTCATTTTCGTCTTGACCTGCCGGCCATCTTCTTGCCGAGGGGAGCGTACCGTATCGTTACGGCAGTCAATGGATCGATTATCGTTATTATCCGGCGCTTAATTGAAACGCGTCAGAATGTAGGAGAAGCCCTAATTTAACGCGGATCAATACGACGCCTCGTAGAAAAGCCATTGAGGCCACGCCGACGTGACAGTAAATCGTTCATAGATAATTCAGGCCTGCGCCCGTTCGCGCGCCACGGGGCGCGATAATTAATTATGATAACCGAAATTGGGACGGAGTCCTGGGAAAAGACCTACTTCGACGGGTCTATTAAAATCCCTCGATCGGAATCGTACGTCCGCCGCGTGGGAGATCGGAGGGAGAAAACAAGAGAAAATCGGAGCTGGAAGGACGAGCAGGTGCAGCAACGAGGACGCACGAGGAAGATGCTGATTGGGAAACGTGCGTGCCGAAGAGACGGAGAGAGGAGAGAGAGGGAGAGAGGGAGAGGGAGGACGTGAAAAATAAAGGTAAAGAACGTCGAAGGTAAGAAGTGAGAAGTAGAGAGAAGGAGAGAGAAGGAGAGAGACAGTGAGAGCGTGCATACTTTGCGCGCGAAGTCAACGTTTACGAAGAGGGACTGGCTTGCCTTGAGGAGGTCCTTCCACTCGTTCCTCTGGAATGCAACGCGTTACATCGCCGGAGGATGAAGGAGGAGGAGGAGGAGGAGGAGGAGGAGGAGGAGAAGGAGGAGGAGAAGGAGGACGCGGGATGCAGCGGGGCGAGAGATTAGACTACGTTCAGCGAGTGGTCGCCTGGCGCGAATTCCATGGATCGGGCGCAGGCCGGGAAAAGTGGGAAAAGGCAGAGGGGAGGGGGTCGAAAAATGCGGTTAGGCATTTTCCGCGCGCTCGTCACCTGCGACGAGAAACGGAAAGGCTTGGAAGACCCATAGGCAGGATATCGACGAATGCCGATAGGCTATCGGCCGTTTACACGATCCTAATTTGCTTACAAAGGGAACTGATTAATAAAGCAATAAGGAAACGGTCGTAGAGCGTTCGGCTTAAGGAGCCTCCTGCCCGATAGGAAGTCTCTCTCTTTCCTCCTCTCATCGTCCACTCCTTCCCTCCTTGATCGTTGTGCTCATTAACAGGGAGTTCTGCGTACTGGAGCGGATGCTGCTTGATTTATCACCGGCACAGCGACAGATATGGGCACCGTGAGGCTTATCAGAATGCTCGTTAGCCATGGCAGACGGCCGGGCACGAGGTTCGGAGCTGAAAGACAAAAGGGTGGGGAATGCGCGGAAATCTATCGGCGAACTTTCAGTCGAAGATTCCTCTTCGATACCTGGAAGTCTAATCTACCAGCCGACGGCACAGATTCGCCTGGTGTCAACCGGAGAAGTGCTAAAGAAGAGAGACAGGACGGTAGGAGAATAAAGTCCAGACTCACAGCGACCATTGAGAGGATCAGGAGGATGCGGGACGAGCGAAATAAAATGGACGATCGGAAATCGAGGGAGCCTGGCTCGGACTCCGTACGCCTCCGAGACGTGTGACGTAATCGCTCGCAATGCGTATCGGTAATCGGATCACCTTGCAGACTGCAGCGAGCGTGTTGGCCCGCGCAGTGGCATCTATGCAGTCGCCTAAGGTAACTGACCTGCCGCGTTACGCAATTCTATCTCTCTTTCTCTCTCCCTCTCCCTGCCACCTCCTCCTCGTCCTCCTCGTCCTCCTCCCGCGGCTTCTTACCTCGAACCTCCTTCGCGCCACTCTTTGAACTGGATTCCAGGAGAGTCCGATTCCGTGTAGAAGATCTCACCGGAGAGGCAAATAAACCCTCTCCAGGGTCGACTATCGATATATCTCGCAACGTGACTCTCGTTCCTCTCTCTCTCTCTCCCTCCCTCCTCTGTATCTCGAGCCGCGTTTACCTGCACGGCGGAGCGCACGCGTGTGGGAAAGTGAGCGTGTGCGAGCGACATTCCGATCGTGCCACGTTAGTTTCTGCTATCATACGTTCGGCCAACGATTGAGCCCCCGCGCGCAAGATTGCGCGTGCCGCGAGGCTATCCTGGGAGTGCGGACAGTTTTTCGCCGGTCAGCCTTCGTTTACCGATACTCTCTTAACGACGCGGCGCCTGCTTGAGAAACGTTTCAACGTTTACCCGCCCCTGGGAAATACCGATGTCCGACTTACGGTATCGTCGGACGTGTCGAGCATGATTGTTCGGCGAGTACCGCCGTAACTGTGCAGAGAGTACAGAGATGAGATGAGAAGAGGCCATTGGCAAAGAGTGACAGGCGACATTTTTGCCCGGCGCGAAACGGAAAATTCCTCGAAGACGGAACTTCAGCGCGAAGGTCAATGACCAATTATTGAGTGGCAGCGCGAAGACGAAGGCTGGGAGCGGTTGACGATGGTGGTGCTGGTTCCCGGTGGTGGTGGTGGTGGTGGTGGCAGGAAGCGGGGGTGCGGAATAGTAGGAAGGGAAGTCGGAAGGGAAGTAGGAAGGGAGGCTGCTGGCGGGTAGAAGGAGCTCGCCGAGGAAGAGGGTGTCTTGAGGCCGACGCCCAGATCGATCCTCTCATCAGAGCTTCCAGCGGGGAGCAGTAGGCGGAGGCTCTGCAGGGTCCCCGGGTGCCAGAAGCGGGAGGAGGGTTAGGCCTCCGCCAGCCACTTCCGAATCCTTGGGATCCACCGCCAACCACCGCCGCCTATTCCTCATCCTCCTCTCTACGCCTCTGGACGCCTCCCGGGGGGGAGGGCGCGAAAAACTTTCGAAAAACCTGACCGACTGAACCCCGAGCGCGCGAGAGTCCCGCGGACTCGACGTCCGGCATTAGGTTTCCGCGGATCTAATTTCCCAGATGTCCAGACGTTTAGACGTCCGCGTATTCAGGTTCATGACGGCCGGCTGCGAGGCTGCGAGTGTCTAGACGTCTGCACGCACACGCACACGCCGGCCGAGCGTATCCAGCTGAACACTCTCGATCGAACGTTCAACGAGGGAGTGCTGAAAAGAGAGAGAGAGAGAGAGAGAGAGAGAGAGAGAGAGAGAGACTGAAAGAGGGAGGAGTGTTCCACTAGTGTGTGGCCTGCCTATGTTTAGACGTACGCCGCGCGTCACATCCGGTAGCGGGTTCCCCTTTGCTGCCTCGTCCGCTTTCTCACTCCTACGGAACGGACAAAAGTCTCTGTCTCTCTCTCCAAATGAAACCGGCGTTCATCTTCACTCCTCTCTCGCCCGTATCGCGGCTCTAATCGCGTCTGGCAGGAAATCCTCGACCCAAGTCGAGCCCGAACGTGACCTATGACGCCCGATGGGCTAACCCGGCGACCTTCGCACCCGCAGAATCATCGTGCCATCGACTGACTCTTTATGCCGGTGACGCAATTGCAAAAAAGAATTCGCCGATTACTCCCGATATCGTCTTTCGTAACAGGCCCGCTCGCTCTTCTGTTTCGCCGATCGCGGCCGCCCGGTTATCCGTAGGCTCGTCAGCTGTTTTCTGCGGCTACGAGGGCGTGTTCTGAATCGGTGCTGCCTCGCGATTCACAGACGAGGCTCTCGAGGCAAACACAACAAAAAGAGCAGCGTTTTGCAGCCGCGATCGCCGCTAGCAGGTCATTAATTCCGAGTCCAATTAAAAGGACGGCGATCCAATTAGCGGGGCAGACGGAAAAACGCGAGCGCGGAATATGAAACGGGTGGTGGGGGAGGGGGTGGATGGATGGGCGGGGAGCTGAGCCGGGGAAGAAGAGTGGCGGCGGGAGTGGAGTAGTAGAGTGGAGTAAAGTTTTCATTAACGAGAAAGTGCCTCGGCCGAGAGCATTGAGAGTCCGACTCGGGCCCTGGAATTGCGTGCACGCTTATGAATCTTACGCGAGGCTTGACACAGGTGGCGGTCATGATTTCTGTCCAGATAAAGGCGTGCGTAAGGAGAGTGAGGGCCGAGCCCGTATACGCTTCCCCGAAGGGAAACGCACGCGATGCGGACTCTGAACAATCGCGGTTGGAGGAGGAAAAGAATATAGCGCGCGAATGTGTCGGGGCAGGGACGGTGCAAGAGAGAAAAGGAGAGAGGGGGAGAATGTGCAATAGTTCGAAGAATCCGCGAAGCCCGTAGGAGAGGAGAGGCCCACTCGTGCTCTCTCAGACATTCAGATATTCCGACGGGCAGACGTCTGGCCGCGAGGCAATATCGACGCGCGCCTATATAGTGCCGGTGCATACAGGGGGGAAGAAAAGAGAGAGAGAGAGAGAGAGAGAGGGGGAGAAGAGAGAAGAGAGTCACCACTAGGCTTGCGAGGATTCTCCGGTTGGCGTAGTAGTTTCCACGTCGTCATGAATCGGTCGGAGTAAAAGGCCCGGCTCCGCGGGTTGCCGTGGTGGAGTTGGAGGGGGCGGGCTCGGGCAAGGTGTAGGTCTCGTGACGTAGTAGTACGTACTTGTACTACTACGTCGTGGTCCCGGCACACTCACCCCTTTCAGCCCCGCGCCACCTCCTCGTCCACCTCATCCTCCTCCTACTCCTCCACCCCCTGCGCCCCGCCGCCCGGTCTATCAGACCTGCTTGTCTGCTTTTTAACCCCCACCTCCCCCCGGTCGACGTTCATCCACCTACTGCCGTAGTACTACATCTGCCTCCTGCTACTAGACGCGGGAGTACTAGGGAGCCGATAGCGATAATAGTGCTACTGACAAAAGATGGTAACGGAGCAGCTTCCGATGGCAACAGTGACGGGTAGCGGTCGACGCGGTGGTTCCGTGCCGCGTCGAACGTAGTAGTAGTATTCCGGGCGTCGTAGTAGGGGTCGTACTAGTATTACGCGCGGTCTGCACGATGTCCCCCGGAGTCTACGCCCTCTTCTTTCACGTACACGCACACCGTCTCCCGGCCGTGCACACTGTACGCGGTAGCCATGGCGATATTGATCGAGGAACGGAGTGGCGGTGGAGCGGGAGAAGGTAGGCAAGCAGGCAGGCAGGCAGGCAGGGAGGCAGGCAGGGAGGCAGGCAGGCAGCCTGGCAGGCAGGCTGGCAGGCTGGCAGGCAGGCAGCCCTGGCTCCGGCTGGGTAGGGATGGAAGCCTGCCGGGTCGAGTGGAATGGTCGCTGATGGAGTTGGCTGGGCCGATGGTCGGGCCCGGCGGATCAACGCATGGGTTGACGAAATGGACAGATAAATTATTAATTAGAGAGCCAGCTAGCCAGCCAGTCAGCTAGCCGACTGAACTCGGTGCCCGTCGGCGGGCGGATGAGATAGCGAGAGCGGGAGGCCGAGAAGTCAACTGCCTCTTGACGACCAACGTACGGCGTTAACCGCTTCTCGGTAAGCTGACTAATATGATAGTCGGTTAACGGGACATATTCTCGTCGCTAAGTTATTAATTAGAAAGCTGCCACGGCCGCGCGCGCGCGCGCGCGGTTCATCGGGCTTGGGCGACGGATAAATTGCCGGCTGACAGTTGGCGTGAGTCAATAGGCGAATGACTCGTCGGCCGGATAAACACTTGGGCGTCGTGCGCGCGGGCACGGGGCACGAGTATGGAAAGGTGTCCCAGCTGATTGATCGACCGGTATTCCGGCCAGTTGCCTCCTTCGCCCGGTGCATGTTTGTAAACCGACTGGCCTGCCCACGTTGCAGAGCTAAAAAACCTTCGGGGACCACCCACCCGATAACCTATCCGCTCCCCTACTAACATACTCCAGAAAATCCGACGATCCCACCTACTGGCACGACTCTCCTCCTTCGCCAACCTCGACCCGGCATCTCCGGCATCAAAACACACCTCGCAGTGCCCACAAAATGGCACCCCGCCGCGTAATCTTCCGCGCGAACTTCCCGTCGGGGCAAAGGAGACGAGCAGAAGGTTGGAGAAGGACAGAGAAGGATAGAGAGCAAAGTGTAGGGATCGAGAGGGAGAGAGGAGAGAGCTAATCCGTAATTGGGTCTCGACCTACCGCGGACTTCGCTGAAAGGCTTGATCGGGGTCCTTAACCTCAACGTCCAACGTGCTCGGCGCGCGGTGGGGGAAAATGGAGGCTGCTGGCTGCTGGCTTTAAATAGACGTCTCTCGCTCGTTACGCGAACCGACGAGCGGGCCTGTCCGCGAAATTCGCACAAAGTTGCGCCAGTCGACGATCAGGATCCCGAAGGAATGCGAAGTCGAAGACTATCAACGGTACGGACATGAAGTTCTCACGTCCGCCGGATGTCGGCGGATTCGCGAATGCACTCGGGCAAAAAAGAAGTCTGGTCTAGACGGAGAATGCCGTAAGAGTCGGCCGGCCGTGGAGGAAAGGAGGAGGGAGGGTGGAGGGAGGAAGGAGCGCAGGACGCATCAGTTCTGGGTGTGGCCAATAAGGATACTACGGTCAGATAACGTCATTCAAACGACGGACACGTGTCCGGAACGAGACGTTCTCGCTCGCGCCGTTTATAGCCGACGGTGTGCCGCTCGCGTTAGAGGCCATGGCGTACGGTCCATTGATCCGCGCTTATAGTATATGGGTCTGTGGCGTGCACGCTCCGACGTCCGCGTGTGCACGCCCCACGCACGGCCCTGTCCGATCGTTGCCAGTCAATTTTTGAGCCCGACGCCACAGTCAACGTCGGACTTCGAAAAAGCCCTGTCACGCCGCGCGACATGGAAGTAGGATAGGGCATGGTCGCTGCATACACACACCACACACACAGGCGTACAGGAGACACCCCATACCACCCCATTTCCGCTGCATTTACCGAACGCGGGAAAATCCTGGGGAGAAGCTTTCAGCGGAGACAGGCTATAACGGGAAGAGAACGGCGGAGAGGATAACAACGCGTGGATGACGAGTTCGAAGGGAGAGATATCTTGGCGACGGAGCCCTAAACAAAATGGCAGGAAGGGGCGGGGGAGAGACGGATGAATGAAAACAAACAGGCCGGCAGTCGGCCAATTAGCTCTGCGACGATAAATAATTCATCGGCCGGCCGATTCGGATCTCCCGCCGTGTTAATTAGCCCGCTAATTAATCGGCGGCGAGCCTCGCGAGGAGGGCACGCCATTGAATCCTAACCGACCCTTCTTTGCAGGAAGACTTCCGTCGCTAGTTTTCCAAGTCGGCCGTTTAGCTGGAAGCCGTGTACAGGTCAAATGACAGGCTTAATGACAGCGCGTCGCGAATAACCAACGCGAGTACGATCTCGCAGGTAACAATTCAAAGAGCTTTTCCGCTCGGAATCCGGAAGCTGGCCGAAGAATGCGAGATCGTGATTCGTCGATCGGGTCGCAGATCGGAACAGTTCATGCCTGTAATTGGCAGCCCAGTCGGGGCGAGTACGCTTCCTTCGCAATTCAGCGAAGGCGCGAAAAGTCAGGCGACCTCGCCTACGAGCTCTCCGCAGGAGTTAAAAGACTTTTGAGCCTGTCCCGGCCGTGATTTATGACGGTCGTTCCGACGCCCACGTCTCTCTCGTTCGGCGAGGGGCGACGTTCCTTCGCCTTCCGACGGAAACAGGTCGTTTCGAAAAATTCCAGGCGAGAATAGGCGAGAGCCGCACAGCTGCCGCCGCTCGTACGTGCGAATTTCGCAACTGTCGGACGAAAACAAGCTCGCGTTTCAGGCATACGCGCGCGTTTCGAGGGATTCGTGCGACGATTGCGAAATGACTGTCGCGAATTATGCGGAAATCCAGCCGACTACGCCCACTGCTCGGCGGTCCGAAACAATTGCCACCCTGTAGGGGGGGAGAGAAAGGGGCGGCGTGTGTCGGAAGCAGAGGAACCCAGAGAACGAGCCAGAGAGAAAGAGAGAGGAGGAGGAAGAAAAAAGTGAAAAAAGGGTAGGGTTAAAAAAAGGGGCGCGCGAAGAGGGGCAGGTTGGTAAACGGCAAGAAGTGGCAGCAGACGGTCTATAATGGGCAGAGAGTACGGCGTGGCACGGCGTGGCACCGCTCGCATCGGTAGTCCGCCACTTTTATGAATGAGCGCGCAGCGGGAGTGGGTGTTGCACAGTGTGTGACTGCGCCTCCTGAGGCGTATGTGCGTGCACGCGGGCCACCGGTGTATTGGTGCCGTGTGTGCAGCGACGAGCGTACGCGCGCGTAAACTCCGAGTGCGCGCGAGTAGACGAGGCGAGTAAGCGTAGGCGAAGATGGTGACTGGTTGCAAACGGTTCCGTCCGTTCGCGTCCGCTCTACCTTCTCTCATTGTCGGCCGACTATATCCACCTTTCCTTGCCTTAGCACATTGGCTTCCCGCTCTGTCGACAGACATCACGCTCGTCTGTCAGCGGTGGCGGTTATACTGTCATTGGCAAAGAATCGATCTTCAACAATTGTACTACGGAATATCCAAGATGCGGTCGTTAACCTTTTCGAAAATGCGATCGCTGTGAAAGCGCATTACTGACTAGTCGACAGGTACGGAATTTTACGAAGGTATATATGGTATGAACGTTACGTACGATCTTCGTATCCGAACCACTTTTCGAGACCGTGTATAGACGCTCTTCGTATATGAATGTTCATTATTTGAGGGCGTATATGTACGACCTTCGGACCAAAAGGGTTAAATCTCTGACTAAGACTCGGTAGCGAACATTCCGCGCGCGGCAGCTTCGCGAAGGGAAGAAGTCTGAGACTTGAGAAGTAAGGACCACCATCGATAGCGCATTGCCAGACAGTGAGTGCGCGCTATTTTCAGGACTCGACCGGCTCTCTGTACCCTACAATGCTCTGACGCATCTACTCGCTTCTGTCCGTGCTCGCCTCCCGAAGTAATAAACTCGAAAAACATTCCCTCAGCCCCTTCGACCTCTGCCGTCGGTCGGCCCTGCTCAGCGGCACGCGTTCGGATCGATTCTCCGACCCGCTCATTCCACGCCGGCTTCTCGTTATCACCGCGTTTCCAAACCAGCTTTCACTCGGATCAAGTTCCGCCAACGGGCCCCCGTAAATGGAAGGCAACGTTCTCACGAGGCATTCTCGGCCCAAGATCGGCAGCTAGCTTTCCCTGGATCCTCCGAAAACATCGGCAGAGTCGACGGTCTCGAGATCAAATTTTCATGCCGACCGTAGGATCTTCCTCGCGCCCACGCGATTACGAACCTAATCGGCAGCTAGCTTTCAATAGATCCTCGAAAAGAACGATCGACAAAGACAATACACCAAAGTTTCGAGGGATCAAATTTTCATGCCGACCGTAGGATCTTCCTCGCGTCCATATGATTACGAACGCAATCAACAGCTAGCTTTCCATGGATCTTCAGAAAAGAACGATCAACAAAGACAATACACCAAAGTTTCGAGGGATCAAATTTTTATGCCGACGTAGGATCTTCCACGCTCACGCCCACGCGATTACGAACCGTAGGACTAGGATGGGCGGAATGTTTTCGCACAACATCGCGTAGTCGTCGCATGCTTATGCACGCGTCGCCGATAAAGTTTGCCGCGCTCTGGCGCGAATGCCAAGGATAACTTTCGTTCGCGCATCGCGAGCCACCGTTCGATCGGTTTCCCTCCTAGCTGCGCATTATCGTTAGAGCTCATACTAGAGCGACAGTCGATTGAATTATAACTTCGCGGCCCGTCCGTGCATAGGAGGACTTATCTGCCTCACTGTATCGCAGTTAGACGTCCGAGCCGGCACCGTCCTGAATAATACGCCGCGCTATCCGCGCTAACGTACGATCGATACTCGCAGAAACTTTCTCCGGAACGTTTGCCGGACGTTTCGTTACCTCTGCGACCGTGCGACGAGAAGGATTATTAGGCGCGAGTCGACCGAGAGACGAGCAAATATTTGAGACGATCTCTGCCCCAGACGTCCGGCGAAGGAACGGGAAGGGACCGGCGGGAGAAATCGGTGGAAAAGGAAATCGAGAGCGCCGGTCGGCGTCAAACGTCTAAAAGTCGGAACGAGGTGAAACTTCGGACCCCGCGCACAATTAATTCGTACTCTCAACCCGTAACGGCATAATTGATGCCCGCGGCCGGGATAATGACGAGGACGGCAGTAATATTAATAGCGGCCAGAAGTAATGGTAACGATAGTGGCGGCAATAATGGCGGCGGTGGTAGTAGTAGAGCGAGCAGGCAGTAGTAGGCTCGCGTAGTGGCCATCAAACGGAAACTTGAATGGAAGTTCCTGCGATTCTAGGCGCGATTAATAAAACAGCCACGCCGATTACGTCGTGGGCGGAAGCCGCGATAGGTAGAGGACAGCCTGTACTGCTACCTTTCCAGCCTGTTCCAGCCTGTTCCAGCCTATCGGCGACCGATTCTCGTTACGCCCGTTCGACGGAAATTGCCGGGAAAGCGCGCGCGCGCGCGCGCTCACGCCGACGCACACCGTCGACTTTTCTGTCGCTGGATCGAGACGCATCCGCTCTCTCTCGGCGTCGATCCTTCTCGGCTGGTTAAGGACCGACGACCGAGGCGAGCGCCATACTTATTTTTCCACGTCCATCAGGCGTGACACGTCTAATTAACGAACGTACCCGGAGTAATTAACGTCGGGCTCCCTCTCCGTCTCCCGGAAAGGGTTAGATAAAGGTGAGCTCAAGCATGTTCTCTCTCTCTCTCTCTCTCTCTCTCTCTCTCTCTGCCTCTCTCTCTCCACCTCACCCTCTTACCCTCTTCCTCTCTTCCCTCTGCATATACTCGACCGTCGTTATCTATCGACACACGTCGTGCGGCACGACGCAAAGTTGACGCTCGATAAAATCGATTCGACGCATTCCGGCCAGCTGGATTTAATAACCGACTTAGCCAGCCTTAGCTCACATGGCGTACACACGACGACGACGACGACAACGACACACGAACGCTGCCGGAGCGAACGTTTGCACGGCCTTTACGTAAGCGAACGGTAAACGCGCAGTATCCTATCCTACGTTACTCGTACGTCTGCCCTCTCCGCATCCCCGCGTGTCCGTGTGGCCCCCTACTCCGTGCGTCCGTGTGTGCGTGGCATGCATAGACGCGGAAAAAGGCGGGAAAACGCTGAGCTGATTCGGGCTTGGAGAGGAAGTGAGAATATGCGCCGGTCTGAAAAGATTCGCGACCGAATGTGTCGCACTTCTCGCGTGACGCCACCCTTCTATCGGACGTCGCGACGGCGGATAGGAATCGAATGGGGGGCGACATTAGGGAATTGAAGGGCGATCGGGCGGCTAAAAGAGCGAGGAGCCGAATTAACGCGAAAGCAATTAACGATCCCTAACGAGGGGCCACCGTGCGATCTCTCGCACCGCGTCCTCCCACGTTCCACTTCGTCGCACGACTGTTTCTTTCCTTTTTTTTTTGCATCTCTCCCGACGGTGATACTCGAGCCGATAAAAGGAAGAACTGCGGCGTGGAGTACGCCGGAGAGGGGGTGGAAGGGGAAGGGGAGGGCTGGACGAGGCGCAGGTGCGTACCAATACGCGGTGTCTCCCGCGGCCGGAAGATCCGCAGCAAAATCAGTGCGAACGGGGAATCAACAGAAAAATTCTCGATCGGTACGAAAATGATGCTGATTATTGTTGCGAATATCGTCGAACCCCTCTTTCGTCGCGCGAGAAATGCATCGTTTCTCGGCCATGTCGTAACACGCCTCGTGGAAAGAGGTCGACGCGAAAACAGGTAAGGCCCCGAAGAAGTCCTTTGTCGGCGGGGCCCGCCGGTCGAGAGCGGGGGGCCAGACGAAGGGGACGAAGGGGGGAAGGTAGGGAGGACGAGGGGGATGGGGAAGAGCGAGCGGAGGGACGAAGGGAAGCCCAAGAAGACAAAGGACCGTGGCGTACCGTTGGCCGTACACACGAAGGGAGGGGCTCTCACAGACTCGGCTGGGAGGCCGAGGGGGGGAAGTGAGGGGGAGAGAGAGAGAGAGAGAGGAAGCAGGGTAAAATGACCCAGATGCCGAGCGGGGAGACCTGCAGGCTTGGGTCGAGACGGACAAAAGTGACCGCGAGCGGTGTGCGTCGGCAGGGGAGGGGTGAGGCAAGAAGGGAGGCAAGAACGGACGCAAGAAGGAAGGCAAGAACGGAGGCAAGAACGGAGGCAAGAAGGGAGGCAAGAAGAGAGGGAGAGGGTAGGTTGCGGCGAAATATCGTGCTAAGGCGAGAGCGTCGAATATTCTTACGTCCCGCAGGAAGACGTGGCCCGGTGTAGAATGAGACGAAGGGCACGCAGGTAGGAGGCGAGAGCACTCTAGAGTGCGAGGCACGTGTGGGAATCGAAGGCTGTAGGAGGAGCGTGCCGATTCGTTCGATCGAGGTGAGAATTTTTGGCATTGCGCGGTGCAACGCCGGCCGAGAGGCCAGCCTCGTTCGCGGGGCCAGACTTGGGACCTCCATTGCAGTTCGCTGTCTGCAACGGTAGTACTACTACTCGCCTCGGACTGGCTGAGACCGGAGAAGGAGGACGCATGCCTGGCGCACAAAGCACGTGACGTCTGGGCTCTCACTCGTCCTTGTCTGGGGCTGTTGTTCGCCGAAAAAAAAGAAAAGAAAATCGCAGCTCTCCGAAACGTTCGATCGCGTCTATCTTGGCCGGGCTGCTGCACTTTGGCGAACGATATCTTATCGGAGTCCGAAACTTTGGAAGGCGTCTATTCTGAACCGCACTCGTACCCGCCTTTGATGCTAAATATATTGTTGGCCTGATTAAGGCATGTCGAGCGATGGTATTGTCGGGGAGACGCTTGTCTGGGAGATAGGCGAGGAATTTTGAGAATTTTTACCGATTTCCAGTGACATCGCTGTTTCGATACTGGAAATGAGAGGCGGGTTTGTCCTGTCTGATTTTCGTTAGTTGGGAAATATGTTATGTTTGATATTGTATGTTCACGTGCAATATAGATAGGAAAATGCACAAAAATGGTCGGTGGGGCTAATCTATTGCGCTAATGAGAGGCAATGTGCTTTATTAGGATCACGCGTAATGTATAAGAAAAATTATACAATGGGAATTACGAGCAAGTAATGTACGATGTATTGGAGAGAATGTATGCGTTCGAAATGAAAAGTAGGATAATGTTCGGTCCTTGACTGTTGTCGCTGTGTGTTTTTGGTTGACTACCGTTCGCGCTCCGTATTTACCCCCTACCTCTCGCGCTCGCTATTCTGAATTCAGTGCTCCATTGTACTCGCTCAAGCGCGCTTTTTCTCAATTTCTGTCGATCGCGGTGCCGAGATCGAACACAAGTAATTTCAGAATACTCCTTCGACTTCCTCATTCGCGTACTGGCACGTCTCGGGAATTTCGCAGTTATTTAGCGTACGTATTCTTACTCTATGACTATCACACGAGTATGCGAGCATGGAATAATAGTTATTACGTGATTTCATACACGTTTACCCTATTTACCGAATGTAAAGGGGTTCAAAACATACAAGAAAATCACAACCTTCTAAGTACAATATTGTCCGACATACGTCCAAAGAGAGGTAAAAAAATGTCGAAAAACGTTAGAAGACGGTCATTTCGTCAGCTGTACCGCAAATAAAATTTTTCCACCGAAACATTACTCTCCGACATCAAAGGGGGATACAAGAGATTAAAGAAAATCGCAACCGGACTATTCTAAGTGCAACAGTTCTGAAGACACAGTCGAAAACCTGTCCAAAAAGAGCGTGTAATGCGCGCACGAGGCTCAAGGTAAAAGAAACGCTTACCGTACACGAATATATTTTTACTTTCCGTACGGTGCGCGAACGAGGGGAGTCAAAATAACAGAACGCGCTCCTCCAAAATTCCCCTTACGTCATAGGGCGGGCCGAAAATAGTGCGATAAATAATATAATTTTCACCCTAAAACGGCCGCTCGGCGAAAGATTATCCACTTAATGCCTTATCAAGCGCACTGTCACTGATTTTGGGATGACGTAGCCTGTCCGGGGAATAAAAAAGTGGATGCCACTCGTACGTGGGCGATAGGCGGCTGAATGTGCTAATTGTTCGTAACAGCCCGGAGAGTCGGAGAGCAGAGGCCTTTTCAAGGAATTCCGCGACCAGATAAGAAGGCGCGCGGGTTAAAGCATCGCGGGAAGGAGGCAGAAGCTGTTTATTCTCGTCTCTGTCTGGCGCGCACACGTTATATCGAAATAGGTCGAGGTGTCTGCGCTCACTTCAGGGCGTATTCCTTCTTTTTCGGTGGCCTCCTCTCCGCGGCGTTCACTTTTTACCCGACGCGTGCAGACACGCTCCGCGTCAACTTGCACGGAGCTCGCCTCTCCTCGCGTGCATTCGCCGAACGCTGGCGAGTCGCTAACAAAGGATTAACGCGTTAACTGTCGCGTTACCGCGAAACGAACGTTAATTTCCCCCTCCCAAGACGAGCGTCGTTCAAAACGAACCAATCCCACTAGCGCCTCGTAAACACTACTCAGAACTGTCATTCCGAAAACACAGAGCCGACTCAAAACCAAAAACTGTCATCTCCTTACCTCATTCTTTACATAATATTATATGCCGAGTAACTCTTATTCCTATTATATCCAAGAATTTCATTACTATAGTATCGCACTAATATCAATGTATTTTAATCGCTCTCAAAGCTGGTTATACCGTTAAATAAATAAATAATACTCTGAATCGTATTGTTCGACATAGTGCAAATTTTACGTGTCTCCGATGAATCCGCTGCGTCACTTAGAAGCGTCTAATCGGCAAGCTCAACCCTAACACGGTCACAGGAACCGCACACGTACATTATACCCAGCGCAACGAGATCGCACCTCCTATACAGCATCACTCCGAGGAATAAAAAGCGGAGTAATAACGTAAGTGTCGCGTGACCGGTAATTGCCGCCCGACGAAACAGCTGATCTCTCCCGCGTTCCCATGCTGTTCGCGTCCTATTCGCATGCGATCCACAGTACGCGGCACACACACACACATACGCACGCTCACCCTCTCTCCGGCGGGCTAACGTGCCACGGGAGTGACTCCGCATTCCCGGGTGGGCGTTGATACCGATACGGCCTGGCAAAAAGATGGAACCCACGGGGGAGAACTGAAATGGCGTGCGGATTTATGCTCGCCGATATTCGCAATCGGGAACCGGCGGTCAACGGTCAATGTCAGTGTCAGCGCGGCGTGGCAGAGGGGGGGAAGGGGAAAAAAATGAGAAAATAGGCAAGGAGGTCCAAAGCCGAATGAATCGCGCACGTGCCCCGTCGGGAGTCGGCCAGTTTGAAACGTCGAAACTGGCGATGAGATTAAATCGCACACTCGATTATATTCGCGCCCCGGTATTTCGAGTTGGGGGAGCAGCGCTCAGTGTCAGGGGGAGGTAGAGGAGGTGGAGGTGGAGGTGGAGGAGGGTGGAATAGAAGCGTAAGGTCGTGGCGCGATTAAAGTGCCGGCTGGTGCTCTCTCCGTCGCTCCCGGAGCGAAGCGGAGATTGTGCCGGTCTAGTTTAGAGGCGTGGGATCATGCGGCAAACTTTCACGCGCTAAAATTAGCCCCGAACGAAGCGAACGAGCCGAGAGCCGAGTCGGGCTCATTCGTAAAGGCCCGCGCCTACTATCTCGGGGTCTGCCTCCGTTCCGAGAGAGTACGTTGCGTAACTGCCGGCGAGAGAAGCCGGCTTTGAAGAGTCGGCTACTCTGGCGATAGATGTGATTGACTTTTATTGGCGAATTCGAGTCCTCGCGCGCGCGAACGTAGGAGATCCGACTTCCGGGGGCGCGAGCGTGCGAACGGCCTTGAGCAATGGTAGAGCCCTTGCGCTCGCGCGTTCCAGGCTCGCTGATAGGTAATATTAACCCTCTGCAAACTTAGTTTTTGAATGAGGGAGCATTTACCGATATTTAGGGTAGCGCCGGAAATCGTTGCCGATAATCTGATTACCGATGGACAAGTAATTACAGAATTGATTTAAAATTATTAAAAGAGGATCGGTATATCGGTGACTTTAGAATTCCGAGGGTCTATAGAGGGTCGAAGTGGGGGCTTCTTAAAGACGGGGTGGCTTTGCGAGAGCAAACGAGAAGCTCTCATCGTTCGCGCACACGTTACCATTTGCATACCGTGTACACCGCCTCGGTCGTCAATCGGCCTCGTAAGATGGTACTAAACAAGATCGATTCCATCCTCTCACGAGACCTCTCCCTTTTGTTCGACAAAGTCGAGTGCAATAGTGCAGCATGACAAGAGTTTTATATACGCATGTCACTACCTGCACATCGGACAACGGCCAACAATCGGCAAGCACCGCCGTCATCGCAGAAAGGGCATGCAGAGGGAAGCATTCCCTCAACCTCGGCCATCCCTCAACTCCCACCCCAACCCCCCAAGACTTCCACGTGCAAGTCACTTTCACACCCGCCCGCCCACAGCCCAGAACAAAAAACAAGCGACACCCTTCCGAGAGGGTGGGCGGGCACAGGTGATCAGGGGGTGAGAAATTCTACATTCAAGCCGGACAGTATGATCTTCCTCCAGCACAGGTAACCTTATTGGAGGAAGCACGCAACTTGCTAAGACCGACCGGCAACCATTACCTCCGCACTCACTATACTACGAATCGAACAACGGTTGCCGTCCACGAAAATCTGAACCATTCCGACGACCGTCGCCGTCTTCGCTACCAAGCTACGAGATGCCAATAACTCCGTCGCTCCTCGCATCGACGATGATCGAGCTGACAGGAGTGACAGGAGTGACAGTCGCGGTGTATCTTCACTACGTCAGCGCGAGGGAGTGCTTAAGACTAAAAACCAGGATTCGGCCAGGGGCAGAGTGGTCTTACCTTGGACAGCTTCTCGCCCTCGTGATGCGGCAGCAGGGTCCTCAGACTCTGGAAGCCGGCGTTGATGCTCTGCATCCGGCGTCTCTCGTTACTGTTGGCGATCTCTCGCCGCATGCGTTTTTCCTGCTCCATGTGGCTGTTCCTCGGCGTTACACGGCCAACGACGTTATTCGTGACGCCGCCGCTGCTGTGGCCGGCGACGATTCGGCGGGACTTCTGATGGCCGCTCTGATGATGATGGTGATGATGATGATGCTGCTGCTGCTGGTGCTGCTGGTGCTGATGATAGTGATCCTGCCCGCTCTCGGATATTTCGGCGAGCGACGTGCTCACGGGATTCTCCTCTTCCTCCTCCTCTTCCTCCTCCTCATCCAACGTCGAGACGACCCCACTGCCGCCGGCACCGTCCACGCTGCAATCAGAAATTTTCATCTTCATTTTCATCCGTCGTTCGATTAGAATATAGGAAGAGGGAAGATCGTCCAAGTACAGGGTGTCACCTAAGAGTTCGGACTCGTCGAAGGTAGGATAGGTCGACGGCGTGACTCGTGCGGGACACATTCGAGTCGGGAGCTTTCGAGGGTTGAAAGAACGGGCGACCTAGTTCCACCGAAAAGCAGATCTGGCCTCGACAGGGAGGGAGAGGAAGAGGGAGAGAGGGAGAGAGGGAGAGAGGGAGAGAGAGGGAGAGAGAGAGAGAGAGAGAGGTTCAGCAAGCGCGACTTGCTCGATAAACACGAGCTGACGTGTCACGGCATAGTGAACCCGGCGGCGAACCAGCCGGCCAGTCAGGCTCTCTCTCTGCCAGCCAGTCAGAAGGCGAGCCGGCCGGTACCAGCTGATCTAACGTAACGCCGCTCGATAGAGCCGGCCCCGCCACGTGGAATTTTCTTTGCCACGGAATCGAATGCACACGCACACGCCAGGCAGTCCGGCCAGGCATGGCCAGGCACGTTTCCCAGCTTTCGCGCCAGTTTTCTGCGACCCAGCCTTCTACCCTCGAAGCGATTCCGGCAGGAGGCGGTAGATAGAAGATAGAAGATAGAACATAGAAGATAGAAAGTAGAAGGTAGAAGGCAGAAGGTAGAAGGTACCACGGCGTCTACAATGCGGAGTCTAGGTAGACACACTCGAGAGGCGTAGAAACGGTTTCTACGCCGTTCGTGGGGGAAAAAAAATGTAGAACGACGCCGACGCAGACTGAGCTACCCGGCTCGAGTCTGCGCTCGATAAAAATGCCCGAGTTGTGCAAGCTTCGACGACGGCGTCGGAGCGTGTTCGATCGTCGAGGGGGGAGTGGTAGGGAATCGCGAAAATATGCATTCTGCCTAAGTGGCCGCGTAGAATCGCCTTATTCGGCGAAAACGAGAGGATCGTTTAGTATGTTCTTCTCTCAACCTCTACGTCTCTCTCTCTCTCTCTCTCCCTCCTTCTGTCCGTCTGTCTGGCTGCCTCTCTCCGTCTCCCTCTATCCTATCGCTTCCTACACACTCGGTCGCGTATCTCTCTATATACCTCGCGCCTCTCTCGCTCTCTCTTTCTGTCTTTCTGGCGTGAGTCACCAACAGCTGATGACTGGCGCCACTCAGCTGGCTGTTACCGGTGCCTTGGTGCCTTGTGCCTGGTGCCTGGCTCCGCTATCTCTGCCCGCCTATCAGCTGCGAGCGCGCCTGGGAAAACGGACGTTTCACGGACTCGGCCCGTATTAATGAATAAATGAACGATCGCGCGCGGCGGGAAAGGAGGGAAGCGCCGCGCGGAACGATACGCGGCCGTAGATAAAACCTTACCGGAATTCGCGTCCTACGGGAATTGCGCTCGTACTACTTCTAGCCACGCAACGTCGGCTTCTCGACGGCGGAGAAAGGGAAGAGAGAAAATGGCGCGTTATCGCGAAATGAGCGTGTACGGCGAACGACGGAGAGACGCGTCGTTCTTGGGTCGGGACTTCGAAGCCGAGAACGATATATCCGGGAATCCGCTCGGAAAAGGTCAGAGGGAAGGCACGCTCACGATCCGACATCTGGACAATCCCGAAAAACGAGGCTGTCGCCCGAGTCGGGCAGATGTTAACGAAATTAGGAGACGGGACAAAGATCGGAGGACACGAATAAGTCAGCTGTCCTCCATCCGTGAACTCCTCCTCCTCCTCCTCCTCCTGCCTCCGCTATCGGGCCCGGCCTTTTGCGTCGGGCCAGAACCGTTCGAGGGTCTCCGAAATAAGAAATCCGACGTCGACCGTAACCTCGACATTTCTGGCCCAAGCCGAGCATCTCGTACGTGAATTTATAATTCCATTGAACGCGATCGATGCCGCTCGTGCGACGATGCGACAGGAGGATGTTGAGGGGGGAGGGAGAGAAAAAAGGAAAGAAACGAACACAAGGGAGGGAGGGAGAGTGCGACAGGCAGGGATAAAATTTCCAATAGAGGACTCGGAATCCGACATTCCGAATGGACGGTCTAAGCCGCGGCGGCGCGAGAGATGAAATAAAGAAGGAGAATGGTTGTGAGATTGGGAACGGCCGGGGATATATATTTAGCAGTGTGACGTAAGGAACAGCCCAGCAGGCGCCACGTCGTGCTCCGGACGTCTACGTGCCTTCTCTCTTAAGTCTTCCTCTTATTCTTATTCGCGCACTTCTCTGCCCGTCTCGCACCCATCCTCGGCATCGTACCCGACATTTTTTTTTTCCCTCCCAACTCGATATTCCTCCGAACGGATTTCAGCTAGCTAACGCCAACGTGTCTCGCACATTCAGCACTCGGCCAGTTAGGCGTACACTCAGGTATGCACCTAACTGGCTACAATGTTCGAGAACCGATGTGAAGCGACGGAAAAAGCGTGCTGCATAAAAGAATCACGGATGCGCGAGCGGGAAGAGAAAGGATGACGGAAGAATGGCAGAATGGTAGAATGGTAGAATGGCAGAATGGCAGAATGGGTAGGCGACCGGTGAAAACTCGAATAATGCAAGGACGAGATATCCTGCCGTCGGCAGTCGAGGTGGCCTTTACAATTTTCGGAATGTTGAAATAGGACGGTCGCTGGTGTGCGAGAGAGGTGGGGGGGAGGCAGGGGTGAACAAAGAACAGCTGGTCCTCAAGCGTTGAGCAAGGAGAGTCCTGGCAGGCCAGGTAGCCGACTGAGCCGGACGAGGACTCGGCGAAATTCTTTGTCGCGGCCACGAGAGTCTATTAAAGCGTCGCTAGCCTCGCTCAAAACCAACCACGCTTCTTCGCTCCTTTACTACTCCACCTCCCACCCCCTCTTTCTCCGCGCTCAGCTCTGTTTGCGGAAATATCACTCGGCCGAGTCGCACATTTCTGTCGGCCGTAACGATTCATTCAATTTTTTAATCTGCCCTCTTTTTCGCTTCTCATTCATGACAGCGCGAATATAGCCTGCGCGCGCGCGCGCGCTCCAAAGCGTGCACAAGGTAGGGGGAAGGGGGGGTTGGGCGGAGGTGTATAGTGGCCGTAAAAAGCGAGAAGCGTCCGATTCGTCGACTTCTCGCGTTCGCGAGCGTCGCTCTTCATCCCCCGTACCGAAGAGAAGTATAAATTCCGAGCGGATTTCTCTCGGGTCGGCGCGGCAGAGGGGGGACTATTAGCGGACCGCGGTTATTTAATGTCGTTAATTGCTCGGGGCGGGGGAGACGGCAAAAGCTTCGCGTGACCTACGCAATACCGCAAAACGTAACTTTGCTCGAAAGAGCGCGCCTCTCTCGGTGGCTCACTCGGTGCGGCTGCACTCGAATCCAAAGGTTAACTCGGTGCAAGTAGGTGCAATGTGCGCGACATAACGCCCTTCCCCACCCGCTCGATTTGCCCCTCTCTCTCTCTCTCTCTCTCTCTCGCTCGCTCTCTCTGACTCTCAGTCTCCTCCTCCCTCTCTCATAAACCGACCGTATGCCCCGGTATCCGCTAGTCTTAAACATTCCTCGCCGCGTTCGGAGAAAATTACAGTCATCCGGACGTGCGACTGTTACGTCGACGCTCCCGACCGAGCGTCGGCCAAGACGACGAGGATGAATACCGTCGACGACGGAGGAGTGCGCGGAAATCTGGGCAAAGTGCTTGCAAAACGCTTGCTAAGCGCGGATCGCCCGCCATTTCGAATGGGTCAGGCGTTAACCGAGTACGTCTAACTGGATGGACATGCCTTTGCGACGCTAGTCTTTTATACGTTCTTCGTACCTTCGTTGTACGTTCATCTTACGTTCGTTGTACGTTCATCGTACGTTCGTTGTACGTTCATTGTACGTTCTTCGTACGTTCATCGTACGTTCATCGTACGTTCGTTGTACGTTCAGCACACGTTCTTCTTTCTTCTCTCGGCGCAGTCTCGCACACCGACGCGCGACTCTCGGCACACGTACGTCACGCATTTAACCCACACGCCAATTAGCGCGTACGCCGGGTGGAAAACGCATATCGCTTGAAATGCGCGCTGCCGGCCACATTGACCGTGGTCAGGATTGGCCTAGCCAAGATTTATTAAGTAAGCCGGCGAACTCGGAGATTAGAAGACGCGCGTGAACGGAGCGAATCGAAGATGGGCAAACGACTGCGAATGGGGCGGGATGATCTCACGCGATCGAATATTAATGAGACGAATTCGACGTTAGCAGGTATTTTCGCGTGCACTGCATTGTTAATTTTACGCTCGATACCAACGGTGAGAGGCTGCCGGGCCGGCTGGCACGCCGTACCTGCCCCGATCATGAAATTCGAATGATTCGGGATGTACTGTTATCGCGCCGGCGAAAGGACGGATTTGGAATTGATCCCTTGTCAAATCCATCCGCTTCGGCGAGATTAAGCTTAATTCCGCCGGTTGCGATCGGGAAGCTTGCCGTTCGCGGGAGGATGGAGTGAATGAGTGAGTGATTGATTGTATGAGATAGAGAGAGAGAGAGAGAGAGAGAGAGAGAGAGAGAGAGAGAATAAATCGTCTCTAGCAGATGCCTCGAATTCGGTATTCTATGACAGTCCGGTACCGCTCAGCGTGCTTTCCAATATCAAAGACGTCCATTCAGGATCCCGCATGAGATTCGAGGCGCACGAAACTATCGCGAATACAATGTGGCGGTGTCGAACATATGTAAACAACGAACCTCTCTCTCCCTCCTTTGCCGGTGGAACGCGCACGCTCCGAAGCGGCGTGCTTTAGGTTATTTATAGACTCGGCGATTATTGTGCAACAAATGTGTCTTTACGTAACGCATACGGTACGCCGCTTGCACACATTCTACCCGTGCTCGTCGCATGCGCACGCGCGCGCGCGCGCTCGCTCATATGTAGAGAGAGAGCCCGACTTCTTCCTTTATCGGTTAATCGGCAAGCGACGAAAGTAAAACCGACGCTTCCGATTTGCGAGGCCACCCGGGAGGTAAATCCTGCCCGGAAACTCATTGGTAGGAGAATGCATGGATGTTTTCGACGTGCCCGTTTTGCCCTGGCAGGATGCGCTTACGTATTGTTATTAAATCGGTGCGAGCGTGGACGGGAATAATAAATGCTCGTAAGGACTTTGTGAAACATTCTAACGGGTATGTCGTTCGTGGGAATATATTTTGAGGATTGTGGCGAGATTTTGAGTATCGTATACGATTTCGCGTGTCACTTTCTAGTACGGTAGTCGTGTGGCAAAGTATAGGACTGGTTGGAGGACTTGTATTCATTTTGATTAATTTTTCGAGACTTTTTATTTTTTACCCATTTTTCGATCCCCATTTTTTCGATCGTTTTTTGGCTGTAACTTGGAAACTAATGCGAATTTCGACCAACGGCAAACGGCTCTCTGAGTTATTTTGGACCCCCTACCAGGTAGGAAAAGGGCGATTCGATCCGCCGACCTTCGATCTTTCGCAAAAATGAGAAGGGGTACGCCTTCCTTAGTACCTCAATGCCATACCAAAACGATAATCTAGCCATTCACACCATAAAAAACCTAAACATATCACACAGGCATACATAAAATAATATTGAACTTCATGTCAGTACAGTCTAACAACTATCATACCAAAGTCACCCTTTCCAACAAATTCCATAATACTCGAAAGAACCGTTGCTACTCCACGTGATTATCACCCCGATCCACCGTCAAAACATCTTAACGCGGCCTCGAACCAAAGCGCTATGAATCGACCTGGCAGTCGGTGCGTTAATTAAGCCGCCAGACCATTGTGTACATAATACTTTCGATCCGCGTTACGTCAAGGCACGTAACGTTGCTGCCGCGATATCGGGCAACCCCCCTCTGACTCTTTCAAAATCCGGCTAAAACGCGCAACCGGCGCCCAAACGGAAGAAGGCAGGCCCCGTGGAAACGATTACTCCTCATGAAATTTGAGCCTGCACCGCGCCGCCCGCCGCCGTTGCACGGCCTGAGTCATCGAATGACGTGATGCAGTTTACGTACAACGCCGAGGTGAAGCGAGGCGCGTGAAAAATCGTCCCGACGAAGCCGGTCGTTGAAAAAAAAAACACGCTCTCTTCGCGGAACACGAGATAGGGTACGAGCACGACCTGGCCAGCGGGCACCTACGCGCACGACGAATACCCCTGGGGTTCCCGACCGACGCGAGCCAGCACTGCCGATTAACGCGACTCACTCTATACAGAACGACACGGTGCCCAAGAAACGCCCGACAAGACGACGCTTGCGAAAAGAAATCGAGGGCGAGAGACTCGCCGGCAGGAGAGGCGGGCAGCAGACTGTGGAGAGAGCGAGCGGGACAGGAAGAAGAGAGGAAGAGAGAAAGAGAGCGAAAGAGTACGAGAATCATGGAGAGCGTGGAAGGATGAGAGAGCGACGAGGAGAAAGAGCCAGAGAGAGAGCGAGAGAGAGAGAGAGAGAGCCTGCTAGCGTGTGCACCGAGTATCGAACAGTTGTCGAGCAAACCTGTCCCGCGCCATGCTTGTTTGGGCGTGAACGCATGGCGAGTCGGAAAATTATCCTCCAGCCTCGATCCTTCCTCCCTCCCCCCGTCGGTCCCGCTCCGCGACCACCGTCAATTCCATGAACCGAAATTTCATTGAAAACTCTCGGAGCCTGCCAATTCGAATCGGCTGCCTCGTCGAGCGATTCTCGCGCCATTCCCTCCCCCTCCCCGCGCATTGGGCGTCAACTCGCGGGACGAGTCGGGAGATATAGTTCGTCGTCCGCAGGTGAGATACACGCGCGCGGCGTGTCTCGGACGATGGGCGAGAGGATGGGCGAGAGGATCGGCGAGGCAGAATGCGGCGCGAGCGACTGATACTACGGTATAGATGTGAACGGGAGGGCCCGTACGCCGGCCGGTCTCTCTCGTTTGCCGGCGAAGAGAGACCGGCCGGCTTCCAACAGCTGGCCATAACCACCGTCGCCACCTACATTCCTCCATTACTCCGTGCATCCGCGGCGGCGAACAATACCACGAGTATGCGCGCGTGTGACTACGCGGGCGTATATCTCCGGCTGGCGCAAACGTGTGAGCGCGTCTGTACGCGTCTGTACGCCTCTGTATGTGTCAGAGGGAGAGAGAGAGAGAGAGAGAGAGAGAGAACGCCTCTCTTATCGCCGGCGGGAAGAGACCGTGGCGCGTCAAAATGCGACACTATGCGAGTAAGGATGTATGGGTGGATAGTAGAGTAGGAGACAGAGCCCGGCTTTACTACAGAGAGATCGAGAGAGAGAGAGAGAGAGAGAGAGAGAGAGAGAGAGGAGGAGAGACGCCAAGTATGTACACTCGAGCGACGGACGCACGCTGCATTCTGGACGGAAGCGAGAAAGAGAATTGCAGACATCGCGTATTCAGTGCTCTCACTCTGCCGTTGAAAGGAGAGAAGGGCATATATACGTCTATATCGGCCCGACGTTTATAAACTACCGGGCGAGTGGGAAAGAGAGGTGGGCAGGGAGATATCACTCTCCTCGCCTGCTACTACGTTGCGAGAGTAAGGGAGTAAGGGAGAAAGGGAGAAGTCACGGAAAGTCGGAGAGAGACAGAGAAGGAACGTCGTTACACATTGACGCGCCGTTGAAGAGACACACGAGCGGGCACGCACGTACGAACTTTGAAGGCGCGAGTGAGAGAGAGAGAGAGAGAGAGAGGGGCGAGGGCGGAAAGAAAGAGAAAGAGAGAGAAAGCCAGCGCCCCCCGTCACTCACATGGCACACACACGCCATGTCGATCCGAGGGAAAACTAATATTTCTCACTCACCCGGCAGACAGCTCCTGCTCCTCGCTCTCGACGATTTCCTCGAGCAAAATCCGATCGTCGCTGGCGAACACTGACATAATATCTCGACGAATCGCGGCACAGGGTATTCCGCCACCGCTGCACGCCCTCCTCCCTGAAGAACGTCGTCGTAGGTTGGCTCGGCCAGGCGTCGCTTCCTGGATAAATCCGTCGTCCCTCGCGCCTCGCCCGTGCGTGTATCGCACACCTTTCCTTCACCGGTGCGGATGGCCGCACACACCTCGTCGTCGTCGTGGTAGGTTCGAACGCGCAGAACGGAAGGGACGCCGCTCCTCGGCCCTCGGCGAACAAAAAGCTTGCGAGCCGGGCAGGCGAAACTGCCTCTCAGCGACGGATATCGGCCGGTCAACACTTTTCCCTCGCTGTCGTCGCGCGCGCCGACGAGAGGACAGCTATCCGCGCGCACACAACGCCCGTACGCCTTTTGTAATGGCGATCTTTGGCGGGAAACAGCTGAGGAGCCCGCAAACGCGTCGCGCGGATCACTCCGCCGCCACCGGCATCAGGGCCGTGCGAACGATCGCGGAATCACACGAGGCACCACTCGCGCTCCCCACCCGAGAGAGTTTGCGGACTCGGCGGTCTCGGGCGAACGAACGAACGAACGAACGAACGGACGTACGAACGAGACCGAGCTGGCTGGCGACTGACTGACTGACTGACTTGTGTACGGCACGAACGCGGCCGAACGATACTTCGCGCCCGCCGCCTCGAGGGACCCGAACTTAGAAGAGTTCCACGCCGCGCGGCCCGTGCGGTTGTACCCGGTGTACACTCTCGTGTGGCCAGTGTCGGGTTATCGGCACACTGGCGCGCACCACCGCACTTCTTCGCGCCGAGGAGGAGAGAGAATCCTGGTCGGTGCCTCTTGTCGGATCGATGAACACTCGTCACATCGCGAACTCGCTCGTAAAACCTTCCTCTTTTTTTCCCCCTGTCTTCTACTGCCCCTTCTTTCCGCAGACCCTAACCCCACCGCCGGCCGTCAGTAGTAAAACGGATGGCACGGGTGCGTACGTATCCTTGTCCGCGGGCGGTTGTATTCGTTGAATTGCACGTCGCGTAGCGGGTCACTCCGCCGTCACCGGCGTCAGGCCCGTAGAGGTAAGGTACGTTAGTGCGTTCCGTGCCAATCGCACGAGGCACGCTCTCACACACTCCCGGTCGTAACCCCCCTTCTTCTACTTCTTCTTCTTCTTCCCCTCGTCCTCCTCCTCCTCCTCCTCCTCCTCCTACCAGCGAGACACGAAGCTGGGAAGGGTCGAAGGGAGAGAGTCGTTTGGCTCGGTTGAGGTTGGGGTTGAGGCTGTGGCCGCCGCTGTCGGTGTGCTGCTCCTCCCGCTGATGCTCACGCGTCGGTAACTCTCGAGCGTGCTCGGCCTATCGTGAAACACACGCGAGAGTTGGTGCAATGCCTTCTCTCGCTCAGCCGAGAAGCGCGGCTCACATGTCACGGGGTCCGCGTGATTCCTCGCTTCTCTCCCCTTCGCTCAGCTGTGCTCGTACAAGCGGCGGGCCGTCGTTGTTCGCCTACGTTGTCGCCGGCCGCACGTAACTCTCTTTCCCCCGTAGAGGCGCCTTAACTGTTAAATTAATCGCGTCGCGGATCGCAACCGCCGCTCCTCCGGCACCAGGGCCGTACGTATTACGATTCGCGGAATTACACACGAGGCACACTCTCGCGCTCCTCGGCGACCCCCACCCACTGGAACTGTGGTACTGGAAGGATCGAAGGGAGAGTCTCCGCTGGCCTCGCGTCGGGAATTCTCGGCTCGGCGTTCGGGTTATCGCGGGCGAACACACTCGCGCGAGGTGAGGAGAGAGAACGCGGCGTGAGTGCCAGCCCTGATCATTCGGCGATTATATATCACACGTCACATCACGTATCCCGAAAACCGATGACCTCTCGTCACGACAGCAGGGATGCCCGGCTCCCCAGCGAGAATATCCGCGTACTCTATCGCCGTTGCGTACGGTTACCTCTTGTAGGTTATCGCCGAAGCCGTTCGCGTGGTTATACGAGGGGGGACTATATTCGACGCGCGTAGGTTTACGCTAGAGGAATGGCGCGGCACGCGCGGGAAACATCTGCCAGCTGGCGGAAGCCCCGCCCATAGAAAACGACACGGTTCCCCCACCGTGGCCACTTGCGCCGAGACTGACGACTCTCGGCGGCAGGGGCGCAGAGAGGTACTGAATGTGCGCGCGCACCTCCAAGAACCGATGACGCTTCGCCTTACTCGCCGACCGGCTTTCGGAGGGAACAGCTGCGTGCGCTCTCCCCGCGTCTCTTCCGTAAAAGCGTCTCTACATTGAGCAGCCCCTCTCTCTTTCTCTCTCACTCCCTCTCTCGTTATTTCTCCGCCTCGCGCTTTTCCTGCCTCTCCCTCTCTTGAAAAATGACCGATTAATGAATAAAGAAAAACTATAGCAGGTCACATAATTTACTCGTGCCGAATAAAGTACGAGGGACAATCGTATCCTACTAAAGCGTCAGATGCAGTCGCAAGAACACACTCTTTGGTCGTTTCATATAAACAATGTACTTCGATCAGTATTTGCAAATTTCTTTACAATGTAAGTGTAAAACATTTATTCTTAATCTTGTTTATCTCTATAAAAGAATTATACGAATGAGAAACTTATAAATAAAACGAATCGGAGGAAAACAGGGGGAGGAAACTGATTTCCAAATCGAGCGTAAAATTAAATACTGTTGTCCATTATTGGTTCACGAACGAATATTCTATGTACACGGTATTGCGTTTGGCTAATGCCTCAGAGGCGTTTACCACCGAAAGCATGGAAGTGAAATCGGGGTTGTCCGTAGTAAAAGCCGTTTTGTTTACAGGGACATTCATGTGGAAACAATGATTTCCATTCCTGCGGAGATAGAAAATCATTGCTTTCAGGATATCGGTCCCACAGACAACTTTTACTGCATACAGGCCGTTATGCGATCATCCATAGTCTCATAGATATTCTGCCGACATAAGTGGCAAAACGATACACCGTGTACATTGATCAGAAAAATCTATTCACTGCGTCTCTTTTAAATCTATAAGAGTCGTAATTCGTAGCCACTGCTTATATGTAAGTATCGGCGTATACGTAAGAAATATATTACACTGGCAAAAACGTAATCAAAAAGAAACCTACGCAAATAGTTGCACACAGGAAACAACTATGAATACGGCTTGAATACGGTCTAAACTTAGGGCTAAATTAATTCTAACGTATCATTTCATGTACACTAATTCTTTCCTCGCTAACCCATCGTACAAAGGCAATTTGGGTAGTATTCCCAAATTTAGAATATACAACGTGCTTAAATATTTAAAATTGAGTCAGGCAAATGCACATTTTCCCTCGCTCCCCTCAATTGTGAATAATAGAAAAATATTCTTGCTCGGAAACGAAAGAAAAACTGAGATTTCCCAAGTTTCCGACATTGTGCGTTCGGAAGGAAATTGTTACAACTCTGCTTTATATTTTCTGTGTTCTGCTCTTACAGTGTACATAGAATATAGATTTCACACAAATGCCGCGAGAATGTTACGTGCGTGCAAACATGAATACCGAATTGTTTTTAATGATTACCATAACTTAGGACAGTCAAATTAATTACGCCAGAGATTCTCAAACAACGAATAATCGCTATTCATTGTCGCTTCGTAGTACTAAAATAGTGTTTTGAGAGTCAAATTCTATTACTTCTGAATGTTGCCTGACTTGTTTGATTCAATACGATATTCACCCGTACAAATGCATCAGCCATTGTTCCTCCTTCGCTACAAATATCATGCGCAACACGGCATTTCATCACTTTTACTGTCAAACAAGTTTGAACTAATGCTAAGTGTAATATTTACAAGACTAAACATTCATCAGTTTCAATTCATTTTATGTACATATGTATTTCTGCGTTATATTACACACTATAACGAAAAATTTTGTTATGTATTACCGTTGACTCTGGAGAATTATTCATTGCAAATGAAACGCTCAAATTTAGGCAAAGTCGGTAGATAGATGGCTGCTGCATTTGCACAAAACGTGGACCAACAAGGAACGATGGATTTACAAATAACGGCGGCATCGAAATACCTTTTCATACCGCAAATAATTCGTTGGGGAAATTTTTCTGTTCCATCTTGTGTTATGACTCCCATTTCATTTTATTAAAAGCGTTACGATTAGATGCCCCTGCGTCGAACGGTTGCTCCCGGGATATCGACAAAACTTAGAATAGCGTAGATATCTTTAACGACATGCCTACAAGTTATGCCCAACCAGCCGAGTACGCCGTACACTGAGTTTATTGCTCTTCAGAACAAATAGGTTTAGCTTTTTTCAACAATAACGAAGCAGCAGTGACGTTAACGCACGAATCTATCCCCGCCCAAGTGCCTTACCTGTAAATCCACGTTCAATCTACGTTAACGCTGGAACTTATTCGCGTAATTCGCTATTCACTAGCTTTGTTATAACAATTTTTTCAACCCTAGCTTCAATCTTTCCTGAGCGGGATTCACTTTGATTTTTAATTGCTGAATAAGATCATAGATTTTAAGCGAAGGTCCAACCTTGAAGCCCGTTAGGTCTATTATTTGGTCCTTTGTTAACGTTAACAGAGTTTTCCCGTCGATCTTACGTTTACTGAAGTTGTCACAGTATGTGGCACAATCGTTAACCCGAAGGAATTGCGCGACGTCGAACACATTCCACTCGGATGGCACTAGTTCACCGGTATCAGATCCTTTTTGAATGCCATCTGCTAGCCTCGGAATGTATTTGTTGCTCGCTGAAGTTACCTGCTAAGAGACGAGGAAACTGATAACTCGAGAGGCGCGGTAGCTTTGCCGCCAATATGGTAAATATGATAAAGTTAAATGACATACGTTGACATACGACGTAGCAGTTCTCTCTTTCGGTGGTGGAGCACTCGGCATGTCGCTTTGAGCGTCGTTCAGACTCTGACCCTGTCCACTCGTCGGACTGGGCAAAGTTTGATCAGGTCCGGCTGGTTCTTGCGCAGGTTCCGGCTCCCTGCTTCTCTGCTCAGGCAAACTCTCCAAGTCCCGTTCCCGTTCGATTTTCGTGCCCTGAGCGGGCTCCAACTCTCTGTCATGGTCGCGAACCATGCCGACACGTTCTCTATGACGAGGTAGTATGTTTTTCGCGCAAGATACCTTGCTGCCCTTCTTCAGTTTCCTCTTAGCTTTACGTTTAAGGCCTCTTGGTGATTTTACTGTAATGACAATGATCAGAGTAAGTGTCGATTGGCACTATCTGCCCAAATATAGCGCATTATAGGGAATGAAACTATACCGGTAGGACTAGTATTTTTAGTGAGTACACGCGGCCCCTCCAATTTATGATCGACGAGATCGCACCAGCCGACGGGATAAATGTCAGGACTCTGGCAATCTAGCCATTGATCGTACTCGTCCTCCCAACCGTCAAAGTGTACCCTCAACAGCCTGCCGATCACCCTAGTGATAGTAGCGACGCAAACTAATCTAGGATCCATTAAATCGGCAGCTTCTAACCTCATCCCTTCTATGAATCCGTGCTGGGGTATATCCTACGTGAATAAGGAATGTTAACAGGGCCTGTTACCAGCGTAATTACGGCAATTGACAAATAAAAATATGCAAAGTAAATACCCGATTAAAAAGCTGCACAGGCGCAGGAACGGTGTTAGTCTCCATCAAGTATGTGTCCCACGTGAAGGTCGTCGGATCATATCCTTTGGGTGGCGTCAGTGGCAGCCCGTGCTGCGAACAGAATCCAATCGGGAAGATGCACGGCGAGCACGAGTGATAACAGAACCAATCTGCCCCACTGGCGTCCTCGTCGTAGCTGTCGATGCGTATCATAATATAGTCCTCCTTCAGGACTTGCATGACCGTGGCGGCACATATGGCAGACAAATTCAGTGGATCGATCGCCTCTATCTTCATTCCCTCCCGGAAGGTGTATCCCATATGCAGGTGATGATTCTTTGGCACGTAGAAGAGATTCTCGGTTGCGTCGTCCTCGCACAGCTTCGACTTGCTCACTCGTTCTAGATACTCCGGATAGGCGTCCAACGTTTGGCCCACCCTCTTCGCCCAACCAACCGGATGTATCAACGGCGAGTCCTCGTGACACCAGAATCCATTGTCCTCCGGCGGCGAATCGTAATATCTGACGTGCAGACGCTTACCGACGATCTTCTGAATCGTCGCCACTTTCACCTGCGATATTCTGTTCTTGTCGACCACTTCCAAGTGAAGGCCACATCTGAAGCGGGACTTCATGCTGTCATTGACTTTGCTGTAAAAGTTCGTCGGCAGTGTTCGGGCGCCGGTTAATCTTCTCATTAGAAAATCCTTCCAGTCTTTGTACTTGTTGGCTATCGCTGCGGAGCGGATATCAATGATTTATCAGTCTGCATTTTAAATACGTGTCAGCGTAATACTTACTGTTCGGAGGTATGAGTGGCTTTCCTATTGTGGCACACCAACCGACCGGATGTATGTCGTTCGAGCAAAGCGAGACCCAAAAATCTTTGTCCGCGTTATGACCGAAACCCTCGTACCTCAATAATGCTCTGTAACCGGAAATCCGTAAAACAGTCGCGACCCAAAACGAGTCGGGGAAAGCTTCGCACACCTCGTCGCAGTCGGTGTTCTCCACTTCGACTTTCATTCCGACTGTTATGTTGTCCCATATCTCAGATATAGGGGCCTGGAAGATAAATGTGTAGATAATTTCTACGAAATTACACCTCGTAAAAAAAATTCATGAGACTGACATGCTTAAAGCAGGATACTGGTGCTGCACAGAATCCTGGTTCAACCAGTTGAGGAGTCCAGTCATATGATCCTGCCATGTCAGCTGTTCTCTTTCTTCTCACTGGCAAATCTTCAGGCATTACGGGTTCGGCAATAACATTTTCTTTCTTCGGCTCAATAGGCTCTTTTACATCCGCTTCATGTTTTATAACAGTCTACAAACAGGCATTGGTAAGACACTTATCTGAACGTGGCATAAATCCAATTTGATGTAAGTAAACATACATCTTTGATTAATTTGACTTCGTTGGGAGATGTGGAGCTTATTGGCATAGGTTGTTCCGACGAACGTGATGGACTGTAAGTCGAATCAGCGGTAGCAGCGGTGTGTTCCGAGGATCGGGCGCAAGCTCTGCTACAAAACCTGCGTTCCTTGGTATAAAATGCATGCTTCACCCCAATAGCACCACATTTTTCACAAACAGCTGCAAAATAATGCTGTCAATAATACAAGGTCGTTTTGTCATTTACACAATGCACATATAATTTTTTTTACTTGCCTATGCCATCTTTGCGAATGGGAATGAAGTTCAAATCTGTATGGGGTTGATACGCAATTGGTGTTTTTAAAACAAGTCCTGGATGCTTTATTGGCTTTATTTTTCTGTTTCGATTGTCTTGTGTAGTTTGTGTGGCCGCATTACTCACTACTTGTTCTCTTTCTTCGTCACCCATATAATCTTCTAATGTTAAATATTCACTCATGTCCTGTCTTTCTGATTGTGAATCATAATCCTAAAAAACAATAAACAATTATCACAATGAGGAAAATTGGTGAACATTTATTTACTACGCATGTCAAACTCACTTGTTGTATCTCCTGGGCGTCGATGGCCTCCATGGCCTCGTCAGGCTCTGAACATTCATTTGGATATTGCGGTGGTAAATATCGCACCATTGTTGTGGGTGCTATCTGATGATTTCTAGGATCTTCGTAAGGGTGGGAGCCATGAGGGAAGAAGGGACTCTCAGCCTGACGAGGATCCAGCATCAGTTCATGAGTCGGCTCCCCGTGTACCATCATGTCCCCCATCCATACCATCCCCAGTTCGGGCAACCCAGGGATGGAAGCATAAACTGAATTCATACAAATATCCGTTCCTGTATTCGTACAACAATTAAGATGTAGTTATTAGATTGGAACGAGCAATTACGGATATATTAGGGGGCAGGATAGCGGGTGCTGGGAGTAGCGGATACTTTGACAAATACATTCGAACGCGACGCCAATAATATACTACTGCCGAGGGCATGTTTAACCTTTGCCCTCGAATAAAATCCTCGCGGCAAAGTGAGAAGGCAATTTGTATTAAAATCTCTACGAGACTCTGTTGCGTTTAACCGAACGGTCGCTGTGACTGTCGGCGATAGACGGTGGTGGATTAATGTACAAACCATTTGGTGCCTGCATCTCCATGACAAAGGGTCCGCCGTCGCGTATCTCGCTTATTTTTAACCGGTATTACCGCAAGCTGCGCTTATCGCAAAGTGTCTGTCCCATCTCGATTGACGCGCACCGAATCATCCCTCACGGACACCTCGTCGAGCTCACTTAATATTCCAGCATTTCTCGCAAACTCAGTCCCGAACAACACCGAACAATAGGGCAAAACATTCGGCGGTAGGCAGCATTCACTTCGGCCCCCACCAGCCTCATCTTCCCTGAGCAGTGCCGGTAATTTATGGGGAGAAGTTGCGTATTTCAGCGCCACTAAGTTCGCCCAAAATTGCTTACCTCTCATAGAAATAGCCTTATCGGTTCAATTTATAATTTAGTTATAATGTTTTTCAGACACTGTACTTGCTCGTAATCGTTGCATTTATGTAAAACAAACGATATAGCGTTTTAAAGTAAACTTAGTTTTTGGCTGGGAAGAGTTTAAATTGTTTGTTTCGCGAAAATGTATTAGTTACTGACTGGCGCTGTAGTAGATTCAAGGAACTTATTGTTTGTACATTCCAATCTGTGTTTTAAGTTATCGGCGCTCACTGCACTTTAAATGCACTCTGATTTAAAAACGTGAAACGACAACAAATTACTGAAATGACGTTTATTCAAAGTTTAGCGACGTGAGCATATCCTCCAACGATGATGCAAGTGGAAGTAAAAGATATTGTAGAGAAGAGTTTAGAAAAGGCTCGTGATCATGATAGAACTGGAAATGTTGGCAAGGCCTATGCTTATTACACGGTTGTTGCCGAATTGTGTCCCGAAAAAAGAATGGAAATTGAGAAGGCTTTTACCGATGTTTTATGTAGGATTGACGATTGTAATTAAATTAAGCGATTTACAAGGCTGCAGTGTTGTGATGATTTTTATTTTCAGGCGAATGGGGAATACAACTAGCACATAATAACAGATTTCAGGATGTATCCCTGTGTTATCAGCGATCGTTAGATATTTATCCAAATAATACGAGAATGTTGAATAATTTTGCAGCTCACTTGCTGAGGTAATGCATCTTTTCAAATGATTATTACGAATGATGACATGATTATAACATCTTATGACACTTAAAGGAATGATGATCCTATGGGGGCAATAACTTATTTAAAAAGAGCTTTGGCATTGGATCGCACTTTCTTGCCTGCAGAGAGGAATTTGCAAAATGCATATAGTATGGCTGTAGACCGATGGCACTTTACCATGTTAAATGACAAACGCAGAAACAATGCATTTGAACAGGCTATAAGAAAAAGAATATCGCAGGGATATGATAATGTGTTAGACATTGGAACAGGGACAGGTCTTCTAAGCTTATATGCCAAAGATGCAGGTGCTAAACAAGTTTATGCATGCGAATGTTCACCAGTAATGGCATCAATTGCCAAACAAGTATTTAAACACAATGATGCAGCAGATATAAAGCTAATTCCCAAATTATCATCTCACCTTGAAATTCCCACAGATATTCCAGAAAGGTCAGCTATTTCTTAAGGCAAAGTAAGCTTGTGTAACAACAAAAATCAGTACTGATTGTGTATATATATATTTTTTTTTTAGAGTAAGGTTAATAGTCACCGAAACATTTGATGCTGGCTTGTTTGGAGAGCTTGTAGTACCATCCATGATTAATGCACATGTTAATATTTTAGATACGGATGGAATGGGGATGGTAATACCTATGAGTGCTACTTTATACTCTACAGCAGCAGAATGCGAATACATTAGATACAGATCATCAGTTGTTTTCGATCGAATTAGGGATAATTGTTGTTTGAACTTTAGTGGCATCTGTGTATTGCCTGATGATGAGTATTATGACACAGAAAATCTGGAGAATGTCAAAATTAATTATGTTACTGAGCCTCAAGCACTCTTGACTGTTAATTTTACTGATCTCACTGAACTGGAGCAGTTTAGTATGGATGGTGTGAAAGGTGTTGTTCAGTCAACTTGTAGATATGATGGTATTATTGACGGTCTAGTCACTTGGTTTAAGCTGCATCTAGACGAAGAGATAACACTAGATTCATCTGCAGGAAAATCCTGCTGGCAATCTGCAGTATTTCCTGTTATTCCTACTGTTTGTAAACAAGGGGATGTTTTGTCGATTATAGCAGAAATGTGCCAGGATAAACTCAAATGTTCCTACAGTTCAAATTCGTCCGTCCGTCGAGATCAGGGTGAATTCGTGTACCGTTTACCCAAAGAAATTATTGCATTTTTAAATGACTCTGGTTATGTTAAATTGTTGTCCACTGTGGGCTATAGTCATGCTGAACGCAATATAAAAAATATATTGGATACGTCGCCTTTTCCAATATACGGACTAACCGTTTTAAAGGAGAACAAAAAATGCGAAACGCTTTATTATGAGACTGAAAATGAACTTCTTCGCCAGTTCATAGAACAAGTAGCGAAGAATAGTGGTGTAGGCGGAAGGGTGCGATTTATATCTAACTATAATGAAATAGACTGTCCTCTGCAGTCGGTGTTTATTCATAATTTTGATATGAAAGGCGAGTTAAAAGATTGGGGCCGCGACAGTTGCAGAGATTTTTTTAGGTACGAAATCTTGTCCTCAGAATATGGTAACAGAAAAACAAAGTAATTTTATAAAGGATTTTTCCAGTTCCTTGCTCGACGCAGATGGCATACTATTGCCAGAAAAAATATATTTAATGGGTCAACTTGTTTACTCGGAAGATTTACCTAAAATGGTATGCGTGAAAAATGAAAATCTTCAAAGAATGCCTGCTCAAACATCAGACAGTAGTACTTGCAGTTCCGAAAAGGTAGTTGTTTCTGCAATGATATAAAACATCGTTTGTCGTTTTTAAAGTGTATATTGCATGTTTACAGTATTCTGATGACGAAATAGAACCAGTTCAAGAAAGGTTGCTCGATTATACACATTACAAAATTGCAGATTACATAAACGAATTCAAGGTCTGGTTTAGAGATCATTGTGTTTTGTAAACAGTTCTGCTCGGTAGTGATCACATGTTTTTTTTCAGATTGATCAGGTTTTTGATCTGAACTCAAGTTTGTATTTATACGAATCAATAAGCGAAGCGAAAGTGCTGACGGAAATCGTTGAGAACGATACTGTCGAGTCCATTGTGAGATTTGAAAAAATACATGGCACAGGAAAAAAACTTATACCCAACGTTTTGATTTGTTGGTATAAAGTTTATCTTACCACAGATCACCTACACGATACCAAAGGAAACGAATCGTTTATGAACCATACTGCAATAGTGTTGGAGAACGAATTGAAGAACGTGATTACGCAAGCGAAGGACGTGGAGTTTAGGGTGTTTCAGTCTAATAGCTTAATAAAAATCACTGTGCTTAATACTTAATTTAAAAACGTGTCTTGTTTAAGTTATATCACTGTTTGCAGGTAGATTTTTCCACACAGAATGTACAATAAAATTTGTGATACACATAATAATACTAAGGGCAGTTTTGCACATGCTGTTTTTAATATGCTATGAGGTTTGAGTAAAAAATAAATCTTTTTCAAAAGTTGAATGTACCAATGCATTACATTTGAGCCAATGAAATACATTTATAAGAATATTGGTATATGTGCCAATGAATTACTTTTATAGTTTGCTTCTTACGGTGCTGGTATTTAAGTACTTGATTATATGCGGTACTAATATTTCAGGATTATTATTGTGAACATCATGGTTTCCAGGAATTATTAAGTATTCTATTTCCCTCCTGTCTTTCATGTATCGTATTTGCTGCTGGAATTGACTTATGTAAGACTCAGTTGCAAATAGAGCCAAAATCGGCGTAGTATTTTCTCTAAGCATGTTTATTGATTGCTCTAGATTTCTGCATGGCCTTATACGTTTTTTTATCCTAGGATCACGATTATACTTATATGAATTATCTCCTACTTTAGTTACGCTCCTTGGAAAGAGAGCTTCTGCAGCAGCAGTATTTAATGTTGAATTCCTCATATTTTTTAGCGCATATATAACTTCTTCTTTAGTGTATGTTCTGTTTATGTTATTGTTCTTCGTAGCATTATATGCATCAGTGTATAAATCTCTGAGTCGTTCTAGTGTATCATCATCATCTACAAAATAAGCTACAAATCCATCAATCACAATGACTTTCTCTAATTGTCCAGGGTACAAAGCTGCATAGCAGACAGCCAAATGGCTACCTAAACTATGACCTATGCAAATACACGTGTCCCATTTAAAGTGATCTATAATATAGCGTATAATATGGACGTAATTATAAAATTCTAACGGTACTCCAGGCGGAAAGTATGACGACAGTCCGTGTCCAGGCAAATCTATTGCCACATAATAGTAATTTCTCGGAAGAAGTTTCACCAGCCTATCAAAAGAACCGGCGTTGTCTAAAGTTCCATGTAGCATCAATACTGGCCGATTGGTCTTCAAACCCCACGCTTTTCCTGCGATGTGACCCCATGGTACTGGTACTCGAATTTCCATATATTCGAGAGGTGCCATTTTCCCCAAGAAAATTCCTCTATCGTTTCTCGATTGAGTGTTGAAAAAATGTGCCGAAAAATGTCTATCTGAAATAAACGACAGGTATCTATAAACTATAAATTTGTCGTGCAGCTTGAGAAATATTTAACACTGCATTCTACAATGTGTACGCTTTTAATCTTATAAAAATGATTACTTTACGACATATCGTTGATGTAAAGTGTTTGATAAAGCTTTCTACGGTGATCAAGGTTTGTTACGTTGCATTATTGCGATAGTATCGATATACGCAAGTCATGGCGCGATTATCCAACGTATTAAATATTAATCGTGTAATTGACTCGCAACGTGATAATGATAATGGAGCTGAATTGAATTTGAAAAAAATATTAGGCATAGACTCTGCAAATACTGTTGAAGCATTCAGACTTACAAGGTTTTTCGAGTTGATGGCAATGTTACGTGTTGTCTTTAGAATGGACGGACTTCCAATGTGGCGTTTCAATGCTAGTGTACTTCGGACCACTCGTTTATTCTTAATGAATAAAAACCGGCTTCCAATATCATACGTAAACCTTTTTATTCTATTGAACCTGACTGATAACTGCTAACAGATTTGCCAATCGTAAATTCTGGCAGTCCAATCGAGGTGGTCAAGGAGCAAATACCACTGCGTGACGAATATAACGATTGTAACATGAGTTGCATTAAAGTTAGGAATTACATCTTTTTATCTACCTTCTTCAATGAATATTGAATATAGACTTTGCAGTGTTAAGTCTGTAGTATTAGTAAACACTGTATTCAATGACTGATGTATCATTCGCAGTAATGTCGAGGTATATAAGATAATATAAAACGACAGCTCTTGTACAGAATTCTGATTTATTTTTAATATACAACGTATCCAGTGCAATTTGCAAAATGTACGAATAAATACACTTGAATAATAATAAATATATACAAATTCATAAACTGCAACCAAACGGAACGCTTCGTAATACAGATCTACGCAATGGGGAATTAATACGAGCGGCATCAAAATGCTGAAATTTATAAAGATTAAGGAATAAAATTTGGAAGAAGGAACTCAATGTCAATCAATTCATCTGGGTGGAAACCGTAGTAATTATAAAAGGCATCGATGCCATTTTCATCGTTGTCGTCGTGAAAGTCATTGTCGTCATCCTCTTCTTCTTCTTCTGGTATGAGTCCCCGATACAATTTGTTGAAACATGTCGAGTTAGTATTTTGGAAATGTACGTACGGGTTTTTCGGGTCCAATTTTGTTCCGCAGAGCCAACAGAAGAAGGTTTTACAATTCCAACAAGTCATCTTATTGCAACCATCCGATTTCTAAAACAAATTCAAACAGACAATGTTGACTATGTCGAGAAATGATGAAGCAAAATAATCGTTGTAGTAATGACCTCGATAGCGGCCCGGCAATGTGGACAGTGTTGACTGTTGGCAACGATCCAATTTTCTGACATTGTATTCTCCACCAGTGTTTGAATTCGCTTCTTTCCATAACGCTGCTCCATTTCGAGTTTCTTCGTTCCTGATCCTGTTAGGTATTCGTGAACTTTTTGTTTTATCTCAGCTGTAAGACAAATGTTAATTAATTTTGGTATAATATGCAGTAGAAGCTGTACTGCTTTTGCAGATACTTACCTGACTTAAATTTGCATGGCTCAATGCCATGATAAACCATCTTGCAATAAATACAAAATGTATATTGACAAACTGGACATCTTGCCATTTCTTCATCAGATTCACTGCTTACTGGATACTGACAACTACGTCTTGGACAATAAACTATATCTGACATTGTGTTTAAAGTGGCACTTAGCAATATAGAATCATATTTTGCAAACAATTCGGGATTGATGAGATCTTTGATCTGGAAATAAATTCATTATTACAGATTAGTTGGATAACAAAAGATGCATCTTTTTTTCCATACCTGGCTAGGTGTGGCATCCGAAGTACATTTGTCCTCTGGACAACAAATATTTTGAACATTGCCATCCTTTATTCGAACCTCTAAGTAACCACTAATGCAATCCTTACAAAATACATGAGAACATGGTAGGAATTGTGTACAATGCTCTCCAGGTTTGTCGCAGAAACAAATTTTACATGTGTAGAAGTTTTTCTTAAATTCAATTTGATTTCTCATTTCATTGTAGTCTAATAAAGACTGAATTGGATTTCTGCCTACAGGACAATCAGATATTGCTCTCTTGTCTATTAAACTTTGTTCCTGCTTTCTACGATTCTTGTGCCTCAATACGTTGCTAACGACTTTAGGGTCCATACCGTTCTTTTCATTTTGGTAACTGCCAGAAACCTCTTTGGACTCATTTTCTGCTTTATTTTTGTGTACACTTTGTGCTTTATCTAATGCCATCTTATAACGTGTATAGGCACTACTTATGCTGAGACATTCTTGAATGTCCAAAAAGCACAGTATATCGTCTTTCAGGAAGGCAACCCATGTAAATAAAATTTCTTGTCCCTTGTTCTCCTCCCATAATTCATCCAATTTTTTACAAAGTTTTGTTAATTCAGGTTGCTGTAGCCAACTTGAGCATATTGTGAACTTTGGAGGGGAACAAGAGGGATAATCATCTGGCAAGTTGACAAATAGTGAAATAGGTGGCAAGTGGGATATCTCAACTTTTTCTACCTCATCCGTGGGATTTCTGTTGTCCTTATATGTCACAGTATATCCCTTTGGGAGACTAATAAATATCTTAAATGTACATTGGTAACGTTGATTCTCTTTCCGATAAAAAAATTCCTCTCCATTGTAAATACTTTCCAGCACAACGATTTCGTCTGTCTGTTTCTCGTTGTCCATTGACTCCAAGAGTCTTTAATAGATGCTATTAATAAATATAGATGTATGGGCGTACAAAGCTTGACAGTCGGCACTTGTTTGTTAATTTCCTCGTGTTGAATGTTTGTGGTGCAATCCCAACTATCGCAAACGCATTCTAACTGACGTTTCAAGGTTATGCCCCGCTTAAATATTCGGATATATACCTATTTGAACTTTTGGTTAACGATGAATCGGAATACCTGATTGGCTAAAGGACTCGACCGAAATGTGACAGTGTAACAAACAATTTCAAATGAATTTCCTTTTTTTTATGCAATTCTGATGTAACACGATACAATTTCCTGATTTCCCACCACTCGCGACCGGTCTGCTCAATTATAGAAAAATTCCGATAGCGCTCATCTATCGATAGGTCTTATTCAGTCTTATTTGACATTAGTCTTCTCCTTACGTCTTATTAAAGTACCAACATTCTATCGTCCAATCGGCCGGCAAATATTCACTAGACCAATCTAATTCCTTGACAATTCTTAGCTCGGAGAAGTTATGCGGTTTCATGAGTACTGTAATTCGCTTCAGGCATTACGACCGTCATGCGAGCAATTTTGAACTGTATCAGTCGCGTGCGTGCATATCTCAAAGTTCAAACGCGCGAGGACAATTCCACTCCATGTCGACGGTGTCGCACCTAGTGCGTTACTAAACTGTACTAAACTCACTAATGGGACACTAGCGCTACCTAGTTGATCGCGCATGCGAACTATCTATTCCTCTGACCATTCCGACTTTCTAGGTCAGGCAGCAGTCGCCACTCACGTCGAGTTGCCCGCGGTGTATTCGATATTTCGGTTGGCAAAAGCTGGCCAGTCGCGTTACAGTGTCATGCGAGTGAGTCTTGGATCGTAGATCTGAACGTTTTCATGATGATAATGAGCCGATACGCGCGTGAAGTGCCCTAGACGCGTTAGATTGATCGATTAAGGACATACAACACATACACGTACTCCCTCGTTCGCTCACTCTTTCTCTTTCTCTCTCTCCCTCTCTTCTTGCCTCTCTCCTATCTCTTTCTCTGTCTTCTCTCTGTCTCTCTGTCACATACACACGCACATTCAAGAAGAAGCAACGGCGTCTTCCCTATCGAACGATATCGAATCGACAAGGGTCGGAATTTGAGGTGCGCCAGTTCATTAGGTACGTAAAACAAGTAGCATTCAATGTTAGCGTCATGACAATTGGAGCTTTTGTTGGCTCTTTTCGTATATAACGGGGGGTAGAGAAATTTCGTTGGCGTGGGCGGTATTTGGGCTCTCTCCGAGAGAAATGGCGATCGCGCGTTGCCGCGGTGGTGGGAATTTCGGATTTTTGTAAGAGTTTCGAGGACAATGGCGGAACACAGATTGTTTCGAGTAGATAACCGAGGAGAACGTTCTCCTTTTACCCGCTATGCTGGAACAGAAAATGAGTGTATGTGCCACGTGATATGAATGTATCACGTGGGTAATGAAGGAAAGCCGGTTTTGCTGTAATGAGAATATATTGACGAGGTTGACGCCGCGTTCATTGCTAAACGTTCCTGAGCCGATGTTTTCCGATTATCGGAACAGTCGGGCATCTGGACGTGCTCAATGTTTCTTGTACGGATATAAACGTTGGTTCTCTCATCTACTTGCAGACAGATGCTGGTTACTACTTCAGGTGTATCCATCGCCTTAGGGCCAAGGAGTTACAGGGAACGACCCTAAATCTTCCAGCATCCTGGAAGCCCCTGCTACCAGCCAGATTAACAGATTTGTCCTGCAAACATGGCGGAGGAATGTGCTAGCGAGGTGAAGTCTGCGGGGCCGTCATCTCCTAGGAGTCCACAGACAAATGCCAATGGTAAACAGAGCAGCCCGAACTCGCCTCAGAGGCAGCCAAGGAGAGTCAAGTTGACCCAGCAGCAATTGGACAGCTTGACAAAGGACGAGCTGGCAGTCAAGTGGCAAGAACAGGACTTGTATGTGGAGTGTCTTGAGGCGCAGGCCGCAGCCCAGGAAGGTACTGAGATATCACAAAAAAGAGTGAGATATCAATTCTCGCTCGAAAGCACATTTCTTATGAGAGAGTTATTGAATGGCGATGCTAGTTCCCCTCTGAATTATGGGATGAGACATTTCATAGGGACATTAAGATAGGGAAGAGAAATTAAGCGTTTGTGATTAGGATAATTAGACAGTTTCGTAACTAAGCGTGAGGGATGTTGATTGATTGGAACAAGGCAAATTGTTTAATCTTGAAAGAATTGATGTTAATGCACTTGTAAACAAATATGCCTACAGCAATCAGCATCTTATCGTAAACTTTTGTTTACAATGCTCTGGAGTTCACTTTGGCAATGTATTTCCTCGTATTTGCATTGAATGTATGTCAGCGTAAGAGAAATTTGCCAAAAGCACGTTACATAGGTATAGCATACTGGAAAATTGCGAAAATTTCATAAAAGCTTTCTCTTGTGGTGTGAGGTGCAAAAAGGAGGGTTTTTCAAAGATAATTGGTGAGATTTATTGGCAGTGTCAATGAGTGGAGTAGAAAATTCGTGAAATTTGCTGAGAGAATGGAAAAAGCACTAAGTGATATTTCCAAAAAAAAGTGATAAACGTGCCGGGAAGAGTTCTGTTGAAAGAATGTTCCAAAATAGGTGTGACAGTGCCACCAGTGTTAATCGTGCGTGCGTGTGTGTGCGTGTAAACATTGGATAACACAGCAACAGTCCCAGATGGCAGCTATCACTACGCATTGTCCTAGGGGAGGATAAAGAATGTGCTGCTGACAATTGAGATGGTCAAGGAACAGATCCATTGGCACTGGAAACAATTCCATTTCCTTTACCAGCTCTTCCTAATTTTCCTTGAAACAATCTCAACCTTTATTCACTGGATGAAATTACTTGATCAAATATTTGATACCTTCAAACCATTTTCACATTTCCATATTTAAAGATTCTCCTTTTATCCATGTTGTTTCTTTAATGTGCTATCTCAACGAGCAAGAATGGCCCAAATTCACGAGGATCTACAGCTCTCTGTTGGCATCATTGACATCACACGCAACATCAATGATTCTCATGCAGAAGAGAATATTCTTTTTCTCCAAAAATTGAGAGAAAAAGAGAGAGAGAGAGAAAGACAAACAGAATGAAATTACGAAAACGGCACGACGCAACAGCTCAGTCAAAGTATGCGACAAAAGTTAAACACCAAAATGTCTTGTCAGATAATTTAATCTCATTACTTACGAGTACAAATGCGTTTATTCTATAGGAAATTTGTCGATTCTTATGACCGGGAGATAGTCAATGAATAACTATTAATTGTTGTATGTTTATTTGCGGACGATTGAAATTTTTGCAGACCCTCGTGTGTTTCCGAGAATTTAACTTTGTCTTAGAAACTCATATATCGATAGCAATAATCTTTTTCTTTAGTAACACGCGTAACTGATAAGACCATTATCGATATTATAATATCAAATCGCCACGCGGTAGCAAGCAAATAATACCGCTTAAAAAACTGTAATAGAAGAAAATTAGGCGGCTTTGTACTCTAATCGCGCAAGATGGTATATTTCGAAACAGGGCGCGGATGTTTATTTTCCGAAGCACACGGAGGTCTTTGGAATGAGACTCCGAAGCGGGAAGATAATTGACAGAGTGTCCTGTTATAGGTGAACTAGCCTCGTTGAGAGAATCCGAGGATAAATACCGGCAGCAACATGCCGAAGCGTCTCATAGGGAGAAGATTCTTGTCAGAAGACTTGCATCGAAAGAGCAGGAGTTGCAAGAATACGTTGTACGTAGATGTTTATTAAATTTTGTACCTTAAGAGTTAACAATGGTCTAAGTCTAAGTTCAATCTCGCCTACGCGATGTCGACGTGACGACTCTAACGTGACCCAAGAGTGCTTAAATTCCCTTGAATTTTCATTGACACCGGTAGAATCAAATATCCGAGATGAAAGCCACCCACGCTCCGTCCGCCGCCGCATTAAGGTCGGTGTTACTAGACCCGGCTGTAAATATTCTCATCCAGAAACTGAGGCAGGAACTCGTTACGACGAAAGCGAAACTGGAGGACACCCAGAACGAACTCTCCGCGTGGAAGTTCACGCCCGACAGGTGAATACAGATAGGATATCTAAAGTAGTATTGATTTTCGGTCCACCGCCGACTGAGACATTATTCTGACTAACCGACACACTTGCAGCAACACGGGGAAGAGACTGATGGCCAAGTGCAGATTATTGTACCAGGAGAACGAGGAGCTTGGCCGAATGATTGCTAGCGGACGAATCGCGAAGCTGGAAGGAGAGCTCGCCTTGCAAAAGAGCTTCAGCGAGGAAGTTAAGAAGTCGCAGTCTGGTATATATCTTGTAATCTTCTTTCTGAGACCGATCTAACGAAGTACGTTCGCGGCCGGGGTGATAGACAGGAATGCTTCCGTAATTTCCAGAATTGGACGAGTTTCTGCAGGACCTCGACGAGGACGTGGAGGGAATGCAGAGCACTATCTACTTCCTTCAGCAGGAGCTGCGGAAGGCACGGGAGTCCGTGACGCTTCTCCAGCAAGAGAATTCCTCGCTAAAGTCTAACAGCGGCGAGAACAATCTGTCGAACGGCTTGTCGCCGCACACGCCGCCAATCAAGAAGGAGGAACTGGACGAGACGATTAACGACGCGAAGCCGTTGAAGTCGATGGAGGACAGTGAAGTGTGCAAAGGTGCTAGGACTCCACCGTTAACGAGGTCGCCGAAGAACGAGTTGGAGACTGAAAAGTCGGAGAGAATCAGCAAGCCCAATCAGGCAGATCACAATGACGAGAGTTCGAGCGACTCCGCAGCATTGATAATCAAGGTTGAGAACGAGGAGCTGAGTGATAGAGAGGAGGAACAACAGCCGGTCCAGCCTCAGAGTCAGCCTCAGTCTCAGCAACAGCAGCAACAGCAGCAACAACAGCAGCAGCAGTCACAGCAGCAGCAGCAGCAGCAACAGCAGCAGCAGCAGGAGGAGAACAGGAGCAAAAGATCGTTAAGGACTAAAAACCATAGCAGGGGTAGTGGTAAAACGAATGGGGAAGAGGTGCTAATTAGAACGACGAGGGGTAGGGAAAGGACAAAGAGGGACAAAAGTGCGCCAGGTAGTGACGATGAAAGGACGCACAAAAAGAAACGGCGGGAAAGTATTCTCTCGCTCGATTATAACGAGGCAGACGATGACGCGCTTGTTTTGACCAACGGCGAGACACTTCAGAGTGATCCGGAATGAGAGTTTTGCAGGCATTTTTGTCAAGGCGAGAACAACGTTTCACCTGAGAGAGGCTGACTGTCGTAAGCAAATTCGATTGAGTTATTTTAGGAAGTTGGGAATTCGTCGGTGTCGTCCGCGTTTGCGTGTAATGAAATAAAAAAAGAAGAAGAAGAAATATTGTCGGTGCAGAGATCGGGGTCTTCCGTTTAAAAAAAAAACTTTTCGTTTTCACTCCCGTCGACAGTCACGACCCGTTAGAGTCGGGTTCTCCAATGAGATTATACATATTATTTTCGAAACCCGACAGACATTTTCTTGGGAAGATGCTTGCAGACTCTTGTCGTGCAGTGTATAATTATCTTCTTATCGCGATGGTAAAAAAAAAAGGAAACCTTAACGATTGTACAACATTTGCATAATCCGTACTGTTCCGAAAGGACGTTAGTAATCTGAGGCTAGACTCTCTAGGGCAGGCGATTTTTTTTATGCAACAGTTACGGCGATGGAATTTTATCGTGTAAATATGCCCAGGCCGAGAAGACGTTTCAATTAAATATCAATATAACGAAAGACACTATTTGTATAAAAAAAAAAGAAACCCGTTAATATTACGTCCGATCGATTGCGGCAAAATTGTACAATGACAGTTATTTTTGCAAGGATTGCATATTTTGTTCAATATGTATACAGTGATCAATATTTCCTTTGCAGCCATCGATTACATGAGATGTAGCTTCCGGGTACTAATCAATTTTACTCATGAATTATCTGTAAATACACGACATCTGCAGACAGCGCTTTTAATTGTGTACTATAAGATTGGAATCTATTTGTTAATCGTACTGGAGCAAAAAGAAAACTTGTAAACTATTGAAAATACAAAACAAACATTAAGTTTATTGCAGACTGATCTCATAGGCGACGGCAGATCTTACACTCATAATTTTATCTTTAAGTTTTGGCAGGCTGCACAGATTGTAAAATACGTTTACATTACTTTTTTATATTATTCGTACATAATTAAAGAATACAGATTCGTTTTCTATTGCCTATTCATCGAAACGTGCATTTCAATTGACTTTCGGTTCACATTACTTAAACGATTTCTAGTGAACGAGATATAGAAATATCGTCTGGTATGAAATTCGCAGCAGGTAATGTAAAAAAAATTACTATCTTAATGACATTCTGTGCCAACACTTCCTTCATACTTTCAACACATTTTTTTCTACCGCCACGGTTCTTCGAAACTTAGATTTTTGTATTGCGTGACTGAAACAAACTTCCGTCATTTATCTTTTCATGTATGCAATCGTACGTGTATATATGTGTATATACATTTTATTGTTGACACGATAATAAGGACCTGAAATTAATAATCAAATTCGTCTTACCGATGAGGAACCAAAAGAACTTATAGAAAACACAGCAAATTAATTCTTAGACGTGTTCATTGGTGTCTGTATATATTTGTATATACGTTGTGTTGCAATAATGCTAGTGTGAAACGAATAGCGAGGTGATAATAAAGTATAAACGATTCTCTGTACTGTAGGAACTTTCAAAATTCATTCTCTCAAGCAAACCGGTTTTAAGTTTATAACGTTCAGTGATGCCGAAAATAAAGTACGAGGTTTATATCGATACTGGTTTATAACTACATGTACATATAAGTTCGGACAAACAAGACAATTCGTTTGTCGGTCACCTTTCGTTAACGTGACGTACGGCAAAGTGGAGCTGGACGGTACGAGGAAAAATTGGGGAATTTGAAACAGTTTGCGAACGTCGCGCGCGAAGTGCGCATGCGCGAATATTCTGTGGTCGCCGGCTTCGCGGTTTAGATCGCTCAGTAATCCGTGCGGCGTCGTACGAGAAATCAGGGGGAGAGGTTCCAGGCCCATTGTCAGCATCGTTTCGCATGATTTTCACTTAATATTCCGTATTGTTGGAGACATTCCTGTTTTTTCGAATCATGTTCGCTATCAGACGTGCTTTACTTTCCAACCCTCTGTAAGTTTACTGCACCATTGACGCCTTTTACCGTTAAATCTTGCGTTATATAATTTCTAACCTTTACGTCCTATGTCCGCTGCTCTCGTACGAAATAACGATTTATGCGAACACTTGCCAAGCAAATTGTAGTATCAATTTCCGAAAGATTTATTTACGTAACGTGACACGTACTTCATTACATGTTCAAGAAAGGAGGGCATCGTGAAAATTCCTCGATGAAAGTGGCTTTTGAAGCATTTTGATGCACCGAACTGCGCGTCGGCAATTCTTTTCGCGTTATTTATATACCAAAACAAAGTTAGAAAAAATTCGCGAAAGCTATTTCCACCATTCAACTTAGTCGAACTGTCAACGGCGAACAACAGCCGGCATTCGATTTCATATTGCGATGCAGCACTTCACCCAATTTCCTTGAAATGAAAATCCATTGCTACCCTGTAATTACGACGTTACACACCTTGACTCGCTCTACTTCTGTTTATTTCCGATAAGAGCGACGGACACGCATTAAGAAACGTCGAATATGTCGTAATTTTGTCAAATCGACAGAAAGGAAACGGTCGCGAGGGCAAAACATAGCCTCCCGGACCTTCCCTACGATTACAATGCCCTGGAGCCGATCATTTCGGCCGATATCATGAAGCTCCATCACTCCAAGCATCATGCCACCTACGTGAACAATCTGAACACGGCGGAGCAGAAGATGAAGGAGGCCGTTGCGAACGGCGACGTCAAGACTCAGATTGCCTTGGCGCCCGCTATCAAATTCAACGGGGGTGGCCATATCAATCACTCCATTTTTTGGTGCAATCTCTCGCCCTGCGGCGGACAAATGGATGGTAAGAGGGATCTGCGTGCTGGGTGGGCAAGGTGACGCAGTTGATCGAGAGATATATCGTGCCAGGCTAAATATAGTCCCTGTTTGACCAAAAGGTTCAGGGGGTATCGCTCCCTGGTTTGAACACTGATTGGAGAACGATCGAAAATTGCATGCCTGGCATCGGTTAAAAATCGAATTCGCCAAGCGGCGGCCCTGGTTCAGAGGCTGATCATTTGTATTTTGCAGCCGCTCTCAAGAATCAAATTGTATCCGACTTTGGCAGCGTTGACGCGATGAAGGCTGCCCTCTCCGAGGCTTCGATCGGCGTTCCTGGTTCCGGCTGGGGATGGCTGGGTTACTGTAAGAAGATGAAGCGTCTGGTGGTTACGACCTGCATGGTTCAGGACCCGCTGGAGGCGACGACCGGCCTGGTTCCCATCCTCGGCATCGACGTCTGGGAGCATGCCTACTATCTTCAGTACAAGAACGTTCGCCCGGACTACGTCAAGGCCATCTTCGACATCGTCAACTGGGAGGATTGCAGCGCACGCTTCCAGAAAGCTACGTCGTAGAACTTTTGTAACAACGACCTTTTATAACGGCAGATTAGTAATTAGGGATTATCGTAACTGAGACGACGGTCGGTCGTCGCTTCAGGAAATCGATAGCAATTGTGATAAGTCGATGGCTGGTTACATCTTGGCACATGCGAAGTGCGCACTGAAAGCGAACGAGGCAGGGAAGAGCAGTAAAATTGATATTGATTATAGCTATTTGTATTATTTCGGATTCCATCAATTATGTTATGCTCTCCGCGCCATCCCAGGCCTACCTTTCTCCACTTTTCGTTTCATTATTCACGGTCACGTCTGGGGGACGTGTACGTTTATTTATCCTCATGCCAAGCAGGCAGCGACATACGATGAGTACAATTATACCGAGGTGGGAAGACCTGTTCTCCAAACCCTTCTATCAGTATGTCCTATTTTTTTTACCCCAACTACTAACGTACGATAAGAATGCATAGCTGGGGTAAGGATCAATGAAGCGAAAGAAGTAACCGTATTTAGATCTGATACAAATTTAGTTCCACGCCGACATCTTGCGGCAGCTTCATCATTAAATTCTCATAACCCCAGTAGTGCTCTTGGTCTCGCAGTAAAGACAGTATTAATCTTCGATTACTTATAACCATTTATGTTTTACCTCAATAACGTTATAGTTCACCCAGCCATTTAATTACATCCAAAACTAATCCAATCCCAAACTGACCGTACACAACCTTTTCAGAATGTGATCCTGACCCATTCCAATTTCCCGCCCGACCAGTGCTGCCATCCTAGGGGAAAAAAGTATCTCGCTCAAAGTGACGCTCGTCTCCGAAGAGTTGGCAGACCTGCCAACTGACGGAAAGGAGGAAAAGGGCGCGTTGATAATCGATCGACCAGTTCTGACAGTCCAGTAGCGTCGCGATGCGAACGAACGTCGCGTGCAGAGGAACGTCGCGGAACTAGAACCAGTATGGCCGGAGGACCTCAGCTGTTTTCACGTCAGTGCTCGAGTATCTGGTGAGCGATACCAATATTAATCACTTCTCATCCGTTTACCGTCATCGATATTGTCCGCTCGGCGACGAGCACGCATAGCCCAACGTCCGGACAGTTCTTTGTTCGACCGACACCACTACTGACAGTCTCTGAAACCGCATACGCGTATCGGTGGGGTCGTGCCATCGCAAAGTGTTGCCCGCGATCAGTCGCGGAGTGTCACTTGAATTCGTTCTCGCGAATTCGACAGGCCTCCGTCGAGCGCGGTGAAATATTAATTTCGATCCCTGCGTCAATTGACATGTAAAGCTTGGCAGTGTCGCGTACCGATGTGGATATCCGGTGAGTCATGCACGACTTATTTACGGCCCCCTTTTGTATTTCGTATTTGTGCGCCTTCCCTCGCCGGAGCAGACGGCTTCTCCGTCCTCTGGCGTTTGCCAGTTTGGCGAGCGCCATTTTCAATATTTTGTTGTCGCCGCCCGAGCGCAGGGTATTTTCGCTCGCGTGCTCCGATAGCGGCCGATGAGTCATAGGGTGCGTGGTTGAGACGATCTTTTACGTCCCTCCGACCGCCCACCTTCTCGATATGCAAGGATCCTTGACGAGGCGGGCGTGTATCGATTCGACAATTTGCAGAAACTCGAGGGCTAACGCGACGATCAGCGTTTCGTTTTCTCGCGCTTTACAGGTATCCTGCCTTTTTTTTTGGAGAGCTTTGCTGGTGGAGTTGGATGAGAGGATGTTGAGGGTGGTTTCGAAGGTGTGTTGGCCGAGGAGGTGGTTTCGTGAAGGGGGTTGATTGATGTAGAGGGTTAATGAGACGTTTCGCAGACGTACCGACGCCTGTTCATCGACGTACCGAGTTCTACGTTTTGTTTGGAGGGGAGGTGTCCGTGCGTGGGCGCAGTTGAAGGATAATTTTTCGTTGTCAGGCGATGGGAAATTGGTACACGTCGATTACGGCACCGTACGGGATTGAAGGATGGTAGAATCGAATAATTACGGCGGTATTTGCGGTCTCCGGATGTCGGATGTTTCGTTTGTCGAGGCATCTTGACACGTTGATGCGCGTGTCAGTCTCTTCAGGAGGGTGCTGGTGTCTATATGTATGCCTTCTGCGACATGTTAGGGTGAAGTAACGGTAATATATATACCCATAATTGCGTCGTTTTGTACTACCTCGCAATAACCACAATTTCTGCCCTTTTTCACCACTATTTTCGTTCATAACTTGGAAACTCTTGCACTTAGAATAGTTCGGTTGCGATTTTCTTCAACCTCTTTTATCCATCTTTCATACCGTAGGACAATATTTAAGTGAGAAAGGTCTGTTTACAGTACAGCTGATAAAATAGCCATTTTTCACCGTTTTTCGACGTTTTTTCACCTTGTTTTGGCCATAATTCCGACAATATTGTACTTAGAAGGCTCCGCTTGCGATTTTTGTGATCCTCTCATTTTTTCGATGGTTTTTTGTCTGCAACTCTGTAACTAAAGCGAATTTCGACCAACGTCAAACGGCTCTCTGAGTTATTTTGGACCCCTTAGCAGGTAGCAAAAGGGCGATCCGATCCGCCGAGCTTTAATTTTTCGCAAAAATGAGAAGGGGTACCCCTTAAAAAATTCGTGATTTTTTAAATCGCCTGTAACTTTTGAACCAGCGATCAAAACCTATGATAATCATACATGCTCTTGAAGCTCTCGACGCGTACTTTAAGATAGGGCCATCGGCGAAAGTCGATCTTTAAAAAAATTTTTTTTTGCCTCCGAAAAATGGCTGCAACTTCGAAACTATTAGGAATTCGGAGCTTTGCTTGCGACCAACTTTTAGGGCGTGTTAAAATCTATGGGATAGGGTAAAGTACCCTCCATTGGTCGCTCAATGTGATATCAAAAGGATACGGCCGTCGGACATAGTCCATAGTAGGCCTAACACGCGGTATTAACGACTAAATTCACCAATGAGTCAAATAAATGCCACAAATATGCGTAAAAATACGTAGCAACCACCCTTCAATGATAAAATAATGGTACAAGTGTTGTATAGTAAGAATAAATAAGCTAAAGGTCTCTTAAACCAGCCGAACATATGACTGCATAGGCATAAAAGGCATTATACTGTCTCTTTGACCACGATTTCGAATAGATTCCATTTTTTCAGTTTCTACATGCACCGTAATACGGTATTTAGACTTCTGCGATACATATTAAAAGCGTACAGTAGTCAGACAACTTTAATATTTTCGCCAAGACATCCATTTATCCACTACGTGCTACAAAAATTCAAATGCACGACGTAAATTTGGTGTAAAACAATAATAGGTACGACGTGGAAAGTATAATTCCATGTCACCGTAACCATGCAACTCTTGTAAGGTACGATAATGTGACCAAAGATCCCGTAAACCCACAACGAACGTGGTAGGAGTAGTCCACTAAGTGCTAAACTCACGCTCTTCCCTATAACTTCGACTTTAATGCGTTTTATGGGGCGCCAGATGCTCCACACCAACTTATTTCCCCACCTCATTGACATACTAAAAGCACAAGCCACTCAAGCAACTTTCAAATTTTGACCAAAATATGCCTCAACCCTACAAGCCCTGAAGAAAGTGATTCCGACCACGTTCAAAGCGTTCTAACAATTAAAATAGTATTTGCACACGAATAAGATCCAACGACCCAGTCTCAAAGACCATCGAAAAAATGTGTGAATATCCTCTGGCGAGAAATTTCGAGTACGGGCCGAACAAGAGGGCAGCTTTCCAGCGCGTTCGAACGAAGAAGGGCCCTTGATCTTAGAAACACTAGATCTGGTGCCGCCGGATCAAGAGGTCTGCATCTCTTTGTCCACCGCGCTACCAACGCCGGGACAATTTATTTTGCCCCATTTGTCCCAGACTTCGTATCATCGGAACATTGAAAAATCGCCGCACAGCCGAGCGTCGATTCGTACGCCGACGCGTTAATCAATCACTCGAATCGAATCGACGATGGCATTGCCCCAATAAATTCGCTAGGTCACGCATCGTTCGCAATGCAAAGCTTTAATTAGCCACGGAAGAGCTGGATTGATCACGCGATAACGTGCGAACCGCGCGTTCGGATGGGAATTCATCAAAAAAGTATCGACAGTCTATCAGTGGAATAGCTGCCTAAAAGGTGGCATGGCACATCGGCGATTAAACGAAGTCCCACCGTCCCGGTAATCACATGCGTTTAACAGGGTGCATCTTGCGGTCGCGTATCGATAAGCTACTTTGACCCCGCACTCAGCTGCCCTCGATAAAACGCATTTATTACACTTCACCTTACCGCATGACCTTAATTGGTGTTTTGATCGCGGTGCTACCGCTTCCGCAGCATTGACTCTCGACTTCCTTGCCGATCCTCTCTCTCTTCCTCTCTCTCTCTCTCTCTCTCTCTCTCTCGATTAACGATCCTATCGAATCATCAGTATTCGCCTACCACGGCAACAGGTTACCGATGTCCATTAGGCTCAGCCAGGCTGTTACAAATATCCCTCTAATCCGAAACGTCCTCGACTCCCAAGCAAATTGGCCCTCGCAGTACGGCCAACCGAAAGCTCACCTTCCACCGCGAGAATCGTCCGCGACTTCGAGAAACATCCGATATTCTATTAAAGCCATACCTAATCAGATTACTTCGTCAACGATGCGTAACCGCAACGCTCCGAAGACGTTCCCCTCCGCCATCCGAACTGCCCACTGAACCAGCCGAACGACCCAACGCGGACCCACATGACCTTTCCAGAGCCCATCGAAAGGAGGAGAGAAAAAAAAGGACTGCCGTCCAATTTGAACGAGAGCCCGATCGATCGGTAGAATTGCGACGCGCACAGATTCATCGATTCGTCGGCGCTTGCAGCTCGGCTTGGAGAGCTGAACATCGGCGAAGGAACCAAAGGTGAACATCGAACCTCCTGGACTTTCCTTGGCCTCCCTTCATCGCCCTACTCGGGCCCCCCCTGTCGAATTGGCCCCCGTAAGACGAGAAGCGCGATTCGGGTGGCGTGGAAAATCAGACCGACGCCTGGCGTCCTCCTCCTCCTCCGTAAAACGATCCGGCGAAGCACCGTCGACCGGCAACCTTCCTCAAGTTCGTCTTGGAACAGTCTTCGGCTTCTCCGCACCTCCTCCGTAACGTCCTCCGGTCGTCATAGTGTCCGCTATTGATTGCTCCGGTGGAAATTGGCCGGCGCCGCCCGCGCCGCATCGGTCGATCGCTCGCCTCGCTCTCTCATCGTGACGTCACGCGCCCCGCTATTGATTCTCGCCCCGAAGCGACCCGCGATTGGTCCATGGCGGGAGAGCGGACGGGCACGACCCTGGACCAACGCGTCGATCGACGCGCGCAGAGCACGAGGCGTCCGGAGCACCGACGCCATTTTGTCTCGAGATCGTAATGCCTTTTCGAACTACCCAACTTTTTTCCCCTCTACCCCTCTGCCCGCCGCCGACTCGACTCTCTCTGTGTCAACCGACGCTTCGGAAGCGTATTAATTCCATTAGGGGTCCCTTGCGCGGCGGCTTTTCTTCATTTTCGTCGGGGGAATTCGAGCGGGGGCCATTAGTCGCTTGGCGTGTACCTACACCTAACTGATACGAGCGGAAATTGGGAAGGGTTCCGTTTTCGGGGCGAGAGGTGGGGCCGGATTTTAGCCACGCGTCGACGGAGAGGGGTCTGAATTATTTTGACAGCGCGGAGGGACTTGTCTGGGTCAACTCGTTCGAGTAGTCTCGCGGGGGTGGGAAGAAGGCGTTTAGCCGGGCATCGAATGGTCTAGACGGCCTTCCGCCATGTCGGCGAGTCCGTGGAACTTCTCGTTCATCTTTCCACGCACAATGGTCCCATAACGTCCCGCCGGCCGCGTGGGCCGTTAAGGTCTTGCGTCAGGACCGATCGTCACTGGCAGGCGTATCTACGTGCGAGCGTATCATTACCCGATGAGGGTGGAGGAGGAGGGGGTGGGGAGGGGGATTAAATCGTTAGGCGTAGGTGGCCGGACAGACGGGACGGGCAGGAAGCTTACAGAGAACGACGTCCCAATCGAAGGTGCATTGATATTCGCTTTATTTATGGCACCGAGTAATGGGCTTCTTTTCGTTCGGCGAGATTCTAGGCAAATGAGAGGGAAGCGAGGAATAAATGTCCGATATCGAGTGGTTCAGATCTGCCTTGAGGTGAGAGAGAAGGAAGCGGAATGAAGCTACAAGCTGAGGAGAATCTTTAAGACTGCCGCGTCGAACGCTCTATAGGCATCCAGTCATTGAACATCCCCCGACGCCAATTCCGCGGATTAATTCATTGAACAGTCGCGGACGAGCGTCGGTCTCGCTCGATTGGCAGCCTTTCGCGTCGCCAGGCCGCGGCTAATGAGGCGACGTTTCAATTAGTCGGCGAGTCGGCATTATCTCCGCCGTAAAGCGTCGCGATTGCCGTGGACGCCGACTCTTCAGCGTCGCTGACGCAATTCATCCGATAAGCTCGAATACTCGAGAACCCATTGTCCGATTTACATTTTTATCAGACCAGAGGGCCCGACGCCGACGAAAGCGTCGGTTACGTAACGAGAAAGAGGTGAGCGCAGACAATTGGCCAAGACTGAAAGAATATCCGGCGTCTAGAGTCTAGAGTCTAGAAGCGTTGGAAGCAGGAAGGAAAATGGATGCATAGATCGGATCGCTCGATCCTCGCCCCCGATCAGCCAATTACATCCCATTCGACGAGCCCATCGGCTCTCCACCGAAAAAGCAAACATTGACGAACGTCCGCGAGGCTGGCCCGCCGTCCCACGATATCACGTATTCCCCCTGACTTCCGGCACGCTTGCGCGAAATATCGAATCTGCACCCGACGCTACGCGCATGTGCAACTGGCCACCCTCGTCCTCTCGCTCTCACTCGTCATTCGACTTTCGACTCGCGAGGAACGAACGGCGTACATCGAACGCTTTTACGACGTTCGAAGGTAGAGAATTTTTCCTCCTCAGCGGTGGAGGCCCGAGAGTAGGCGAGGAGGAAGTTCGAGGCTCGTGCAGTGTCGTGGGGGTGCGTGCGTGCGGGGCCAGTGAGAATGACGCGTACGTGAGTGCGGCCGAGGGTCTGCCACCCGATATAATACGGATGTGTTGACTTCGCCTGAGTGTTCTGGGATTCGTCAATGTCGTCGAAGCCGTCTTCCCGACGCTCCTTCGCTACCCTGCCGCCCACGTCGCTGTTGGCGACTACGTCGTGGCCCGTGGCATCGAGCGACGTGTAACCGGACTAGGTATACTCGTTTTTCAACCCCCTTTTCTCAGCCTGCCTTCCGGAACCCAGGTACTGCTCGTACGAGCGACCGCTTTCCGTCGAAACGAACTGTATGCGTGGTAAAGAGAGGGTTAAATGTTGGTCCTCTCCGTCGCTAGGAATGTTGGGGGTAGTTTTTCGGCGAAGGTCCACAGACTGGCTGACGCACAGGTTCGTCAGGCTCGTCAGGCTTGATTCGTCGTTTGGTGCGTCATGAATCTGCGTCTTTAATGTGTGTTAGGTCATTAGGCTCCGTTCGTTCATTTTGTCAAGACTTCGTACAGTACATACGTCAGACGTGTGTACGGGAGGGTAGTACGAGGTGGTAGCGAGTCGAGCATAGACCAAAATGGCTGGCATCGTCGGTTCGAGGCTGAAAACAGTGATGCGGCTCGAGGAATGGTCAGACGTAGCGGTCCGACGTACCGAACGTACAAGGCGACTCATTTCACGTGCATCTGCAACGAAAGTTCATAGGTCAATGGCTGACGAGCCGTGCTGGGACAGCTTCGCTGACAGCCGACAAAGGAATTCACGTTATTATTCCTCACGCCTTATCAAACCTCGATCGTGCGATAAATTATGCGCTAACCGCGTCGGGTCGGGCGTGATCGATATCGGCCGGAGTTCGGCGTCGAACAGTCCGAAAATGAATATATCTGACCCACATCGAGAGAGAGTTTCCGCGAACTCCATTATCATTTTCCAGCCGACTCCGGCGTCATATATCGATCACGCTCGCGCGAGCACCGACAGTTTCTGCCGTCTCGAGGATGCACCCGGCCGGGTGCATCGCTGGTGGTAGTGGTAGCAGGAGCCTCCAAGTCTGGCACGAAGTCTGGCACGAAGTCTGCCTCGGCTCGCAGACGCGAAACACCGCCAGCGTGAACTTTTCCTCCGCAGCCTTTCCCTTCCGCGCTTTCAAGGAAACGGCACGCTTCATAGAAATAATGAAACGCCGCCGGTTCGGGCGCCGCATTCTTTACAGTCGCGCGCGATCAATGCCAGTGGTGCAGGTCAGTGAAAAATCGTACCTACGCGTACGGCAGCCTCGCGGATTTTCGTCTTGCGGCCACTTTGCGCGTCCGATCGATTTCCGCGAATTTTGACTGCGCCGATGGCCGCTGATTCATTCGCCCGATGAATCAGCAATTAAAGTCACCAGCGTCATTGGCCGGACGGGACGTCCACTCCGGCCGCACGGTATACTTATCATGCTACGCTCTCGCAGGTTCTTTTTTTAGATGGAATCTTTAATGAGAGGGGACGAGAATAGCGGACGGGGATGTCGGCCGACGGTGGCGTACGGTGGCCGTAAACAGGTCCTTAAATTTCTTTCATCCCTCCCCCGATGGGGAGTGCAAAGCGTACGGTGGGCTAGGATTACAAGTGATACGAGTCAAAGAGAAATCAGACGCCGACGTTCGCGCGACGTTTCCTTTCTATATTTGGAACTCGACCGAGGCCTCGCTCGTCCAACGAACGGCGAGAGCGACGGGCAAACCGACTGGAAGGATACCTCCGCTGACAATTGGCAGCTTGACACCGCGTCATTGACTCCTACGTACCCGGTGTCCTGACGCGAACTATAAACGTTCAGTCCTACGCGGAAACGTGGGCCAAACAAGGCTGCGCACGCTGCGGAGGGCAGCTGCAATTCGCACATGTCCTACGAATTCAGTATTTATCGCCGCCTGTCGTCCGATCAGCCGAGGCGCTCATTCCCCCATCGATTTCCGATATCCACGGCGCGCCGGAGATATTCGACAGATATTCCTACTTGCGAGGGCGTTGAATGAAAACGTTATTACGGCTTCGCAGAATGAGAATTCCGCGAGGGGATGAATCGTAGGGGGTGGCATCTTGACATCGTTCCGCGCCCGGATTTTATTTATTGCACCCACCCCCCACCCCCCTTCCGCGATCAAACGATCGTCGGCTGGCACATGCCAATTAGACGCCGGTATCCTATTGAATCCTCATCGTCGGCGTGTCGTGTAATTACGTGCGATTGGTGGGGTGGCTCGGTTTTCGGTACCGATGCTAGCGGAATTCATGCACCGGGTGCCGTTCATCTTCATTCTGCGCGGTGGGTGGGCGACTCGCGTCGGGCTCCTGTGGCTTTAATGAAGATCCATTATGTTTAATTACAGAGGCGTAGACGGAGAGGATCGACAAACCAGCCCCGCCGTCATCGCCGGCGGTGAGCGTACGCCGAGTTTAGCGGAAAAGCAGGGAAAATGTCGTCGGTAAAGGTGGCGGTGAGGGTACGGCCCTTCAACAATCGCGAGATATCGCGGGAGGCGCAATGCATCATCGAGATGAACGGCAATACCACATGTGAGTACAGCACTCTCTCTCTCTTTCTCTCTCATTTTTCTGCCGAGACGGCAAGTACGCACTGGTATAGGACACACGACTGTAGTGAAACTGTATACATGCGCGCGCGCGCGCGCGCACACATGCCAGCGAAGCCTCTTTTCGCGTCGCGAAAAATTCTGAGGCCCCGGAAGCAAACATCCTATCTTCTTCCTTCCATTAATTATGTATCCGTGTCAGCGCTCGTGGAATATATTTTGCTCATCAGGCGAGACCGAAATGCGCAGAATCATTACCGCCGTCCAAGTTCCGTCTCTTTCTTCCACCTTTCGACCCTACCACCCCCCTCCGGACCTCCCTCGTGCATGCTCTTTCTCTGTCTCCCTCTCCCTCTCTCTCACTCTCTCTCTCTCTCTCTCTCTCTCTCTCTCTCTCTCGCGCGCACATACTCTCTCCCTCAGAATCGATACTAAATTGCGCACTTTGGTGCCTCACTGTACGATGCATGCTTCCCCCGAAAATGCATCGAATCTGGACTCTACGCTTATCGTGCCGATCGTATTAGTCACCGACCTTAAACCGTGAACTCGTTAAGGCTCACGCACATCCTTGTCCGTGCGCGCGCGCGCGCGTGTGTGTGTATTCGTCGAGCGCGTATGCTGAATAGACTCGACAAACGGGTACGATCAATTACGGCATAATAATCACAGCTACGGCTCATACACGAATGAAACGTATGTAAATTTCTTCGTTTACTTTACTCGTTATAGCGATACTCAATCCGAAAGCACCGCCCGGCAGTAAAGATGCAGTCAAAAGCTTTAATTACGACTACTCGTACTTCTCCATGGACGTAAGTAGGCACTAATGATTTTTCCTTCGCCTTCCCGCGACGAATGTGCGAGCGGAAGCGCAATTCTGACCCTCGTATGTGGGTCAATTCGGGAATGGAACGTGTACGCTGGCTCGCCCTCGGAGCTGCCCGCGACCCGATAACTTTCATTAAAGTGACAAGAAAGGGAGTCACTGATACACGTTTGCGCCCGACGAGCTGGTCGTAACTTATTCGCGAATCCTCTTATGGGACTTATCGCGCTGCCGCTGATAGATCCAGCGGCGGGTCAAACTTAGGCCCCAGCAAATTTCCTGCGCGAAACTGGGTGGCCGTGTACACGTATCATGGATTCAGATGGATTCGAGTGAAATTAGACATTCGATTTTCGACAGAAATTAGACGGTTGGATTTGGACAGAAATTAGACAGCCGGATTTCGACAGAAATTAGACAGTCGGATTTCGACAGAAATGAGACAGTTGATTTTCGGCAGAAATTAGACAGTCGATTTTCGACAGAAATTAGACAGTCGGATTTCGACAGAAAGTAGACAGTCGGATTTTGACAGAAATTAGACAGTCGGATTTCGACAGAAATTAGACAGTCGATTTTCGGCAGAAATAAGACTGGAACGATTTCCATTGAATATACCAACTTGCGAACTTGGAATTAGACGCATTTAAAGAGAGGAGGGGAGTTGATGGAATACTTTTGCGTACTTTATAGCCGAGCGACGAGAATTACTCGTCGCAGATCATGGTCTACAAGGACATCGGCGAGGAAATGTTGGAGCACGCCTTCGAAGGTGAGTTCTTCCTTACGACGTTCGACGTATCTGAAACTCACACAGTTCCTCACGTGTCCGTAATCTGTCTTAGGCTACAACGTGTGCATCTTCGCATACGGCCAGACGGGCGCCGGTAAGTCCTACACGATGATGGGCAAGCAGGAGGACGGACAGGAAGGCATAATTCCCCAAATATGCAAGGACCTCTTCCGCAAGATAAGCCGCACCTCGAACGAGTGCTTAAAGTATTCCGTCGAGGTCAGCTACATGGAGATCTACTGCGAGCGTGTCAGGGATCTGCTGAACCCGAAGAACAAGGGCAACTTGCGAGTTCGCGAACATCCCCTGTTGGGACCCTACGTAGAGGATCTTTCAAAGTTGGCGGTGATGTCCTACCAGGACATTCACGACTTGATCGACGAGGGCAACAAAGCGAGGTAGGACTGTGACTGCCAATTAGACAAGTATTTCTACACGAGGGTGGTCGTTGTGACTGGAGGGTAAAAAACAAATTTTCGAATGAATTTCAGAACCGTGGCAGCGACGAACATGAACGAAACGTCGAGCAGGTCGCACGCGGTGTTCACAATATTCTTCACCCAGCAAAGACAAGACTCAGCTACCGGATTAGTAACGGAGAAGGTCAGCAAGATATCGCTGGTGGATCTGGCTGGATCTGAGAGGGCAGATTCGACAGGAGCGAAAGGCACCAGGCTGAAGGAGGGTGCGAACATCAACAAGAGCTTGACCACTCTTGGAAAAGTCATCAGTGCATTAGCCGAAATCGTGAGTATTCATTGGATAATTCGTTCGACGCTTGAAATAAAACGAGTCATGGACTAATTCCACGGTTTCCTTTCCTTATCTGCCATTAACTTTCTCATGGACTAGGCGGTAAGTTAATGTGACTTTCAGGCATTGCATTTGATAATGTTTGGACATTATACATAGTTGCGAGTAAGAATAATGGTGATCGTTTTTTGATCGATTTTTATGGTTTGTCGTTCTATCAGGCGACAAAGAAGAAGAAGAAGGCCGACTTCATACCTTACAGAGACTCTGTCCTCACGTGGTTACTCCGTGAGAACTTGGGAGGCAATTCCAAAACAGCCATGATCGCTGCTGTTAGTCCAGCCGATATTAATTACGACGAAACATTGTCCACACTGAGGCACGTCGTAAATTCTCTTCTCGGCATTTTTTTCTGCTGCTATTTTACTTAAACGTTTCGCTCGTATGTGCAGATATGCGGACAGAGCGAAACAGATCGTCTGCAAGGCTATTGTCAACGAGGATGCCAATGCCAAGCTCATCCGGGAGCTCAAGGAAGAGATACAAAAATTGCGCGAGCTTCTCAAGCAAGAAGGCATCGACGTACAAGAAGGTGAGTTACAAATATAAACGTAGACCACTCTATCTCGTTGAAAGATCCTACTGAGTCTCGATTCTGTTGGCAGATCTGTCGAGCTGCAATTAATTCCCTATGCTTGATTCATAGATTTCCCTGAGTAACGTATTATTTCGGTGTTCCAATCGAACGCATAAGTCTATTTAATCCCGGCATAGGGTTCGATTATGAATACAAACACGTCGTTCGATTGGATCGTCAGATATTGTAGATTCGACAGTTCTGCTTTGATAAAAAATACATAAATTCCATTAGGGTCAGATAGAAAATCTGTGAGAAATAAAAGAAACTGGTAATCGAAATATGAAATTATAAAACGTAAGTAGTATGCGCGTTAGACGAAGCCATTTACAGTATTCTTTTTTTGTCCCCTTTGCGCTCGACGTAGGGCCAGATGGCAAAGTCACTTATGAAAAGAAAGAATCTAGTAAGTAGCAAAATAAGAAAGAAACTCATATCAAAGAAGCAGACCTGGGCATTCGTTTCTTACTAGAAAAGGAGTGTAACACTATCCCTTTCAGGATCTCATTTCTTCACTCGACCATTTACAGTGCAACAATTTCTTCATCACGATCCGACCGTCTACCTTTGCGTACTTCAAAATTTCAACTGATTAGCACATTATTATTTCGTCACTGCATTCTTTATTCCCCGGCATTTAAGTTCGAGTAATGTCCACCAATGTCCAGATCTGCAGACTGTCACAGCCAAAGAACAAAAAATCATTACCAGGCAAAGATCCGTCACCCTAAGCGCTCTTGTAATATATATAAGCTTCATAAATCAGACATATATAAGCTTTATAATTGCGAGCCAAGCGCATAATTACGTGTGCATACATATATGTATATGGAGCAGTACAGCATATACATATATCTACCTGTTTGTATAAATGTGTATGTTGACAAGAAACTTTTTCATTTGCTTCGCGACAAGCCTTCAATATTAATTGTTTCTCTTTTCCTTTTTCAAATTTCTTTTTTACACGCGCGTGTGTATTGTCCTACCAAGCCTTAAGTGACTATCTGTTTAGTTATTACACCTCCAGTAGCCGAGGCATGTTGCAGCTTTTTACTCGAACTGTGTCGACCATCGTCGAGAAATGGGTATAAAACGAGCTCGACTGAGAAAGAAAGATAGCAGACCGATTCCGGATGGGGATCCCTACGATCGATGGAGAAAAAAAAAATTCAATTCTCGAACTAGCCCGACGATACAGAGTTGGAAAGAATATCTGCGATCGCACATTCTCGAGAGAGTTTGAGGCTTAAGCACGATATATCGATCGCCCGAAAAGAAACAGCCATGTAGCAAAGACGCGCTCGTAGTTACTGACGCGCGCAGTCCGAAGGGCGATGCATAATACGAGATAAAAATTATGTTTCGTTAGAGTACGCACGAGTAACATAGCTTTCTCCCCTTACATATTGCCGTTCCGCCCGTTTGAGTCCCTCGCTGAACAGTTCTTCTCGAACACCATATGCGTCTGCTTTTACTCTAACCCACCCCCCACCCCCAGCCCCACCCACCCCATTCTCTATTCATTCTCATCCATCCTCCGCTCCTACCGAACCAAAAATCCATCTCGATTCGTTGCATGGCACTGGATTTACCAATTTGGCCGAGCGTGTCTCGGAGGCTAACTTTAGATAAGTTCATTAATTCAACAGGATATGGCTTTTGATGTTTTCGAGACGCGGCCTGCCCCGTTGCACAGAATACGCCACGCTAAATTGGCACGAGGTACAGGTGCGCCGCGCGAAATTCATTATCGTCAAAATTCTGCTCCGCAGGGGACGAGATCGTTAGGGCGAACAATAATAACAAGCGCGAGGACGAGACAAAGGAGTCGAGATCAAGGATTCCGTCGCACACAACTTCCGCCATTGCTGAGGAGGCCGTGGATCAATTGCAGGCATCGGAGAAGCTAATTGCCGGTAGGCTTCTCATTTCGACGTCCTGTCGGCTCTGTGTGTGTGTGTGTGTGTGTGTGTGTGTGGGCTAGGTGCCTGATCAGAGTCTTACGGTGGGCGTGTCCTTGGAATTGCAGAGCTGAACGAGACATGGGAAGAGAAGCTGAAGCGCACGGAGTCCATTCGTCTTCAGCGGGAGGCAGTATTTGCCGAGATGGGAGTGGCCGTCAAGGAGGACGGCGTCACCGTCGGCGTCTTCTCGCCGAAGAAGACGCCCCACTTGGTCAACCTGAACGAGGACCCGCTCATGTCGGAGTGCCTGATTTATTACATCAAGGACGGCTTCACGCGAATAGGAAGCGCCGAGGCGAACATACCCCAGGACATTCAGCTTTGCGGCCCTTACATACTGAGCGAGCACTGCGTCTTCGAGAACCATGAAGGAATTATCACCCTGATGCCTAAGAAGGGAGCGTTGATCTACGTCAATGGCAGAGAAATCACCGAGCCGGTCATCCTCAAGACCGGGTCCAGGGTCATTCTCGGCAAGAATCATGTGTTCCGATTCAACCATCCCGATCAAGGTTGGTAGAGGATGCGCAATGTTCTGTGGACGGCCTATTGCAAGTACTGTTTCACTTTGTTCCAGTTCGCGAACGGAGAGAGAAAAGTTCGCCGGCCGAGACTCCAGGGAACGGTGAGACTGTGGACTGGAACTTTGCGCAGATCGAGTTGTTGGAGAAGCAGGGCATCGATCTGAAGGCCGAGATGGACAAGAGACTCAACGTTTTGGAAGAACAGTTCCGCAAGGAGAAGGAGGAGGCCGATCAGCTCTTCGAGGAGCAGCGAAAGGTCAGCTGAATCTTTGCTGTTTAAAGTTTAACCTTAGACGTTGGCTTAGTTCTACGATCTCTTCTTTCATTTTAGAGCTACGAGGCTCGAATAGACGCTCTGCAGAAGCAGGTGGAAGAGCAGAGTATGACCATGTCGATGTACAGCAGCTACACGCCAGAAGACTTCAACAATATTGAAGAGGATATCTTCGGTGAGTTTTAACGAAAGATTCGCTCTTGATTCACAATTTTACTGAGTTCTCCACCGCAAACTTTTTATTTCAACGAGAATCACCTGTTTCTTTGTACCCACACTGCGTGAACGAATCATTCTGCATTCATTGAAGCTCCGACACCGTCCGCGACACACGAGCCCGACTACCTTGATTTTCGATAAATAGAAACTTTGCGGCTGACATAGTTAGAACGATGCACACCCCTATCGCTGAATCGACTGCTTGGCTCCTCTGACTGTTTTGCCTGGCGATGGCTTGCATTTCAGTCAACCCCTTGTTTGACGCAGAGAGCAACTGGACCGAGAGAGAGTATCAGCTGGCCGCGTGGGCCTTTCGCAAGTGGAAGTATCATCAGTTCACCAGCTTAAGGGATGACCTCTGGGGCAACGCTATATTCCTTAAAGAGGCTAACGCCATTTCGGTCGAACTTAAGAAGAAGGTATTTTCTTTAACCGAATGCCAGCAGCCCATTTGACACCTTCTTCCACTTACACAAACATTTCACGTGTTTGCGCAGGTACAATTCCAATTCACACTGTTGACCGACACGTTGTACTCGCCGTTGCCTCCTGACCTCTTGCCCGCCATCGAGGATGAGGATGAAGAGGAGAGACCATTCCCACGAACGATCGTCGCCGTTGAGGTCCAGGACACGAAAAACGGTGCTACTCATTATTGGACCTTGGAGAAATTAAGGTTTGTCCTCAGGTTCCCTTGAGTTGAGGTATAATCGTCGTGGTTATTCTAGATAAAGGTCTAAGTATGTTTCGACGTTAGTTCAGCATTCGATTCGTGTTCCCTAATTCCGCGCTCGTATTCAAAATTCGGAGGTAAGTCAAAATCCAAAATTGCCACCGTGAGGCAGGGTGTAAATACGAAAATTCGGAGTCAATCTCTGTCTCTTACCTTTCTCTCCGACTCTCACGACTGCGTTCTCGGCAGTGAACGAACTCTGTTCACAGGATGGGTCATAATTGAATACGAGTTTCAGTCTGTCGCCGAGTGAACCGATTTCGTTCATGCGTTAGGATCCCGTTTGTCGAACCGGGCCTCGAGCGTAGAGAAATCGTAGAACGTTTACGAAAAAAAAAAAAGAAAAGAAAGAACCTCGACGACTCGCACCTCCAAATAATGAAACTTGAGCTCAGAAAGCGAAGAGCGCGATGGCGCGCGCGAGTAATAAATATTAACTTGTAGACAGCGCTTGGAGCTGATGCGACATGTGTACAACGAGGATTCGAGCCTCAGCACTCCGGAGGCTAAAGAGGATATTTTCCAATGCCTTATGGTCTACTCTAATCCGAAGTTCGCGTTCGCAAATCTTTTGCCTTCGAGGTTGGTGCTCGATCGCGATCGCGAGGCTCTCCTCTATCTCTCTTATCTTCTATCACGACGTGCATTCTACCTTTTCTTTCTCTTTCGTCTCATTCTTCTCTCCGTTTTCTTTCTCTCTTACTCTTCTCTTCATTTCTTCTGTTTCCCTATCAGCCGCACGCTTAAGGAGGCACTGTTGAAAAAAAAACTGAAAGATTACATACGTGTGCAATATTAGGCTTTGATCGAAATGCTAACGCGTGCTAACAACGAATTAGCATCGTGCGTTGATTAATGCGAGTGTCCTTGATTGTATTTCGCTTTGAGCGCAATGTTAGTTGACGCCGGTGCTAATTGCGAGATGAGCGGGAATAATGGAAAGATTGTACGGCGAAAGAGGTGTGCGATATATGTTCGGACGGACAGTAGAGCAGGCAGTCAATGTGTTAGACAGCTAATCGATTTGGCACTGCGACAAGCTGCATGCTTATGTACCATCTCTGCACTGCGAACTTTTCTTCTGAAAGCGTATATATATACATATATATATATACACGATCGGCCTGACACGATAATCAGAAACATTCATAGATATGCGAATTTTTCTGTGATGCGCGAGTCTTATAGAAGCTATTTTTTCTTGTAAGCTGTGAAACGCATCCTTACGGGATATGGAATTCATTTGCTTTTCAGGCAAAGGCTCGAACTAATGCGCGAAATGTATCACAATGAGGCCGAATTGTCTCCGACCTCTCCTGATTTCAATATCGAGTCGATCACTGGCGGAGATCCATTTTACGATCGTTTCCCATGGTTCCGCATGGTGGGCAGGTCAGTCTTACAAAGAACGCTTTACAGCTTCCATATAATTTACACAATTTTTGCTAATGTTTTCTTCCCTCCGTAGATCCTTTGTCTATCTGAGCAATTTAATGTATCCCGTTCCATTAATTCATAAAGTGGCCATTGTCAATGAGAAGGGTGACGTTAAGGGATACCTGCGCGTGGCCGTGCAAGCAGTTGTTGGTACGTAGTCAGTGTCTGTGTTCGGAGGGTAGAGGAAATGTCTGAACGTGTGCGTAATCAACCCTTCTTCTAGAAGAGGAAAACAGTGAATACTCAAGCGGAGTAAGACAGTCAGCGCGAATCTCGTTCGAGGACGATCTGTTCAGCGGCCACAAGCACTCGAAGCGCAGTACTCTGTTGGCTCAGACGCTGGAGAAGAATCGTCAGATACTGATGAACGAGGAGCGAGTCGTCGAGGGCCACAACGAGGTGCAGAAGGATACGAAGGACGAGGACGATATCGGCGATGCTGATAGCGGACGCGGCGATAGTTCAGTTTCGAGCGACATGAAAGAGGAAGAGTTGCCGGATCATTTGCAGACTGGCTCAGAGTTCACCTTCAGGGTCACCGTGCTACAGGCTATGGGCATTTCAACCGAGTACGCGGACATATTCTGTCAGTTCAAGTAAGTCACTAACCTTAGGTCACTGACCGCTGTTATTATTTTTTGCGGGCTGTGATAAAAGAATATTTTTGAATTATTACAGTTTCTTACATCGACACGATGAGGCATTCTCGACAGAGCCAGTGAAGAATACTGGAAAGGGCAATCCACCTGGATTCTACCACGTTCAGAATGTTAGTTTCCGCACGAACCTTATCAAGAATCTGTTACTGATTTACTTTTCTCTACTTTTGCAGATTACCGTCACGGTAACGAAATCGTTCCTGGAGTACTTGAAAACACAGCCGATCGTCTTCGAGGTCTTCGGCCATTACCAGCAGCACCCATTGCACAAGGACGCGAAGTTGGAATAGTAAGTGGACGTAGATTCAAGAAAATATATGCCATTATTTTATTCATGTATCGAGAGCCACGGAACATATCAATTTGTAGCAGCGTCCGTCAACCACCAAAGAGGATGCTTCCGCCATCCATTCCGATCAGTCAGCCTGTACGTTCACCCAAGTTTGGAAGCGTCTTGCCATCACCTAGCACGTCTCACGTTCACGCCAAGTACGACGTGCTAGTCTGGTTCGAGATTTGCGAGCTGGCACCCAACGGAGAATACGTTCCGTCTGTGGTGGATCACAGCGACGATCTGCCCTGCCGTGGCTTGTTCCTGCTTCATCAAGGCATTCAGCGAAGAATTCGCATCACGATAGTGCACGAGCCAGCCTCCGAGCTGAGATGGAAGGACGTCAGGGAGCTCGTAGTCGGCAGAATTAGAAACACACCCGAGCCAGAGGAGGAGGACAACGATTCCTCCGTCCTCTCGCTTGGTCTATTTCCTGGCGAATATCTGGAGGTTCCTGGCGACGATCGGTGTATGTTTAGGTTCGAAGCTGCTTGGGATAGCTCGCTTCATAATTCAGCGCTTCTGAACAGGGTCACCTCGTACGGAGAACAGATATTCATGACCATATCCGCGTATCTCGAGGTAAGTTTGCGAAGGTTCTATTGGATCGTTTGTCGAGGATATTTTTTATTGAACATCCGCTTATACACCTTCGTAGCTAGAGAATTGCGGAAGGCCAGCAATAATCACAAAGGACCTAAGCATGATAATATACGGCCGCGACGCGAGAGTTGGCCCGCGCTCGCTGAAGCATCTCTTCAGCGGAAGTTATCGTAATCAGGAAGCAAATCGATTGAGCGGCGTCTACGAGCTCGTCCTTCGGCGATCTTCGGAAGCAGGTAGCCCAGGTTTGTCCTGCCTGTCCCTTAGCGTAGTCCCTCCCCCCTCCCTCACATCGTGAACAGCCCCATCAACATGCTCATCGCCCTATCATCCCTTCACGCTATACACAGTGTCGCTCGGTGTGCAGAAATCCTGCTTGCTTTCCTTAACTCTAGCGTCCTGCTAGTCTGTCCTCAAACCGTGATGACATTCCATTTTAGGCGTGCAGAGAAGACAGCGTCGAGTCTTAGACACGAGTTCAACCTACGTGAGAGGTGAAGAGAATCTTCACGGATGGCGACCACGTGGCGATAGCCTGATCTTCGACCATCAATGGGAACTAGAGAAACTGACGAGATTGGAGGAGGTCGAAAGAGTCAGGCACACTCTCCTGCTGAGAGAGAAGCTTGGCATTGACAAAGTACCATTGTGCAATAAACCATTACACGATTTCACTAAGAGTGAGAAGGTATAAATTTGGGTTCATCGCGAAACAAAGCGGAATGAACAATCTTTGTTGCATTGATCTCTACAACAAACTCAGTCTGCGTTCGTTCGTTACTAATGGTTTTCTTCGCAGGAGGTTTGTAACATGGTAGCTAAGGCTACGAACGAACCCCATGCCAGCCCTGTAAAACTAAAGCGTTCGACTAGCAAAGACGTGTATGAACCATGGGAGATGACTGACAGAGAACGCGAGTTGGCGACGAAGTACATCAAGCTGATTCAGGGAAGGATTCCGAGCAAAGAACCGATTCTTCTCTCAGACGTTTCGCCCGGCGAGGACACAATGGCCGACATGTCGACGTCTATGATGTCGTCAGTGATCTCCTCGTCGTCTCAAGAGTCAGTATACAAGAGAGATTGCCTAAACGTTCAGCAGGTAAAACTCCGCTAACGTCCGAGTGCTCCTTTTGTTGCGGTTGTCCATGCTTTGTTCGTTCTTCTTCACGCCTACTCGATTCTATCACGTTCATCCGAACTTCATTGAAAAGCTTACCAAAATCACGAGACTCATAAAAAGCTATGAATTCAAACTGAGACAACCGCGACGCATCTATGTCATGTGAGCCCCGGTTATGGCGGAGTATTGCTTGCAGGCGTCGGGCAATGTAGTATGGCGCAGATGTAAGTCCTGCCTCCTTAGGTTGAGTTCGCCGGAGCGCGCGAGGCTCCAGGAGCTACAGGACAGCATGCTGGCCAGCGAGTCGGCCAATCAGGGCTGCACTGCACCCGCACCCTTGGGCACGAATTCACCCTCCAAGGAGAACCTCGTCCTCTACGTACCCGAGGTCGAGGAGATCAGGATCAGCCCCGTGATCGCTAGGAAGGGCTACTTGAACGTCCTCGAACACAAGACTAACGGCTGGAAGAAGCGTTGGGTGGTACGTGATAGGTTCATGATTCGCTTCTCTGTATTTACAGACTCCGTACTTAAAGTACACCCTTTGCAGGCCGTGCGCCGACCATACGTCTTGATCTTCCGCGAGGAGAAGGACCCCGTCGAAAGGGCCCTCATCAATTTGGCCACTGCACAAGTCGAATACTCCGAGGATCAGCTTGCAATGGTTAAAGTCCCCAATACATTCAGGTACGCTCTAGACTCTAATAATTTCAGACCTTCGTCAGCAGGAGCTGTAATCCTGTCCTGTTCACAGTGTCGTGACGAAACATAGAGGATACTTGCTGCAGACTCTGGGAGACAAGGAGGTGTACGACTGGCTGTACGCCATTAATCCTTTACTTGCAGGACAAATCAGGTAGATGGCCAACTGACGCTTGATACATCTGGTGAGTTAATTGTTCTGAAAATGAATTCTTTGCCCAGATCGAAGCTCGCGCGCAAGGGTCCGGCATCGGCGACCTTGACCAGCACCCCAATTGGTCTGGCACCGTCGCTGGATCAGAACAGCAACCCCGGCAAGTGAGTGCTCGACGGCCTGGCCGGCGTAAGTCGTGAGTTACTGCGCTGGTCCCACTCGGTCTTCGAGGCCGGGGAATTTTGCTCCGGGCTAAGGATCTCCGTTTGACTGACTTCGACTCACTTCGACAATTGGCTGAGCTTCGATTCGAGGGGTGGGCTTGAGAGTTCGGCGCGCCGAGGCAGACTCGGGATGAATCGAATTCGAAAAGAATCGGGCAGCTACGCCCGGTAGAGACTTCGCTTCGCAAGGTGTCGATTGAAGCTCGAAGTGAGGAGGAGTTGGGGAGGCGCGAGAGACGAACGATTTACGAGTATCCTTGCGACGATCCGTGGGGGGGCGTGATCTAAGTAGACGAAATTAGACAGACCTGGGCATCTCGCGTTATTTGGGTTGGAATGCGGAGTAATGGGCAATAAAGGGAGGGGGGGAAATGGTGACTCAAATTATTAATTGTTCTAACAGCTCTTCTACTATGAGTATACTTTTACCGAGTGAAAAGAATGAGAACGGCGTTTATCACGTTTCCCAATCAATCTGTCGCGGTCGAATTGTGGAATATTCGGACAACGAAGCGCCATTCAAATGGGGGGGGAACATTAAACTCGACGACGGGAAAGCTAATCGACCTCTTGTTCCGCCCAATGTGACGAATTCGCCGTGTTTTACTCGGGTCTGGGCAGGTGCAACCCTCTGGCCACGTTTCGCATAATGTGAAACGGCTTGGTCGACGAGGCCGTTAGGGGAGGTTTTCACTTTGGCGCGTCCTCAGCAAAGAGGCACGAGTCAGGAAGAGAGAACGGAAAGGTGGAGGATGGGGAGAGGCGGAGGAATGAGAGGAAGATCGCGATGGCCGGTGACGTTCGCGGAAAGCATTTTAATTGCCTAATAAACACATTCCTAAAGTGGATCGTCGGAGAGAGAGGGGACGAGGGGTGCTGGACGTGATACGAGTAGGAGGAGAACGTTCGTTTGACATAAGCACTGACGCTTCGAGAGATTGGTATATATTGTATTTAGACTCTGTTAAGTTTCGTCTCAGAGGGAGGGGGGGTTGAGTCGATTTGGCCGGGGGCTTCGATATTAGTTGTTAGGACTGTTTATTGTTCGTTTTCCTGTTTGTTTTTGTGAGGGGGATGATCGGATGTTCGGTGTGAATTTTCGGGGGCGCTCTCTCTCTCTCTCTCTCATATTTTGATTCGATCGTCGGTGGTTACTTTGTTGATTACATTAAGAATAATTCAATTGCCGTGGTGTAAGTACTAGGGAAGTAAAGGGGATGAACATTGACAGATGATTTGTATATCGATTAATTGGTCGGCAATCTTCTTTGACCATAGATATCTATTTATTTTATATTCGATGACAATATTTATTTTGAGCGTGATCGTTTCCGTGTATTGCGGGCAGGTCGTTGTTAATTTGTTAATTAAGAGATAAGGAGTCGTTCCATCGCTGTAAGTGTTTAATCGAGTGGGCGAACGAGTGGGGGTTGAAACGCGTGTATAGTATACCCAGTGGTCGGCAATCTTTCATCGGAACTCTTCTCCTCCCGCTCAACCGATCGTTACCTTATTGTGTTTTCTTGCCGGGTAAAAGAAAGAAAAATCGACGCGATCAGGAAGCTGACGTGGCAAATTAAACGTCGCGGCATACCGTCGTTCTACGTTTGAATGCTTAGCGCACCATAGCCGGAACAATGACGTACGTGTGTTTATGTACATTCTATAACGAAATATATTACAGCGACTATTATAATCTAATTGTATCGTTAAGGGACTAAGTTTTATTACGATTGCATTAATTGTACAGATGTATTAATCGACGGACGACGAGGAATAGAGTTTGTTCGTGTACCGAGTGGACGAACGATTATTTATACTAGTCTATATTGTATGTACATATTAATTTAAATTTTGCGTTTACAAAAGGTTGCCGACCATCGTCTCAACATGTGCAATCAAGTTTTTCGAATCGTCGTTCACTTATGATTTATCGAATTCGACTCGGCTAGGGCGTCGAGCATTATTTAAGGGTCGAAGGTGGGAAGACTTCAACTTGTTAGGAATCTCTTTGAATGAGAATATGCTGGGAACGCGATTCGCGCTACCCGGGGGGCTCCTTGGAACCTTACCCGACGAGCAAATGTATGAACAGGAAATGCCGGGAAGAGATACAGAGATAAACGCGCGATCGCTGTAGAGAAAATTTCTAATCACGCAAGAGCATTATAAATATAACGAGGGATAAATAAAAACAAACCCGTAACGCCGCTTAGACCATTCTATTCGCAAGCGGGCTGTATGAGGGAGTGAACCTTTGCGAATGGAGACGTCGCAGTGGCGATTAAGCTTCTTCGATTGATCGCTGACCGCCGTCAATCCTTTTAATTTAAGAGACAAGGGCAAGAACAAGAAGCGTCTGTCTGCCGATTACCGAGAGTGCGTTGAGTGGGCAAAGAATTTAGCGTGGGCGGACTTTAGGCGGGTGGGAGCTGGCACAGTGTGTGATCGAACGTGAAACGATGTACATACGACGTTGTTACGCACACAGTCGTGTAAGCGTGATTAATCGATTATAAACATTCCCATCGGACCTCGGCTTTTTATTGCGTTCCCGACGATCCCCGTTGCTCGCAAACGGGATTCTAATTAATTGCACCCCGCACCTCACGTGCTCCCGATGTCGTCCGCGTTTAGTCAAATGGTTTTTCGTTCCTTAGGACCGTTCTGTATGCCCGTACAAACGTATCTAAATAACATACTCATTGTGTTCCGACGGTTCCTTCGATTTAAGCCGATTAGACGTTCAATTCTTCATCGGCGGGAGTACACGATTTTTCGTTATGTCACTTTGGACAATTGCGTCGACTGTGGCGTGTGCGAACGGGGACGAATCTACAAACGAGAGGCTGTAAAAGTGGGCTCGCATTCCAGGTGTTGAACCATGATCTAGGCCGACTGAAGATCCGAGCTTTCGTCTGTTTTTTGTTTTTTTATTCTTTCGTTAGAGATCGAGACGGTCTTCGACCGTACTAACACTCCTCCTGATTTCGTGCAGTATTATTCTCCGATTAAGTAGGCGAATTTTATTAACTTGTACTTCGTTAACGTTAGGGTCGCGTTTAGGGAGTCGAGTCGGGCAAGGTTTGGACCTCGGCAGCTTAATGACCTCGGAACTTCGGTCGGTGCCGGTAGTGATCGTTGTTGACGGGGCGTATTGAGTGGCGAATTTTTTGAGGGGCAAGTGCATATGAGGACGAAATAGACAAAGGGGAGAAAGAGAGAGTGAATGGAGAGCGAAAGAGTAAGGGAAGGTTGAGGAGAGCGCGTGAAAGATTTGAAAGAGAGTGTGAACGTGCGCGAGAATGTTTTAATCGAGCGAAAGTGTGGGAGAGAAAGGTTGAGAGAGCGAAAGAGCGAAAGGGAGAGAGAGAGAGAGAGAGAGAGAGAGAGAGAGAGAGAAAGCGAGAGAAAGAGAGAGAGAGAGAGAGGCAGCGCGCGAGAGAGAACACGTTTGCTTATATACATACATTATATAGATAAAGTATATTCTATAAATATATATAAATAAATTTAATATTAAACTAAGCATTTTGTCAAACGTAAAACAGGACGAACGCGACGTTAAAGAAGTACGTCGAAGAGCTTGCAATGGTCGTCGAGGTATATGAAAAAATGTTGGGGGTGGGGTTGAGCTTCGGGATGAAAGATGAGACCCGGGAAACAATAAAAAAAAAGCAAAAAATACAATCGCGACGAATGCTCGATCTGTACCAAGTATGTAAGTTCATGTAATTGTTTGTAAGTTTAAACAAAACGACGATTGAAGAGTCTTTATCCCTGCGAGAGCCATTTCGTTCGGTCGTTTGCTATCGGGTATGTGCATCGATGCTGTAATACTTGTATTTATTATGATTATTACTTATGATTATTATTATTATGGTCATTCGCCTTACACTAGGGCTCACTATAAGTGGTATCGTGTAATAAATCGGTCAATAAAAGGCTTATGTGCTTAAGAAACACTTTGAAATATTGTAGCCACCCTTATACCCCACTGTTTTAACCAGAACAGCTGTGTGATTTACTGCTTATTAGGGTAATAATAATTAACCTTGGTGTAATGGATGGAACCTGCCTAGTGATTGTGGATAAGGGCAACAGGACATCAATAACATTCTATTCGAATGCCATAAGTGTAAGAGTACAAGGGATAAACTCAAAACCAAACTTCAAAGAATGTGGGTGGTGACTGGAAAAGGTGAGTTCTAACTTTGACGTAGAGATAGCGCGACCTGTACTGCCCGGGAGGTGCTGCCACCGGTGGCGAAGCCGTGAACTGTGTCGGGAGCCGAACGAGTTCTGACTGCGTCGTACAGATGGCGCAACATGTACTGCCCGGGAGGTGCTGCCACCGGTGGCGAAGCGGTGAACTGTGTCGGGAGCCGAACGAGTTCTGACTGCGTCGTAGAGGTGGCGCGACATGTACTGCCCGGGAGGTGCTGCCACCGATGGCGAAGCGGTGAACTGTGTCGGGAGCCGAACGAGTTCTGACTGCGTCGTAGAGGTGGCGCGACATGTACTGCCCGGGAGGTGCTGCCACCAGTGGCTCTCTCGTGAACTGCTTTAGTTAATACGTGGAACGGGTTCAGCAGATTCTGTAGAGATGGCGCAGCGTGCATTGCCCGGGAGGTGCTGCCTCCGGTGGTCAACTCGTAAATCGCGTCCAGCATTTTCTGCGTTCTAACTAAAATATGGAGTGGTTGGTAAAGGTAAACAAAGACGTGCTCATCACCGATTTGCATGAAACTTTGCAGAAACATCAATTTTTGCATAAAAATGAGATCTGTAGAAGCCAAAAAGCGCGCTCTCGTCTAATTTAAAAGTTATTAAGCGTTAAATTATAGTTATAAAACCTGCCTTGCACGGATAAGTTTGCAGGTAAAGTACGCGTATTTGAAATGAAATAATATTGAATTGGCGAAGGCTAGGTGTGGGCAAGGCTTCCCTTTTATTAATTACACAACTACAATTTGTATCTTATATAGAGTTTAGAGTCCATTCTATCTACATTCATTAGATTGAAGTTAACACTTGATAATGAAAGGGCATAGATGAATAAGACAGTGAAATGTGCCCCCTAACCGATTGAAATTCTGAATGGGCCATTCGATAGCTTATGAAAAAAGAAACATTTTTGTGAATTTTCAACTTTGTATCTCTACCGTGGGGGGCGGGGGAGGGTAAAATGTACTGTTCGCTTCTCCTACGATTTTCTCGGAATCTATTGGATAGAAAAAATTGAAAAAAATTAGAGTTACATCTGGTGATGGTGCGCACATTTCAGATTTTTTTTCAGATTTTTATATAAAATATCCAACGAGAAAAAAAATAAAAACCAAAAGGTGAGTCAAAAATTATTAATTTGACAACGAAGGAGGTCCGGATCATTGATGCCGCTTTTACCTGTGATGTAATATTAGAATTAACGTCTCTCTGATTTTTTTCATAATTTTTGATTTGGTGGAACAGTGTCGGAAAAATCAAAAACCGCGTCTCTGGTCAGTTTTTGCCTGTCAGAACACCGTATGAGATAAACTTTGGTTTCCTTTTTGTAACATTACTATTTCATAGGATATTTAATGTTATTAAGTACATAGAACAGTCGTAAGAGTGCGAAAAAACTAAATAAATGGAAAAAGTCTATGTTACAGTATAGCCTTATATGCTAAAAGATTGAAGATCAACCCAAGAACGTCGCTGGCGCAACTGACAAGGTGTCAGTCTTTTAAGTAGGAGAGAAACTTTTTGTCTGGGTTTCGAATCCTGTTAGATCCATTCTTCTTTTTCATTATTTTTTTTCTTTCTCATAAGCTTTTGCAGACCTTATTTTTATGCAAGTTAATGTTTAATATAGTCAGATAATAATAAGTCAGAGAACCGTTTCCCGTTGGTCAAAATTCGCATTAGTTTCGGAGTTACAGCCAAAAAACGGTAGGGCGATAGAGGATCGAAAGAAGATGATGAAAATGGCAAGCCGAGCTTCCTAGTCTTGACGTCGAATGTCGAATTTTAATGGGTAAGATTAATATTCAATAATTATTATGTCATATACTATTTTTCTTGTTAATAATTGGGTTCTTTCTATTTTTTACAGTACGTGTACCAAAAGAAGCAAAATTGCGTTCACTGTTGGCTTCCTTACTTACATTGCGGCACGTTATAATGGTCTTACTTACAATTAGCCGCTTCCACAGCAAAAGTGTTTATCTTTTCAAGACAGTTTTTAGTGTGTTACTTATTTACCTTTGCGCCTATATTAATATTAAATTATTAGAGACAATTATTATATAAGAAATTGTACGTATGTATGTATGTGAGCTGAGTATGCTGTATGTAGCGTGTATGCGAAGTACAACAATTGTATGGGAATTAGATTATAACTATGTAAGAAACATTTTTTACTGTATACTATTTTTCCTTACAATATATGTATTAAACGAAATTCTGTGTTCTCTAATTACTTAGTTATAAGATCCCATATATCCAATATCCCTCGCCGAAACCATGCCTTTTTCCGTTGTAACAAAGTTCACCAACTTCGATGAAATCTTATGGGATCACATGGAAATGCGATGGGAGAAGAAGGCAAGCGACTCTTCTATTCATCTCATATCGTGGAGAATTCCATTTTGATAGAAAACACTATGGGAATAGCGAGAAATCATCAAATATACGATGAGGCGAAAAATGTTAAAGTCTCGGTTAGGACTGGAATCAGTCAAGCGTTAAAATGTCGAAAATCTGACCAAGTAACAGGAACATAGAAGTACCGAAGAGGTGGCACAGCGAAACTTGGCGTGTTCAGTCAAGCGTGACGACTAAGAGTTTCTCAATTTTGCCCAAAATCAGACGAGTTAATAGGAACATAGGAGTACCGAAGAGGTGGCACTGCGAAACTCGGCGTGTTCAGTCAAGCGTGACGACTAAGAATTTCTGAATTTTGCCCAAAATCAGACGAGTTAATAGGAACATAGGAGTACCGAAGAGGTGGCACTGCGAAACTCGGCGTGTTCAGTCAAGCGTGACGACTAAGAATTTCTGAATTTTGCCCAATATCAGACGAGTTAATAGGAACATAGGAGTACCGAAGAGGTGGCACTGCGAAACTCTGCGTGTTCAGTCAAGCGTGACGATTAACATTTTCAGAATCTTGCCCAAATCACTGTACTTCTCTATGTTCCAAGTTTTCTTTCTCGTTCCTTTTATGTCTTCTATCGACTTCCCATTGGATATTTGTAATTCTGATTGCTTTCACTGATACTGTACGTGTAGCTTATGGTTTCCTTATGGCTTTCTTATGGTTTTTGCTAATATTGTCATCTCTCTAACTTAAAATCAATTCCTATCGTTTTCAATGGGTTTCGTATGGCGTTTCTGCGCTTGTAGTATTCTTTTACAATACTTACCGTATATTTTATGGACTTTATGGCTTCCCCTGAGTTCTGATGGTGTCTGATTTTCTTACCATTCTCGAAGTATTGTTTATGAATCTTGAACTTCCCGAAAAGGACAACGATGGACTTATAACTATTGTAAACGACGATGGGGAATAGGTGGGTTAGGAAAGTAATTGTTGAACGCTAATTTTGGTTTAATTTCTGGTATATTGTAAAATCATTGAATAATATACATTTCATGGTTCTTAATAAAAAAATCTTTCAAATAAATAGAATATTCGCACGTTCTCGCCGATAGTCCTATTCGATACAGCGCGTCAATAGCTTCAAGAAAATGTAGGATCATTATAGGTTTTGATCGCCGATTCCAAAGATACAGCTGGTTTTCTAAAATCGAGAAAATGGTAAAGGCGTTTTTTCCAGCCAAAAATCGAAAGTCGACGGATCGGATTCTCCTTTTGCTATCTTGTAGAGGGTCAAAAATAAGTCAGAGAGCCGTTTGTCGTTCGTCAAAATTCGCATTAGTTTCGGAGTTACAGCCGATTTTCTAAAATCTTCGGCCAAGACTCAATCCGAGTACCTGCATAATTTACAATTACCTACCTTCAAAGTGAGCGTCGTCGGTAATAACGGTTTCACTCTTGAAATCCGGTTCGACTATCTGCTAAAAGGTGATGTTCTGCAAACAAGTAGGTTCGTATCCCAGCTTCAATTTTTTAGTAGCGCAGACCCAGACCTCCTGACCTAGAAAACTCATCCGTACCCAGCAAGCGCAAATTCCTATTTAATTCGCAATATACCGAACGGCTTCGTCCTAATCCACTACCCCCAATCCATACAAAGAAAAGCATCTTAAGAGAAGTGTACATAATACTCGTCCCACTCAAACTGAAAATCATCCGCCACAGTATTAATCAACCCTCGTCCAGGCATCGGCTGCAGGCCCATGCAACGTTCCGCATGCATCTTTTCGATAAACGCACGAGAGAATACGAGACTGGCAAGGAGAACCCTGTCAAAGGTTCGGCCCGCATCCTAGCATCCCTTCTCCGTCTGTTGAAGCTAAATTAAAAGTCAGTCACCCATTTCCTCTTCCGACTCGCGCGCGCGCGCACACACCTACACGCCTGACCATCCTCCCGCGTGAGTGCGCGCCGATTTCACAGGACGTCGATCGCCGCGCGAGTAATCAGTGGCAAAAGACACGGCTTTTCGTCGCAATAAAGCTCGTCGTCCGTACGTCGCCTATTGGCTGACAGAACACTGGCCGCGTGTTAAATTAAAGTTTCACGCTGCAGCCACTCTCTCCCTTCTCACCCCCGCGCCCTACCCTTCTCCGTCCGACCGGAAAGCTAGAAGGTACGCTCCCTCGTCGGGGGAGGAAGTCGGCCGAGGATGAGGAACCCGAGGGGGTGGATCGTTGGCTGAGAGCCTACCTTGCACGTGGACTGGAGTAAAAAAATAATTTCCTCAGCCATCTAATCTTCTCTCACCGGCTACGCTCCGATATTGCTCGCGGTGCGTGCGCTGGGGGTTGAAAGCAGGGGCGGGGAGGGGTGGAGGAAAGTGGGTACGTGCTCGTGGAATATGCGTCGACGGGAGCGTAGGTTCCTTTCGGGTAAAGAGAAACTTCGCTTCCGGAGATGGTGGCGGCTGGTTATCCGCAGAATGTCCCCAGCTGCCGCCGAGGCGGCTAAACTCGGAGTTTAGCTTCTCAATGTAACGAACATTCCTTCGGCCAATCGGCCGAGGGTTTGCAGCTTGGCTAGACCGTGTCGCCCGTTATCGCTTAACATTTTGATCGCAAGCTTCCCTCGCGCTCGCCGCGACTTCGAACAAATTTCCGAAGAGTCGGAAGGAAGTTGGACAGTGAGAGAGACATCGTAGTAATCGTCGTATAATTTATTTTATTGTAACTACATTAATTTCTCTTATATATATGTATATATTTTTTATTTATATATTTATATATATATATATATATATAGCTTTTTCTGATAATAATTACATACAACGGTGTAACATTTATAATATCTTCATACACAACCTAACAACATTTAACGCAATTGCACGCAATTTTACTCACATCGTACACGTCGATCGCGAGAGGATAACGGAAAAACGAAACGGAAAAAGGAAATCGCTGCGTAACTTCGTTCATGCATACACACACCCACCCTCGCCGCAGCTTCTCTCGCTCGCCGTATGACCGAGTTTTTTTTTCTTCTTTTTATTCTTTTTAAGCGAAAGCGATCGTCCGAGCGAGTGAGACCCTCTCGCGCACACATCGAATTCTAGACATAGGTATGGCACACCGACACGCAGCTCGGCCGATTATCATCTCCCGCTGGCTGTCACATTCATTCCCTCATCGTTCTCGCTGTCATTGTCATGACAGTTCGCTACGAAATTCTTACCACTTAATACCCTTACCTCTTTTATACAACGACACGTGATCCGCGAGACGAAAGTCGGCGGGCTCCCTTGTTCGGGTTCCGGGCCGCCCGAGGATTGTCCTGCGCGAGGGCGCGTGACGTCACCGGCACGAATTGCCAATTTCTCGGAAACAGAGCCCGAAAGTCCGCCGAAGAGGCCGCGAAATGTCGGGAGCGGCGGATCGAACCGTTAGTCCGTATCGTCGGCTCGTCCTGGAGCCAGCTTACTTATTCCGGGACTCTAGGGGGTAGGGAGGGTGAAAGAGGTCCTTCCGCCACGCATCCCCTTGCCCTCGCCACCCCCTCCTCGTTCGCCGCAGGACAATTTCGACTCCCTACGCCCGAACTGCGGAGAATGTTCTCGGTCACGTTTCTCTCGTGCGGCGACATTTTCCGTTGGACTCGTTTTTTCCGCCTACGCAATTCCCGCCGACTTTCCTGCCCTCCCTCCCCTCCCTTTCCACCGACCTCTCTCCTCTTCACTCTCTCCGTTCGATCGTGAATATTTACAGGCACGCACGATTAAATCCGCAGGCACACGCTCGTTCGGCAGGCACACGCACACGCACGCAATAAACGGAGTCATGCACCACGCACAAATATATATATATATATTTCTGTTCCTCTCTGCTTTGTTAGCTTGCTGTTGTTCTTCTCAAATCGTATGTATATATATATATTTATTTCATATTATGTATTTATATATGTATACACGTAACATAGGTCTTCTGTACAGACTTCGGCCTTTCTCATTCTATCTTTTCTTATCTTATCCTTTTTTCTTCTTTTTTGGTTTGTTTCGTTATTATTATAGCCTAGCGTTGTCTGATTACGGACTACGTTGAAAAAATGTACATGCCCCAGGGAAAGTCTTCGAGAGCCGCCGTTGCCAGACGGATCGTTTGCCATTCTCGTTTCGTGTTAATCCCTTTGACTGCCGATCGTCGACGCGAGAAGGTAATAATCGCGAATCCCTCCTCGTTGAAGGGCCGAACTCCTTCCCTCCGTCCCTCTCGCTCCCAGGAGGAAAAGAAGGGTCTCTGTCCTACGACGCGATAATGGGATTTCGTTGCGGGAGGGTATCGCGATGACAAAAAGATACGATGAACGCGCCGGCAGTCAAAGGGTTAAAGTGAAATCGCTACCCAGCGAGGATTCCTCTTCATCGTTCGTCAGGGATTTGTTAAAATTGTGGTGTTAATTCGCATATTCCTCCTCTCTCCATATTTCGTCCCTTTATTCCTCTCTCTCTCTCTCTCTCTCTCTTTCTCACTCGATTTTACTCTCGATTTTACTCTCTGTCGTCGGCGGAGAATATTCCGCAAATTGGATTAGAAACGATATCGGGATTAGGCGAAACTCTTTCGTACTTCGACACAGATCACTACTGACGTTACGGATCCGCTAGTCGTAACAATTGGACACTAATTGGCGCTAGACTATCGTTTTTCCCGCTTTCGTAAGGATTACGCGGGCGCTACCGGATGCGGCGCGGGCGCGAGGACGCGCGTCCCGCGAGCGCGGCTGGGGGCAATTAGTAGAATAATAAATCGATAACTAGTAATTGACTAGTTCAAGTGTTCCGGGTGGTTGTCGGGCTAGCCCTCTTATTGCGCAGTCTACCGCAGAGAACCGCTAATCATCCCTTAACCGGCCGCCTTAGCTTCTTTAACTGGACGCCTCGAGGATATCATCCGTAACCTTCTCGTTACGCCCAGGCCCGTTCGGAGTATTATCGTTAATTACGTCGTTTAGGTCTCGAGCGGAGAGGAAGGTTACCTAGCGACCTTCCCTCTTGCCCTCCGCAACTTCGTTCATCGGTTCGTTTCGTCGCGCGAGAAAAGAGGAACGCGGAATCGCCGATGCCGCGGCCAGATAATTTATTCAAATTCAGCCGGCAGTCAATGGAGGAAGAGGAGGATCCGTCCACTTTCGTCGTTTATTATTAACCTGCCCGATGGTCGATCGAGTGACCCTTACCCTTACGGCGTCGAATGGAGGACGCCGAACGGTACGGCAAGCACGACTCGACTCGGTTCCGTTCCAGGTAGGTGGAGGAGGTGGAGGAGGAGGTGGACGAGGAGGTGGAGGAGGAGGGGGGAGGCATCTCGACGATTGTGTCGACGACGAGCCGATATCGAGGACCTCTTGCCTCCATTGGCCGACGAGTAGACGCTCGCTAATTAGCGGATTGACATTCATGTTAGGGACTCGCGACTCGAGAGGGCCGCCATCTTATCAGCTCTCTCTCTCTCTCTCTCTCTCTCTCTCTCTCCATCCCGCTCCCCTCATTTCACATCATAATTGACTAAGTATTGTTACGCGGCAAATTGCGCTTTCGACGCGATGTGGTCCCCATCAGATGACGCACACCTGGCCGATCACCGCCTACCGTTCGTAATGAGGCAAGGGTGAAGGACCCGGTCTGCTCATCCGTCGGTTGCAAAAAACTCGATTCGTCCAAAAAATCAGCCACCTTCCGATCGACAGTGTCAAGGGGTCTGACCTTGTCCCGACTCGACGTCCGGTGTCCGCGGATTCGAAAGAAGGATGCGGTACAAAAAATATTGGCTTCGACTCGGCGATCGAACCTTCTCACCTTTTGGTTCAGGGGGTGGGGGGTCGCGGGTGCGCCTTTTTTGAGTTGGGATTAAGCGAACGAAACTCTCGAACGCTCTCGTCGTCCACGTCCGCTGCGAAGGTTAGGTTGACAAGGTCGAGGTTCGATGTAAGGTAGAGATCGAATTCTACCTGGCGATCGATCCAGTTAGATCTCTGACTGGAAAACGTGAACCGATCGGGACGCTGGCTCGACTCGTAACCGCTTCCATTTTCGGACGTAGGACGAGGGCGAAACGGGGGTGGAAAAGAAAAATGGCGGACACCACGTATCCGGTAAAAGGTTCGTAACTGTCGCGCATCGGACGTCATCGAAGTCAGCGTGGGCGACCGGCTAGATTCCAAAGATTTTCTCTCAAACGGACCGGAATCAATTGAATCCGACAGACGTAGAAGCGCACGGGCGCGCGCGCGCACGGATTGGCGCGAAAAAATGTTCCCGGGGTATAATTTCGTTCGAGACATTTAGAGCCGTAAGCGCCGTTCAGAAGCGAGCTCCGAAAAAACAGGGGTTGGTCAAGTGCATGGGAGTCGTGTATACAAGCCAGCTCATACGTATTCGTACACGTTCGCACGCTCGTCGCCAGGCGAGTGTGTGCGTGCGTGCGTGCGTGCGTGTCGGGCAAATGTGCTTGCTCGTTCGACGAGTAAAAATCGCGTCCGACCAGCGCACTTTTGCCCCGACCTCACCCCCCGCACAGATGAACATGCTACGTTCCCGCACATATCTTGCACCCCCCTCCAGGAGCGCATTTTTTTTGTTGTTGTTCTTCTCTCGCGCCGGAATACACGAACCCGCGTGGAATTCAATTTTTCACCATTGCCGGCGGTAGGGGGGAAAAAGGATGATCCGCCGGCGCCAAAAGAGGATGGCCGACGGTGGCGTGGCAAGGATCGAGAAATTCGTTTATACCTTTTAAACACTAGAATTTGTATTATCATTATTATCATCGTTACTGGTATGCGTTTATATATTAGTTACGTTAACGTAATCTGAACTCACACACTCTCTCTCTTTCGCTCGATCTCTACATCATTCTCTCTTTCTTTCTCTTTCTCTCTCTCTCTCTCTCTCTCTCTCTCTTTCTCTCCCACTGAGGATCGCGATAAGTCCAGCTCATTCTGCGACGTCCTTACCTACCCAGCGGCAGAAAAGTTAATCGCCCGTGAGCCACCGGCACAGAACGTTCGGCAGAGCGTGCACGAATACGTAGGAGCGTACGAAGAGTCTCTCTCTATCTCTCGCACACACATTCTCTCTCCCTCCCTCTCTCTCTCTCTCACACTCTCCTTTGATCGAAGCATGCACGCTCGTAGTCGTCGTCATCGATTTACCGTCTCGAAGATAGGAGAAATAAAATATGAGCCCTTGATACGCTCACGTGTGTGGATATGTGTCTCCGGGCCGCGCGACGTCGGTACGTGTGTATACATATATATATATATATATATGTATATGTATATGTCTCTGTGTGTGCGTGTGTTCCGGGCTGACTTCGAGGCAGGGCTCGCAGACTGTATCGAGAAGGGTGGCCGCGAAACACGACGGAGTCATTTTCATTTTATTTTCCGCCTCTGACAGACCCCGATACAGGCTGCCAACGGTACACACTCGCACATAACACACACAAACGCATACATCTGTACAGACGTCGGTCCCCGTCACGATGGATCAAGTGGGATTAATTTGGAATTTGCCCGAATCTTCCCCCCACCGTCGAAATCGCGTCTCCGCACACTGGAGGAGTGGGGGATTGGGGAGGATTGGAGAGGGGAGAAATTGAATTATTTCCATGAATAATAATATAAGGCAACATTCGAACACCGCGAAGAAAGGGCGTCGCTCGTCAGGAGGATTGAACCGTTGAACGTTTGAACTGCCGATGGGCAGCGGGTTAATGCAATATCGATGCGTCGGGGGCTCACCATGGGAAATTAATGGAAAACGCGGGGAACGGCGCGTCGGTTACCGGATTACGATGCCGTACGTAATCGCGTGCCGGTAATGTATCCGTTTGTAAACGCAAATATAAATCCTGCCCGGTAAATCGACGAGTCGACCACTTTGGCCAGAAACGATTTATTAACCTTGCGCGCAATCGTCGCTTTAACGCCGACGCTTGTTTTTTGTTCTATCCTCTGTCATCCCGACTCTTCATACTCTTTCTCTCTCTCTCTCTCGCTCTCTTTCTCTCTCTCTCTCTCTCTCTCTCTCTCTCGCTCTCCGGCTAGCTAAATCAATCGCATACAGTCAAGCCGACGAATTTTCTGTTCTTAGTCTAATGCCGCGCGTTATAGATTGTCTATCACATTGACTGGAATTATCAACAGGATAAGAAAGTGTTTTTTTTTAGGGGGAGGGGATCGTCGATTAGCAAGGTATTCGTTTTAATTAACCATTATCATTAATAATTTCTTGCTCTCGCTCTCTATCTTCCCGCCTTCTCTCGCTGTCTTTCTCTACTAAACGTTAATTGGAAGAAGTTTCTCTCTTTCTGTCACTCTGCCTCTCTCTCTCTCTCTCTCTGTCGTATATCTACCCTGTAAAATTTGTTGTCTCACGAACTCGTTAGGCATTACAATATATAACTTACGCGTTATTTATTAGTCTGGGACAGAATTGGAATAACTGTTGCAGGCAATGAATTGACCGATTCTCGTATTCTCGTATTCTCGTATTCTCGTATTGACCGTCGAAGCCATCTAGCCTACAGGACTCTGACTCCCGTAGCGATCAGCACTCGGGATTCGAAAGGTAAAGCGACAGACGACCGTGCTAATGTTTCTAACCGCGCTTAGTGCCTTTCTCTCTCTCTCGCTCTCACAGGAAAGAAGAATCTGCGGCGCTCGCTCGCCGATCATCGCAAAGAAAGTATTCGAGTCCGACCCGGATGGTGCTGACGTCCTAAGCGACGATTACCTAAGGGTTATCCTCTGTTCCCCCTATTCCTCTATCTAGGCCCAGGCCGTTCATTCTCATCCCGAAAGGCGTGCGAACGCTGAAGCGCCGAACGTTTTTTTACGCGGAGAACGATGGCGTTACAAGATAAGCGTTTACGGTCATAGAGACTAACGTGTAACAAAGTTTCGTTGACGAGCGGGGAGAAACTCGTAAAGCTCAATGTATAAAAGTTTAATGGGATCGCGATGGGCGGGAGGAGAAGTTGTCGAATGATTTTTTGAAAGCGCGCTCGTTCCGCCGGCCGCGCCGAAACTCCGAGACCGGAAGTCCGGAAGTCCGGGCTTCCGCCGTTGGCGGAACGGGCGAGTAGGCCAAGAGCAGGGCGATTCCGTAATCTTTCTCTCTATTCTCTCTCTCTCTCTCTCTCCCTCTCTCCCCCTCTCTCTCTTCTTTCTACTCCTACATTTGCAATGCAAACGGCAACGCGCATCTGCCGTGCGCGTCCCGGAAGTGAAGATGGCAACCGCTGAGTGTAGCACGCGCGTGTATGTGAATCTCTATATATGTATATATATCATGTTATCATATATATATATATAAACGGTGTATATCTAAATACAGATGTACAGAGAGTGTATACGGATATCAACGTCGCAGTAGTCATTAAGTCCTATCGCTGTTGCTCACAATCAGCTTTCGTTCCTGGTAAACGCTCGACGATCTAAGCGTTCGTATTGACTCTGGTAGATGAAACTAAATGAACCCTTCCCGTTCTTATGCCCTTACGAATGTAAAACATCGGCGGTGCCTTTGGCGCTTGGCCGATTGTCCAGCTCTGCCCCCCCCCCCCCCCCCCCCCCCCCTCCCATTCGTGCGCTATCGGGCTAAAGTGATCTATCGTTCGCGGCCATGAGACTCTCTTCGGGATCGTTGCCCGACTGACGTCGTTGAATATCGGGCCGTCGATCAGATATCCGCAAGGCCGATATTTTACATTAATTACGCTCCGTGGGAACGAGGCTCCGCCCGGAATTTATTCGCCTTCCGTTCAAGTTCGGGATCGCGATCGATAGATCGTGCGCTGGTAACGAGCCTCGGGAATTCCTTCCCTTTGCGAAAGATCGCGGATCTCCCGCCATCGATCGCGATGCACAGATCGTTTAGGCCCGAAAATTCCACCTCCAAGCACGGCATGATGGAAAGCAGCCGTGCGGCTGATCATCAGAATTTTTATTATTGACTGCGTCGTACTATGTCTAGCGGCTACTTTAAGGGCTCGAAGTTAGGACTTTGATGGGCGAAGTACGGTGGAAAGCTCGTTAACAATTGTCCGAAGCAAGGTGTTCAGGAAGTATCTTCCTGATGGGACGTGATCAGCTTCTAGAACGATTACGCAGCTGGCTCTAGGATGAATGAAGGGTATCGCGAACGAACGTCATCCCTTAAATCTTTGAGAACTCGTTCTCAGGAAATCTCTGACGTCGGTCTTGGCCGTACGATCAAGGTCATCAGACCTGATCAACGTTGGGTGGCGTTGGAATCCGGCTCGGCGAAAAAACCGACCGATTCGGACAATCTACTGGAGGATCGACGGGGCGCAGCAATTTTATCTGGCACGCCGTAAATCGAAATCGTAGATTGGCCACAATATCGTTCATCCTTGGGGTGTCTATTCTCGATATCTCGTTTCACGTCGATGATCGCAAATAATCTCACGCTCTCTAGGCACTAATCGCGAACGTTCGAAGTCTGCGCGCCGATCGTCGACGGTTGAAGGATAGGAAGGCCAATGAAGGCCGATTGGGAGGGTGGGAGGGGGGGGTAGAGCAATTTTCGGATAAATAGTCGGCTCGATATGTTACGGCAAATCGGTGAGCGAGCTGCATCCGACGCGGAAAGTTTGCTCGCGCAAATATTTGGCCGGCGATTGTTTCCCGCTTAGATTTTATTCTGTTCGACGGCGAGCGGCGCGCAGAATTTGTCGACGACGTCGCAAATTTATTCCCCTCACTGACGCGCACGGCGGGCACTACGCTAATGATATGTGATGATTACGCTTACGATTACTAATAATTCGCGATAGGGGACGAACGTTTTGAAACGCTAAAAAGCCGCGCCCTCCGCTTTTTCGATTTTATTTACCTGTTCCGGCTGATTCGCCTGTCTTGGGCGTCCACCCTATTCCGTCACGTGACTTTGCAATATTCTCTATGGATTCTGACATCTTAACCCTCTGCAGACGTAATTCGAATAGTACATCCATTCCGTTGTAACTCGTTTGACGATTTTGGAAACGTCGCTAATTGTCTCCGTATTCCGGATTCCAGGCTTGGCAGCCTGAACAAAAATCCTACAGAGGGTCGTAATCTTCATTTCCCCATTCTCGGCTGCGCTTCGAAACGCGAGCGCAAAAATTATGCTCCCCGATAATGACCTTCAATGGCCGATCGGTTCGAATGCGAGCACGTCGTTACGGAAGATCCATCGGATTAAATCTTTCTCGCGCGGAGTTCGCTTTTTCGCAAAATTACGCGAGATACGAATTTCGCGTTCGATTCGTTGTTCGTCGCACACTCGTGCCTTTCCGCGATCCCGACGAGATCTTCGCGTACGTGCCACGATTCGAAACTCTTCGAACCTTCGTTAACGTCGACTCTAATTGTCCGTCGTCTAACTCTTTCGCGCGCAAAAATACATTTATGGGAAGGGGGGGTGGGGGTAGGGCGGTTGAAAATAATCGTTGAGACCACTTTGCTTTTATCAACGCTTCGATACGATTATCAAGACTAATCGACTAACCTAACCTTTAGTTAGAGCCTTAAAGATTCTGAGCTGTCAGCCGGGATCGAATTCTTCCAGCCTGCGGTACTGATGACCTTGACGTAAACGACAGTGCACACAAAGCCCAGTGTCGCACTGACATCTCGAATTCCGCGGATCGAGATATATACCCGGGCCGTTAATGGAATTACATGGCCCGGCGGGGAATTCGATAAAAAGAGGAGGGAGAAAAAAAAAAGGAGCTATCGGCAGATCACCTTCTCCCTTCCTGGCCTTCGATCAACAAGTACCGCTCGGGCTAATACGAGATCCCAGCTTTAATTCGGAGTCCGATGTGGCGGTGAGGGGGTAGGGGGGGGGGAAAGTTCCATCAAGCGCGGACGCGAAAGTGTCACCAGGCTTCGCGTGTTCGAATTCGTTCAAATTCGTTCGAATTCGTTGGAAATTCGTTCGTATTCGCTCGCCTCGAAAAAAAATCATTCGCTCGTTGTGTACTGTCGCTCGAATCTGATCAATTTCGACGAAATCCGTCGCGCTGGCGACGACTGACTGCCTCTTCTCGCTCGCTCACTGTCGCGAGGCCTAGACGGTCCTTAAATTGGGGGAGGGTAGGGATGGGGGAGCAATTCATATTTTAATAATAGGAATATCGCAAAATATCGGCGCCTCTATCGTTGGGGTCGGAGCACGCGAACAATTTCGTACGTGCCGACGCGATAAACTCACGTAGAAAATATGTTGTCTTTAACGAAAATACCAAAGACTCTCTTTATCCTTCGTCAGTTTCTACCCTCATTCTTCCACTATCATTCTTTCCCTTTCTCTCTTTCTCTCTCTTTCTCTCTCTCTCTCTCTCTCTCTCTCTCTCTCTCTCTCTCTCTATCTAGCTCTTTATATGCCGTCGCACGCCTCAAGTTCGCTTGGGAACGATGACAAACGTACTGCCAAAGCTCTATCCTACCTACGATCAATTCTCAGGGGAAAATGGGGGGTGATATTTTACAGTGCGGCTCATCCGGCCGTACATTAGCGCTTCACTAATTAATGCGTAATAAGGGTGATATGTACCAAATGGAAGATTCGTGTTTCTTGCGGGGCAAGTTCCCGATCCGTCGCGAGACGTCCTTCTCCGCTCGTTGCGGCAATCTTCTAATTAACCGAACCCGCACGCCCCCATCCGGCCCCCGGTTCCCTCGTCCACTCCCTCCCGTTCCTTTTTGTAATTGCCCATCCCCCTCCCCTCTCTCGTTACGCTCGCCCGACCAAGAGTGGGACGTCTCGCGACAAACGAACGCCTCGGTAATTCTTGTAAATTACACTTCTCCGAGATCGGATAACGATTCCTCTTAATTGCGAGGCTAGACTCTCGCGCCCGCGCGCGCGCACATATGTACGCACGACGAAGCGCGCGAGACGTCCGCTTTTTTCTCTTTTCTTTTCGTTCATTACAATGCGTTCGTCGATTCTAAATCTGACCGACGGTGACTCTTAACGTCTACGCTCAGAAAAGACTGGCTATCATCTACTTGATCACTGTTTCGCTCTCGTTCGCCGCGCGCGACTCAAGGTCGCACCGTGAATTGGTTATAGCTTTAATCTGTATAATGCGTATGTACATCGCTTAACAATAATATATCCTTTTTTTTTTAAGCTGTCTGCTACACCTTCTCCCTTTCTAACCCCTCCCCCTCCCCCGCCTCGCGTTTCTTTCGACTGGCAAAATAATGCGTTCGCTGTCCCTCCCTGCCCTCCCACCCCTTCGAAGACCATTCGACCGGGCACTGTCGGTCCAACTTTTGTCTCCGCTTCGTTTCCCCTCCCCTCCTCCCGCCACGTCTCTGCGCTAAGATCATTGTTCAGCGTCAAAAGTTACGCGAGCGAGGGCCCCGCCCGTAATTGGTTCGTTAAAACTTTGTATTTTACCGATTCCGGCTAAGGTACCGGACTCCCGTCCCTTTCTATCCCTCCGCAGCTTGCCCATCTGCCATCTTGTCGTATCACCGGCAAACGGGGGGGGGACTAATCCCTAGAAAAGGAGAGGGGGTGGGGTGGTGGAGGTGGGGGAAGGTTAACTTTTTTCAATGCCACCGCTTCCTCCCGCGCCCTCATCGTCGGTTATTAGGAGGCTAAGCTATCGTCTAGAAACTCTTTCGGAAGTGGCGCACTTGAATTTTCGAGTGAGGGACGGGGGGTGGGAATCGGGAGTGAGGAGGGAAGGGGGAGAACTCGAGCTTGGGGGCCCGAGAGTGACGTACTTCAACTTCAATATTTGAGAAGCCCCCGTGCGACGCGCTCCCGTTAATTGCTCGGTTCTTCAGCCTCTGCCTACCTATCTGCCTAAACCCACCTACCTATGCAACCCCCCCGCCTCGCCCCCTAAGTGGTGCGGCGAGACTACCTCAACCACCCTCTCTCCCCACCCTCTGCACAGGAGGACGGAACTGAAAAGATTCGCGCGGCGAAAAATAATTCCTTTCTTCTCAAGCTTCTGTTGCGCGCCGAAGAACAGACGCTGCCCCACCCCCCCCTCCCCCCACGCCGTTCGGTGCCCCAATATTGAATTTTCCACCCCGACAAAGGAGGAAGTTTTCCGCCCCTCTCCCTTAAGGGACCGGAGGAAGCGGCAGAGTGTTCGTCGATCCTCATAGCAGATCGCCGGGAAGGAATAGCGGCACTCTCCGGCCTCGGATCTTAAGCCGAATGGGGTAGATGGGTGGCAGGGGTGGGCGCGAGGAGGGAGGGGGCCAAAGGCAAAGGAAACAGAATGGAAAGAGAAAGAATGGCCGTCGTCATGGTGACCGTATCTGCTCGCACAGCTGCTCGAGGCAACGCAAAGGATGGATCGATATTCATCAACGCGTCGTTTCATCCTTTTTTTTTCGCTCTTTCTTTTCGGAAAATGACTTTCGACCCGGTTGTGGATAGGAGAGGGTGGGCGGATGTCGATCGGCGAGGTGGGACGGGACGTTCGGCATCTCGCTGGCCAGGATGGGACTCGAAAGGAGGAGCGGAACGGAATGAGATCCTTTTCGCGAACGTCTGATTTCGTTGCTGCCTTCTTCGGCGGATTCGAGGCATTTCGCCAAGGTGGCGAGTGAATATCGATTCTCAGCTTGCGAAAATAACCGCGGCCGTATTCGCTGATCGAAGGGGAAAAGGAAAGTTGAGCCATCGAACGCGTGAGAGGGCAAAAATTGCTAGGGGGTTGAGTTCCCAGACTTCAGACACGCGGCAGGATCAGCGACCTTGAAACGAGCGAATTAACGAGACGTACGTCGGGCCCCCAGGACTAATCTCCCCTTTTTTTAGTCAGTGTATTTTTTTGCTGATATATCTTAAGCGCTCATCTCTTCCAATCCTCACAATCTACACGACTAACGTCTGAACGCCTACTGTCCTGATTCACTATTCGTCTCGCTACCCTACTGCCCCCCCCCCCCCCACACCCCACCCGCTTCGGGTACCAAGCGTTATTGGCTGATTGTTGAAACTTGGACCGCAAACATTGTTTCTGCTTCTCGCTTTTTTATTCGTCGGCCGACGATCCGACCTCGTCGAAAGGGGAAAAAAATATGAGTTCTATTCTCTCTCTTACGGTCAATTGCGGACGGCTCAGCCGTGCTTTCTCTGGTCGAGCAGGCGTCGAAGGTCGTCCAGGACGACGATCGGTTGAGTCGTGAGTCGATATCGTCTTCCGCTGCTAAACTTCTTCCGTCCTGCCTGTCATCCACCTCTTTCTCTTTCTTTCTCTCTCTCTCTCTCTCTCTCTCTCTCTCTCGCACCGTCCACCGGATTCGCGGCTATGTCGCTCAGCTCGGAAGGAATGGATCGACTGTTCGCGATCGATTCTACAAGGCCGCGCTCAGGGCGAAGGTCGAGACCAGCAGCAGGATCAGGACGATGCGTCTCTCGATCAGATCGAGATCGACGGCGGACGACGAGACGCTGGATGCTATTGCGCTGTTGCAGGCCTTCGGTGCTGGATCTGCGAACAGGAGTCAAGGTCAGTGTTATATCCGGCGCCTAAGTGCCATTTCCACCTTCGAGGTGAAGACATAAGGTGCAGTGGGGTAAATCCGTACACGGGGCAAATCCGCACTAGGCCCTTATTTATTCGAATATACGTTGCATCGTACCAACTGTAAGGTAGAAATCTTCCTGGTTAGTATGCAATAGTTTGGATAGTATTCAACATGGTGGCAGCCATGTATTTCGTGATTCCACCGTTTAACTCGTTCGACAAAGTTCGTGTTACTAATAATAATTTCGGTTTTGCCTCATAATATAAGGATGTAAGATTCAATCATTTTTAAACAAGTTGATGCAGTTTTGTCCCAGTTTCGAGACAAGTGCGGCCTAGCGGCACTGTTTTTAATCTATTAAGAAAATCATAAGTTTCAGAAGATATTGTTAATCTGAATTAATGTAGCTTAAAGAGAAAACCGTGCGCTAAATAAAAACACTAAGATTATTAGGTTTTAGCGGAATAGATAGAAAATAAATCAGTTTAAAGTAAACTTTATATTTTCTGGGTCGGTTTTACCCCACTCCACCTTGCAATAAAGGAAAGGGCAGCGGTCAGTGTATTACATCTCCACTACCAACTCGCACCTTTTCCCCTTACGTATGTACATAATAGTGAGGAAAGCTGATGCCTGGTCAGAGAAATAAAAAAGGGGGGACAGAGAGAGGAGAGGAGAACTCTCGACATTTTCGGCTCCGGATTTAATTGCCGGCGAATGAATGTTTTGTTATCCGCTGGGCGCGACAGTGGTTAAATAATTCAGACCGATCGATTCTTCGCCGACCGTTTCCATGTCGACTATTTCATTATGCGAGTGGCCCGTTGTCCCGCCGACTCGAATGTTTGCGCGAATAATCTCGCGTCCCGTTTACGTGCCGGGCGCGTTACAAACGCGACTGGCCTGGCCGCATTTTCCGACGTTGGGAAGCTTTGAAAATAGAAGCCGCCTTGACCAATGCGATTTCGGCTCCCTCTCCCCTCTCTATTTTTCAGCTTCTTTGTCCTCGCTGTTTTTCGTCTGTCGGCCAGCGGAGCGGAGGCCAAATTCGGTGCGCGCACCTCTACCATTCTGATTGCGAGCGAAGGTTGGGAGACAAAGCGCGATAATTCGTTCGGACGAGCGGATTCGAACGAACGAACGGTAAAAGCGGACGGTAAGGCGAGTATGAGGAACAAATTCGGATTTATTCGGACTGATTCCGATTGATTCGACGTCGAGCTACGTTCCTTGCTTTACTTTATCAACGATCGGCGGATCTACCGATCTCGCCCAAACACGCCTGCGAACGATCGAAACTCTTTCCCTGTTCTTCCACATCTATCGAGTGATACGTACCTGGCACACCTTTGAGTCTGGGCAAAAATTCGTTCCAGAAGGCGCAGGCCGTGGTGCGGGGTCCGTTGCCGATGCCGTTCTCCCCGGCCTGGAAGATGTAGTACTTCGGCGAGTCCCTCGTGTACGGTGGCCAGCTATCGTCAGTGGGCTTCGGCTCGCTGGGAGAGAAAAATTCAAGCGTGCAGCGTAAATCTCAGCTACCGGAACGCAAAATTCTTCTCGGCCCGGCGCGAACTGCATTGACTGCATTGACCGCATTGACCGCATTGACTGCGGCTCGGCCGATGTTAGGCAGTGTGCGAGAGCAACGGGTTCTCACATATATCCACATCGGTTCACAATCGTGGGCCGGAAGTCGACGTGCACGTATTTTTCCTCCCTATTTTAACTCGCGATCCGTCCACCGTCCGGGCAATTATGCGATTTTCCCGGCACCGCTCTCGCAGGCTCCTTTATCAACCACGCCGCGAATGCGTCAGTCGAGGACCGTTTAATTCAAACTTTTTTCCTGCAAAGCTGGATGGAAAGAGAGCGAGCGAGCGAGAGAGAGAGGGGGTGGGGGGAGCAACGTGCCGCTTTTGGCTAGCAACATAATGCTAGCGGCTTTAAAGTTGAAATGAGCGAACTTGGAGCTCGCGGCCCTTTCGAGCGTGCGGCCCGAGAATTTCAAAAGCGATCGTTTCAGCCGTTCTTCCCTCTCACTCCCCCCACCTTCATCATCCCCCACCGATGCGACGTCCTGCGGGCCGAAAATTTGCCTGAGGGAAAACTGATGCTACTTACCCCGAGTAGGCGAACTGCGAGAAGGTCAATATCATATGCAGGGAGAGCTCCTTCTCCCGCTGGCTGTAGTTGAGGGACTCGTTCAGGGGGTGGCCGAAGACGTATTGAATTTCATCCCCGTGCATCACGCCCATCCACTCGCCCCAGAGGTTCGTGCTCGTTTTCTGCAAAACACGTTGGCGCAAAACGTACGTTGAAAAACGTCCCTCTTCCTCGCGCGCGTTTTGTCGCGGAATTTAATATCCGTCATCTCGCTACGCGACAGGGGTACGGGGGGTAGGTGAAAGGGGAGGGTAGGGGTGGATAGGGGCGCGTAAGGAGCTTAGGGAGATGAAACGTTGCGTCTGCAGGAAGCGGGACGATTCTCACAAATCAGCCGGACAGATATTCTTGAGCTTTAATTCTCGTGCGCGGGAGGGTAGTTTCGGGGCTGACCCTCGGCCGCACGACAGGGTGTCCTATGGACGTACGGCGGGGCTGGGGAGGGGTGGCAAAGGCGGAAGTGTATAAGGACGTTGCCGCACAATCGTACGATGTCACTCGGCATCGGCGACGTCACGGTACGAGGAAATCAATCATGGAGGCCTCCCGAGGGTTGGGAGGCAGGTCGATGGTAATTATTACTCAATTTCCCCTCCTTTCGAGCTCGGCAAAGGTTAGACCGCAAGACGTATAGCTCCGGTCCGGTCGGAGGTGGGGGGTGGGGGGGGGGGGCCGATCGTGGCGATGTAAAGTCCACATATTAAAGTGCCTACAGGGGTGGTCCCTGCGAGAGGACTGATCCTATCCGTTCCCCTCGTACACGTGTAGCTCTCACGGGGGTGACAGGGGGATGGAAGGGGGTAGTTGCCGGCGGGAAGGGTAAGAGTTCGTAAGGGCAAGAGGCGTGTGCGCGCCCCCGTCTCGCGGACGTACAGCACGTGGCGTTACGAAAGCGTGTTTACACTTCGCCCCCGGAGGGTATCGATCCTCGCCTGGCCCAGAAACGGGGGGTGAGAAAAATTTGCCGGCGGAAAAACGGGAGATAGAGAGCCGATAGCCGTGAAAGCGGTCGCCCACGGCGATATTGCCGGCCAAATCGGATCTATGATTAATTAGTCTCCTCGAGGGACGAGAGGGGGGCTGGAAAGAGAGTGGAGAGGGGTGAGGGATGCAACAGCGGAGGATAACGAAATTTCACGCGCCCGACGCCGACGTTCCGTTTGCAGCGCCATCGATCGTAATGTCATTACGGGGCGCGTTCTTACTACGGGCTGTCAGCGGGACCCCTACTGCCGCCCTTTGTGAGTTTAAGGATCGTTAAAATTAACGATGTTTGCGGAACACCGCGGGCGAATACAATAATTGCGGGAGGGTGAGCGTGCGCGCGCGAACGAGCCCAAGTCGGCCGGAGGCAACCATTCGACGTTCGGTGATGTTAACCGATCCACTTTGCACCCTGAACCTTCCCGTCCTTTGGGAAAAACGTGGCGGACGGCTCGGTGGCTGGAAAGAGGGGGGGAGTGGGGGGTGAGGACCACGTTGGAGTTTCCCGGTGACAAAAGTTTCGCAGTGAGGAGCGTTAGCTGGCCGGAAAAGCCGTGAAATTCGCGCGAGGCGCGCTGACAAAGTCAAGGCTGCCCGAGAGAGAGTCTGAAGGAGGCTGGGAGGGTGGGGTTGGCCGGAGGGATGGTATACACAGATAGAGGGGCATATACGAGGGAAAGTAGCGGACGTTAAAACCGTACGGAAGATGGCCGGGCTCGTACTTCGTCGCGGCGAGGAAGTTAACACTTGCGCATTCAAAACTTAGCTCGTAGCCTAACGCGTTCGTCAGCGGCTGGAGTGGGAGAGGGACGGTCCGGGAAGGGGATGGGGAGGGGAGGGGGTAGGAGAAGGAGGAGAAGGATGGCAAGTACCCTCGTCGAGGAGGAGAGAAACGGGATCAAGGAGAGGACAAAGTGTCCGCTGCGACACACGCCGCGCGCGTCCTTTGTTGTTGCCCGTGGAAGCGGACAATGGCGGTCGGTGCCTCGGTTCCTTTTAATTATGCGCGTTTTCTTCAAGTTCCCGCGCGAAATTGATTCCGAGAGGCTCTCGCTGGCTGCGGGCTAACGAAGGAAGCGCGCAAAGTTTTTTTAACGGGTCGTTAGACAGCCGAGTGCGTGGCGTAAACGACAGAAGAGTGCGTCGGGTGTACGATCGTCGGGATCTGGTAGCATGGATCTGATGGCTCGGATCTGGTAGCACGGATCTGATGCCTTGGATCCGGTAGCCTGCAAACCGACGGCCTTTAAAGTCCAATGTCGTCGGCCGCCGAGTAATAAAGGAAACTATCAAACTGTGCTCTCTGCGGTGCGATTAACTCTCGAGGCGTCGTTCGTTCTCTCTTCTTTCTCTCTCTCTCTCTCCTCCGTCCTTTTTCTCCTACCCCCTCCAACTCCATCTTAGAGCAAAGACGGAGGATATCGCGATTTAATGTCTCGAGATTGCGTAATTCGCGAGCGAGCCTCGCGACATTCGCGCCGCAGGACACGTACTAATGTTAGGAAATAGAACGAGCGGCCGACTCCTAAGTTCCGTCCCACTTTCTTCCCCCCTCCCCCTACCCGCTCCTTCCGGTTTTAACCCATTTCCCCGGCGCGGAACACGTGACTGCTTTTCCTCGGGGCGAAAATGTGCCCGTCCGCACAGCGGAGTATTATGTAAGAAAATGTTTCCGCGACGCTCGCGGCGAGAGAGAGAGAGAGAGAGAGAGAGAGCGGAAAAGACTCCCGGCCGACTCCGAGGTTTCCGCTGAAGGGAGAGATTCATTGAACGAGCTTCGAAGGGGGGTAAAGGGGTGTGCGCGGGGGTTGGCCGGAGGAATGCCTCTACGTGTACGGGCAATCGCGCGTAATTAAGTAACCCAGCGAGTTGCCAAAGAAAGTTACTCTCTGCGAAAGGCGAGTCCGCTTGGCCACGATTCATTAAATTCGCAGAAAGGGCAGGAGGGTGGAGGGGACGTGGGCGGGGGACGGGGGGCTGCTAAGAACCGTTTACCGCGAGCCCTACCCCGCCCTCTCGCCCACCTGTACCGAAAAGGTCCATTAAACGACGATCTTCAGGTATGCGCCAGCCGCGGATGGAAATCAAAGTTCTTAATGGCGTCATAACTTTTTAGCGAGCTCGAGTATTCAAAAGCGTCGCGTACTCTCCGCACATACGCACGCACACGAACGTGTGCCCACGCGGGACGCACAGGGGGGAGCGGAGGGGGGGGGGGGGAATGGAAATGGAGTCGGCGACCTGATTCCGCCCGATTCGCTCTCGGCTTAGCGCATTTTAAAAAAAGGCGAGGGTTGAGCGGGTGGGGGCCGTTCGAGTGTCAAGATTTTCATGCTGCATACGCCCCCCCCCGCCCCCCGCCTTCCCGGCGGGCATGCTTTTAACGGCGTCTACTCTCGAATAAAAGGTCTCGTCTTCGAGGCGCCACTGGGAAACTTGTCCTCGGCATTTCTATGGAATTCGTGGGACGGGCCCGAGCGTTATTGTATTTACGCTTCCGCGGCTTCGCAAGAAAAATGAGCGCGCCTTCCTCGTCGGACGAGGAGGATTTATCCGGAAGTCCTCGCGATTTTCCTTCTTCCGCGATGGGTGGATGGGAGGGAAGTGGGGGTGGTCGTTTTGGCCAATGTCGTCGTCGTCGTCGCGCCGTACGTGAGAGGTTCGGAGGTAGAGGAGGTGGAGGAGGTCTAACAAGATGGAGCACCCCGGAGTCTCGCGACGAATACTTCATGAGATCTCACCCGCGAAACTGGATTAGACACCGGCACCGGAAAACCCAGTTCTTTCCCCAGTGCTCCCCTTTCCGTGGCCCAGATGTGTAACGGCACGCCGATAGGTCCCCTTATGGATCCCTGTTAAATATTGACCGATATCGATGCGGAAGACGATTCTGACTGACGTGCGATCAGCCTAATAATCTTCGGTGGTTCATTTATTCAAACACGGAACTTTGTTCGCTTTTTATCGTTCGAATCCTCGACCTGTCAGAATATGCCAAATTCGAAAAATGGGTAAAGTCGAAAATAGGGAACAGTGGAAAATTGATTAGAGAGGTTAATAATGCAAGGAAGAAGTCAAGTGTTTAGCTGAAATTTCGACGCTGGTTCTTTTTCAAGGTTCGATCGATATATCTCGTCTGTTGGCTATATCGATGCGGAGGACAATTTTGACTGACGTGCAATCAGTCTAATAATCTTCGATAGTTAGTTTATTCAAACACGGAACTTTGTTCGCTATTTATCGTTCGAATCCTCGACCTGTCAGAATATGGCAAATTCGAAAAATGGGTAAAGTCGAAAATAGGGAACAGTGGAAAATTGATTAGAGAGGTTAATAATGCAAGGAAGAAGTCAAGTGTTTAGCTGATATTTCGATACTGGTTCTTATTCAAGGTTCGATCGATACATCTCGTCTGTTGGCTATTTCTCGGCTGACACCGTTTCGTTCGGGACGGTTTCGACGGTAACGAGGGTGCAAAATTCCGAGTTAAGATAGGATTCTCTCGAGATCGAACAGTCGTCGATTGTCAGGAGAGGAGGCGTTCTGACATTTTCCACCGGGAAACTCTATTCGCGTACCCGCGGTCCGCATTCTGGGCTGATAATTATTAGCACTGCAAATAACTCGTTTGCCCGCCCCGCCGACGGCCCAGCGGGCGCTAAGGGCAAAGGTGAACTATTTTTTAAGCACCGCGACCGAGCTCTGACACGGATTTCTTGCCTTTTTTACCCTTCCCCCTTCCTGCCCTTCTACGGTTAGGGACTCGCCGAATATCGAGAACGTCGGGGTCAGTTCGGTACCGTCAGCTCTGATCGGAAACGAATCCGCTCCAAGCTTCAGCCCTGCACCCTTCGCAATCCGGAAGTGTGACCCTTTGACGTCCTACGCAGCCCGGAAACCGTTCAGACGACAGTGAAGTTGACAATGGGAACTTGATATCAGAAATATTCACGGCGCCCTTTAAAACTTCTCGACACGCAAGCCGACCGAAAAAAAGGACAGCTACGACGGTAGAAAGGGGTGGAAAAGGAAAACATATAACGTCCCGTGATTTACGGTGGAAATTTAATTAAAACGAAGAACGTATAACCGCCGGAATTTGACGCGGGGGGTCGAGTGAAAAAAAGAATTTGGATTCGTTTAATTAAATGAAAGGCGAGGTGGAGGGGGGGGGGGGGGAGGGGATGGGGCGCGGCCCGCAGCGGAAATAACGGTTAATCAATGCGGGCTGCGTAACTGGCCGGGTAGGAGACGCGGAAGGGAAAATAAACGTGACCGTGGGAAGCGCATAATCCGCGGGCAGCTTTCTTAATAAATTGCCCGCTTCCGTATTGAAATTTTCGGCGACTATCCGCCCGTTTTGCTCCGCATCGCGTCCGTCCCGGTCGCGCAGGTGATTTAAGCCGGCCAATTCATTCGCCGCCTTTGACATTTCAATGCGAGAGCCAGGCGTCGCTCCCGGATAAGGACAAAGGAGTGGTGCGGGGGTGGCAGGGCAGGAGGGGGATGGTAGGTGGTTGACTGCCGGCGGAGAGCGGAAAGTAGTGCGAAAATTATACGGCCATGTTCGAGGGACAATGGGCGAGCTGTTTCTCGAGGCCATATTTCTCAGACTCGCGAGAGGCCAATTTAAGTTGGCCACTGTTCAACCTGCTCGCAGTCTAAATACCGGGGGACCGTTCGCGAGGATTGGGCCAGTCATTTCTCATCGCGCATTCTTGGGTAGAGGCAACGTGCGTGCTTCCGGTCAGTCGTTAACGACAAATTCGAGTGAATCGTTCGACCGAATCGTGGAAGACTAGCTGCTGCTCGCTGGGCAGATTGGGCTAGTTCGGTGACTAGCCGTTGACCGGGTAAGGGATGGTCTTCAGGAAGGAACACGGTTCCTTTCAGCGGAAAGCACGCTTTATCTTTCGTGGCTGACGGTTAGCCCGCGAAAATGTTTTTCAATCTCTCCGGCCGGTCCGTGAACGGACCGTCAGTGGGGAGGTGGCCAGGGGAGGCTGGCCGGGGGCAAACTGCAATTTACACCTCGACGAAGGGTGTGTAAATCATGGATAACAGAGATTACGTGTAATTAAAGCGCGCGCGCGCGCGAGCGCGAGCTGCCAGCTTCGCCGGAGTCGGCGAACTAACGTGCGAGTCACGCGTTATTACAGAGAACGCGCGCGTGAACCGAGTTTAATACACCCGGGACAGAGGGTGCCCTTTTTTCCATTCGCCACCCTCCTACCTTCCCTCTTTGTCCGCGCGGAGCTTATCGCGATCTACGCCAAAATATTCGACGCTAATTTCGCCGGACGATAAAGAGAACCCTTAACGCCGCTTCAGGTCGTTTAACGCACCCGGTACAGGGGGGCGACAGTTTTTCACGGAAGCGAACTCTTATGGCGGACTGTACGGAGTCGAGAGGTGGGTTCTTTCGCCGGAGCAATCTCGAAGCCACCCCCGACGACAAACTTGCCTCCTGCGCGACAGACAACGTCCCGAAACTCCACCGATTTTCTCGACTGACAGGCAGCGGCCCGTAATATCCCGCCGCTAGGCGAGTGCGAGTGGTGTGAGTGAGAGCGAGTAGAGAGAGTATAGTTGAAGAGAGGTGGGGGCCCAACAGGAGGCAGCCAATGCACGGCAGCGAGCGGAACGTCGCGGAAGCCATTCCCGGCGACGATATTAACTCCGCACAATACTCGGCCAAGATTCATAATCACCCGCGGCGGTATCAGATGCTAATTCCTTTGGCCCCCGGAACAATCGCGGCCGTCTCTCGAGAGCTCTGCGCAGCTGGAAGGAAAAGCGAGCGAGCAGACGAGCGAGCAGACGAACGAACAGACGAACGAACAGAAGGGACGAATTAGAGAAACGAAGAGACAGCGGCGGATCCGAATCGGAGTCACTGAAATCGGAGAAGACTTGAAAGGAGGAAAGGTAAACGAAGAGTCAGACGCGGCGGCCTCTGAATCGGGGCGAGTCACTGGAATTAGACGGGAGCGAAGGAACGTGGAAGCGGGTCGGACGTTGTAGAACCGAAGCGAGTTACCGGAATTAGAGACGAATGAAGAAACGAACGGGGAGACGAATGAAGAAACGAACCGGTCGGCCGCCGTAAACCCGCGGCAGGGTCAGCCGGCGGAATTAGCCAGCCTTGGACGGCAACGGCGACCGGCGCGGGGGTGAGAGCGTGGCTGGGCCGGCTCTAATTAACGGCTTTCCTCGGGAAAAGCGCGCTTTAATCGTCCACGTGCCGAGCTTATCCTGCCGGCGGATCGCGTTCGTGCGTGTACGCGATTGAGCAAACTGAAATAAAGCATCGTTGCCTCGGCCAGGGGGGTGAGCGCAGGGGTGGGCGAGGGGAGGGGTGGTGGGCAGCGGGCGAGGGGAATGTGGAACGTGAGCGACATTCATTAACGCTCTTCGGCTCTGAATTTTTTAAGGCTCGCGCCGACGCGCCTGCGGACGCGCGCGCAGATCGTATCGCGCACGAGCTTCACAGATTCATATTCGCCCATTTTTAGCGCCCTAACGTGCCGGCCAGCCGTTAAAACACCCTCGGCCCCGGGGCGGCAAGAAAGTATGATTTCCTACTTGGCCGCTTAAGGGCGGTTATTAAGAATATTTACGTACGGCTCTTTAGGACTATGTAGCGAACGTGGAGGGGGTCAGTCGGTGACAGGGAGTCTAATAGCGGATTGATCCGATCCTATCTGACCTGTTTTCCGTAACGACCGTTGATTGGGTTAGCGTTTTATTCTTTAAAGTTTTTCAGCGCCGAGATGATTGAATCATTGATTGTCATCCGCTATTTCCGTCTGCGCTTCTCGGATTGAAATCCGATCGGCGTCCCTCGGAATCCGCGATGAGGGCGGACGAAAATGGACGTCTGCTGGGTTTATTCTTAATATTCGAGGCACTAAATAAGGCACGGCTGTGGGCCGATCGGCTTGGAAATAGACTATCGGCGAGCTATTCTTGCAATTTTCCTCTGACCCTGCAGCCGCAGACCGTTATTATATGTTGCGCGTCACGCTAGACAAATGTCAGAGGAGCGTGTATCCGTGAGGGCAGGACTCGGCAGGGGTAAGGGTGTCACACATCGATCGAGGGCAGACTTCACGTGACCGAGCCTTAACGAGGCTTGGCCGGCACAAGCTTGCCGGCGGAACTGCGAGTGTCTTACCTGGGTGAAGAAGTAGTAGTAGACCTTCATGCCGCGATCGGCGAAGAGCTGAGCGAAGTGGACCGACGGACAGATGAAGAAGTAGTCGCCCACCACGTCGGCCACCATGTTCTGATAGAGGTAGCCGTCGTTCACGTGCTCCCAGTCGGTGTACTGAAACAAGAACGAGTTTTTTCCGATTATCAATCGCTCGCAATTGGAACGGTTCTTCCGATTTTCAATCGCACGCAATTCGAACCGGTTCGAACGATTCGACCTTTTACACCGACCATCCTAAAAGTTCTGGAATGATGATTTTTTAATACGAAGGAGGATAAGGATTATCGGCAGAAAGTCACCCTCGGACGTTGCACTTTTCCATCGTGCATCGCATCGGCGCTAATTACGCAGACTGGCCGGATGCGCCGGCCTCCTTGAACGGCTCGTTTGCATGCGAGCGTCAGGGGAGTCTCTCTATTGCGTTCTTCCATCAACCCACCCCCTTCCTCCTTCACCCCCGCCCCGACACCTATGACGAGCGAGTCCAATTTCATTTCGTCAACGACGCAGGCTCCCGGCCGCGAATAATGCGGAGGAGTATGAAATTATGTTTCGAGACTGTTACGTCGAAGTTCGACGCGCGCGCGCAAGCGAGGGAAGCGGTAGTGGGCGTTGGCCATTGTAAAATCTAGGAGCGGGAAGAGGTTGAATGGGAGGGTGGGATGCCCGTTTAATTACGTCCGGGAAGTTTGTCCGTTGACGCTTCTTACATCGTGCTCGTCCGCACTCAAAGTGGCGTTAAACGCGAGCCAGACAAAATTCTCAGACGGCACCGAACCAATCCCCTCCAAAATTTGGTCATCGAACCGACTTTTATTTCCCGAAATCGAAAGGTCAGCCGTGACCGTAAAAAAAGGAGGCGAGAATCGTCAACATTTTTTTCCAATCGCGTATCATTCGGTCGGCGAGCAATTTGCACGGGAAATAAACTGCGCACCCCCTCCCTTCCACCAACCCCCTACCTTCCCGCCACTGGTTGAACTTCCGACATGCTCGCAGTTATAAAAAAAAAAAAGAATATTTTTGCCACTTTTTTTCGACGCGCCAGAGTTTGGCCCGAGAGTGGAACGAGGCGGGAGAGAAGAGCGGGCCTCGTCGCAGGGGTAGCGATTTTTTTCCCAACGACAGACATATATCAGGGCAGGTAACTGACGGCGGAAGCATCCCCGACGCCATTCTTCTTACTTTCGCCTCAAGAACGAGAGAGTATGGCGTCGGTTTGCCTCGCGCTCGCCCACGACGATGAGAATATATCGCCCGGTGTTTAGTACAAAAGCGCGGACGGGCAAAAAAAAAGAGAGGGTGGCAAGAGGGGATGAAGGAAGGGAAATATACGGGTGATAAAGGAGTGAGAGGAGAAACAGCGCCCGCGGCCGTTTCCGGTGTTCTCTAAAGTACTTTTCGGAAAAACAAAAGGCGGCAAGCTCGGCTTCGAAGACGTGCGAGAATGTCGGCGAGAGAGGGGGAAGGGGTAGTTGGAAGGGGGCGAAGAATGGAGTTGGGAAAGAAAATGTCGCGAAGAGCCGTGACAATGAAGAGCGGACGAACTTCCGTTTAATAATTCCGAGCCCATTGTGCCCAGCCGGGACCGTTTCGTAATTACGTTTCTCAATGGAAATTTCGATATTTTTGCGGGGGTTGAGTGGGGTGGGTAAAGCCGACGGGGGTGAGAGTGTTATTTCGTTGTCGGTTTTATTTACATTGAGGTTCGTTCGACAGTCGATGCTACTGTTATCCGTGCCCGATAAGATTCGATTCCGATTCTCAACATTTCCCAACGGCCAATGAAACTTGACTCTTGCCTGTCTCTCTTCGTTCTGCCAACAGACAACGACGCGAGTCCGGTAAATGGATAAGCAACGATGCATCATGATTAACGTCTCTGCTGCCGTTAATCGGCCGGGCGTTATACGGAATTAATCTCATCGAAGGGCAGCTCAGACGAGAAAATATCGTTGCACATCCGGGATGGGCAGGTTTCGCGAGACGCGGATATTAATGGCCGTCGGTTATCGAGTCACTAAATCAACGGTCCGCGGGGTTACATACGCGGTAGTCTCGATAAGTGAAGGCCCTTAAATCGACCCAGTGAGACCTGTAAAATCCACAGCCCGCTTCGCCGCTCCACCTTCCGCCCTCTTTCACCCCCTTCCACCCCCTTTCACCTGCTCTGTATTTCTCTCTCCCGCACGGCTCGTAAAACGCGGTCTCGAACATTTTCGTCACGTCGACAGGGGGTGAGGCCGACGTTCGCTTGTAACGCGAATTACGACCGTTACATAGCATCGTTTCGCGCGGGCCACAATTAGATCCGCGAAAAGGAAGCTAAGACTCGGGCTGATCGAGAACTTCTGAGTCCATTTCCGGCCGCGAGCCCGGAGGTGGGTTGGAGAGCGATAAGGGCGAGACCTCGGGGATCCTCGGCGCCGGCAGGACGCGTGTTGGAAACTTCCGAGGGCCGGAGGAACTGCATTAACTTCCGGAATCCGAGAATTTGATTCGCGCCAGAGCTGGAGAGCGTGTATGTGTGTGTGTATGCCTTGCATCCGGAATTATGGTTTCATTTATGTAGACCGACCGAGACTACCGAGCTACCCTTCAGCCATCTTATCCTCAGTTCGTCAATTTATATTTCGGCCTATTTATTTTATAACTGATTTATAGACGGCGGGCTCGTCTCGGAACGAAGTGAAATTCGGGCCGTCGATAGGCCGGCGAAACGAATCGTCCGTGCGACCTCGAGAGAAGCTTTCGGCGAGAGAGTCGTAAAAATGGAAGCCGAGCATCGAACCGAGAGATAGAGGGAAGACGTATCGGTTTTTGCCCGACGAGCCGCTCCGCCGACGGTGAGGAATCGTTCAGCCTAATCCTAATCCGCGACCAAGTGCCATTTACCTTTATTGCACTCGCCAGACACTCCATCCACTTCTCCCTCGTTTTCTCCCCATCTGCAGACCACTCTCCGCTCCCCTCCCACCTCACTCCTACCACTCTCCATTTTACTGTCATCCCCCCCCCCACTATCCACGGGGCATTCGTTCTCATTGTTAACATCGTGGCATGCGGCGAGGCTGGCGTGCAAAGATATAACGTCGCCGTCTAATGCACATTCGTTCCAATGGAACGCGTTAATGCGACAATTTTCCAAGAAAATCGCACACGCTCGCCGGCCGGAAAAAGTGCGGGACTCTATATTCCATCTGATGAAAAACTAAGGAGAACGAGTCGCTCTGGGATGCTTGCATAATTAAAAGGAGGGGTAATGGAGCCTTTCTCGGAGTTCGGTGCGCAGCGGGGGTGAGAGAGGGATGAGAGAGGGAGGGTGGGCTTTCGCTGTTGCCGAGCATAAGCGAGAGGGATGAGAGGGTGAAAGAGCGGTCGCACACGGATTGCCCTGTCTGTTCATCCCCGATCGAGATTGCTTAATTCGGCCGGGACTCGGCCTAAAGGATTTCACCCCCTCATTCCTCAACCCCCTCCCGCACAGAATGCATATCGCGAATCGATCCTCGGTGCCGTCGCCGGATACTTTTAACTATTCGAAACATCGCGGATTAGCCGTCGACGCCGGGCCACATCGTCTCACCGCAGATATATCCGTCCTAGCCTCGATTCTATTATCGTGCATTTTGTGCAAGATTTCCATCGAGCTTAGTCGGCTGCCTACTCCCGCCACTTTTCAATCGGCGGTCCGCACAAAGAGACTCGAGGAACGTATTTCCGCCGGTGGCGCACCGCAGGAAAAAGAGTCGGAGGGGGGGAGGACGATAAGGGGGTTGCTGAGGGGGTCGGTGGCGGATCGTAGGGGGTGGGAGAGGTTTATGCATGATAAAAGGCAACTGAAATTGATTTCCGACCAGGTGGCCGCATTTGCATAGACGCCTTCTAAACTGCGGAGGACGCGACTGTTGATAGGGTAAGAGAGAGAGAGAGAGAGAATGAGTGAGAAAGGATATGCTTACTTCATGAAAGAAAGAGAGAGACAGACTCGAGCTATTTACCGCGCTGGAAACGTCGCCAGCCGCGAACAGACTCATTTCCCAATTACCCCCCCGTCCCCGCCAGCGTCGTCTCAGACAAACTGTCGGCAAGTCATAAAGGACTAATATCTCGAACCACCCCATCTCTGTAAAAAGAAAAACCGCACTAATCCGCTGAGAGCGTAATTGCGGTCGGCCTTGACATCACTCGGAGCACTCCTCTTCTCCTTCTTTCGGAAAATGTCTCTGCGGCGCTTGAAATATCTTTCGCGAGGTGCACGCCCGAGGAGAAGGGGGTGGTGAGGGGAGAGTTCGAAAGACGGAAGATGGAAGATGGAGAGGGATGTGTGCAGTGCGCTGGGAATGCAGATGCGAACGCAAATCGCATCCCCCGCGCGCTCGGTTATAAATATGTATGCACGCTCATTTGCGGCCTCGGGCGGTCCTCCCGGTAAACACTGAATTTTCGAACCACCTCCACCCCCCCCCCCCCCCGCCCCCCCTCCTTCCATCCCCCAGGCTGCGAGTCCGATCGTTACGGAGCAGAGCCTCTGTTTTCCCACGAAAGACATTACGATTTTGTTTACGTCGAACAGAATATCGCCTCGCGGAACGAAGAAGCTCTTTATATTTCGCGGATCGTATCGCGAGGACCCCCAGGACGACTATCCAGGACGACTACCCGAGACGACTACCCGGGAGTCTGCACATCGGAAGGACTCGCTCGGTGGCTAATTCCCGCATTACCCCTTAACTCGTTTGCCACTTTCGCGAAAGAACAGTTGGCCGCAGTTGTCAGGGCGACGAGGGACGTAGGGGGGTGGCTGAGGGCAGGGGGTGGAAAGTCCAGGTTTAGGTGGACAAGCTAGAAACTCGGAGTTGGCTTGTCGAGGGCGAACGTATCGCGGACCCGGCTCCGAGACGGGACTCCGGGGTCAGGTTTTAACTTTTGTCACGGGCCGCGGTGGCGGCGGCGCTTGTTTAACTTGTCGGGGCGGGCGCGAATTAACGTCGAACTGGAAGTGGCGGAGTTTGAATCGACAGATTGCGGGAAGAGCTCCCCCGTCGGGCTCCCGTTGTAACGAATAGCTGACTTCCTCTCCCTCCCTCTCTCTCTCTCTCTGTCCCTCTCTCTCTATCTATCTCTGTCTATGCCTCGCATATCGAGCCTGACTATCAAAGCCCGAGCTCTCGAGCGTCGAACTCGGCCGCGTCCGGCCGTGAAACGGGGCCAAAAACCGTACGGCTCACCTGAAAGGCGATAGCCTCCCGCTCGATCTGCGACATGTTCTTGAATATCGTGTTGATGATGTTGAGGAACTTCTCCCGCTCGAGGTAGGTCGCGTGGTCCTTCTCGAAGAAGTCGATGAAGTCGTACAGGATGAAGTACGTCCCTGAAAGCAGAAAGACGAACAATTACGAGCGCTGCCCAAGAAACAAATATTGTAGAATGAGTACACCGGGGACAATTAAGGGGTAACTTAAGCGGGTCCGATCGAAGGAGAAAGGAGGAAGAAAAAGTGGCGGGAAAGGACGAGTGGACCTGTTTCGCAGTCGCCGGATAATGTATCAAAGGTCGTGGGGTAGGGAAATGTTTACCGCGCTCGTGTCGTGCGGAAATATCGGATGACGTCCTTTATGTCGGCGCGGCGGCGGCGGACGAGGGTTGGGGCAGGGGGGGGGGGGGAGAAATACATTTTTGAGGGCACTTCCTTTGAGCCCTCTCCCGCGCGCCTCAAAGACAGATACCCCTTAGGCGGCACTCTCGCATGTCGACGCGGAAGGAGTTCGCCGCAGCATGTGCATATGCACACGTGTGTACACGTGTGTACACGTGCGCCTGACGCTCGCGTAAATATCGGCCCCGAGAGTGTACAGATACGATGGCCCCGATTTTACAGACTCGGGAGCAAAATGCTCGGGGGTAGGGGGAGGAGGAGGGGGGAATTTAATTTGACGGGGATGAAAAGTTTGATGTTCGGCGAGTTGATCGTCGGACATGGGGAATTTCTGCTGGGAACGAAGGTAGATAGGTAGGTAGGTAGGTAGGTCGGCAGGGAAGGTAGGTAGCAGCTGGCTGCGCTCTTCGACTAAATAAACGCGGAAGCTTGCGGGGTCCTTTGGACCCAGGACATTCTCGGCGTTCGACGATGATGAGAGAGAGAGAGAGGGTGCACGTCGCGGAACGTTCGGTGGCAACGTAATTACATCCGCGATTCAATTCGTCGACGGAAATGACATTATTATCTTATTTGCCAGGCCGCGCGCGTCTATATTATCTCGAGAACTCTGTCGGCGGCGCGAAACAGAGGGGGTGGCTGGCTCAGACTGGGCCGTGTCAGGGCTGCGGTTAATTTTGCGGGACAATTATCGGCGGACGATTGTTTCCATCCCCCAACCTCCTATCTCTTGTAAACCGTTAATTTCGCTGCCTTTCAAAAGCCTCTGTCCGGCCGAAGGAGGGCCAGTCGCAAATTTTGCGCGTGATGAAGACTGACGCGACTAAGTTTCGGATTAACTTTCGCCTATGGCACTCTCTCTCTCTCTAACTCTCTCTTTCTCGCTCCGTCTCATTATCTATCTCTCTCGGGTGCCGACTCGTTTTGTCAGCTGCGCGCTCAGTGTGTCCGTTTAATGCAAGTTCATTAAAAGTTCACGGCGTCATTTGGAGCGCTCACTTTGTCGCGATCGCCAGTTTGTACGAGTCGTTAAGTGCGAAATAGCCGGCGCCGGAGTAGTAGCGGACCGTCGGATTTTCCACTCGTCGCTAAAAACAGCTGTCAATTTTGAAGACGCTTTTAACGAATTAACCCATTTCCTGGTTCAATCGGTCCGTTCCAATTCTCTCGCTGCCGATCGCTATTTTAACGTCAGCGAGATCTCGCGCCGACGCTGACTGACGTCGGACGTCGGACGTCGAGGGCTCATCGCAAAGAAGCGAATTATATCCGGTAAACGGGCGCTAATTAATCGACCGCACCCTCGGCATTGTTCGAGACAAATAATCCGGCCGCCGATGCGTAATTATCCAAGACGAGTAATTAACGGGTAAGCAATTCCGTTCGGAACAGGGCCTCCATTAATGATTCTACCCTATTGTGGAGCAGGCGGCCGACTGTGCTTGTACACCGATAGGGCTACCTACCCACCTACCTACCTACCTACCTACCTACCTACCTACCCACCAACCTATCCCCGCGTACGATTCGCGTGCGCATTGTATTCCCATGGCACTTTGTTAACGCGGGCGCCAGACGCGTTACAAATTGTATAATGCCACTTCGAGAATTCGTATGAAATTCAAATTCGCAGCCGGGCAGCACTGACGAAGTCGCGCGGAAGTATTTTTTCCGGGGGCTGAATAATTTCGCGTCACACCGCGGCATCCTCACCAAATTGCAACTCTGTTGCCTCTCTCTCTCTCTCTCTCTCTCTCTCTCTTACTCTCTCACTCTACAGTGCTTTCACTTTTGCTACTCGTCCTACTCCAACCCACCTCAATTACAATTCGCCGACCGATCCCGGCTAAACTCTCGGCCATAACGCTCTCGCCTTAATTCGACTCGCCAATCCTATTGGGCCCGATAGTAAAATCGTACTCCCGCACGTCCTCCCCCGTTCGTAAATTTAATCTGCCGACTAGGCCGGCGACCGAAATCCCAGGCGCGATTCAAATCCGCGAAAATTACGTTTTCCCGAACAGGACGCCCGCCGAGCGCTTCGTAATTTGCGCGTAAGTTTCCCGCAATCGAGCACTGGCCGCAGCCACCACCCCCGCCGGCAACCCCCGACAACCCCCTCCCAGAGGGGTAAGCCTCTGTTCCAGTCGTTTACAATGGCTGAAAAGCCGTAGCAGGCGCGCGTTATTTGTGCGCCTTCGCGCCTCTACATTTTAAGTGGCCAACGTCGACCCGCCTCGCCGCTCGTTTGCCCTCCAACAGGTTAATTCTTAATTTCCAATTTGCATACTTCCGCCTTGCCCGCCATTGTCTTCGGGCCCGGGCGGCCGGAGCGGGGCGGAAGGCGGAAAAAAATGTGGGCGAAAGAGGGGAAAAATTCACTGACGTAGAAAGGCGCGTGGCGTTACGACCTGGCGCCGTCTTTAAAATGCACCCTGATGAGGGGTAGGAATTGAACGTTGGATGTTGAGGGAGAGAAAGAGAGAGAGAGAGAGAGAGAGAGAGAGAGAGAGGAGTGTTGATTGCGAAAGGAACTAATAGCCGCGAGCGCGGATAAATTTGCGAAAGTCGTTAAGACGTCCTCGCGAGCTGCCCCGCGAGCCCCGATCCATGATTCCTCCCTGTCCGCCGGATTAGGGGATGGAATTAGGCGATCGGATATACCCGGTAACCAACAGTTGCGAAAGCATTCGCGCTGCGGCTCCCACCACGCGAACAGCGACGAGCCATTAACGAACTCCGAGCTCTCGGCGGGAATGTTTTGGCCGACGGTTAAACTCGCGGGGGTAGTTCGAGGGTACCTCGGGGGTAGCTCGAGGCTAGGCGATGCGAGGAATTACTCGGCTTCCAAGATGATAATATGCCGGACCTTTCGTTCGGCCATTCCTGCAATGCTCGGCATCGGACGCGAATTTTCCAGCCGGGAACGAGTACGATTTCCTGGATTCGACACGTACCGAGCGTTAAAATTTGTTTGTCCGGGAAAATATATTTATCGTCCGGATGGACGTGGGAGGGAGGCGACGGGCGCGGGGGTTGGTGCGGGCGGCGATTCATTCTGCCGTTATTTACTCGCGCCCGATTGTGTTTGGCGCCAGCGAGGGCGTAAAATGTTACGCGACGCATTATGTTTATCCCGACGATCGGGGCCATGACGTTCCGATTATGCAGCGGAGCGATTTATCGTCACGCCCGCGGCTTCCGGCCACGGAACGTGCTCGAGTTCTCCTCCGCTGCTTCGAACGTTTGACGCTTGAGATAGCTCGTCCAGTTCCGGCAGAAACGGAAAATTCCCGAGCGGTCGGAATTCGCGAGGAAGCGGAGAATTAATTAGCCGTGTGGGCAGCTTCGCGTTTATCGTTGCTCGGCGTATCTTCGAGTCGGCAAGTTCGGGGGGTGGGGGACGATATTTTATGGCTGGCGGATATTTTGTGAGAGAGTACAATGGCGCGGCCGTTCGGGACAACTCGAAAGGAGGCTTGTCTCTCTCTCTCTCTCTCTCTCTCTCTCTCTCTCTCTCTCTCTCTCTCTCCCTGTCCCTCTCTCGAACACACTTCCCGATAGAACAAAGGCCAATTCAGATCGCGCAACCGGGAGAACTCGGACGCCATAAAGCTGGCACGGCCTCGTAAACGTAAGATACACACCGACTCCTTGCCGGTGAGGGACCCATATGAGGGACCGACGTAAATCTCATTGCCAATAAAAACTTGGCTTAGTCCCCGGGAGATAGAGATAAATAGATATAGGAAGAATGGGATCGGCTGGGCGGGCCGGACAAATAAGAAAAAAGTATCCTCCGCATCCGGATTCGCCTCTGGTTCGAGAAACGAAGCCCCGGATGGCCTGCGGCCCGTCCGTAATTGAGTTCTTTGCATTTGGGCTACCGTTACATTCCGAAATATGCTGCCAGGCCAGGGGCTGAGAGAGACTCCGGACTGAAGGCAACTCGAGAATATGGCCTCGCTTTTATTCGACGGAATTGAGCGTCGGTCCGAGTGTCGGGAAGACTGTCATTCCACGCTTTCATCCTCCACCCCCGGAAAATGGAAGAGCGAACTCAGCCCCAGTCGCAAAAGTGTCATAATTGCCCGCTATCGACCCTCGGAGTCCGGTCAACTTCCGTCCAGAGTCGAATTCTATTAGGCCATGCGAGGGGGTGAGAACGAAAGTAAAGATGTAGACCGCATTTGCACCCCCTCCCCGCTCACCCTCCGTCTGTTGCTTTTACTCATTCGCTCACTCGCCCAAGTCCCCGTGTCAACTCCTTTGTGTATTTCGAGGGAAGCACGTTCCGGGGGAGGCCAGTAGCGATGGAAGAGACAGGAAGAAACAAGAGGGAGGCTTCTGGAGTGGTGGCAAAGGGGTGAGCTGCCGCCGGTGCGCGGCAGGGGACGGTAAGGGGTGGCATGGGGTGGATGGGACGTTGAGAGGGTGAGAGGGGGAAGAGGGTGAGACGGATGGAAAAAGGGAGCGAGGGGCAAGGATGGCGGATAGGGGCGGAAACGGAAGGGGAGCAAAGGGGAAGAGCAAGCTGCGGGCCTGGCCTGCCTAACCCCCAGACTCACCCGTCTCTATCGATTCAACACCACCAACTTGTTGGATACCCTCGCTACACTCTCGCCGGCGCCTACGAGTTCACCGCGCCCCTTCGAAATGCACATTTATATCGGCGACGCTGGCCAAACGGGCCTCGAACCTGTTTCTCTCAGCGTCAACTCGAATTTCGCACATTTTTTTTTCCAGCGGAGCTCAATTGTTGCCCGACAGCCTTCGCTGATTGATCGTTGTCGCCATGAGGGCCACCACCTGCGCGTCTCGCGGACGATATTGAAGACGCCGTGAAGCTCGCCGGGAGGCGTCCTCGGGAATATTCAATTTCGGACGTCGAACGGCCCCGAGACTGCTTTCCATCGAATTTCGAGGATAAAAATGCAAATACGGCCTGGGCGAGATTGGGACTCTATCGCCTCGAATTTCTCAGTCAGCCATGCCGATCCGTCTATACGTGAGCGTGCGCGCGCGCGCGGTCCGCGCCCGGCGCGCGAGGATGGCTCCATGGATAAAATGTTTCACCCCGGGAAATATTGTAAAAATATACATTTCCGCCGGGCGAGCCGTATTCGTGATTCAAACGCGCCAGCTATACACCCCAGCGTCGGCAAATATTATTCTACGCCCTCCAAGTTTGCTATATTGCCGTGTAAAATTAAACGATAACAGGTGCGCGGCGGGCTATTGGCAGCGGAGGAGGAAGAGAGAGGGAGAGAGAAGGGTAGAGGGAAAGAGACAGAGAGAGGAGAAACGAAAGGCAGTCGCGTGAGATGCACGGCGCTCATCGGCCTCGAATAATCAGCGGGAAGGCAAATTTTGTCGAAAAATTAATCAGATGTCGTCGGGATTTGCGGGAGTGGGATCTGCGCGAAATTATGCAGGCAAGGAAGGTAGATCGGACAGTCGATGGGCTACGCGGTTACAGGAGTGGTTCGCATAAATTATGCCACCCCTTGCGACGGAACGACGAGCGCAACCGGGCGCTATTGATTGTTCGTCAGAATTACGAGTACGTCGACAGACGCCTTGACGAGGTGTCAGAAAGGCGATTCCGGTCACGTATACCGCGGCTCCCTCGAATAAAACTTCCATCTCTATGCAGATGAGAATGGCGCCGGGGCCACTAGCTATCTCATAAACGACGGCCCGGAAAAGAAAGATTCTCGGACGTGCGCCGTACGAGTGTGGAAAAGGGTAGGGAAGTTGGCCGCAGGGTAGCTAGCTGCTCGTCGGATAATTATTACCCCCCCCCCCCCCCCCCACCCCCCTTTCACAACTCCGGTACTCGGACCCGCATTATGTAAGTACGTCTATGCAAGATCGGGCGAGCCCTGGGGGGGCGCAAAAATCGTAAAATTCAATTCGGCCGGCGCTTCAATTTCGCGGACGGCAAAGTAAGCTTAATTCCGCTTAAATTCCGGACTGATTGCGAATCGACATTCGATATCGCCCGAGGGGCTCGGAGGGCATTTTTGTTTCCCTTTCATTCCCGGAACAAAAGGAGGCCCTCGCGCTTCTTCCCCGCTCCACCCTTCGTTGCCCGCGCCTTCTTCCGGTACCCTCTCCAGGAGTAATTTCAGCCTCGATCGCTTCCGTTTAGCGCATCGCGTCGACTTAATAACACGTCGGGTTCCGATGTCCTCCGCCGAGGCCGTTCCGATGGACAATTAACAATTCTTTTTGAATCCGACCCACCGAGGGCGAAGGGGTCGATGAGAGGCGGGGGCGCCGAGGGTGCGGGGGGATGGCTGGATGAGGAACGAAGGGGAGCGATGGAACAATGTGCTTATTGTCGGAAGGCCGACAGTCCTCGACGGTGGGCTTATTTGTCGAAGCAACAGCTCCAGGGGGGGGGGGGGGGCGGAGAGAAAGCCCTCTCGTCGAACACCCCTGACCCACTTCTATTTCCAGCAGGACACGTTTTACGCGTTAGCCGTGCGCTCCTACGTCTTCGGCAGAAAGGCTTCGGTAGCCGATTATCGAAAGACGGGATATATGGAGCCAGAGAGAGAGAGAGGGTGAGAGAGAGAGAGAGAGAGAGAGGATGAGAGAAAGCAGGATTTCATGCGCATACATATTTATCGAACATCGGCTCGCCGCGGGTGGATCATTGCGTATTGTCTACCCCGGGGACAATGTAAATGCCACTCTTCGGCAAAGTGCGCGCCATTGTGCGGCTTAAATTGATCGAACGGCGACGAGTCCGTCGCGACGATGAGTAACACTTTACCTTATCGGGACGGGAGTGGTATTAACGGGTCGACGTACACACTCGGTACGTGAGCGGTGAGAATGCGCGGAGCGAAGGGGGGATGAGGGTGGCGGCCCGAAGGCGGAAGGCGGAGGAGGGTGAGGGAGGTAGAATTTAGCTGCGGAACATTAGCTCGGGTGGAAATTCGTCGAAATTCGTCGATACGGGTTCGGAAGGAATTAGCCGCGGAGCGAGAAGAGAGGAGGGACGACGGGACGCCAGAGACAGAGTGTTTGGCAAAAGGGAGGAGTGGAAGAACGGCGAGGAGGGGATGAAGACGAGGGGATGAGGAGAGGGATGGCGGGCTCGTTTGTCGGTATGTCGAATGTGCCGGCAATTCGATTCGGCTGGAAGCGAGGCGGGCGCCATGTTTGAGTAGATAATGAGGAAATGATAGCTCCCCGTACTCTCTCTCATCCTGACTCTCTCTCTCTCTCTCTCTCTCTCTCTCTCTCGCTCACTCTCTGTCGATGCCAGTCTCGACTTCCGTGACTTATCCGAAGGCTGCGTTATCGGGGCCAGCTTTTTCGCGATGTGTCCAATTATAACCGTTCCCGATAGCTGCCACGATCGTTTCTCACGAGCTCGCCATCTTGCGCGCAGATACGCGCTCGCGAATCCGCGAACTCGCTTACGAGCAGCTTTGTCTAGCAGATATCAAAACTGGCGGGTAGTTCAGGGCATAAATTTGCAGGGAACGTAAAACGGAGGATCTCGTCGGGATTATACGCAGCGCGCGCCTTCGCTACGACAGTAAACGTGCATGACCGAGCAAACTCAGACTTCCTTCTTCTCTATCCCTCTGTCTATCTCTCTCTAACGTTCTCACTACCGGGACATCTTTATACCCCGAAAGGATAGGAGTCTTCTTTCCGTTTTCCCCTCACGCTTCCGTGGATTATCGACTTGACCCTCTTCCCTGTTCTCGACCCTCGCGAAAGTAGCCACGCGAATCTATTTATCAACGCTCCGACGCCCTTCCCGAGAATGTACAGGTCGTCCCACGTGCAGCCTGCCGGGGCAGTCTCGATTTATTATGCGCGGAACAAGAGGGTCCCCTTCGCCGGTGTAAAACGTTGCACGCTCCCATGCAGGATCGCCAATGGACCGTAAACTATCCGCTATATTAGCTCTTTCGCCCGAAACCGGAAGCTCGGCGGCGACGGTCGGGATCGATTTGCAAATTCAGCGTACGACCCTACCCTCGGCCACCCCTGCTACCCCAAACGACGCTTCCACGTTTCTCTTATTCCTCACAATGCCCGGCGGCCACTATTTTACGCAAAATCCCGCCAACATCCGTCGGGAGCAGACTTTATGCGCTCGCGTCGCCGTTTGCGTGTCCTTCCGCGCGTCCCTGCAGGCACGGCTAGGTGTGCACGCGCGTGTGTCGGAGGGTCAGACGTGTGCGCGGCAGCGGGCTGCCACTCGAGATTCTAGAGGTTTTTCGATGGTGCTCGAAGCTCGAGGGATACGGCTCCTTACTGTGAGCACCGCTTATCCTCGACCCGCGAAAAAGTGGGAATTATTTGCGCGTATTAAATAGGTGTTTGCCGGCGAGGGGCCCAAACCCGACGAGTATTCCGGCGCGTGCCGGAAAATCGAGAATCGCGCGAGCCTGCCCAGAGTCGAGGAACCTTGCCGCAATTTGGCGAGTCGAGGCTGTCCAGGTTGCAAGGGGTGAAATTGCGCTGTCATTATCGATGATGAGCGGTTTAAAAACGGAACGGGCCGCGTCAGAGTTAATCCTTCGGCGCGAGGCGGGCGAGAGGGAGGGATGGGAATGAGAATCGAATCGACGCTCGATTCCGCTCGCAAATAATGGATCGAAGTTTTAATTAAACGGAAGCTGACGGTAGAGGCGTACTCTCCGCCGTAAGATGCGGCCGATGACGATATTGGCCACAATATCACTTTTGCAGCGCCCATCTGGCGACCGTTCGTCGGTTCATGTACATACAGAAGTGTGTGCACGCACATTACCGCGGTAAACCGGCATGACCATAATAGACTATCCCAGGGCAAGAATGTAGGTTAACGGCTAACGTATAGGGTCAGCCTAAAAGGATATACGTCAGGGCAGCGGCTTCGTTAAATCGTCGCTGCCGACGTTGGAAAGAAGTTATTGAAACTGGGTACGTTCGGCAAGACGGACGTGTGTGTATATATGTATATATATATATATATATACGCTTGCCGGGGCAATAAACGGCGGAGAGATAGTCGCCATGTGTACACTTAATACGAGTGCGCCAAGTTGTAGGAATGGAGAAGAGAGAGAGAGAGAGAGAGAGAGAGAGAGAGAGAGAGAGAGAAAGAGAGAGAAGGATGGCAAGAGAAGGGCAGAGAGCGCAAGAAATAGCTCTCAGTCCCATTTCTCAGAAGTACCCTCAAATGGCGGTGTCCTTATGGTCCGCATAACGTCGAGTTTCGGGGGAAGTTCCCTCTGTCTCCCCTCTCTCCCCCTCCAGCTACGGAGCACTAGATCATTTCTTCTCCATCCTCGCACAGCCCCGTCCACCTTCTGCCGGTCGCCCGCCGGCCATTATAAAATGATTTAAGGCACCCGATGCCAGCCGGTCAAAGATTTTCTTCCGACCGGCCCGGCCGATACGTATTACATGGACTTCCGCCCATTCAGCCTGACATCTTCCTACGCGACTCCTCGAGTTTGGCCCCGATTTCATCGCGAATCGACTGCGATTGAATTGCCACCCCCACCTTCTACCGCCCCTCGCGCGGCGAACGTATTTACGTTAGACTAGGCTACGTGCGCCCGCCCATTTGGCAATTCGCGATTACTCGGTCAGGAGTGGGTCGCCGGCACGCAATCGCTCGGCACGCACCGAACGAATAATTAAGGTTAAGGAAAACGATGTAACGGGCAAAGTACTTTGCGCTACTTCGCGGCTACTTTCCCTAAAACGTTCGCTAATTCGTAACGCGACGATGGCCGTCGCCGTAATGGGATCGGGCCGGCCCGGCAATTTGTCAGGGAAAATGTAGCAAAGAGGCGGTACATTCTCCATCGTACGGCCTGGGTAGAAGAGAGTGGGGGAATTCGTCAGGTTCGGGCAAACACGCGAGCGGAAGAGAGCTTACGAAAAATGAGGATAGCTCCGGTCGAGGGCGAAGAGGCGACAGTCGGTTTAATTAACGCTATTCCGCGCGATTAATGCAAATTAAGCTCGGAGGGCTGTAAATCCTGGGAGATGAAAATGGGACGTGAAATTGGATGATCCCCGGTGATCTTCGGCGCCGTAAATGGCGGCGCATTTGTCCTCCGTACCGATTCTACCCTCCCACGACCCCCCCCCCCCCCTCCCACCATCCTGGCAGTTCGTTCATTTCGCCTCTTTAGCCGGGCTTGGGAAACGATTCGGAGAGCTGCCATCACGTACGACGTTCGATTATCGCGCGAGCGCGTCGATAGTTCGGCACCGAGGAGCACATTTGTCCCGAACAATTTGTCGTTCGGCGGACAACGAGCCGCACGAAACTTCCGCTGCCGAAAACCACCCCCTGAGCGTATCGATTCCTACATTATTCAGAGATTGCGTCGCCCCTTTTCCGCGGGGTGGCTCGCCCCCGGGCCGTCTCGAATTTCAATTTTCGACACGGCTCCTCAAATTTCTCGAATCGGAGGCCGAATGTCGATAATGTCCCATCCACGTCCCATTGCTCGCGAAGGAAACCCGAAACTGCATTCAAACCCGTTCGCCTCATTCGTCGGGAGAGAAGGGGGTGCGACGGGGGTGGAGAAAAAATTGGCGAAACTCATCCTTTAACTTCTTCCGCGAGAGTTTACGGTGCCACTGACAGCGCGGCGATTTCATTTCCAGCGACGAAGAGTAATGCGAGAAGAGTTTAAAGTCGTCGGCTAAATTGCCGAAGCCCGCCCGGCGAAGAGCGCACGTACGCGCTCCCGGATGCATGAGGGTGGCAAGATGGCCCATTGTTGCTTAACTTCGGAATTATACGAGTTTCGCGAGTAGGGCGCCAATTTTCGTCGTCCCTCAACGCTGAGCTGCAGATTTTTACGTACGCGTTTTCCCTTATCCGCAATGACGGGATGAGAAAGGGTGGTCGGCGGGAAAAAAATCTAATTCAATTATGGCGATCCGGGGGTATATGAAATTGGAGGAAATTGCATTCGCGAGCTGCCGGTGCCTGGAGAACGTGCGTCTGCACACGCCCACCAGCGTTTAATTATCCTTCCACGCGAAGTTCGCGGACAACGAGTTACAAACTAACCCCCACCGGAGGACGATTCTAATTAACGCGGACAATTTGTCAGCGGGCTCGCGAGCGCGCACGCGAGGAGTGATATTAATTTCGATCGTCGCCAGGATTCGACGATCGTAAATTGTTAATGCCCGCGAAACTCTGACGCGCGTCTGTCTCTGCGTCGCGGCGTTTCGTTACCTATTCATCTCTCCATACATCGATCTGTACATTCATCCTGCGACGTAGGTGTACCGGTATATGCGTCTATATGTCGCGCGTGTGAGAACGCGAGGGGTATCGGCGACGAAAAAGTTTCCTGGGAGAGAAGGAACGACAGGCAGACACGCCAATAACGCTAACTGCGCGAGCGGCCGACGGGCGCAGATCAAGTGGAATTATTTCGATTGGCTAATGCCCTCCAATCTTTTCCCAACCCAATTTTGATCGTTCGAAACCCGGCTCGTAACGGTCCGCCGATTCTGGCGCGCGCGCTCGTTTTTTGTTCGGCACCGAATTAGCGCAACTTTTTGCCCGTCTGTCACTTTCGCGTTTTAATTGGCAGGGAAGAATTTCGATGGTCGCCAACCCCCTTCCCCCCGTCGCCGCCTGCGTCCAGATATCGGTCGACCGCGTCGGTTTTCACAAAATATTCCCTTTCGCGCGTTCGAGGGTCAGTAAACAAAATATTAATTCCTCCGGCCATTTTCGAATTGCGCCGGTGCAGATCGCGGTCATCCTTTTTTGTACATCCGCGAACGTTAGCTAAAATTATTCGCCGACATGGTGGGAAGATACGTCAGTCAGCCGTTGAAAAACTGATACAGCGAACAACGGTGGGACGTATCTTGGTCGACGCGGGCGCCGATCGACGAGAATACACGCTGGTGTCTGTCGGCGAAGGATAAAAATTATAAGTAGGCGGGTCATGACATCTCCGGAAATAGTAACCCAATTCTCCGGATTCGGCCGGATTGAAGCGGGTCAACGATTCTGACGCACGCCAATCACGTGCGTCCGACGACGGATTTCTCGGGCTAAACGATATATAGAGGCTGATATATCTCCCGTTCCGCCGCCTTCTGTTACACTATTTCCGTTTCGTCCGGCGCGATATAAAGGTTATACGTGCCTATGGCCCGTCCTCGTCGGAATCCTGCCTTCCGTCAGCTGCAGACAGCAGCCGAACAATTATCCGACGAAGCGGATTATCTAGTAGTAAACCTCCCTAGTAAGCTCCCTAAGGCAAATTTGTCTTTCATCAATTCTTTGCCTTCGAAATTAATTGACCCGAGTCTAATATCGTACTAAAGAAAATTTGGCCTTAAAGTGGATACTTATCGAGCCAGCTGCAAGCTATCGGCAAAAAAGCAGCAGTTACAGATCTGCCAGTCAATTAACTTAGAATAGATCAGATCATACTTTTCGTTTATTCGATTTTCTATATAAATATGCATTTCGCTATCATCCACTTTACGTTTCGAAACGTTACCCTCCTTTCCCGTATCCTTCAATTTCCTGCCACGATTTTACTCCGCATTGCTCTTGCACCCGAACACTTAAACTCGCCCGTTCCGTATGCAAGGCGGCCTACGTCACATTACGCCGCGCATGCCGGCAATATTCTTTGGCACGCCGAGGGGAATTTTTTCGAAACATGCCCCGGAAACGCTGTGGGACATTTCGGTAGCAGCTCAGAACGGCCGAGATTCTCCTTTTCATCGGAAACATCCGGCGCGCATTGGCGCGCGGCTCGTATCGTTCGGACGTTTTCGGGGTAGGTGGGAGGCGGAAAAAGGGGCAGAGGGGCTAAAAAAGGAATTGGGGCAGAAATCGCGGTGCGCTCGCGTCGCTCTCATAATTTCATTCCACGTACATGCTTTATCGACATGCCGCGGGGGTCGTTATATCGACCTAATGTAAAGTAACGCGCCCGCGTACGTGCTGGGCATCGATGATACTCTCTGTCTTCCTCTCTCTCATTCTCACTCTCTCTCTCTCTCTCTCAGTCTCTCATACCGTCCGCTTCTCAGCCTCCCCATCATCTCCTTCCATCCCGAGCAGAGGCCGGAAGGATACTCGTATTTCTTATCGCTGATCCGAGGGGGTAATACGTGCGCGGCAAAGCTGATCGATTATGCGCCCCGAAATTGACCGCTTTAATGGTTAATGGTTAATGCTCGCTCGAGCATTAACGCACGCCGAAACACGAGCCAGAAATGCGATCCCGTTTCCCGCCCAGTGTCGAACCGTTCGAACCGATCGAACGCTCCGCCGCTCGGAAAATTGTGCGGCTCGTCGACGTCAGGTAATATTGGCGTAAAATTCGTACTGTGGCAATTACGATTGTACCTTTCGTCGGGTGGAACCTTTCTTACTTGAACGATGGGGACGTATAAGGTGGCCCGTAGATGGCCATTAATGAATTTTTCATGGCGCAATCTGCGACCGGCGTCCGGAGCGGGCCGACCAATTTCCGACACGCTCCAGGACTCCGACGCCAGTCGATTCCTGCAATTTCTGGCCACCGGCGCGTAATTTCACCCGGTATATCCCGGTTGCCGCGCTCTCGCGCTCCTCGACGCGCATTAAATCTGCCGTCGGTTGACGGACACGGAATCGCTAAGGGGACCGTCGGGGCAGAAATCGTCAGACAACGGACAGGAACGTATTCGACAGTTCGCTAAATCGTCCGGACCGAGAGGGTGAAAATCCGCGAGAAAAAAACGCGAGTTTGACGTCGATTCGAGCGGCGAAGATTATATCGTTGCGCGTTTTACACCTCGCACCTCCGTCGGGCCGAGAGAGAGAGAGGAGGGTCGTGCCAGATTTTTACTTCATCCCGCTTCTTTTCTTCTCCCCTTCCCTCCCAGCCTCCCCCCACTCCTGACAATGTTAGCTCAGGCACGATGGCTTCCGAGTGATTTGCATACGGCGGTGCGCGCGGAATTTCAAATAACTAAAAGTCCGCCAGCCATCCTCCCCACCCCGCCCCCTGCCACCCTCCTTCTGATGCCCCCCTTCTTGCCATTCTCACACTGTGGTGGCGCACGTTTTTGAAGTTGGCCAAAGTTATAAGTTGCCCGCGCGAAAGGGAATTAGAATTTTATTGTTCCCGGAGATATTCTGTGAACGAGCCGGGGAGCGGCGCGGACTCCGCCGTTTTTGCATAAACGTTTCTCGAGATCCTCTGTCCTCGTCGCGTCCCCCGTCGGACTCCTCGGAGATGCCGTGCGGACCGCTTGTAAATCAGGGCTAATTTGAGGGAACGAACGGCGACGAGCTCAGCGATCCACCCCCCACCCCCCGATGAAGCCCATCATCCGTACCATCCCCATCAGCCGGTCAGCTCTCCGCGAGGCTTTTACCCACTCGTAAAAATCATAAATTCCTTTTAAACCGGCGCACTTTGACGAGCGCTCAGTTCAAAAACGTCCCTTTCCCTCTCACCCCTTTCTCTATCCGCCTCCTCCTCTCCCCCGTTCCCTCCACCTCCTCTCATCCTCCTTCCACATCCTTTTCAGGCATTCGGCGAGCCGTAGGCAGCCTACCCCTCTCCATCCCCCAGCATCCCCTTGCCAGCCTCTCCCCCGAAAGGCAGGCCTTTTCAGATGCTTTTTGCGCTTTCACTCGGCAGCTTTCAAACAACAAAGACGAGCGGCCCCGCGCTCCTCCTGATATTGCGCGGAATTCGCGCTAACGAGATGGAACGGGGTGCGGAGGGGGGGGGGGGGGGAGGAGGAGGGGTAGGCAGTGGCCTGGCTCTCCTCCTCCGCCGTCCAATGCCTGGACTTTAATTACACGATTGGCCCAGGCGCGCCATTTTTCCGCGCCTTCCGGGCCGCGATCGAGGCCGACGGACCTTTTTTTTTTCCACGCCGGTCAGTCGTTAAAAATATACAGGACGTCCGACCGTACTGTGTAGGCCATCACGAGTCGATCGAGAGCCTTCTGCCATTTTATTGACGCGCAATTGACGGACGCGCGTGTCGCCCGACGGATACGTGCGCGCGAGTGTGTGTAACGCGCGTTCGCGCGCGCACGGATTTACATGGGAGGGTCAGCGTATTGCATAAGGTATTACATACGGGGATGAATGGCGAGACGGTACATGACACGTTATGCGAGTGGCTTATTTCGAAAGCGTGGGCCCAGTTTTTTCAAAGTGTCAAGGTAACTGTCGCGATCGTTACAATTCTGCGTAAGCGAAAGCCCGTGTCAGCTTTTCGAAAAAAAGGTACCTATGAATATACCTATATATATGTATATGTATGTATATGTTATATGGGGTGAGTAGCGTGATCGAAGTTATTCATAACTTTCCCGCGGCAAACTGTCCCCCGCACCCGCTTCACATACCCACCCCTCCAGCTGCCCCCATGGAAAACAGATTGATGTCTCGTTTCGGAGTTAAAGTTCGCGCCGTGGCCCATCAGGCAGGTAGCGACAGAAGGCGGAGGCCGAAGATTTACGAAGTTTCGCGCTCGCGTCGGGCCTCCGTCCCGGGGGCTGACCCAGATTCGACGCACTCCGGGGGAGAATCATGGATTTCCCAGGCATTCTCCCGGAAAAATCGAGAATCGCCACCGCGAAGGCGGACAGTCTCGCCGTGGCAGTTTCTACCAATTTCGGCCCCCCTGCATGCCAGCGCGGAAGATGGCGTTCCGCCGTGGGGGAAAAATAAGCGATCTCGGAGGGTGCCCGACGAATCGGGAGATACGATCGTCGAGGTCGTACCGATGAATCCCACCAGATAGCTGGTCGGCAGTAGGAGAGGGGGAGGGGAGGAGGCGAACGTAAAGATTCGAGCCCCACGATCATTTCGTCGGCAGTGTATATACTTTATGAGCCGGAGTCGAGACTGCGGGGTCTCGCGATAATCGGGGAAGGAGCGGAGGTATGTGTTTCCCAGGTCAATTTATCTATTCGCCGGCGAGCTAGCTTACGGGGGGACCCGCCTTGGCCGGGATCGATCTGGCAGAGCCGGGGTAGCAAGAATTCTCGCTAGCGCGCCGAGACATTAAACTCATTCTCATTGCGCCACGCTCGCGGCCGTTAGGCCGGATTTCGAGCTGCGCGAGGACACGACTGAGAGCCGAAAAGAACGCTGTCCACTCTGTCCGCTCGCAGACGCTCTCAGGCGTGCCCCTCGACCGCCTCCGATACTAATAAACGTCGGCCGAAATTGCCAATCAGACTTCCCGCCCCCTGTCAAGATTATAGGTACCTTCTCACTAGAGGAGTTCGAAAAGAATTCCGTCGGTATCTACACAGACGAGAGATCGTACCATCCGACCAATCTGATTTTAACACGCGCAGCGAACGGCCGCGCGACCGATAAACGACGACCGAAACTACCAATTAATCCTACGTACCCATCAACTTTCACCCGCTCAACTTTCAGCTATACACGTCGCGATCTTTCAGTCCCTACTTTCGAGCGAAGTCGATCACCTACGGCCGTGCACCACAAGTGGCCGTCGTACAACGTAACTACGATAACACACAGTCCCCGACAACTTCAATGTAACACTTTTTCCTTGACCAATCGCCTCCGCTACCGCAAACTTTCGCCAAAGCGGTAAAGACTAAACACCGCGTGCCTAGGAAGCGTTCGCACATACGGAGAAGGGTTTGTGACGATAGGGGGAAGTTGGGGAGAGGGGGGCGGGGGGGAGGGAAAGAAGAAGAAGAGTTCCGAATCTATTATGCACGGGGTTGAGTCATGCCATTGATCGATATGACCGTCTCTATGAGCTACGCTGCAATTGCCATTCCATCGCCGTCGGGACATTATTTTTTCAAGGGGTCCCGCAAGCTTTTATCCGAACGTCAATAATTTGCGACTCGGCCCTCTCCTCGGGCCAGCTCCTCGGCCACGTGTTTCGTTCTTCCTTAGGCCTTGGCCACGCGCGGTTCCTATAGTCGGCTCTGATTCGCCGCGCGCTCTCGCCGGGCCTTTTTGCCGACGGCCGATTTACGGCTGGCCCGCGTGTAATTCCTGCGGGCGATTATCGCGCAACATTTAATTCACGTGACTCGGACGGATCGTCGGCCGATTATTCATGCGACATTTTAATTACAACGCACGATGTCCACCGCGATCGGCGGCGTCGATAGAGACGAAGGCACGCGAGGCGAACGTTTAATCGTGAGATCTATGCGACGGGGCGACAATTAATTGAAGGCCCGTAATCGCTGGTGGGTGGAGCCACGAAAACCGTTTTTTCACGGTGAAGGAAAGTTTCCCTTCTCTCTCTCTCTCTCTCTCTTTCGCTCTCTTTCGATACCGCTGCCGTTCAGCTGTTCAGCTCTCTTTCTCGTACGCTGCGGAGCGATAACAATTCTCTGAAGGATTCAAGTCGGAACAAGGCACTATTTTCTATCGCTCATGATAAATAATACCCCCCCCCCACCCCCTCCGCGAAACTGCCCGAGAATTCATCAAAGTATCGCACTCCCAAGGCAGCACCGACCATTCTCTCTTCCCAATAAATACTACTTTCGCTCGGACGCCTCGTGCATCTTCCCGATTCCTCCCAGCGCGGAGATCGCGGCCGGCATAAAAAGGGGTGGGGTTAGGAGGGAGGAAGACGATTGGAAATTCATCCCTCGGCATTACGGGGGAACTCGCGATACCATTAAACTTTCATCAAAGCGATTCTTTCAGCTCGGCTCATGCTCGATAGGCGGCGAGATGAGCTGTCGCGTTCTAACTCGTACACCCCGTAGACGGATTGAAAACTGGGAGTGTTGGATGAGGAACAGTGAGAAAAAGAAGGCAGAAGAGGAGGAGAAGAGGAGGCAGAGGAAGCAGAAGAGGAGGCATAGGAAGGTGGGGGGGGGGGGAGAGTGGCGGCGGAAGAGGAAGAAGCTTCGTTCAATCTCGCGAACGAGAAACAATTTTCTTCTTCCTCCGGCTCGCCGTCTTCATACAGCGGCGTAATCAAGTTTCCTCGGGATTCGGCCGCTTTTCCCCGCCACGTTGGACAGTTTTCACGCTTCCCTGCCTGCCGCGCGAGGGATAGGTTCGCGGAACTTCCACGCAGCTTCCTCGGGAATCCCGCAATTAGATTCGATCCTCAGCGTCAGCGGCCGCGTTTCAGCAAAATTTCAACCCTCTCAGCTTTTATTTTGCGACCTGTCGCCGCCGCCAAGTTCGGCGCAAACTTCCGATTATTCTCGCCCATCGGGAGAGGGTGGGAGGGTGGGCCGACGATGGTGGCCGACCTTAATAAGGGTCCCTTTAAGCTTCCAGTTACTGCGACGGTCACTTTGATCCTGGCACGGGATATTTTGTAACCGTTCGTTCGGGGCTAATTGGCACGAAGGGCGGAACCCCTTTGTGCCCGTAGGTCGAGGCGCGACCGCGCGTCCGTCATTTCCTGCCGGAATTTAGCGGTCCAAAAAAAAATGCCACCCCACCCCCAACCGGGGGCTGTTTTAATTGGGTTCGAATCGGTGCAGGTCGGCGCACGCGTGCGCGTCAGAACGAGCGATTCTTTTGTCGGTCCTGTGGTCAACGTTAGCACTTCCGGTTCGGTCTCGTCGAGGGCTACCTCGACCTTAGCCCGAAGCGGAAGCTAGCGGAGGTGGTTCCCGATCGGGTGGCATCTGGAAATATACGCTGGTAATCCCTCATCGGATATTCCATTACTCAAGCGTCTTGGGTGTCCTTTGAAATGAGCTTCCACAAACGTTTTGCCGTCCGATAATACGGTTACAAGCCTTTAATGCGCTTCCGAGGAGGCCGCGTAGTCCCTCTCCCTCTCTCTCTCCTTCTCTCACCCCCGCCCTTTCTCTCTCTCTCTCTCGGTTCAGCGGGCGAGGGGGTGGTCTAAGAAAATTTTGCCTTTAACTGAATCGAGAGGCGATCGTTACGATCCTCGCCAGCCGGCTCGCTTCGTTCTCTTAATTGCGGACTCCTGAATTTCGTGAGAGCCCGAGCTTGTTTTTTGTCCCCCTCTCAACCCCCTACCCCCGTCTCATCTCCAGCGGAGCTAGTCTCTGCGACGGATTTACTTCTTATCAAATCGCGGTAGTCCGCTTAGAGGGCTCAATCGGATTAAAATATTCGCTCTGCGGAGCACATTCAGATTGAGACGTCATCTTCTCAGGGACGTCTACGCCGACCCCTTACCCCCACCCGCCCACCCCCTGCACATCCTGCGCAACTGAGAGGCTACGTAACGTATTCGCCGACATTTTATCCGACGGCCCGCACAATAAGCTCGCTGCCCAACGTCCTAGGGGATCTGGGAAAATATTTGCCGATCAAAGGAGCACTCTCCGATGTCCTTTTTTTTACCGGCCCTGTCCAACCCCCCGAAACTCAAGTTCCTCGCCGTCGGAACATCGCCCGCATACACCCCGGTAATCGATTTTATTCGAGGCAATTTCGGCCGAAAATAGATTATACTAGACCAGGGTAGCGATATCCTACGCTCTCGGCCAATTTTACCCTCGGAGGCGATAATATATCGGGCGCGCCAAAACTTGCGTCCGACGACGGCCCCCAAAAGGATTCGCGATCGAATCGACGACGGGACGCCTCGGACGAGGTTAATAACGACGCCCGTTGAAAGAACAATGGCCCCGCTCGATGCCAGGCATCCGTGCTCCGAATCTTGCCGCTGACCCGGGGATCAGTTCGGCATGGTCTTAATTGGTTTATCCTCGCAGCTATCTCGAGAAGCGGGAGGCCGCCGTTAGCTCGGACTTCGGCCTAGACCAATCGAGTCCCATCCCCGCCCGATACTGTACTTAACCCCGATACTTACGAGTACATTCGATGCGCTCGATCGATGAAATAATCCCTCCAAGAAAACAGAACGGCAATTTTTCCCCCAATCAGGCGAGAATCGTAAGCTGGAAAGTTCGCTGAGTATCGATTGACTACCGAGGGATGTAGGGGGTGGCAGAGTGACTGTGATCGTAACGACGGTAGTCCATCGACTGGCTCGAATTCTTACGGGTCGTGCGTGATCCGAACACGCTCCTGCTCGTACGAGCTCTGTAGGCAACAAGTGCGGACGAGCAATAACGCGAGCGAGTCACATTCGTCCTTGGGCACATTTTGCCGAGCAGTTTTTCACCGACGCCCGATACGCGCACGGAACGTGTAAAACCGGACGTTGTACAGGGCTCGTAGCCGTGCTCTCGTCGTACCCAGCCGACCTCGCGCTGGGAACATATCCCGGAGCTGTCATCCGCACTCTCGTCCGCGAGAGCGTGAATGCGCCTCGTTAGATTCGGTGCCCGGCTTTAGCCCGCCGCCAATCCGAATTACTTACTATCGGGGCGCTTCGAGGAAAATGAACCGGTCGGGAATAACGTTTCTCGGGCTGGGGGTCGAACAATGACAACTTCTGTCAATGAGGCCTGCTCGCGCTGTCTTTAGCTGACAATGATGACCGGAGAGTGGGCAGAAGGTAGAGAGGAAGAGAAAGAGTGGAGAGAGAGAGAGAGAGAGAGAGAGAGAGAGAAGAGAAGATTGGCCCGCGGCAATATAACTGCAACAACACTAATTACCGTAATTACGCCGCCGTACCTACGGCGCAATAATTTTCCCTCGCTCGCGGGGGTAGGTAATATGGCCGCGGCGGCCGGATCCGTTTTTGCCCCCAGTCCAGTCCGGCGCCAGATAGGGAAGTTGCAGAGGCGAGGCCGCATTCGAACTACGACTGACGAGCTGTTTGCGGGGTCGCGGAAAAAAAGAGGAAAGCGGAGGGCCGCGGGCCATTAACCGTGGCGAATGCTTGATTAAAATTACCCTCTCGCCGTATTGAAATAAGCCGACACCTCGAAAAAATCTGCTACAAGGGAAAGGTGGTCTGGCCTTGCATTATCGAGACTCGTCCGGCCGCTCGCCGCGCAGAACTCGACCGTCACGCTCGACACACGGTATATTAACTTTGCCAACTGACACGCCACCGCGAACACCGCCCCCTTCAACCCTCCCCCTCCCTCCTGCCGCCGACCCTCCGTTCTTCCCGGAAGTACGTTGAATTTTATCGGCACACTGTCCTAGAACATTGTGCGCCGTCTGTCCCGACGCGCAAATAAAACATCAGCCCGGCGAACGGTGTGTAGATACGCTGGCCACCTTGTGCCTTACTACCCCTCTTGCGGGAGGTTTCCTTTAACCGGAGATATCGCGATATCGGCCTAGAGGCTTCATTTTTTTTTTCCCACCCCCCGCTAGTCAGGGACAGAGTCGGGCGCGAGCGTAGCGACAGTAGGGCAGATGGGGTGAGTTAGGCGAATGGGGGTAGGTTTCGCGATCGGAGCGGTGGGTACGTTGGCGAGGGATGGTGCAGATGCGAACCCGGGGGTGCATGGAAACGGATGCGGCACAAATCATTATTATCAAGTGCGCCAATGCGTTGGCCCGCGTGGGTAAACAATGCCCGCGGGAGTTGTACCGACAAAGTGAGGATGAGAGGAGAAGGGGGGGAATGCCACGGGAAAAAGAGTATCTCGCGACTGGATGGTGAGAGAGAATCGTGTGTGTGCAGCGGGGAGAGAGGAGGGAGAGAAAGAGAGAGAAGTCAATACGTAAACCGGGCATTGTTATTACAGCCGAGCGTTGGCTCTGACGCTGATAGGACGACAAAATCAGCGCCTCCGCCCGCGCATTGTTAGCGAGATCGCGACCCTCATTGTACGGTACTCCTTTACAGGCGAGCCTTGCCCTCCGCCTACCCTTCAGCCGATGAGCGCCGAAAAAGGTAAAAGGGTAATTAGTGGATCTCGGCGGCAAACGGAACGAAATAACTGGCCGCTCGATCCGAAAAGTCCTTCCATCAAGAAAGAGACTGAGAGAGTGAGAGAGGGAGAGAGGGAGAGACGCGGAAAACGAAAAACTTTTTTCGACCGTCGGCCGAGATTATCCCGGTTGGAAAAAGGAAGCTCGCTTCTGATTTAACATCGAGCGGCCGGAGGTAGAAGTGGGTAGAAAGGCTGGTGTGAGGAGGAGTAGGATGAGGAGGAAGAAGAGGGCGTTGGGTGGGATGAAGAAAGAGGGGGTGGGTAGGAAAGTAGAGCGCTTAATTGCCCCAGCTCGCTCAGCCGCGAAACAGCGAGCTATTAATGATCCGTCACCTTGAGGTCAAAGATATCGCCTGCGTGTACCGTCGATATGACGATGTGTCGGTTTTAATCAATTTCCAGCTCGCTACGCGAAAATGAACCTTAAAGCGAAGGTCGCCTCAAAACGATCGCTACCCGTAATCCGTTTCCGTCGGCCCCTCCTCCCCCTCCTCCTGCCTCCCTCCCTCCCAACCCCCGCTAATGAATTTTCCACGAGCAACTGGCAATATCGCGTCTAGCGTTGTAATAATGTTTCGCGCTTAACGACTGTCTGCCGAGTTTCCGTCCTCTCGTTTATCACTCGCGCTCCGCTCTAATTATCCGACATTTTTAATTGTTATTTATCGCCGTACCTTTCCATAGGGTCGCATGCGTGCCGGCGACATTTTCCCAACGTCGGACAGTTTATGTCGGGCGAGCAGTTGCTTATGGCTCGTTCGAAAAATCGAGAACGATCTGGTCTTTGGTCAGAGACATATTTCGAGAGCCAGACGTTGGAATCGGATCCTTTCGGGTCGCTCCGACTTAATCCCGATCGGAACGAGATCGAGCAACGTGCTCCCGACCTCTCGGTCGCCAGATAAGTGAATCCGCGGGGCCAGATAAGCGAGAGGAAAGCTGCCGGAATGACCGGCTGACTGTTTCGCTCGCTTTTTAGAACGCCAAAAAATTGAGGCAACGGAAAGTGGTGGGACGCGAGGGGAGAGGTGGAAAGAAAGCACTTATCGCACTCGTGTCCATTGCGCGGTAAGCAATTCCGTAAAAAGGGAACGTTTCGCGACGCGGTACATATTCAAAGTAGTCCGACAGTCTATGGTCCCAAGAAAGAAAGGTACGAGTGACATAAAGAGAGAAGTGCGAGTAGGGGAGGTTGAAGAAGAACTTACCCTCATTCTCGTTATTCCCAATAAGAATCTCCGTATCCTTAAAGTCCGTCTCCCTGAGCAGATCGAGCGGATGCTTGGGTAGGAAGATCCCGTCGATGGTGGGCGCCGATGGGAATCCCAGAATGCCCCAGTAGCTGTTCCACTGCTGAACGGATATGGTCTTGGCGTCTACCGATCTCATGCACGCCATCACCCTGGCGGGATTGTCGTTGAGCATGGTGGAGTTGCAGCCGCAGTCGTCCACCAATATCCTCGCCACCTCGTTCGCCTTCTCGCCCGTCATGAAGCTCCAGGGTGCGTTCAGCGTACCGCTCTGCAGGATCCCACGCCTGACCAGGCCCCTGGTAGCCGGCGATATGAGATGAAGGGACACGGAACTCCCACCAGCCGACTCGCCGAAGATGGTGATCAGATCGGGATCGCCGCCGAAGGCCACAGCGTTGTCCCTGAGCCACCTGAGCGCCAGGGCCTGATCCCACAGACCCATATTGCCCGGAGCCTCCTCGCTGTTACTGAAGTGCTTGTTCAGATACAGGAACCCGAAGGCTCCCACGCGGTACTGCATGGACGCGACGATCAGCGTGCTACTAGCGGCCAGGATCACGGCGTCGTAAACGTCCAAGGTCGCCGTCCCGCTCATGAATCCACCTCCGTATATCCACACCAGCAGCGGCACTCCGGCTCTCTGCTGATCGCCAGGCGGATCCGAGCCCTTGTGCCTCAGCCTAAGCTTCTGCGGCACCCAGATATTGAGATAGAGACAGTCCTCGCTGATGTTCGTGTTCGGATTCCACATCTCCTCGCCCTCGAAGCCCGGGAAGTACTCGTATCTCTCCTGATAGCAGCTGTTCGGCAGCGTGGTGGCATTCAGCACGCCGTGCCATGGATCTATCGGCAGCGGCTTCCGGAATCTTAGCGGGCCGACGGGCGGCTTCGCGAACGGTATCCCGTAGAAGACGTGAACCTCCCGGTCGTCCACCGTCCGCGAGAAGCCCCTTACCAGGCCGCTCGTCGTCTCCACGAGCAACGAGTCGTTCGGACGGTCCGTCGTCCCGATCCGTAGAACGGCGAGGATTGTTAATAGGAACAACATCGCGGATGGGAGTGAACTGAGTCGGAGAGGAGATCTTCGCGCCGCTCGGACCGCGCAACCCGGGCACCACGCCTGTGGAGGAACCGTAGGAGGCGTAGGAGGCGGGGAGGGGGGCACAGACGCCAGAGGAGGTGGGGAGGCCTGGAGGGGGGGGAGCACGACTCAACAAGTTCGTCGTCGCGCCGCGCGCAGAATTCTCTCTTTTCGCCCCCCTCTCGATCCCTCAGACGATCCCGACGTAGGACCTACCCTTCTCTAATTTTGCTCTCTCCCTTAACCCCCCGTACCCTTCGTGCTGGCTGATCTCCTTTTTTTTCGGCCACGGGATGGTCTCCGGCTATTTTATTAGCCCGTATCTCGCCGGCAGCTCGGGAGGTTTACGATCGTATCAGGCTCACTTTGGGGGCGGACTTTACGGTCTTCTTTGACCCGGGCACCTCGTGGACGTCCTGACGATCTTTCTTCGTCTCCTTTCTTCGGAGGGTGGTCCTCTTTTGTTCTTGGCCGTCGGCACCCCTCGGGTTAGGTCGGAGGTGCTGAGGAGGACTTTCGCGATTTTCCCTGTCCTCTTCCGGGGGTGGTCGAGGGAGGGTTGGGGGTGGGCGACTCAACAAGTTTACCGCGCGAACCTGAATGCGAGGGTCGCTGATGTCCGTGCCAAGGATGTGACGGCAGGGGGGAGGTGGAGACGCGCAGTTTTACAATTGGCCGACTTTTAGGAGGATCGAACCCCTCTTCCAGGGGTGGTCGGATCGACTTTTACGATATTGCGTCTCACGTCGAACACACGCGATCCTCCATCATGCCGGCTGGCCACCGGCTGCTTGATGAGGTCGGGAATCGTTCGATTTCCTCTAGGTCAGTTTAAGTGGACGTTACGTGCCTTTCTTTCCGCTTGCGAGGGGGTGGCTCGAATGCGCGGAACGTCACCGCTGCCCCCTCTAACTTTCAAAGACAGCGAACGGGAATTCACTTAAGGTTCGCGGAACTTTTAAAGATCGTCGCTGAATTCGTTTGCGACAGTTCCCTCAATTTATGCGTCGCAACTCGGAACTGATTTTTTCCGCCCCGTCCCGCCCCTCTCTCTCCAGCCCTCTGGGCGCACGATTCGCTCATCAGAATTCACAGGTGGATTCTTTCGCGGGACCTCCGGCAGTTCGACTAATCGAGATTCACCGGGCGGTACTCCCGTTCGGCTCGGTTAAAGTACACTAATCAGGATTCACTGCCGTGTCGTCCTTGCGGAAGGATACGTCCCGGCCGTCGGCTCTCGAACGTTTCGCTGATCGGGCACGAGATGCGGATAAAGGTTCGCACTTTGACATTCGTTCGAGCAGCTACAGGTAGACCGGCTAATTACCGCTCGTCGATTGATACTGGGCCAAAGTTTGCCCGGCAACGGCTGCCAGAGTCGTCCGCCACTTTTTTTGGTTGCCAGAAGCCGAGTTAAGCCGGGCCCGTACGTTATCGTGACAGGACGCTACAATTCAGTGTCAGCTTCTTGCCCAATGTCAAGATTCACTGTCGGCGTCGGGTATCCGAATCTACCGTCAGTCCGACGATTCGAAATGACGCGGGAGCGGAATTAGCGTCCATAAATTCTCTGCCCGGAAACTCGATCTTCGGCCGCGTCGGGCCCGATTGTACGGAATCAATGTACGTTAATGGAGATTCCACCCCCCGGCCGGCCGCGGAAGGTACGTCCCGGCAAAGTCCAGGCTCATCGATTAAAAGTTTCGCGGAAAATCGCCTCGCATCCGCTGACACGGAAGATAATCAGAGCCGCTCCGACTCTGAATTCCTAATCAGTCGAGTCGATCTAAATCCGCTGGCTATCTTCGCCAGACCGACGTCCGAGTCCGCGATCCGCCTCCTCCTTTTTTTTCCACCCTCCGCTCGAAGGGAAACTTTCCCAAGCCGTAGTACAGACTCGATCGACTTCTTCTCCGCAGATCCGAGGTATCAGTTTCCTCATAAATTATCGCACTCCTGTTTACAAGACATCCGTCCAACGTACTCCACCCGCTCCTCAACCGCAAATCAAGAATTCACCTTATCCCTCCTCTTGTCATCCTTCATCACGCCATTTCCTCCTCCTCTTTGTTCAATCAGACCGCAACTTGGTATTTTGCCAGAAAGCACCGCGATCCTCGAGACCCTTCACCCCCTACCACACCATCCTCCTCCCACTCGTCCTCGGCGAGAACCTCTTACTTCCCCTCACTCCCCAATCGTCACCCCCTCCCCTCAGCGTCCTATCCTCTTTATCCTCGACCAAAAAAAAGAAAGTATCACGAGGAACTTGCGTCTCAAAAAGCGGCACTCATCGAGCACACCCTTGATGCCACTTGCTCTCTCTCTCTCTTTCTCTCTCTCTCTCTCCCTAGCTTCCTAGATGCCTCCTCTCTCGTTGGTCGTAGGTCGAAGGTGCTCGGAGGTTTTCGCGCGCGGCCGGCGTGCCGCGTTGCACGGGGTCGACTGATCGCGGAGATAGAGGTGGCACGGGGTAGTGCCATCGATGGCGGACCCTGCCGCTAGCTGCTGCCGCTCGTAATGGTGCTGGTGGCGTAGGTGGTGGTCGTGGTCGGCGCCGGTGGAGGTGGATGCGGCGGCGGAAGGTGGCGGAAGGTGGTGGCGGAAGGTGGTGGCGGTAGCGCACGTTTAAGCGCGCTGGCGCGCGCGCGCGCACGCCATCCTGCCTTTCGAGGAGGAAGAGCCACTGTCAACTCCGCTCCTCTCCGCACGTCTGTCTGGGTGCTGCGGCGAGGCTGAAGGGTGGCTTTACGGTGGCCGGGGGTGGAAGCGGCGGTGGAAGCGGCGGTGGAGGAGTGTAGATGGCTCGGAGGCAGGTATCCGATGCCGTTGATTAATGCCGTGCTTAGTATCGCGCTTTTTCCTTCTCACTATTTTTTCCCCACCCCCTTCCACCCGGAGGGTGGCTCTCGAGTGCCGGTCGAAGAGGACGTCAAAGTACGGCAGATCGTCCTTAACTATGTAATTGGGCCAGCGGCCGGTGAGCGTAGGATAGCTTTTGCGGACGATTCCTAGGGGAGGAACGGGGAGGGGGAGGGGAGAAGGCAGGAATAGAGAGAGGATCGGGAGGAGTGGGCAGGATTTATAATTAGATCTCGGGACAAGATGTCCTCGACGAATCGAAAGATTGTCTACGGCTCAAATTAAATCGGAGTCGGCTTATTTTTAATCCGTCGACGGTACATCTGTGCACGATCGGGAGGGGATGAAATGAAAAGGATTGGGGGTGTTTCGCATCGGAGGAGTAGCGAGCGGTCGTGGTGGGACGCCTAATGGTATTTAAGGCATAAGAAACGCTCGTGAAACAGAGGGTAAACGAATTGGCGGGGTACGCTCGCGGATGCGGGAGAAACGGGAGAGTCTGGAGAAGGGGGGTGAGAGATGGAGGGAGACGGAGAGATACGGTACGAGCTGAGCGAGTGGGAGGAAACAGCTAAGAGAAATGGGGAAGCGAAGGGGCATGGAACGAGCGTGGAATACATAACGTTGGCTCATCCATAATTGCAAGCCGCCCAAAAGGGTTTCTTTAGAGAAATGCTGGGCGCACACGCGTAGACCTGCCTCTACACGCTCGCCCGTGTGTTCATGTGTGTGTGTGTGTGTACGCGTCGCTACGACCGGTCTATTCGACAAACGTCTGTGTATGCCCAACGTTAGTCGACTTAATACGCTCGGCACCGCAGGGATCCACGCTCCTCGACGAGCACAATGCGCTTTCTGTCTCTCTCTCTCACACTCTCCCTTACATGAACACCCACACACACACTCTCCCTGACTCTCTTCAGCTCGCCAAAATTTGTTTTTCGCCGTCCCTTTTTTCCATACGCGATCGCATGACTCCGACCGCCCTCGCGAACCTCAGACCCAATTCCATAATTCAATGTTATCAGGACCGGTGTCGCGATTCGATCTCGAAATTGTCCGCTTCACGAGACGCGGATGAAAAAAGGGGAAATGGGCGGGGGAGGGAAAAAATTGGTCCGCTCTCCGGCGTAATTAATCGGCGGGACGTTAGGACGAAGGTCGCGACAAGCTTGCGGAACGGTTCGCGGTCGACGGAATCGGTAAGGGCGACCGGATAGCTCTGAAGGACTCCTCCTGGCGCGAGATCCTCCGCGGGACGGGCAAGCGGGAAAATGCCGGGAGCGAGAATTCTCCTCGTGACGTAAACAATGACCTGCATGCCGGCCTCGGTTATTTTCGGGGCGAGTCTGCCCCGCAATTATTTCTTATCTTATAACTCCGCTGGTCTTATAGCCCGCCGGGCTTTTTTAATTCCCCTCCCCCCTCGCCAGCAGCTACCGAATCAGCCAGCGACCAGCCAGCGACCAACCCGTACCTGAGAAGTCACGACGCCTTAATTCGTCGACAATTAAGCGTGACTACGCGCGAATGTTCCCCTCTTAAGCGGGTCGGCCCGATTATAGCGTCGGTGCATTATAAAAGGCGGCGGTGGTTGCCGGCCGACGGGGAAGAGAAGGTCGGGATGGCGGAGGGGGGGTCGTCGGAAAAGGTGCGACAGCTCGGCGACATTAGTGGGAAAACGCATAACGACGCTACGTGACTACGAGCGGGCCGCGAGTTCGAAACCGTCGCGCCGACCTTGAACTTTGACGCACTCCGACGAGTCGTCGGAGTCGGGTCCGGCGGTCGGCAGAGAGTTCAAGAGAGAGAGAAAGAGAGAGAGAGCAAGAGAGAGAAAGAGAAACAGAGACAGAGAGAGAGGGGGGGGTGGAAAGAGAGGCAGAGATCGGGGCCGATTTTCGATCCTAGCGACCACCACCAATCGCGTCATGATCGAATCAACTGGGCTATATTGAATCAACGATCTAATAACCGAATCGCCGTAACAAGTCGCGATGACCGGTTTCAACTTGTAAATCCCCGGCAGTGATGTGCAAACGGATTGACCGCGGTGCGCAATTGTCAGCGGAAGTGGCTCGTTATCCCCTCAAACTCAAACTGACCGATCATTATTCTCTTTGGGGCCCTCGGGGGGGACGATCGTTCGCGACGTCTTCGTTAAACTCGCCTCGAGACCTTCGCCGGGCCGGGTACTTTGACGCTCGCGGCCATTTTGTTGCCCTCCGGTTGTCGAGACATCGGACAAGCATTCCACCCCTCCCGCTCCCTGCATTCCCCCTGGCCACCCTTTCTTCCACCCTCGGCACTTTATCTGGCGCACAAAAGCCGTCCAGCCTTGGGAAAACTGTATGCTCGCGCGCTTTCCAGCGTTTAGCGCTCTTCGGGTAACCGGTACTGGCGGGGCGAGAAAACGTTGTCGTCATTAAAGTTTGCGAGTCCACGGGATACATCTCGGCCTTCGGCGGAGGCGCCGATCCTGACGCGCCGTTGCATTATGCGTTTCGGCAAAACACGGCAGTTGCCCAGTGCAAATAAAGGGGACAGGATGGCCAAAGGGCGATATCGAACGCGTGCGAGGAACCCAGCCCCGATGATGACTCTACCTTCGGCAAAGCAAACGGCGTATTAGCCCGGCCAGCGTTCAACAGATTATTTGCCAAAGGGCTATAGCCGTACAATTATTCGACGTGCCGCCCGCGAAATTGTCCGGCCGACGAGCGGTGAAGGAAGTCGCCACTCGTTCGCGACGCCTTTGCCGAACTTATGCACGCCACCGACAATGCGCGCTGCTCGTTCCAATACATTTCGAAAATCGATACCGGGCGCGCACCCGGCGTGCAAATTCTCCGCCTCGAGAGCCGAACCGTGTAACGCGTAGGAATTGAAAGCCGGCCCGCGCTGTCGTACACATTTCCCAATCGGCTTCGCGTAAAACGATCGGGTCGAACATATACTGAATCGCCCGAAGAGAGAGAGAGAGAGAGAGAGTGAGTGAGAGGGGGTGTGGGAGGCAGAGAGAGAGAGAAGGACACAGGACATATAGAGGTTCCAATAAAATCAGAGTGACCACCGTTAAGATTTTCATTCGAGGATCCGCTCGACTTCGACCAACCTCTTTCGGCGGAATTCGAAAATTTAGAGAGGCCAACCCCCCGCTCCCCCACTCCTAACCATAAATTTTGGCGACTCGCAGCCGAATCGACTGGCGAGCGAGTCCGGAGCAATCGCGCGTTGCATAAAGTTTCGCGGACGGGCTTTACCGCTCCGGAGGCTTCGCTTTTACTCAGGGACCCCGTTATATATAGAGCGATCCCAAGCCCGGCTAGATTCGCGGGAAATCGATACGCAGCGAACCTGCCACCTGCTGGCAGCCTTCGCTCCCAGGCGGGTTCAGGTTATGGGCAGGATGTGATCCCCCTTTTTTCGGCGACTCCTCCGCATCGGAGCTTCCCGCACGTAGATTCGACACTTTCGATCGTTTACGGAAAACCCACCCCCACGCTCATCCGTATTTATGCGCCGAGGACGGGAGGCCGTATCTCGATGCAAAGGCAGGGGCTGAGTCCTTTGAGCCGTGTACGGCCGGCCGTGGATACGTACAATGTGTACGGATCGAGTGTGTCTATATACTTGCACTCCCGGCGTACGTGACGCAACAGTGCAATTAGTGTTATTGGAATTAAGATGAGCGAGCGGCGCGTAAGGGGTGAACGTTTGGCCAGAGAGCGATATTCACTTGTATGTAAAAGAATTTCCGAATAAATCTGATCCTTCGATACAGCAAACTTTGTCGTGTTATTTCTGTAGACGGTAATTCCTTTCATTATTTAATATAAGTACGTGTTCTCGGTACCGTTGTTCCATTCCGTCGTCGTACGCGGATTTCAGATTGTATTGGAGGTGAGTCGATGTGGAGGTGTTACAAATTCAAATTCATACAAGGCAATGGATTTTTTTATCCGTTTGGTGGATAACGAAAATCGTCCTGCCGTGCGTGGAACTGATGTTTTGACGGTACCGAATGTTTAGCGTTGCCGACAGTCGCTGAGTTAGGTTGAACTCTGGTCGATAACGTCGCCGTTTTTCGGGTTACAAAAGGAGAAGATTAACGTTCGTGATAACGTTGCCGACGTAACTGTGACATGCGATAATAGTTGGTCGAAGATTGAACGCTTTCGATAACGTTATCGACGTTTACGACGCATATGAAAAATGGTGGAACGCTTTATGTTCCTACAACTAACACTGAAAATGCACAACTCGAGCTCGACAATTACTATCATCTATGAACGCATACCTCTTCTGCACTAAATCGCCAAATTAATACTTGCAAATTGCAAGTATGAAGAGACCACGCATAATTTTCTATTTCGCGGCTCAATTTAAATCATATAAATTCTCCCGCGACTTTCAATTGAATTTGTGACGTCATAACTGCGTAGAGGGCGCACTCTACCAGTTCTACTTTGCTCGGGAACATGTTTCAAATTGGTTTTGACATATTCGGGGTGTACGTTCGTTTTTTATGTGTTTCTGTACTCGACATATGCAAAGAAGCGTTTTTAAGTACGCAGTTACTTTCGCAGAAAGGAATTTGAAGGAAAATTGACTCACCCTTCTGCGTTGGTCCATTGTGGCAGAGGTAAAAATTCTTACTTGACCTTGGCTGCTACTGTCCTCGGTCATATTCAGCGACAATTTCCTTCACATCGCGCAATAGTTCACTCTCAATGATAACTGAATAGTTAACTTTGCACTTGACACTTGTTAAAACCGAAAACTCACATATATTCCACGTAAATTTCTGAATTCTACGCACACGCGACACAGACTCTACCCGCGCCACGATTTGCAAGGTACGCACTGCCCACTGTTGCCAACTTTGTTTTTGAAGAGTTTAAAATTTCTAGGACTTTCAAATGTCACCTATTACTACGCAAAAATTCTATTTAAAAATTTTTCTTTACATATTCGAAAATTATTAAAATGTCGACTCTACTTTGAATAAAGTTAAATAAATAAAAATAAACTTAAATCTGGATATATACTACTGGAATATTTCCTATACAATTTGAATAAAATTCTGGCGCCACAAGCATATCTGATAAACGATTGTTTAAATGCAACTTCGTTTTATGGACTCCATCAACTGGACTTCCACAATTAATTGCATAATAGGATTGCATTGTAACATTATGTTCGCTATATTAAAAATAAGATATTCTTATCGTTTTGTGTAAAAGAAGTAAGTAAGATCCATTACAATTTCTTACACGAACTTTTCTTCTAAAAACAGCACCAATTCTACCAACCTGCTTCTGATTAAAATAAAAACCCTAAAGTGTATTCTACAATACACATCCTATTTATATCGATTTATTTTAAAGACAAAAACGGATTGCATAGTTGAGACCACGTTGAAATTGCACTAATTCTGGAAAATATAGGAAAAACTGAGCAATTATCAAATATTTCCATTCGGTCATTTCTGACCCCCATAACGCCGTCTAGTATCGAGCGGAGGAAGCAACTTCTTTCATCCTCATAACCTCGATCTACGTAAATTTCGAACTCAACGCCCGTGCGGTTGCTCTACAGTGGTTACTGTGCGTCAATCTTTCACGAATCCCGGGAAGATTCGTATAACCTCGTTACTCAATAATCGTGGCACATTACGCCAATAATGACCACCTGCACGATCCGTGAGACGGTCGCTGATAATCAGTGATATTTGGGAGAGAACGGTTGCGTGCCGTTGAAAATATAAAATTCGCGCGTCACTCGTGACTAGCAAAACACGATCGAGGTTTTGACAGTTTGACGGGCGTCCTAAAACACCTTGCGCCGAACGACTGTGATGTCGATCCATGCTGTGATTCTTTAATCTCGTCAATCTACAATTGTATACCGTCACGACAATCATTAATTTCCACAAATACAGCGCTACATAGATAACGGTTGTCGCGATATACTGATAGATCATTGACAGGAGATTTTACTGCGCAAGGCCTGTATTATTTTTCTATAACAAATGTCAAAGAACAAATTGAACTTGACGCTACCTCCTGGCTCTATCGAACCAGTTCCAGCGGTGTCACCCTCACCACCAGTTCCACCGTTGCCAACATATGCGGAGCCACCAGTTATTCCTGAGTAAGCGTTTATCGTCTGGCACAAGGCAAATATTGTGCTACTGTGGTTATTTATATTGTTGGATGCTATTTTAGCGATGTCATGGGTAAAATGAGTATAGATGCCATTCAGGAGCAATTGGAGGAACTGGAAATGGATGAAGAACAACGAAAGCGACTAGAAAGTTTTTTGGGTGAAAAGGAAAAGGTTGGAGAACTTTGTGATGAAGATTTTGAAAAACTTGGCGAACTTGGGGCAGGAAATGGGGGTGTTGTGATGAAAGTTAGGCATAAGAAGTATGGTCTTATTATGGCACGAAAGGTATATAAATTTATTTGATTATTAACAATACATTGATATAATAGTGCTGCATATGCAACGTGTATATGGCAAGTAAGTAACTGACCATTGTTTTTAATTCCAGCTTATACACTTAGAAGTTAAGCCAGCTATTAAAAAACAGATTATTAGGGAACTCAAAGTTCTGCACAAATGTAATTTTGCGCATATAGTCGGTTTTTATGGTGCTTTTTACAGGTAATGTTCATAAGTTAAATTTACAACTTATTTGGTAACATCTATTCTTTACATTTTACCATTATTGTTCAGCGATGGAGAAATAAGCATATGTATGGAATACATGGATGGCGGTTCATTGGATTTAATCCTCAAAAAAGCAGGAAGAATTCCAGAACCTATTTTAGGCACAATCACTTCAGCAGTAAGTAACAGTTATCCTTACATTTAACAGCTACTCTATATGAACTGATCTACTGAGTCATGCAAAAACACATGAAATAAGTCTGAACATTTTCACTGAACTATTGAAACTGAGAATGGAAGAGTTCAATGCAAGTTGTGATAGTTATTAGCATTAATAATATGTTTCTCTTTCGATGAAGCCACCTGGAAATAAACGAATGCAAAGTCGCCGTAACTCATCGTATACCCAAAGAAATATGCCCAGCGGCAGGCATGGCCAATACCAATATGCATCTAACGGCATCGTTTTCAATACTACCTCTGTTCCGGGCACGTACAGAAGTATGCCTGTCAATACGATCTCAAATATGAACGAAAAGTTGAGGAACCAGTTGCCCATACCTTGCTGAAAGATCGAATTTCTTCTCGTTTTACACATCACTAAATCTATCATTTGCGTTATCACGATCGACAGGAAGTATCCACTTCTCGCTTCGTTCAGTAGATCCATCCTATCTTGATAAGTCCATGTCTGTCCGTAAGAATCTCTCAGATCATTGATCGAACGATTTTCCCAATCTAATCTCAACCCTAGTACATCTCTAGGCAAAAACCCGTTCATCATTAGAATCATAAAATATGTATAGAATCCTGCCAAAGACTGAATCATTCCAATTTGGCCATACGTGATTGAGATAAGTCTTTTATTCACAAGCTTGTCGTACTGAGGATTTCTGGGTGCACGTTTCATGATGTCGGATTCGGGCTTCTCGTAAGCAAGTGCAATTGCGGGCAACAGATCAGTTCCGATATCCACACAGAGTACCAACTCAATGACGAAGGGCAACGGTATTCCAAATATCAGACTGGTCAGCATCGGTAACATCTCCGGTACGCTGGAAGTAAGCGTGTAGGCTATTGACTTTTTCAAGTTGTCGAAAATCAATCTTCCTTCTTCAACGCCGGTGACGATAGAAGCAAAGTTGTCATCCATGAGAATCATGTCTGCCGCATTCTTCGCCACATCCGACCCAGTAATTCCCATTGCCACTCCGATATCGGCCTTTCTCAGAGCCGGTGAATCATTGACTCCGTCTCCTGTAACCGCAACAATCTCTCCCAATCTCTGGCAACTTTCTACTATGAGCAACTTTTGTTGCGGCGACGTCCTGGCAAACACTATTTCCTCGTAGTCCCTAATAACGTTGTCCAGTTCGAACGACGACATATTTCGAAGTTCGCCACCAGTTACAATGATCGCGTCCGATTCAGAATCCGTAATCTGCGAGAAAGACTTATTCTGCAGGAAAGCCTTCTCGTATCTCGTTTCCTGGCCCTCACTCATTATTCCAACTTTTTTAGCTATCGCTAGTGCCGTAACCGGATGATCACCGGTCACCATAATCACCTTGATCCCTGCCGTTCTACATTTTTGAACGGCTTCCGGCACATTGGGCCTAGGTGGATCCAACAGACTTACAAAACCGACGAATCGATATCCTCGAGTGGGAAAATTATATTTCGTTGGAATCTCCGTGTTGAACTTATAGTTCGGTCCGTAGGACGTGAAAGGCAAGACCAGATCACAGTAGGCAAGAACTCGTTCGCCAAGGTATCCCAATTCCGCGCAAGCTCTCTTAGATATTATATGATCCTGTCCTGTCATATCCTTCGTTTGACCCTCCAGAGTCAGGATCGTCGAGCAATTATCTATTATCACTTCAGGTGCCCCTTTCAGGATCATGATGTACCCGTTAGAGTTTCGATGAATAGACATCTGATATTTGGTCGTCGAGTTGAAAGGGATTTCAGCCACTTTTGGGAAAGCTTCGCGAAATTTTTGTGTCGGATGAATGTGTTCGCAGAACCTAAGTATACCTGTTTCCGATGCGTCGCCTATTACTAATCGTTCCTCGATAGGATCTACCAGCGTCGATTCCGCAGTGAACTCCGCTCGTAGACAGAGAGTCGCATCCCGCATCATTATAGTGAAGGCCGGCTTTTCCATCAGTAGATCTCGTTCTACGCCGATCCTCTCGCCTGGGGGAAAGTTAAATCTCGTATGACCGAACCACAGGTTGGATACGGTCATTTTATTTTGCGTGAGAGTTCCGGTCTTATCTGAACAGATCGTCGACGTTGAACCTAAAGTTTCCACGGCCTCTAAATTCTTCACAAGACAATTCTTGTTGGCCATCTTTTGAGCAGTGAGCGTTAAGCTCGTGGTGACCGTTACTAGCAGAACTTCCGGTACGTTTGCTATAACGATCCCGAGTAGATACGTAAAGGCTCTGACAATGTTCGCTTCCAGCATGAGGGAGAGACCGAAGAATATCAGCCCGCAAAGAATCGCCACCACCGTGATGATGTGAACGAAATGTCTTATTTCCTTCGCAATTGGCGTTTCCGTTTTCGCCAGATGGGAAGCAAGCCCGGCCAGTCTTCCGATCATCGTTCTGTCTCCAGTGGCGATCACTATACCCCTCCCTTCCCCGGCCACTGCGAACGACGAGAAGAATGCGACGTTACTCGATTCAAGAGGATTTTTGTCAGTCGGATGATCCGTTCGTGCAACCGGTTCACTTTCACCGGTTATGCTGGAATTCTCTACTCTCAGTCCGGAGCACTGTATAATTCTAATGTCGGCAGGGATCTTGTCACCTAGCTTTATTTCCACCAAGTCTCCCACGACAAGCTCTTCGGTGGCGATCCGAAGTTTCTCTCCGTCTCTGATAACGGTCGCGAATGTCGGCACCATCTTCTTAAAGGATTCCATCACCTTAGAATTTTTGCTCTCTTGAATGAAGGCAAACACGCCGGATATAAGACATATAAGGACTATTATAAGGCCGAGCCACTCTATACCGCCCTCCGGCTCGTCGAATAACGAACTGATCCCGTAGAGTATGAAGCAAAGAGCAGCGCAGCCCCACAAAAGTGAAGCGAAGCCGCTGAACATGCATCGCAGGAATTTCACGTATTCCGGTGTCACCTTCGGGGGTGACAATGCGTTTGGACCGTCCCGTTCCAAAAGAAGTTCCGCTTGATCGTCCGACAAACCCAGTCTGATATGTGTGCCTAATTTATCACATAATTTCTCCAAAGATATCAAATGGTCGACGGTATCTAGCTCTTGATGCAAATCTAGAATTTCATCGCTGGTCAATTTTTTTCTGTGAACATGCAAGGAAGATGTTCGCCTGGGTACTGTATAAGAGGGTGATTTTTGAACACGTTCCGAACGCTCCGGGGTTGGTTGATTCTGTGGATTTTGTTGACTTTTCTGATTTTGCTGACTTTTTTGACTTTGCTGACTTTGCTGAGGTTCTGGACCTTGCTGGTCTTGTTGGGTTTGCGGAGTTTGCGGAGGTTGCGGAGGTTGCGGAGGTTGCGGAGGTCGCTGAGGCCTTGAACCGGAAGCCTGAGGGCTCGTTGATTTCCCGTTCTGTGACTTCATTGTGGACAAATTGATTCGTTGGTTAAGTGATAAACTTGTTGCGTGCGATTCACTGAAGTAGTTAATTATTCGGCCGCGTGTTCCTGATTTGTTTCATTGCCAATGTGTTCCACCCATTCTTTTATTGCCAACAGGTGTTAAAGGGATTGAGCTACCTTAGGGATAAGCACGCTATAATGCACAGAGATGTAAAGCCGAGCAACATTTTGGTCAATAGTGCCGGGGAAATAAAAATCTGCGACTTCGGCGTTTCCGGCCAATTAATTGATTCTATGGCAAACTCATTTGTGGGCACTAGAAGTTACATGTCGGTAAATAACCCAGCTTATTATTATTTAAAGCCGCTTTCCGGGTCTTTTTATATTTTTCACAACATTGTCTTAAATAAAATTATTGCGTATTTCACCAGCCAGAAAGACTGCAAGGCACGCATTACTCAGTGCAGAGCGATATTTGGTCTTTAGGCTTGTCATTGGTGGAAATGGCTATCGGGATGTATCCAATTCCACCACCGGATGAGAAAACGTTAGCATCGATATTTGGTAATCAGTCGGGAGCGCAAACTGCAGATAGCACCGCTGCAAATAATGTACCAACGCCTACAACGCAATCGCCGGGGCACAGTTAGTATTTAAATTTGCGGTTGTGTCCGTTACTCCACTATTTTCCAATATTTTTCACCGCTTCGATTAGGTGCAGGTAGTCCAAGACCCATGGCGATATTCGAGTTACTGGATTACATTGTAAATGAGCCACCGCCAAAACTGCCATCCGGTATCTTTAGTTACTCATTCACGGACTTTGTGGACCGTTGTTTAAAGAAGAATCCTGCCGAAAGGGCAGACTTGAAGACACTTATGGTAAGTCGAGTAACAATATTGTGTGATGCATATTCAGCAGATCTTACTCTTGACTGTTTGTTTAGAATCATGAATGGATTAAGAAAGCGGAGTCGGAGAATGTTGATATTGCTGGGTGGGTGTGCCGCACAATGGATCTTCAGCCTACTACTCCGACACGTTTGGCAAACGTACAGTCCTGAATAAATGTAACTCTTACATACTTGACAACGTATATACGCGTTCAGTACTCCTAAGTCGAGACTTATTTCGATTTTGTTCCAATTCATTTAAGACAGTGGCGTCGCACGATTACTTTATCAGTCCACCGAATTGTCCCTTCAAAACAGTTATTTAACGAATCGAACAAGAAGTAACATCGAGACTCGCGACGTTGAGGACGGATTCGAGATTACTTGTCTATATATATACTACATTGGAATCAAAATGTACAGTTTCCGCATAGTTGGTATATCAGAGCGAGTTGTATAAATGTCCGTTCATCAAATTTTATTCTTCAACATGTAACTTCGCCGTCCTTTTCGTCGCGACGCGAAGTTTTATAAAATCTTGTAAATATCAAGAATTCGTCAAAACGATCGACGATTAATACATTGCTTTAGGCGCCACTGTAACAATTTAATTCTCGTCAACGAGTCAATTGAAGTCTTATCTTCAGTTTGAAAGTATGTAAGATACGCGGTATTGTATAAGTTTTATTATTACTGCGATGAAAAGATAAAATACAACTCATGGGCAAACTGTGCTCCCTGTGATAGTATAAGCGTAACACGTATGAACATCCGTTTTATATGATATAATTTCCGAAAAAGTTCTACTAGGTCCAGTTACACTCGTATAACATTTGTACCTGACATCAGAAAGGTGAGAAAATTAAGCGAGGGCAGCCGCGTTTTCTCCCCTTGTCGCTAATTGTATGAAAATGATACTTGCTAATCATGGACAAGCAAAAAGACGACTGTTTTCACTTAATCCTCTCACTATCTATAGAGTTATTTGCATCAACGAATACGCGCTTCCTCCATTGCCATTTTTTACGCCGAGGGACCGTCTGTCGAACGAGGCTTTTTCCGACGAAATGGCTCTACTAATCTTTCAGCTCATAATTCCTAATTATTCTATCTTATTCGCACTACGAATTAATTGTCACGCCCGAGTAAAGAATGATAGGTTGATATTCTCACTAAGAAAGCCTTGTTCCATATGGTAATTCGTCAATTTCTTTTCAAAGGCAAGAACCGCTTGCATAGGTAACTTATTTTGCTGCATACCCGTGGTTAATGATGAGCACACATGTTTTTAGGATATTATAAAGTATCAACATATCTTGAATATTAAATGCGTATTAAAATTGAACAGCTGAAAATGATCAATAGTAATATTGCAACGTGTTGTTTAATGGCGGCAAACATTATGCTTTCCATGTGATTAACATTATCAGAACATCAAACATTTCCGTAAGTCAAGTAATACTCAGATTGCTATAATGTTTATCCGTAAACGAATTGTTTCGAAACTTAAAATACTTGCGTGTCTACTGTCACTAACCACCGCCATTCATAGTGTTCTAGGGCTTACCGACAATTGCGCCTTATTTGTATCACCGATTAATACCATCCTGCACATTGTGTTCAGGTATAAGAAACACAAGAAGAGTGTAGTTAATTTATCAATTAATAACCGTAATTACACGCTATGCAAGATTGCGGCTATTTTAAAGAGCCGTATTTTTAAAATAAGGAGAGGAAAAGAGTCGTTGTTGCTTGACCTTTATTGCTAGCTTCGTATCTAGACATTTTTCCATATGTAAGGTACCAAATATAGCTACTTATTAGAAATGGGATTCTTTTTTAATAATTCGAAATGATTATTTAGATTACCGTATTTCAATGTTAAGAGACTAGAAAGTAATGGTACTTGAAACATTCAAATGACGAAGGTAATGTACGATTTTATTGATCATTTTAATAGCGTCGTACAATTCATGCCCAAATCTAGTTTTTGTCTATCGACTTCTAATCGTATCCACAGAATCATGTCTATAAGAAAAATTTGGTGCTGTTCTAAAAGAAATAAGACAAATATGATAGCGCTAAATGTGACAAATTTCTAGAATAATCAAGGTATATAGTTGTTAATGAACGTCTGACGTAATTAGTTAATCCCGTTTGGATCGTTGTTAAACATACTTTTTTCATAGGTTAAAATATTAATTATTGGTAATATGGGGATTATGCGACATTCGCGAAGACGGTAATGGAAATGTAGTATTGACAGAAAGGATTACTTGGATAAGCGGTGAAACATAATGAAAATTTTGTGATATCTCTAAGAATTTTATGGTGTATAGAATATGTCCAAATTATTGTATCTTGCTTTGGTGTTTAATTTGTTTCTGGATGTAAAATAATTGTCTGCGTGCCCACAATTTGTATTTCTGTAGGATTATATTGTTAGTAGTTTATATTTTTATAGAAATAGTAATAGTAATACCTGTTTTACTTTCAAGCTATCGACAGACATTTAAATTAACGAATTAGATACCAAGGTGAGAATACTAACTAGTGGACGTATATTAAGTGTAATCAATCGTTGTAAGTATCGTAATAATTATTTCTTGCAATCTTACAACTTATTCAAAGAATTCTTTCGATCATTATGATTTTCCGTTCAATTTCGCCTAAGACGTAATTTCCCAAGAACTGAGGTTTCATATTATGTTCATACGTGTGGTAACGATGTATGTTATAAATATGCTATGTCCTGTAAAGCCATGAGCCAATTGTGTCGCCTGCATGTCGAGAACGGCATACTATGGATATCATGAATAATGCAAAATGTATGATATAGGAAGCTATACAAAACGTACAGTGAATCCTATACAAAAGTTTACATTAAAAAAAAATATATATAAAGGATATCAACAAATTCAACCATATGCAGATTGTCTTTTTGTAAAGGACTATTGTATCGATTCACTGTATAAATGTTACAATTACTGAGAAAATAAATTGATCCCGTAATAAAGACTGCATCTTAGATTTAATATTTTTGCAAACAATTACTTGCAACACTTTATTTTACTGAAGTAATAACAATTCTATTTCTGGCAGTAAAAGACTTAAGCTACGTCACTTACGTGACAGTTGTACAACCATTTTTTAGTTTTGTCAAACCAAAATACATCTTGTGTTTCTACACAATGAGATCTCCTGGTAGTTTCACATTTACAATTTGTAAAAAGGGCGATATGTGTACCATTTTTTCACGTTGAATTTCTGTTCCTCCCACGTATATCTTCAGTATTGTATTATTTGTGCGTTCATTAACAAACTCTGCTGCAATTTCCATTGCACCGTTCGTAATCTTACAACATCCGGATAAATCCAAGAAATCCAAATTTGGTGAATACTTGATTACTGACGTTATGCCATCATCTCGAAGACACTGACAATCACGACACACTAACCGCTGTAAATTATACATGCCCTGCAGCCCTTCGCCTGTGATTTTTTTTAAGCAACTGACGTTCAGATATTGCAATCTTGGAAGCGTTGACAAAGCCGCAATGCCAATGTCCGTTACATGTTTAGAACCTATAACATATTAATGAACATGAGTAAATATAGTTTAAACGAATTCTATGTATAAAACATCGCAATTTACCGGTAATATCGATTTGCATCAGTTGCTTGCACTCAGATGCGAGAGTTATTAAGAAATCATCTTTAACTGCTGAAAGGCCCTCAATATGCAGATTTTCCAATTTCTCTAATTTTATTATGTAAAATATTTCAGCATCCGATACGAAGTCGTACTGGACAATGCATTTGAATGTTTTCAAATTTTTGCAATATGTACCAATCGATTCCATCACTGTAGCATCAATTCCAATACACATAATGAAAGTTAGTGTTGTTAGATTTTTAAATTTTGGAAAAGCCTGCATGGTAAAAAATTGGGAGATTTGTAAGTACTATTCTTCTTAGATTATAAATAATTGTAAGTACATGAAAGTTACATTTGCCAAATTGCAACTACGCAAAGCCGTACACTTTGTTAAATCAAGTTCTTCTAAGCAATCTCCCTGTAAGGACAACAAACATGAACCAGAAGTATAGTTTCTATATAGCTCAAAGTGTTGTATATTCTTATTTTGAGTGAACAATTTTGCCAGTTGTCTGTCATATTTCCTGTTACTGCGGCCAAGGCGTAATTTTCTAATATCCTTGCAGTTTTCTGCCAATGAAACAAGTCCACTTCCTGATACTGGTAGTGTGGTGAGTTCAAGTGTTTGAATGTTTTTACACATTTTTGCAATAAGAGAGAGTGCATTGTAGCTAAGAAAATGAGAACCATGTGTGAAATCAATGTGGTTCAGATATGCTCCACAACGAAGAAGAACATTACGAAGCGTACTGTCATCAATTATCACCATTGTTTTACGGAATGGACAAAAACCCCAGGTTTTAGTTGTGAGGTCCAAGCTTTGCATAGTCTGCCATGTTTTTCTACTTATGACCTGCCATCGTTTGCATACTCTCTCTATTCTTATTCTGTCCACAATTGGGAGATAATTGAATATGTACAACAAGCAAGTATCATTCAAAATATTAATCCGAGTATTAGTATCATTAATTGTAGTGTAGTCCTCAGTATTTTCATTTCTCACAAAGTGTTCATGGAAATTGTTTCTCTCAGATCTGTACTGATTCTCAGGAGAATCTGGTTGATGCCACGAATATGCTGCCATTACTCTTAAGTTTCTATTATGTAGTATTATATTTTTCATCCCTCCTTCTATACGAGCACTGTAAATAAAATATTTATGTTATGGCAGATGCCAACAATTCATTAGATATATGTGCAATATATTACCGCGTAGCTTCTTCTACTTTGCTGAACGTGACAAAGGCACAATTACTCTTGCCTATATTTCTTCGCAGAAAACAACTTTCAACTGTGCCATAGGAAGAAAAGCATGCTATTAAATTTTTGTACGAAGTCTGGAAAAACGGTGTCAGGTCACATAGAAGAAACTTTTATTCTCAACATTGCTTATTGGGACATTAAAACAGACCCTGCTTGCCAAGTGGCAGACAAAAAGTTTCCTAATAGGAATACCATCAACTACTGAAGACATTGGGTCTTCCAGCAGATCATCATCACCTAGACGAATAAGAAATTTCACAGGTTTTATTGTCGAATAAATATAATACCTTTGACGGATGCAATGACTAATGTCGTTTTAGTTCAAGTCAAAGAAGAATTTAGCTGTTGTAAATATGAATAAAAAATTATAAACCTTCACTAATAGCGAGTCGTATACGATTCAATACATCATAGTATTCGCTCACAATTGACCCATCCATGATGACTTAACTCGTTCATTTGTTTGTATCCAGATAATATTAACGAATGTTGATCACAGTTCTTTCAAATGTTCAAGTAGAGACACTGATAGACACATACCGGTGGAATGCAGTGGAATGTCACTTTTCCACGGGTTGTTTAAAGCCTAATGTGCATTAATATTTATATTCCGAAACTGATCGAATGATACAAACAAGGTCCTGTTTCTCGAACGTAGATGAATCCCGCTCGATCAAAACACCATTAATTTACATTTAATAAACATTCTGTTATTCATTACCTTAAAAGGCTCTTTAAGGCAGTTCTTATCGACATGTATGATTGATTTTTACAGAGGTTGTCATACGAATTTGCCTTAAGCTTTTACAGAAAAGGCGGGAGTATGTATACCCATAAATGTTTTTGAATACAGTTGTAGTTTGAATATAGCATCAAATATTCTACACAATGTAGGTGTATGAATTTATTTTGCAACCACTATATGTTTGTTAATATTATACGCATATACGCTAAACGCACGACAATGAAATATTACGAAGTAAAAAACGCGACGTCGGTACTACCAAATACCTGTTGAATTTTAACCTTCTCTTTACTTATGCATAACTACAGTGACAATGGTTTAACATTATTAACTGCAGGGTAGAATGAAATGTAATATTTTATGTTTTTTACAGGGATGGGAAGGCAACAAATACTAAATCTAAAAGTTCTTCAGTAAGTATTAAATCAGATCATGATTATAATTCACCTTTCCAAATTTTGACAGTTCAGCTTTTTTTTATTTATTACAAAACTATCTTTTATAGATACTAAAGCCACCCAAACAACGTCAACCGTTTTCTGAAGTGCATTATGATTCATCTTTTGAACCTGCTGAGGCTACAACAATGGCAAATCGAAGAGTCAGTTTTGCAGAAAAAAAACACGTAAAGTTAGTCTGCCTCTTAAAGCTTTCACTTTTAATATAATTTTTGTTCAATGTCAGATTTTCTTCGCAGAGAATTTTGTGATTCCCTGGAACAAGGCACAGTCTGGGATTACACATATGAAGAAAGTGATTTAAGTAGTATGCACATTGCAGTTACTTCTAATTCAAATCTGTCATCTAATGAAATTGCAAATGGAAAGACAGTTGAAGATGCAGACAACCCATCTGCAAATATTGCATATAAGAATACAAGTAGTGGACATATTTTGGAAGATTATAAACAATGTAATGCAACTCAACTTTTTCATGATGCATCAATAGAGATAACAGAAATTCCATTGTCCTGTGTTCAAAACCAAATGTCTAATAATACAATAGTATTCCCAAATGTTTCAATGGAAATGACAGATATATATATTCCAGTGGTAAGTAAATCAACATGTGTAGAATTTTAAATTTGAATACACTTGGAATAAAGCAATAATAACTTTAATATATAAAGCCCCAGGAAACAAATAATATGGAACAAATAGACATGTCAATGGAAATCACAGAAGCAGTTCCATGTTGTGTGACAGATTTGCACAAAAAGTCAAGCAGTAATAAAACAATGGTATATCATGATGATTCAATGGAAATGACTTGTGCCTTACAACCCCCAATTTCAAACAGAACAAAACATATGGATGACATTGATAATGATGAAGCAATGGATTTCACAAAGCCTATCATTTCTTTGCCACTGATGAAAAATAGGGAACATCTAATTGATAACAACAAAGTAAATTACATAAAAAATCAATCAAGAATATTTAATCAATCAATGGAGCTTACTGAAATGGTACCAGTTCATATTCAGACAAAATCCTGTGCTAAAAATTTGGGAAAGAATGAATACGGACAAGATATTAAGAATGAAGGAACAAAAATTTTTCAAAACGAATCAATGACATTAACCAAAATATTTCCATCAAGTAATTTTGGTCAGGAGAATGTAGACAAAGAGAATGACTCCTGTAGGTCAAACATGAACGATGTTCATATGAATAGGTCACTGATATTTACTGAATTAACACATGAAGATACAATTAAGGATTCAACAACACATCATACAAAAATATTTCATAATGAATCAATGACTTTCACAAATGTGTTACCATCAGTGGTGATGTCTGACGATCATGAAATGATCAGAGATATATCTAATTCAAGAAAACAGTATGCTCCATCAAAACACAATGAGTATCATGAAATGTCAATGGAATTAACTAGTGCAATTACTGGCGTGAATTTCAATTCGGATATAGCAATGAAAGCTGGTATTGATAAAGAAAACATTATTCAATGTGATGAAGGAAATCTATCAGAAATCAATAAAAATCATGAAATCTCAATGGAATTAACTAGTGCAATTACTGGCTTGAATTTCAATGCGGACAAAATAATGAAAGCAGGTATTGTTAAAGAAAAATTTGTCCAATGTGATAAAGAAAATCTGTCAGAAATCAATGAAAATCATGAAATGTCAATGGAATTAACTAGTGCAATTACTGGCTTAAATTTCAATTCGGACAAAGTAATGAAAGCAGGTATTGACAAAGAAAACATTGTCCAATGTAATGAAGAAAATCTATCAGAAATCAATGAAAATCACGAAATGTCAATGGAATTAACTAGTGCAATTACTGGCTTGAATTACAATTCGGACAAAGTAATGAAAGCAGGTATTGACAAAGAAAACATTGTCCAATGTAATGAAGAAAATCTATCAGAAATCAATGAAAATCACGAAATGTCAATGGAATTAACTAGTGCAATTACTGGCTTGAATTACAATTCGGACAAAGTAATGAAAGCAGGTATTGACAAAGAAAACATTGTCCAATGTAATGAAGAAAATCGATCAGAATTCAATGAAAATCACGAAATGTCAATGGAATTGACTAGTGCAATTACTGGCTTGAATTACAATTCGGACAAAGTAATGAAAGCAGGTATTGATAAAGAAAATATTATCCAATGTGATAAAGAAAATCTATCAGAAATCAATGAAAATCATGAAATGTCAATGGAATTAACTAGTGCAATTACTGGCTTGAATTTCAATTCGGACAAAGCAATGAAAGCACGTATTGATAAAGAAAACATTATTCATTGTGATGAAGACAATCTATCAGAAATGAATGAAAATCATGAAATGTCTATGGAATTACCCAGGGGAATAACTCGTTTGCAACCTATTTGGAACGATGTAATGAAAGCAGAGACTGCTAAAGATAGTTCCATCCAATGTGAAAAACACAATTCACCAAGAAACAATGAATATAATGATATGTCAATGGAGTTAACTAGTGCAATAACTGGTTTTCAACCTATTTCCAACGACATAATGAAAGCAGACATTGGTAAAGAAAATTCTATCCAATGTGAAAAACTCGATGCACCAAGAGACAATGAATATAATGACATGTCGATAGAGTTAACCGGTGCGATTATTGGTCTACATCCCGCTGCATGCGAAGTATCGAAGGCATGCATTGATAAAGAAAATATTAATCCCTGCGATCAGGAGGATTTGGCACGCTGTGAACGGAGTTTGGAAAATTCAGATAAGTTTTTTAAAGCGTTAGATGACGAGGAACAGCATTTTATTAGAAAGTCATTAACGTTTTTTAACGATAGTGCAGATGAAATACATTTGATAGAGCCACCCTCATTAATTTGTACTGACAGTATGATGAAAGATTCGTTTTGTGAAGATGCGCAGATACTACAAGAGTCACAGAATTCTGATAAGTCAGAAAAAGCTGCATTCGATAACGACCAAGAAAGATTAATTGAGACATTGAAATACATACATGAAGCAGAGCACATACGAGGCAACGAATTAAATATCTTGCAAGATGCACAAACTCCACAGAAATCATTATCTGAAGATGAATTAACTGATATTTCTGTTGTAAGGGAAAAGCAAAACACATACAACAATTTTGTGAGGGACGAAATCGCTGATATCGAAATTACTAATGAAAATTCGGATACTGTGCAGGTACCTGCGGAAGTTCGAGATTTAACAATTAATGCAGACCCGTTTTCCAAATTAATTAAAAGTGTTAAAGATCAAGCGCTAAGGTAAAGACATAAAAATGATGATGATTTTATACAACATTAGTTGGAAGTCTAATAATTTAATTAATTGTAGGGATGACTGTATTTGGAATGTATTTGCTGAGAGCACTGACAGGAAGATGATTGCAGCTTCATTTATTTCAAATTCATTAGTAGTTGCAATATTCCTCGACGATACTGTTAAACAAATTAAAATTATCTCTCGATTATTATGCGACAATGACGAGTGTATAAAAATGGTTCATCGCATAATAATGGAGAAATTGGACATACATGAACTGAAGGATACGTATGCGTTCTACGAGGATGTTGTGCCGCTGTTATCTTACATTTCCAGGGAAGTCATGTTGGCAATGGACTTTATGTTGGATTTGAAACGCTTAAATGATTTAAATCTGATGGAGATAACGGAAAACCGGTAAATAGACAATAAGTGAGGTTGACAAATTTCGCAGTGTTTCATGATTATTTCTATTTTGCAGAATATCGTTCATATCAAGAGCGAAAAAAATGAAAACTATTTTAAAAGTTACAATAAACATTAAGCCGTTTGATAGCATAAGTCGTAATGACATTACAGTGTGTACGCTATTGGGCTCTGTGAGGTGAATATATAAAGGTAAACAAGTTAATCTGATAAAGCAAATTGTACATTGCTCTCTCTTACAGGGAAAATGACATCAAGGATTTGTTTATGAGTATAAAAAAGGATTATATGTTTTTGAGACGATATATGGAAGACGTACAAACATACATCGAGCTAATAGAACTAAGATAGTTAACGCCAATGTGTTAATAGTTTAACAAATGAATTAATATTGCAACATTAATGTAATTATGTATATTACAATTTTTATATAATATAAAAATAGCTTTGTATCCTTTTTACAGAAACACTAGAAATTTTATTACGAGCAGTGCTATCTTCTTTGGGTAATGCGTGTTTCTGTCGAAGTAATACTGTAACAAGGCCAGTAATCGTTGTTTAGAAAATAACGATAAGTTAAGTGTTAATTTTTAATTCTAATAATGGCACAGCTCCGCCAGTCGTTTTTGTTAAAAACCTATATACGAATACGGTAAACAGCATTGATTATCCTACAGTTTTACTGCCAGGTTAATTTGCAAAAATTGGTATCTTTAGAGTCAATTAATAGTTGTGACTATTAAAAGAAGATTGAAAGAATGCCAGCATTCTTTCGTCCTACTTATAAATTTACTTAAACATTTTTCTAAACTTCGTCGTCCTTTTTGTCCGCTGACGGTATCTATGTAAAAAGATCAACTACGGAAAACGCTTAACAACTACTGAGCACTCGGTTAAATATTGTCCCGAAACGCGCCTCTCTCAGAATTTCGTCAATATCGTATCAACTTACAAATAGAAGAACACGAGTTAGCTACTTCTTGGTTTGCACGAACTATCGAGGCTCTGAGCCTTATCATTCTCTAAATAGGCTTTTTTATTTTGAGCGTAAGTTTTTAATACTTCCTCTTCGAACTCAGGGTCTAACAAGATGTTCATTCCCTTCACGCCCTTTGCGGCATACTTCTTTGCCAAACATCTTGCAACTTCCCATAACGCTTTGTTATGTTTTAGCACGTCAACGATTGATTTCATTTCGGGAAATAGCAAAGTTATGTTTCTGTAATTTGATGGAAAATCGATGTAGACCCTTCCTGAATAGATTCTTATTCCATTTCACATTATATACGTACGTGAACAGTGGTATGACGATATTGGTGACAAATTGCACCTGAAGATCAGGTATGGACGCTTTCTCCCTGTCCATCATTTCAATAGGTTCTTTCCCCATACTTCGTTCTAAATCACCTTGTTTAAAAAACTCATCATAAATCAATTCCTAGCGGACAAAAATAGATTTTTAAGTAACTACGGCCATATGGAACAAACAATTTAAGAACATGGTTGCCCAATTACCGCAGTCTTCTTCGTTACCCGCCAGTGTTTCGTTTGATCACTCAGGTCGCAGCAGGTCATAAACATGTTAAACAGATGTTTTTGATGCCTTGGGTCCCTTTGATTGAAGCCCGATTTTACTATAATTTCCTGTATTTGTGCGTTTTGTATATGGGAAGACAAATCGGTAGCTAGAATATTACTTCTAAGTAAATCAAGTGCTTCGCTGTATTCAGAACTGTTGGTGAAGCATTCAAAAATGTTGCAGCCCTCTGTATTTATGATACACATTGCTTGCGCGACATGGTGCCTCTGTTGGATTGAACAATGTACTCGCTATTCCACGAACAGTTAACATTGAATGATATCGATGTACCTCCATGACGGAACCTTCCGAGCTGTAGAGACTCGCTAAAGCTGTGCCACATTGTGTCTGAAATGAATTATTCGTTCCTCTGTGATCAATATCATGGCAGAGGCATGCAACTAGGAAGGCCAATGCTTGCAGATGGGTCATATATCGCATGGAAATCAATCGCAAATTTCTTATCAGTAAATACCCAAAATGCGTCACGGAAAATGCATGGAACCAATTGTGATATGGTGCGTCTCTGTACCCCTTTTTAACATATAGTATAAACCTGAGAAGCCGTCAAGAGATATGATTAAGGAAGTTTATGAATTTCAGATTCTTGATGAAGCTGTTCTTTACCTGGCAAGGGTTGGCAATTTCATTGCCAATTGATTTATCAAATCAAGTTCCTTGAACATTTTGATTGTGTAACATGGCATGTGTTCCATTGGTACAGATCTTGGGCTAAACTGAAACTTGTTAAAATCCTTTATGTTGTGACTATCCGAACAGTTTAACAATGCCAAGACTGCACCTTCATCTACCTGTACATGACAACAATCTAGGCTTTTACGTGGACTACCTCTACATCCTTTATATTTTGCTGTCAGATTTGTGACTGTGAATATGAATTACCTTCATGTGATACATCATTACTTCGTTGCTCAGCTTATTCCTAGCTTGAGCAATTTGCATTTTCTTATAAACGATACTGTGCATTATGGATATTCCACAGTAAACGCTAAATGCAGTTGCTACTTCCTCATCGAAGACATCAAAATAAAATCCGTTTATTTTATTACACAGTTGAGCAACTCCTACAAGGAAATTTCTAACATGTACTGTTTATTTACATTTCTTCGATTGTCTGACTTCGAGAACACTTACCGACGATGCCTTTTTCGTCCCTGATCGGAAAGCATAAGATATTTCTGGTTTTGAAACCAGTAGCCTCGTCAATACCTGGGTAGAACAATGGGTGACCATAGGCATTTCTAATGTTTAATAAATTTCCTGTTGCTGCTACATGCCCAACAATTCCCTGCCCAATTGGTATTCGCATTTCCTTCACAGACTGAAAATGTGTAGGATGTTCTACTTTAAATTGTTGCTTATATCAGTAAACTTACTTCATCCGTGGCAGCGCCATCGAAAATTTTAGCCACTAAATCCTGCTGCTCCGGATCCAAAAGAAATAACGAACATCTTTCAGCATTTGTTAGTATTCTTACTTCAGCCATGATCTCTCTCAATAAGTCCGACAAATCTCCTGTTGGTAAATGCATCAAACACTTGGAAGGTTTCAATGACAACGAGATGGATTTATCTTACCTAAGTGAGTTAATAGCTTTTTAGATACAGCAAGCAAGTTTTGACACTGCTCCTTCAATCTTTTTTCTTCATAACACCTCAATGAGCTTAAAAGGTACCCTAAACAAAACCTAGAATACTTTGGTTATTGCAGTAGAATGTATTTCTTTCAAATTTCACTGAAAAAAAATATTACAAGCTGAGTGTACCTGAAGCATTCTTGAATTATTTTAGTACAGGTGTATTCTGAATTCTCATTCTTATCATAATCTACCAGACATACAACTAAAGCAGTTTGTTGCTTTTTAGGATGTCTTATAGGAACAGTAAGAAATGTTTCTGGCATTGGATCAATAACTGAATGAAGATGCTCAAGTAACTCCTCATCTAAATCCACTGACCATGTCGTTATGGACCTTCTGTGACTTGCAGCATTATACAAAACATTATTCACTACCTAAAATTAACGAAAATTACCATAGGCTCAGGGTAAACATTGCATTCTACGATACTTACTGGAAACCTCAGCTCTCTGTCCAAAACCTTTTTACCAACTACATGGATAACTACTTCCTCGGATTCCATTAAAAGTGGGGCAAGAAATGCAAGTTTAGCACCTGTGGCTAGCTGTACCTTTAACAAAACAGTAATTAATACCAATTTGAAATACCAAACAATCTATATTATCACATACTTACATATTCATTTAGTTTCTTCTGAGCTTCTGTGTAAGGGACTTCACAAAGTTCTTCCAGTAATAAGAGAATCCCATCTTTGTTGATCATTTTCAAATCTACGCTAGTCATTTTCTTCTAATCTCGGCCACGGTTTAATGTCAATAAATTACTTACGCCGCTGATTGTTTACTTTGACTCTTCATGTTTGATTACACTTCTCGCGTAAGTAGAAATTTGAACAATTTCCATTTAACATTCCTTGCGCGTCCAAAATAATCGTGGCTTATCTTTTCTTCAGAAAGTTTGTACTGTCAATAAATTGTTTGCCCTAGAACGGACAATGTTATTAAGTGTAAAATACACTGCTTTGATTAGAATTGGATCAATCCCGGACCTAGCCTGATCTGATTCAAATAGTGACAAATACCTAACTTTATCAGGCACTAGACCTAACTTTAAGGAACCCAGCTTTCGTTACCGCACGTTACCGTCAATATTCTCCAAGTTGGTAACACTTTTGAATATCTGTGTTTAACGCGCTACGTACAGCGTCATGTATAAGCTAACAAAATTGTTGGTGAATGTGTATTTAAGAAAATATTGTTTACGTAGATTAATGAAAGATAGTGATTGATGTTAGAAATGTTAACAGAGGGTAAGATAATGCCAGAGTATGATTGAAACTTTGTGTGATATTTCATTGGATATGGTTGTCAAATTTGTTGCAGCACAACTCAGATTTTGTACATTATAGAAAATAAAAAGTTTCCAATGAAATTATTTGTATATATGTTTTGATCTTTCCAGATGTGTTGCAGTTAAGGAATAAGTGATAGTGTAGTGACTTGTTTATTGGTTACTTGATGGTACTCATGAGATAATTGATAAAATGAATTGTGAGGATAATTACAATATTGCATCCAGATACAGGACAGTTCGCAAACGCCTGGATAATCTTGGTTACAAACATGCATTGTCTTTAGATGCTCTCCCACTGATTGAAAGGTTATTGGCTGATCTCATTCAGACAACAGACAGCCTAAAACATTTCAAGGCAATTGCGCAGGACAACATTGAGGTAAACCGAGTTTTCTTCTCATAGTACACCTTACCGTATCTTCAGGGCATCTGTCATGAATTGCATATAGAATTTAACAGTATGAAACAAAAGACATTGGATATTGATTATATTCAGTGACACACTGATGCATATTTCATTTTGTTGAATGTCAAAGCAGCATTGACACCATGTCTGATATTCTTAAACTTTGTCATTCTGTTCAAGGCTTGCAGTCAGCTTCAATCTACAGTTGACCCATATAAATGTGATAATGTAAGATTGACGAAAGAGTGCAATCAGCTTCATTTGGAAGTTATAGAATCCAAAGAAGCTCATGAGAAGCAAGTGAAGGAATTGAAAAAACAAATCTATAAATTAGAATCGGAGTGCAATGATCTTCAATTAGCATCCTCCTATAATTTACAGAAAATTAAAGATTTGGAGGCTGAATCAGCTAAAAAGTCTAAGAAGATCCTGGAGCTCCAGGGAAAGTGCCTAAAACCTATCATATCAAATGTAGCACTTGGTAAATACTATGTTATCAACAAAAACTACTGTTGACTGTTTTTGGCTATTGTTGATGAAATTTTTTTCATAGCTACCAAGAAGCGTTCGTGCTACCCGCTTAGGAGGCCAGTTCTAGAATGTGACCCATTACCAGCCAAAGGTACTGCATCTTTACCAAATTTAAGCACTGTGGAGCCAAAGATTGTGGATTTACTAAGCATGGCAGATCATAAATTGTGCTGTTTAACCAATGAGGTAACGCAACTAAAAGCGGAACTTTCATTGCAAATAGACAACGTACAAATGTTGAAAAGTCAGGTATATTATCAAATCTTGCATATTGGCATGTGCATGTTGGCTACAACAATGTTTGTTGAGGAAATAGAAGTAATGTTACGGTGTGGTTTAAATTAAGTTGCATAAATGTCATAGCAATTTGCTGAAAACTATGTTTTCACAGGCAGCAACAAAGGAAAAAGAAATGATTCGACTAAGAAAAATGTTAGAGGGCGGTCGACCCTACAGTGCCGTAACCAAAGATTGTAGTTGTAAGAAAATTGATAGGGGAATTACACAATCTCGTGATAATATCGATTACGAACAGTTGAGAATTTCTCAGCAGGAAAAATTAGATTTGGAACAACAATTAAAGGGTAATCGTCAGAAGCCAATTATATTCGAAACATTGGAAGAATATGTTATGGTTTTATTAGTATTTTTTTTGCAGAAGCATTGAATAAACAACATGATGCTATGTCCCAAGCGATGAAGTTGGCGGAGCGTAATGAGGAGTTAGAAAAGGAATTGAGAGATATCGATCATATCGCATTAGCAGTGGAAGCCGACTGTAACACAGCAGTAAAGGAGAATAATAAAAGAGTATGCAGACTTCAGGTAAAGATATAACACGTAACAACACTTTGTACATATACAATTAACAATTTGTAGTTCCAAAACGCTTTTTAGGAAAAATTAGAGGATGTTATGACCCAAGTTCACGTTTTAGAAAGCGAATTAATTGTAGAACGTAGAGAAGTACAGGAACTGCGGGCGGATCTCGAAGCTTGCAGACTTGAAAAACGTAACATTCAACGAACATTAGATACGACGCTGGACGAGAAGAAGCAAATGACGGATAAAATTAATCAGCTAACAATGATCGGTATGTAACGATTGTGCAATACCGGAGAACTTCACGGTGATCACGCTGTAAAAACATTTCCAGAGAAGCGTTTAAGCGACGACATTGTTAGATTATCAAATGAAAATGAATTTCAAAGAGAGGATATCGCTCGCTTACAATATACTAATAATTTATTAAATGAACAAATAAACTCGAAGGAATCTGCGCAAGTCGATAACGGTAATAATTCGAAACTGATTAAAAAAAAAGCCGAAAAGAATGATCGCACTAGTAAAGCGAAGATTACGTTGAAGAAAAAGTCTGGTATCAAACACAGAATTCTTCAATGAACACATCACGTTTTCTTTTTGTAAAATTCCTTATCAAGCTTCTCTAGAAAAGACGTTGCTTTCTTATTATCTACAGATGAAGCAGTAAAATTATAATGTGCATAAGAAAAATCAATTGTTGCAGGACAGTATGAGCGGAAGGCGAAAGGATCGGATCACTCGAAGGACGTTAATAACTTTGTGAACGATGTGCATAAGGAAATTCTGGAAAAGGATTCACAACTCACAGCAGTGAGTATGTTATCAACTGTATAAGACATGATAATCTCTACATTCACTTTTTTGTTCCAGCTAAAGAAGACCATAGAGCGATTAGAAAATGAACGAGATCACTACAGAGCAGAATGTAATCATTTTAGAGAACAGTACGCGAAAGGATGCGACAAGGACAATGTAAGGATTTAGATATTGAAAACATTGTTCAATGAAAATATTGACGCATTGTCATGTATTCGTATGTTTTTTTTAACAGGCTGAATTATGGACAAAAACTTGTGAATTAAGACAACAACTGGCCGCAAGTGAACAGGCTTTGGCGGAAACCCAGCGTGAACGAAATGAATTGCATCGCGAAAAAGTCAATTTGGAGGCGCGCTTGCAGAGTTTGAAAAACCAGCAAACACGATGCGCTTCTGGTAGAACGTGCAATCTCTGTAAACCGATCAGTTCCTGCATGTGTTCACCGTCCTCACGTCAAACTGGAAGTGATTCCGGTGCAACGAAGGTAATTTATTCGAAGTAACATTCCTTAATGGGTTCAAAATTCATATTGGAAATGCAGGAAACATTCCAACGCCTCGAACGTGAGAAGGATTTAGCTAGAGCAGACGTTGAACGTTTGATCGAAGAACGGGATGCTTTGAGAGAACGCCTCAAGGTAAGAAATCTTTGCAATCGGCGGTAACCATATTACTTCTTATTTTCATATTACATATATGGTATCCGATGTATCCGAATGCGTTTTGGAAACAAATTACCCATAGGTGGCCACGGAGGCGCATACCAGTGAGAGTCGTCGCGCGAAGGAGGATTATGCCGAACTGGAATCACGTTTAAAACGTATCGAGAGAGAACGACAGGAGTTGATGTCAGCGCAGGGTACGAGGCGGGCAACGATAACTGGATTGGAAGGACAATTAGAAGATGCCAGGGAGGAATTAAATAAAACGAAGCAAGAGCTGGCCACGCAACGCACGCAATACTTCCAGTTACGGTACGTTACTTTTTTTTAAATATTTGCTAAGCAATGCAAAGAAGGAAAAATATGAAATTACTGAAATGTCACATCAGATCGATTACATTGCACGCATAAATATATAAGTACATATTTATATATATATATTTATATGACTTCATACCGTCTCATGCGATATATATATTTGCTTATGAATATAGAGCATTGCAAGATCAAACGGACCAAGCACTCGGAGATGTGCAGGGTCAATTGGCCCAATCAGAGGCCGAAATGAGCAAGGCAATGGACAGGAATCGGAGTATGGAGCAAAAGCACATTCAACTGGAGAACCACGTGAAAGAGCTCAAGCAAGAAATCAATGTTCTGCGATCGAATATGACGCACTTGGACAAGGAAAAGGATCAGCTGCTGGTAAGTTTGACATATTTGTCACTGTAGTGGCAAGAACATAATCGTCTACTGTCAGTAGATTTAATACGCGTCTATTGGTTTATTTAACAGCTGGCTCTGGACGAGAAAACAGAGAGAATAGTAGGTCTGGAAAGAGAATTGATGATGAAGGATCAGCAGGCGATCGCGTTGGAGCAACAAATTCGTGAAATACGTCATAAGAGCGAGTGAGTAGAAACAAAGTAGTTTATTTCAGTGTTGTTTATTTACAAAATTATTTAAACGCTACAACATTGTGGCACTTGTCAAATGATACGCATCTATAGCCTTACAGTTAATTAAGCTTACTGCATTAATCATATGTACAGCGATCACGACGCGCGTGATCCAGGAATAAATAGGAGCTTTAGACATTACTAACCGGGATTACTTTGTACTATGATATTTACAAGAGGTAATGTGAACTTTCTGTAACTCAGGTATCACTGAAAAGCTTGCAGTTTGATTTTATCATTAAGAAACCTGGCCAACGTGACGGCGGGTGGTTGACAATCTCCTGACGAGACGAAAATGTTACTTTCGAGCTCCGACGAGTCTGAATGTTCGGTGACCCTTTTGTAGCCGGGTCTGCACTCACATCTAGCGTTAGGTTCGGCGTCCTGGCCCCACAAGCTTCTTTTTGGCATTCTTCTAGCAACGAGCCATTCGCCCGCAGTGCAGGGACCTTGCGTGTAGAGTTTGTAACAGGTCTTCTTAATCTCAACCATGCCCGGCGTACTCTCACACCTGTAACTCTCGTCTTCGATGCACTTGCCAAAGTTCTTGAGTAAGTTGGTACATCCGCAGACACCGTTGTAACTTATTCCGTCGAGGGAAGGCCTCGCATTGTAATCGTACAAGACAATCTGCCCATTTGGGCAGGGTCCCTTCGTTCCGATCTTGTAACAAGTCTTCTCCTCAGCGAAGTAAAGCCTCCCGCGCTTGCACGGGACTGGGACGCAGGTGGACGTATTGATTAACATGTAGCCACTTTCGCACGGTCCTCTCGTGTAAATTCTGTAGCACAGACCGTCGCGGTAAAGGACGTGACCCGCCTTGCAAACGCATTTCGCCCGAATGGGGTCATCTTCTTGTTGACTTTCGGAATTAGTCGTGACCACGAAGTGATGACCACGCGGGCACGGTCCAATGCCGCCTTAAGCATTAAGCGAAGAACAGTTGATGAGAAAAATGAGTAAATTTTCCTATCAGGTACAATTTCAAAATTTACCTAAGGGATAACACAACCCGGTGGTCTCGTGATAATGAGGTAGTTTTGGGTCGCAGCCGCAGGTTCCACCGGGTAGAAACAGTTCTCCTGGTTCAGTGCAGGGTCCCTTTGTGTAATGCTCGTGACAACCTCCTCCAGCTCCAGGCCAGTGATACTTGCCCAGCTCGCCGTCGGTCGAGCAAAAGCAAGTGGCAAGTCCGTCTTCGCCGATGGTTAGCAACTCACCACGTGGACAGGGACCTTTGCTCAGTCGCGGATAGCACTTCCCATCCCTTGGCCAGTAGACTTCTCCCCGCTCGGGACAGGGCTCCGGGTCTCGACAGACACCCCATCTTCTTTTGGTCCTACAGTCGTCGTTACGATGAACTTAAGTCTTCGCCGGTCAAGCCCATTCATCCCTGTACTCACCGAAGCTTGCTGGACGACTCTGGGACAGGAGCGAAAAATTGGCCTCTGGAACAGGACGCCCTCGTGAAGATAGGATGGCACAGCGCGTCTCTGGGCGACTGAGCCGTTCCTGGAGGACACCTGCATTCGGCACGAGTCCCACCGCCGTCGGCTGCCGGGCCTAACTCCATCGTTTCCGGACACGGTGGACCGATCTAAGGAAGCATTCGATTACAGACTCAAACTTTACCCTGCAGGTAGGGTTCTTGAGAGGCGCGCGAGCGACGTCAGTGCACCTGCCTGGAATATTTTGTAACACTTTCCGTCCGAGGGCCAGTACAACAATTGCCATCCGCGTGGCTGGGCCGCACAAGGATTGCTGGACGGGTCCGCCCATGGCGGTGGCAGGACGGCAGCCAAAACCTCGCCCACCGTCGTCAGCCACAGAAGGCTCACTGCGACTCGCATCGTGCTGAAAGACGCATACAAACGCACGTGGAACTCATGCTCCGCTCAAGCGTCCACTGTAGACGACACATCCCTAATTAATCGAAGAGGTCTGCTCTCTTCCTCGAGATTCATCCCGACTGCTCATTTCGTACCACGCGCCCCCACTGTTCTCTCACCGGTCCACTTTCATTTTTTTAAACGCGCACCCTCAACAACTTCCTCGACGGACCGAACGAGACCGATTCTCCGTTCCGTCTAGCAGTGTGGCAAAACTGGCGACAGACAGCGAATGAAATGACCATACTTTCACTGTTTCGCTATGGCAATGGCATTGTCCCTGGCAGGGCTGGAATGACGACATGCACGAGGAATAAGAATGCGAACAGAACCGCGCGAGCATCGCGTATGCCGCGGACGTGTGCCAGTCTCGCTGAAAGCAGACTATTTTCTCTTTTTTTTTTCCATCGCTGAATCAAGTGGAAACTTTCGGCCTTTATGCCGGCTCCTCTTGCCGATGACGGTAATTGGGATGATGTATGACTCGGGAAGGATCAGACGTTCCGTGAAGTCATGTTCGATGCTTCGTATCGCATTGAAGATCTTTTTTTTTGTTGACGCTGCAAACTCAGCGATTTGCATTGAACTTAAGTGAGTTTAGTTGAATAGCGCGCTGCCGGCGTGTGTTAGGATACCGGAAGAGCCTGGCTTCCGTGTCCACTCATCTCGCGTCGTGACTCCGTCGCATTCTCGTGGAGTCGCGCGGCAGGCGTATGAAGATCGTTCCATTGAAAAAGCGGGGAAGTAATTAAGCCTCGATGATCTCCGGTTTCTAGACGAGCTTTCTTTCGCGACACTTTCCATCGAACGCCGCGCAGCTGGCTCCGTCCTTACTCGGACAAAGGGTTTGTTCGGCAATCTTACGAGTACGTCGAGAGACAAGGAAAAGTACTTTCGGTTCCTCAGGAAGAGATCTATAGATTTACAATTTGATTCTTGTAGGTTTAGACGCTGATTAGCCCGGTCGTGCTTCGTTGTAAGAGACAGATGACTCGAACGAATTGCAAGCATTCCGCTTTGAGGCACGATGCGCCTGGCATCTTGCACGCGCGAACTATGCGCTTTATCCGTCGGCACATCTGCTCGGATCGAAGGGAAACAAAAAAACAACAACGCGGCTGGCGCGTGAAAGTCCTGACGTAAGAGGAGACTCCCCCGCTCGGGATAAGCAAGTAACCGGTAATTAGATAATTGTGTAATGGGATCGGCGAGCGTGCTGTGCTTAACGCGGCCAAATGTTCACCGTGAACAATACTCTCACTTTTTTTTTCATTCGCCATCTCGCTTCCACCATCGCGCGAGCGAGTTAACCGAACCGGCCAATTACGGGCAGGAAGAGGGAAAGAAGAGTTTTCCGTGTAAGAACAGTTGCGCGATAAGGATGCACACGATACATTTACGATGCCGACGTAACGGCGAGAACGAGGTGGAAGCATTAACAATTTGATATATTGTCGCCCGCGGGCGGACAGGTCGAAACAAGTGCGAGCACGTGACCATGGGAACCACGTGCATTTGTCAGAAAGATGTCAGAGCTTTGGAAATTGTTTGGCCACCGGCTCGCGGGCCACCCTCTACAGGGGGTAAGACCAAGAGGTGTGGAAAAATGTTGAAAAATTGACAAGTATCGATTATCGGTCCCAGGACCTCCAAGCATGGACTCCTTCTGCCCAATTTGCAATATCTGCTATCTACCCAGTGACGATGAAGTTCCATTCAGGTATGACGGCATTTGTTCATCGACGACTGAGCCATCATTGTTCGCCGATCGCGGAAGTTTTTTTTTCCGTCGTATGGATGGAAGTATTACCCCTTTTTTGATCGAGCGACAGGTCTCGCTCGGTCGATCGGAACGAGGCGCGTGCCTAATTATGTAACGAAGCTCTCGAAAAGTTACGCGTATCCGACGTACGAACGAGAAGAAAGCAACCGTCGATTAAAACCTCCTAGACTGTTAGGTGGACTCGGTATAATGAGCGAGCCTCGTGACGTAACGTTATTAATTCGATGGGTGAGGGGGCCGAGAGCGAAGTAATTTGTCCCGGGGCCGACTCGCAAATTGGCAGGTAAAGTTGTAAGTTTTAAATTGGCATCGACCGAATGAGCTAGTTATGTCACGAAATTAAAAAGAACTTACGGTCGATTAGCCATGGTCGTGGAACGAATTTACAGTGGCCAGCGAAATGTCACATATCACGAGAACACACTGATACCGTCGCACATCGTTATTCCGTTTGATTATTTTTGAGGCCCGTCCAGGACGAAGGGTCGAATGATCTACGGCGATCCACGGCGATCCACGGCGATCCGCGGTGATCGAGAGACCGAAAGGTGTTTCCGCTTTGACTTGCGCGGCAAGACTGAACTGTTTGCCGGATCCGTCGTACCTGTGGGTTCTGTGTACTGTTACCTAACTCGTTCGCCTCTACAACTGAACCCCTGACTCCTACGAAAAAGTGAATAATTTCCATGAGACCTTCCTCGTCTCGATCCTCGAGCCAACGCACATCCACGTCCCGGACCTTCCGATAATATTCAAAACACACTTTTCTTCTATACTGAGATTTTTTAATACAGGATGTACGACAATGTTTACAAATATTATCCTTTTTTAGATCGATCCGAAGTAATGGACGAGACGTGTGATAAGGATATAGTTTCATATTGGATTTACCCGAATTTTACCTACTTTTTCATCTCTCCTCGAAATTCCGATTCTGGGAAAGGTTTCGACGGCACCCACGGCGGGTACATTTAAATTCTTTCCGAAAATATCGGCGCGCTTTCACGGACTTTCATCCTCGATCGACCTTCGAGTGGCTATCGATACCGAAGTACGAGAAATCGTCCATTGCACGCGCCCACATAGACAGGATTACCAACACGCGCCCACACGTTCCACGGACCGGCGCCTCTTCGTTACGAATTATTGCATAATCGGGAACGGGCCCTAAGGCGAATCCGGTAACGGGAAGCGCATAATCGCTTGACATTCTTCTCTGGCCGCCTCTCGATAATCTGACGTAAGAGGTGGCCCGATGTAAAGGACGTTGGCCAACTCTAACGTCATTGACGAAATCTATCCCGCCCGCCGTAATCAGGGTTACGCCGATGATTCAATAAGGTTGCACCGTTCTTCGACATCGATTCCATTTACACGAAACAATCGTCAGAAAATCCCAGTTACGAAAGCTGGATTCCCGGACGATATTTCATAATGCAGGGATTTCATGAGAGTTTCGTCAGAGATGTGACTCGCATCAGGGGAAAATGTCAGGGAGTCCGAGCGTGGACAGGGTGGAAGGGTAACGGTGGATCGAAGCCTAGATCACGGCTAAGGATCCACAACGGTTCCTTCTCTCCACTACACGCTCATACGTTGTCCGGCGGGACGCATGTTACACGTATGTTAATCCACGTGCATCGTGAGCTCGAGGCCTATCTCGCATTTCTCCGAACCCGTGCAATGCCCTTTGCCTATAACGGTACGCCACGAATGGAGAACGAAGGAGGTGAGATACCGAAAGGGCACACCTTCCATTCGCCTGTCCCTCGAAATAGCCGTAAATGCGCGTCGTTGGCCGAGCATGCGCGTAGAGGGACAAAGAGTGACAAAGAACGCCAGAGAGCGACGAAGAATGACAAAGAATCCTCGTGGACCGACAGGCCGATGCACTCTCTGAGTCATTCCGAATACACGACCCGCAATGCCTCTCTATGAATTCTAAATGAGAATTTCGAGCCCGACTCCTCGCTACCTCATTGTTACGTTATTACAGTTCGCCCGGCGGGCTCGTGGAATTTTTCCTAGGAGCGAACCGATGCACACACTTTCTATGATACTTTTCCCGCCGGCGAGTTAATGCCAGGCTAAACTTTCCTCGAGTGCGAGCACAAGGGAGGGCGGGGACCTGAAATTGATCCTGGGAGGAAGTGAAGGCCAGGAGTGTCGAGGGAGATTAGTCTGTTCCTTCGATTATCCTGGCCGATCGTATCCGGATGTCGGTCGCGAAAATGTCTGACGTCAGGTGGGAAAAATGTCGCGTGGGTCGATCGGATCTCGCGGCTATCCAAGCGGCGGCTGGCGAATCGATCGGGGGACGTCTTCGTTTTCACTTTCGCGTAGAGTAGAGATGCCGTCGCGATGTCGAGAGTTCACGGCGAGGAGGCTGGTACCAGTTCGAGATGAGAGAAAGTCGTTTGCAAGGCGTCGTCGCCCTCTTCCTTTTTGTTCTCGGCTTGGCCGTCCCCGCCCCCCTCCCTGGCATCCTGGCCTCTTGCGCAACGCGCGTAATAGGCTTGCGGATGATCGATCAAAGGCAAATCGAGTTTGTCTCCCTCCTCGTTTTCTTCTTTCCCTTTCCCGCTTACTCTCACTCTCGCTCTCGCACTCTCGTCCCTCAATAGCATTCAACCTCCCGGAAGGTCGTTTCCGCACCGCTCTCTTCCGGTTCCGCAATCCTTCCGGCGACACTCGGGCGCTGTTAGTATTTTCAGCTCTTGCAGGGGCCAGGACATGCAAGCGAATGCAAACGCACACCGTGGATAGAAAGTGGACAAATTAGGGGAGAGTTGCGGGTTACACTCTGTCGAAATTGTCCCGCTCCTTTCGCGATTAAGATGTAACGTGACGGCGGGCCTAATTTCTGCGTTCTCCACTCGCGTGCCCTTGTCCTCCTTCGCGGAATGTCGATGCGTTGCGCAAGGCACGAGTGCGTGGCTGGACTCCGCTACGAGGGACGCCTATCGATGTCCGATCGTGTAACAGGGTCGATTGTCTTGGTGTAATTCTTTTTCCTTTCCGTTTGTGCTGGCAGGATCTGCATCGATCAGAGCGCCGATCAGGAGCGGCAGCTCAGGACGATGCAGCTGGAGATTGAGACCGTGCAACGGCAACTGGAGAGTACGGGGGTGGATAGGGAGAATGCCATTCAGGAGAACAGGAGGCTGCAGGACGATCTGGCCGCGGTCACCTGCGAGTGTCGGAATCTTCAGAGGGAGCTGGAGGTCTCGCGGGCCGAATCCTACGACCTGAAGAGACAGCTGCAGACTTACGTGAGCGAGGTTCGGCGGGCCGAAGAACTTCTCACGCAAAAGGTGGAGTAAGATTCGGTATATGTACCAATATACGCATCTGAGTACGTTTGAGGGCATTGACAATGTACATTGATCCGCTGATCGCGTTGCTCTTGAATTCTTAGGAGCAAGAACGAACGGATATGCTGAATCACTTTAAGTGTCTGAGCTTGGAGGCTACGGTGTTGGAAAATAACAATCACAGCTTAGAGTCGGAGGCTGCGGAAGTTAAGGGAGCGTTGAAGTCAGCCAGAGATCGTCTTATGGACTTGGAGCGACAACTGGCCGACAAGGAGTGCTTGATAAGAGGCTACGAAACGAAGGTATTATGAAACAGGTTTAAAGCCTGTGATCGTATCGTAAAAACATTGGAACTATGCTGATAGATTATTATGAAACTGTAGACCGTGGGCCAAAAAGGAATCTATGAAAAAATCCTATCCTTGCTTACTTGTTCAAAATGCTTGATTTGAGTTTAATTCTCTGTTCTTGTCCAGATAAGTGAATTGTCACAAAATATGGCTTGTTTGGAGAACCAATTGCATCAAGAGAGGGATAGAAGGGACAGGGCTGAAAATGAGGTGAAGGCCATCAAAGATTTGTGCACAAAGTTGGACGAACAGAAGGATATGTTCATGCAGCAATTGGGCGATCAGGACTCCGTAAAGTCGCACTACGAGTCGCAATTGACGAGACTGAAGTCGGAACATAATGCAATGGGAGATCAATTGGAAAGAGAGCAAGCTGCAGTCAAACGTTTGGAGTGTCTCTTAGAGCAAGCGAAAAGGGATTCATTAAATGCCCAAACGAACAATCAGGAACTGCAGAATGAAATATCAAGGCTTAGAACTAAGTTATCTGAGCTCCGGTGCAAATTGTAGGTATTCGATATGATAGATTGTCGCTAACTAACAAAACGTGCATTAGTCTGAAAAAATTTGTTAAATAGGTCGAATGAAGAAACAGAATTGAGGCAATGTCAGAGTCAGGCTGCCGAGTATAGTCGACAAATAACCGAACTCCGACGGCAAGTCACCAACGAAAGGTTTGATCGTGTTAGAATGGAAGAAGAAAATCGCAGGTATGCAAGATGCTTCATTGTTTTCTGAGAATCAGTGAATCTTATTGAAATATTTATACATTCAGCAAGTGTCAAGCAATGACAAGCATGTTCCAACAAACGACCTCTACAGACATCCCTGCCTACACTCCAGAACCTCCTCCATACCAATCTCAAACCCTACCTACTGAGACGAAAACGAACGGTTGGCAGGCGACCGCTACCAACAGCAGGTAGATTAATAAATCCGCTGCGTTTTGAGACCTAGGTCTATTAAAAGTCGAAACATCTGCCAGGCAAGTAGAGTGGTCGAAGAAGGCTTGTACGACAGTTCCGAAAAAATGCGTGCGTGATAACAGTCTAAGACGTCGGTCAGATGAAGAACAAGAAAGAATGACAGAAAGAAAATGTGCTTGCTCGTGCGCAAGAAATGAAAGAATTCACTGATAGTTCCCAATGATTCCAAATACGCCAAAATCCCGTTTGTAGAGATCTTGTTTTGAAAGATTTACACTTGGTAGCGCTCCGTAAATATTATACTAGCATTGTCCATTGATTACTACGAGCTTTCACGTATGTTTATTTTCTGCCCAGTTTCCGCGGTCTATACATGGTTGTTCATAAATATTGTCATTGCTAAATACAAAATTATTTGTGAGTGCCCTCCAAGCTATTTCTTTAATTATTTTATTTTGCTTTTACAGATCTCTCAATTCAACGCCCGACAGTGTTAACGTAGACTTAAATGTGGTTATTTAGCCAGAATTAGTGATAGTGTATTTTTTTAATAACCCAAAACGAACAGCTATTTGCAGAAAGAAGAGATTCCAGATTCAGTGGGCGTTGCCTTTTGCAAGTGTTTCCGTGATAATGGCGTTTATTATGCCAATATTACCTTTCGTTCGGACGATGTTCAAGAAGTAAAAAATAAGGTGGAGGAAGGCCGTACAACGAAGACATTTAAATTAGAATGTAAGAAACATAAATTGTTCCGAAGAAGAGACAAGAGTGGAAACGGCAGAGCGAAGAGCCCACAAACTGATAAACCAAACAGTATAAAGAAAGAGACGTTTGCTCCGCTTGCAACATCCTCCCCATACGATATTTTGGAGGGGAAACAATTGGAAACAACAGAAAAGATTGACAATAGTACAAAAAAGCCTTACATAGGAAAAAAGGGAAAGGAAAAAGTTATACAGAAAAATAAAACTGAAGAAAGTAAGAAAATAGAAGAGTGTTTGAAAGATTGTTGTAAAGTCCCATCAAGCACCCCGAAGTCAATTAATCAAAGCTCTACCAAAAGTTCGAAATTTCAAAGTATCCTTCCCAGTCTATCTGTGAAGCGTAAGGGTATCGATTCTCCAAGTTTGGCAGCAAAACGGAAAACCAACGCAGTGGCTACGCAGTCCTCAACCACAGAAGTTACTATAGGTACTTCCGCCACATCATTAGATTTTCAAGAAGAAAATCATTCATCGGCCCCGCTCATGTACCAAAATAAATATAACTCTCAACAATTTAGTTATTCCAGTAAGGGGTCTCAGCCGAAGAAAACTCGATTTACGTCGGAGTTAGAACTTAGCAGTGAGAATCATTCCAGGTTCAAAACTGGGCCGCAGTCTTTGAACATACATACGCAGACAAGTGCAAGCGGCGAAGGAAAGTCCGATATAAAAGCAGACAAGAACTTATGCATGAGAGAGAACGACTATCCTACAGGCGGTGGAAAACTAAAGGACTGCTTCAATGTTGCACGTCCCGTCCATATCCCAGATAGTCCAGTTGTTCCTCAAGTAAGCGTTGTTCTCAATGATGTCCAAGATTTTTGCTGCCCCGAAAATGCTAATGGCGATACCACACGTGGCATCCAGGTTACTGTCAATCTGAATTCTACAGCTAGCGACGAAAAATGCTGAACCTTAATCAGATGGGACGCAATAATGATCAATTCGACAGATTGCCAGTGCAATCGCAAACACGGATTCAGGGTTGCTGATCTGGCACCGAGAGGCTTAGCATTAATAATGGCGGCATTAATAACAATTATAATATATTATTGTACGCTCGACTGATACCAATAAAGATTTTTTGTACCTTACCGCATGCATTGTGGATAATTGTCAAATGTGAAAGTTTATAAGGCTCTGCGCACTTTTAACAGAAACTTACGATTTATTTGTCATTCGTCCTGGATGCAAATTTCCAGAGAGAATCCAAATTGTTCATAACACCGGCAATAATTACTATCGGCGGTTATAATTTTCACTCGTTCGATGTCCATTCATTCACAGCAATTTCCCCGTTCAATATTCCTCTCTCCATGAGTTTCTTAGCGATTTATTACGTCCTTCTCTCGTCTCTTTACACAGTAGTTGTTTATTTTATGATCGTCAATGATCGTACCAAACAGTGAACATGTAAACTAGATAATTACAAATAATAAAAATAAAAAGCCTCTCACAAGATTTTCATCCTCCTAAACGTTCAGCTATTAAACTTGTTTTTATATATATATAATATTTATATATATATATTTATATATAAAATACATAATAGAGGCTCGCACAGAGTCCATTATCATACTTGTGTGTTCATGTTTATTCAGTAATCGACACAAAACGGTTCTCACTTAATACTCTTCCGAACCGTGGCCCACTGTGTACTTTGTTGCTCTTTATATTCCGTTACCTTTCATGCCGAACCTTTTAAATAATTACAAAAATCCGCTTTTTTTTTTGCAACTTTCTACGTCTTGTCCATATGTCTATTATAATACAGAATCCTTTTTATCCGGCGCACTGTGTGTACGTGTCTGTGTGTTGTGTGTGTGTAAATGTATGCGTAGGTGTCTATCTATGCGTTCGAATACCTCTCATGTGTACTTTGCCTTTTAATCTTTTCCCATAAGACGTTCAAACTTACAACTTTATAAGAAAATTTACACAGATATCGTAACATTTCATGAAATGAGATATAGCATTATTTACAAGTATGTATATTATATATATATGTATACATATATATATAGATATATATATATATGCGTGACATGATGGTGAAGTATGCCTGTATATGTATATGTTATACGCACTATACAACATATGTATATACACATACACATATGTAATTCGAGAATATGACCTTAAACGCTTAAATTGCCGGTGCCACGACTCTCTCCAATCTCCGCGGACACGGATAAACAGTTAAATGTAAATGCAATCGATGTCGTTTCGAGCGAATTATGTTTATAATGTTCGTCGAATAATGTAAAAATTATAGCGAGATAACGAGTAAAAAAGAGGAAAAAGGGAACGAAAGGGACACTCTTCATTCGTATAAATTACAAATTTCTAACGCACCAAGAAACTCGCACTATTTATAAGGCAAAAATGAGGACACCATTTCATGGTACTTTCCCTTTTCATCTTTTTTTTTCCTTGTTTGTACACTATACAATACAATGAACTTGTAGGTAATTGCAACATTTAACGAAACGGGGCATACCTCTGGACATAGAAACTGAAGTAGGGAAAGACTTTGTCATTGTACGCCTATCGTAGATTGTTCGATTTTTAAAAAAATGAGAGAACGTTACGGAGTAACGATTCGATTATCCTTAGGCCTTAGATTTTTAAGCACGACGTCAGAAATGTTTAAGCATTTAGTATTTGCGAGTATTAGTTAGTCGACGAGCGTTGATATCCTTGTCCGTCTAAAGTTGTACGAATAAAAAATACTTCTTTCTAAACTGGACTGAGCCAACGTGTGAGAGTTACAGTACGCATGTATCGTCATAAACTTATGTGTTCGCAATCTCTACAAGATCTCAACTAAGAATTTCGTGACCTTACTTATTTGTAAGACGTTATCGAAAGTAGTACCATCTGTTTACGGCAGATATGGCAATCGACAGCACAGTAGCGTAATTAAAATATCCTTTACAACGAGCAGAGGAAACTATAAGATCTTGTAAACAAGCAAATTTCATCCGCATACCGTACAGTATCTCTCACGTTATCCGGATTTTGTGTCTGACTTTCGCAAAGTTGGTCGACGACAGTAACAGAAATCAGTGGTCATCGTTTAACTAACACGTGCTAGATTAGACACTGATATTAACGTTTAACCGTCCTTTTTCACCGTAAATGACAAAAGTCCAGAATGTAAGTCAAATTAAGATCGCCTAAGAGCGGTATTAAATGGAAGGTTAGGAATTCTTCGTTCAAGCTAAAATTCACCTAAATCTAGATCGTTTTACTTCGATCGTTCTTCGTCTGCTTGTGATATGGAAACATTTTTTTCGCTGCAAATGACAAAAGTTCTCAACTATTTTACGCCAGGGTGCACGTGCGTATCGCGGTATCTTACTAACTCTCCACAATTACGATTATCTTTAAAGAGTAAAAGAAAGAGAGACGATAATAGTTAGCCATGTAATTGCTGTACGCAATTAGAAGCAAATGAAAACAAAAAAGAAACGTAAATTCCTAACAAATACATTTGATAAAAAGATTTTTTTACATTCTAGGTTCTTGGTGACTTATGAAAAAACATACAATAATATTAATAATAATATTAATAATAATAATAATAATAATAATAATAATAATATATTGATTACAATTAACTATAACGTCCATAAAGTATCTTCTTCGCCGTTTTTTGTACACGTTTACTAAAAACATTTTTCCGCTTCTCGTTGAGAAAATAAATATTAATATTAAATCTGAAATATCTCGTTCGATTTTATCACTGTTCTTCCACCACTTCCGACTGTCTTTGTCCTTCCATTTTGTTTAAACAACGCCATTGTCATTCCCAGCATCTTTTTGCGGTCACCAGTTTACCTCATAAAGGTCAATTATCAATAGTCTAAATTGGCAAAAAACCCGACTTTTGCCCAGTAGTAAGTTTATAGGCCTCTTTTGTTAATATTTCAATTTACGCGGAACATTACTATTAATCCTCTTCTTCTCGCGCGTGTGGATGTGTGTCTTTTTGCTCGTTCGTTCTCTTGTAGTGTGTTATGTCTTACGTGTATATGTGTATATGTTCTCGGCTTTTAACTATTTATGCACAGGTATTCACACTGCGAGTCTTGTTCACTTTACACTAGAGGAAGAAACTAAAGAAACAACGAAATAGGAGAGTAGATAGAGAGATTAGAAAAATGTTGAAGTTGATCGCTGCTCACGAGGTTCTCTTTTTTCATTTCTTTTAGTCGTATTCTTCTTCGTTTCTTTCACCGTCTGTGTTCGTCCTTAGAGGCCTGATTCAAGAGGTCACCTATGACTGCTGCTGCTCTGGTCGTTCATGTCGTACAGAACTTGCGCGATCGTCCTCGATGACTCGACGTTGCTTAATGCCACGCCTGCCAAATGAGGCTCGTATGCCCTTAGGTGCCTGTCGATTGATTCGAATGCATTAGGCATGGCGACTATGCGTGCTACACAGTACAGAACGGGCAGTCCAGAAGAGAAGAGCTATCTGGACAAAAACCTTACTCACCTCCTACCGTGCGTTGAGTATATGACTAGGTTTCTGAGAATAAGAGCTGCCGTCAAACGAATACTTTTGGTCACGGGACCTTCGTTGTCATCCTGCAAAACGACAAATAAAACGACCAGAATTAATTAGTATCGCCAATCGCATTCGTCGAGAGAACTGTGATCAAAACATGGCAACAAATAAAAGCACTTTCACGTGGCGATGATTATTTACAAAGTCTCATTTCACGAGCGTGCATAACTCTCTCTCCCTCTCTCTCGCTCTCTCTCTCGCACTCTCATTCTCAGTACTCTGGTTCAATGCAGTATTTTTGGACGCATCAGCGCACACGTACAAATAATACGATGAGTCGTCGAACTCTTAAACATCCATGTAACAAATCTGGATCGATTACGGTGCTGACGAGAAAGCGTTAATGCTGTACAATTAATTAATACCACAGTAACGTTTAATTGCCACACTGCATTCGCCTGCGAGGGCAAGCGACGTCTAAGAAAGAAAAATAACGTCTACCCAACAAGCGAATCTAACTAATCCGCAGATCGTAATTCGTCAGAGACAAGATTTTTACCAGCACCCTGGTCAGGCTCATCAAGGCTCAAACGTCTCGAACGCAAATTAAACAACAATCATCTATCTACAGAAAAACATGAGAAACGAAGTCAAACCATGCTACGTGAAAACAATGAGAATTAAAAAAAAAAGTCGATAAATGGGGCGATGGGAGCGGGAATCGAAACGGTGCTAGAAACAAAGGAGAAAGCACAAAAACAGGCGAAAAATCGGGCAGCGCACAAGGGCCGTGGCTGTACTTAATTTGGCTCCATTCTCGCAAAATATTGCTTCTTTGTTTTTCTTTTTTTTTTAAACGCGTCTTTACCTGTTCTGGTGGAGGGTTTTGCCCGGGTCGGGGAGAAGAAGAGCTTGAAGTGGCTGCAGCGGGCTTGGTTGGCCTTTGCTGCTTTGCCAGGAGAATAAGAAATTCGGTTATTCACAAGAAATTCGGAAAAATCGTAGCAAACTTGTCCGAAATCGGACTGACCGTACTCAGACTTTTTCAAAAAGAAAGACAGAAAGATATAGTGAACACGACAGCTATAACGTGTCTTCAAAATTGGGTACGTGTTACGTATCAACCGTCAATTATTACATCTGATTCCGTTTGCTTTCATCTGTATAATTTTCTATCTTAATTTGAGTTAAGATGCGAGACAAGCGATGTTACACTTACCATTAGTTCCTTGGGGTTTACGAATTCCAAGGCATGCCTCTTGATAGCATGGAATGCTGCGTTCGGAGCGTATCCGGGATGATGCGGGGCGGGTGGCGTCGATGTGGAAACTTCGGTTTTCCCAGTGACGGTTAATTGTTTCCGCCGCATTGCCATGGTCTGTCGATGAATACCAAATGACATAAGTACACAGTGAACGTAACACAATATCTTCTCCGAGAAGCGTAAGTACTTACATCCGAATTACAGTGTCTATCGTACAGATGCGTCATTAGGGAGAATCTACGCCTCTTTAAAGCGTCACAGCTCGCCCACAGACAAAGAATTTCCTCGCCTCCGGTCGGACAGTGGGCTTCGCAGACGTGAAGATAGACCTCGTGCGGCGTCTTGAACTGCCTTAAGCATCCTCGCCACTCGCACAGATAGGCGTTGGGGTCGATTTTGATCGTGATAGTTTTGGTGGTGGTCTCCGTCGAGATCTGGCTGGTGGAGGGCTTGGCTTCGGGTTCCGTCGACGTGGAGGAGGAAACAGTTTTGACGACCTTGACCGGCTTGACCAAGGCGTGCGTCGCTGCTGCCTGGTGGGGCGTGGTTGGCCTCGTAGGAGGTGGCGTCGATGCTGGAGTGGGTGTAACCACCCTGGAGGGCACACTGGTAGACGCAGGAGTTTGCTGGGCCATGGCCGGTATCGTAACGGTAACCGTGCCAGCGTTCGAACTCGCGACAGAGCTATTAACTATAATGGAAGCCTGCGGAATGGTGGCTGACGTGGGAACCAGCGGTGGCGGGATGTTGCCGAGTGCTGGACTTTGCAATATAGGTCGCTGGACCTGGGTAACAACCACTTGCTGGCCTTGCGGGGTAACAGCCACCATTTTCTGCGAGGACTGAGTAGTCGTCTGAGGCTGGAGGATGATGATGGTCTTCGCTCCGGTCCCCTGTTGCTGGGTGGTTTGCGCCACCAGAACAGTTTGCGCCTGACCCTGGACGAGCGCGGTCTGCGGCTGGGCCAAAACATAATTTTGGCCAGGAACGCCGCCCGACACCACGTACTGCAGCTGACCACCCGCACTCTGCTGCAGCAAGACCTGAGGCTGTAATTGTGGCTGGCGGCCCTTTACAGGAGTGGTGGGTATTATCACTTGATTATTTGGCTGGATGGTTTGTTGAACTACTATCTGCCTCGGGGTTGCAACTATTAGCTGCTGCTGAGGCGGTGGCTGCGGTTGGGGCTGTGGCTGTGGCTGCGGCTGGGGCGGCGGAGGCTGAGGGGGCGGTTGTTGAGGAATTTGATTGATAAATATGTGCGGCTCCTCCTTGATAGGCGGCGCCGGCTCTTCCTTCGTCTGATCGTCGAGATCAGTTTCGTCCTCTATGCAATCCGCGGCCAAAGCGGCGTACAGATTCGCCGCCGTCGAAGAGACTGTCGCTTTCTCACTATCCTTGTCATCGTCCTCCGACTTTATGCTGGACACCGTCGACTCCGCCGTAGTCGAATCCACTGCTGGGTCTGGAGACGTCGTTCCGTTCGAGTATTTGGGCTTCTTAGGTTCCACCTCGTCAGACTCACTGGCCGATCTCTTGATACCCCTCGGAGCTTCTATCAATGTATCCTCAACCTCCTGCATAACGCCCTGCTCTTGCTTCACCTCCGTCTTCACCTTGACGTCCGCAGTTTCCTTGAGGACTTTCTTTATGTGATTCTCGACCAGATCTATGCCTTTCTCGTTAATGGAATTCTTCCCTAGTACGCCGTTCAATATCGGCTCTTTATCGACTTTCCTTTCTAGCAGATCCGCAAGCATCATACTTTGGAGTGGTTTCTCCTTCGAACCTACACTAGAAGAATCCTTTGAAGATCCATCCTCCTGCGCGTCGATGTCGATGTGACTCGGTGCGCCGTTCAATAAGATTCCCTCAAAGCTCGTCAGAGAGTTCTCTTCCTCGACACCGACGCCGGAACAGTCCCTACTTCCGCCGATACCGCTACTTGACGCCAATGAATTGTTCGTCGAATCCGAATCCTCGGCAATGGACGTGCACGTACTCCGTTGATTTGTCTTAACGGCCGCTGAAATTGTGGATGTTGGGGGTCGACAAAGCTTCACTGTAGAGGATATGTGATTCTCCGTGGAATTCAGGACAACCGTGGTGGTGCCCGTGACTTGATGCGTGTTCTCGTTATCATTATCTTCAGTCTAAACAGAGGGTGACGTGAAATATTTTACCATCTGTAAAAGCATCGTTCGCAGTACAACTTACCTTCTCGCAATTATTAGTCATTATAAATTTGGCCCCATTGAGCCTCTGTATTTTTTTGGCAGGAATTGGCGCAATAGCTGGTTTCTGTTGCTTAGAGTTCACGGGAACCTTCGAAAATATCGTTGCCGGGGTCGCAGTCGGCGCAGCCGGTTGAACAACTCCAGTCAGTTGTTGCTGAAGTAGCCTCTGTTGCTGCTGACGCTGAGCAACCTGGCAAAGATTTTTGTATGAGCAATTACGCATGGGCACTCCGTACCGATACACTTTGTCATCGAAATTATAATGAAGAAACTTTAATTTCGTTCTTCTTGATCTCCCGGAATCAACCATGCTTTGTTAGTGTTATTAAGTTATCAGTGCCGTCTCACGAAAACTCTCTGTTATTTTCAGACGTCTACTTTTTATAGTGTAATTCTCGCAGTTGGAAAAGGGAAGAGGGGAGAGGAGAAGAAAGGGTGGGTGGGTACTGTCTTGGGCATAATTCGTTCAAGTGGAGGGGTTCTACATAACAATAAAAATCTCAACACAACAAACAACACTACGTCATAAGCACAGACACTAATGAGACAAAACTTCAGACAAAACTTCAGACAAGACTTCAGACAAGACTTCGGACGAAACCTAAACGATTACTTTCGACGATCGCAATCTTCTTCGGAAAAGAACATTTCCATTTCCGTATCAGCACTCTGTTCGAAGAACAATATCGCTTGGTCATGTATTGTAAGGAGAACAACTGGATCTCTCCACAATTCGCCTCCTAGCTAAACTATTTCCTTCAAATATTTCTTATACCGTTGCGACGATAATTCAGAGGTCAACCTCGAGTAATAAATCTTCGGCGATTATTTTCATTGCTTCGTACTACCTGGCCTGAATGAGAATAGTAGTAGACGCTCGGTAAGTGCGTAGTCGCAGACGACGAAAACATAAGATCGAGGGAAGGCCAGGTAGTAAGAAATTGAAATGAAAAAGTAATGGAAAAACCTCTGATCTACATTTTATATACTACTCCTTGTTAATTGTACAACGATGATACCTGGTTGCTGGTTATTAGCTGGTTGGCACTGATGCTGGATGCGATGCTAGCAGTAGTGTTTGTTACGCAGGCAGTAGGGGTAGACACACAAGTCGCAGCACTGGGCATGCAGTCGCTGCTGACCGTTACCTTGGTAGCCAACAGGCTTTTAATAATGGAACTGGATGTAGTGCCGCGGCTATCTTCCTTAGTTACTACCTGGACAGTTTGGGTATGCTGTTGCTGTTGCTGCGGCTGAATATGCTGTTGCTGATTTTGGGATCCACTGGCTAATAGCGCTTGGCTCAGGTGTGGGTGCGTTACTGACACCTAATCGACAATATTCACAAATTTCTCAACCACTGGCAGCGTTTACGGCGTACGTTTAGGTTTTGCAGAAGCTAGTGCCTCTCTATACGAAGAGCTTAATAGCAGAGATCATTCGGGAGAAACTGATTTCTTTTATCGGCAAACTTGAGTGGTATCAAACGTCATATTACCGCTGCGCTCTTTTCACGGTCATTCATATGCATTTACGGTGAACGCATATTGTTCTCCTTTCCGAACAAGCCTATTGCGCCTTATGCATGTATTACTTGGACACATACCACATTTAACTACGTGTGGAATTTGCAGTAAAGGAAGATGGATGAAAAGCATGCAGGCAGTTCCAGGTAGGAGTGTGGGAGAGCATAACATAATTGAACGACTGGTCAGTTAACTTGCATTTCTGCGAAGAGAAAGACAAGGGAACTTTTCATCAGTGTTTCATCCTGCGATTAGCCAATCAATGAAAGCCCAGAGAAGCTTATAAGACCGCAACCAAAAATCCGATACACAGATACGCGGTGCGCGCGAATTGAGAAGCGTACTCGGCCAAACTACTTCTTCATCATCGATTGCAGGTGACATGCGTTCGGGACGATATGTCTCGGTGCAACCGATGATGAAGGAACTGTTACCGGCGAGCAAACTTCGATTCGCGCGCACCGCGTAAGGAGGATGGTACAAAGAACCAAGGTCGATGATAGAAGAAGAAATGGCGTACAGTGACGGACTCGGACCCACCTGACTGATAACGGAATCACCCTTGGTGACCGGATTTTGGGACTGAGTCGAGGCATTGGACTTTGCGGGTGCGGACAATTGGGCCTTCAGGATCGGCGAGGCAGGCGCCTTTTGGGGTGAAACTTGGGGAGAGATATGGGAAGGATTTTCTATGGCCGTGCTATCAGGGCATATAGTCTTGGTTGTACGCTGTGGTTGAAGTTGCACCTTTACTGGAGTTGCGTTGATCGTAGTGGTACTTTGCGTCGCAGTGCTCGTCGCCAATGTTGTTTGGCCTGGATACGTTATTGGGCCCGGGACTGCCCGTACGCGGATACCGTCGTAATACTGGCTACCGTTCGGTTCGTTTTTCAGAGGATTCGGTCCGATAGTTCCACCAAACACGGATCTGCATTGTACAAAGGACACACATTGAGTTACAGTCCACTGATCACTTTGTCTAAGAAGACACCCTGTCACGTACCTGACGCATCTTGGAAAGTGAAGGGGGGCGATCACGCCTCTCCTCCCAATTTTTGTGCAACAACCTAGGTACTTCTTGTACAAATCTTCGTGCTCGATGCGAACGCCCGGTGCGAGCTCGAACGTCGCCCTCAGCCATCCGAGAGCAAACTGCTCGTTCTCCTGGATTATCTGTTGGTGGGCATGTTGCTGCTGGAGAGAATTGGCAGTCTCCATCGCAGCTTCTGTGAAAGAGAAGTTATCTCATTGTACCTGAAGTTCATCCCGACTTTGTTCTTTGCGAGGTGTGGTGCTTACTGTGCGTTGCGGACTTAGTGTTCGTTGACGCGGGGGTTGCAGGCCTGGAAGGCGCAGGACTAACTGGCGCGGGTGTTGCACTGATACTCGTCGGAGTAGCTGGCACGGAATTGGCAGCGGTGGCAGGAATAGCGACGGGGGCGATCGCGGTGGCCGTGGCATTCGGCTGAGCGGCTTGCGCTGTAGTTTGTTGAGGCATCGGGACCGTCGAAACCGTTTCGACTACCCTCATGAGAATGCACGCTTTCGGCCCGTAACTTTGCGCTTCCACCGTCACGAGAGCCACTAAAGTGTCTATTGCACCCCGAACGCGAGCTACACTGGTGCAGGGACGTTCACCGAGGGACGTCAGGGCGTACAGACATTCCAGAGTGTACACCAGGAGAGCAATGTCACTTAAGGCCAGAAACCTATTGGCATGATGGGAAAATCGAAGATTAATCATTCGCTCGTACCACGAGTGGCTGGCATCTGACGTTCCAGTTCACGTCAAATATAGAACTTATCGTACCTGCAAATAAGTTCATACACGTTGTCCTCCAAGCCGAAGGTAACGATTTCCTCGTTACTGTCCTGCTGACTGATCTTATTTAGAACTTCTAAACAGGAGATCACGATGAACCTATCCTGGCTTTCGATTCCCTTAGCGACACAGGACAGTATGACGTCCGTTATCCTCTCGCCGGCTTCCTTCAGGACAATCTCATTGGCAATATTTCCGAGAATGTCGAAGCCCAACTGATGAAGATTGCTCCACCTCGCCCGCACGCAGAGGAGAACGAATCTCAAGAAGCACCGATTTCTTCCCAAAACGCTCGCATTCTCGGGCGTGAAACTTAGATTGCGCAGGATCGAGGCTATCTGAAGGACTCGCTGACCGTAAGGGTCCTGCGTGCCCAGCGTTCTGCCCACGCAAAAGAGATCTTTGTCGTCCTCTTCGAACTTTATGGAATTTTGGTTTTGGTCCTTCAGGCTCTCGTCCTGACAGAGACTTGGCTCAAGGCGGGAACAGTCTGGAAGCACCTGAGAGCATCGGATAATTTAGTCACCTTTATTAACGCTCCGGACGGACGCCGAGGGCGGGAGAGAGACGGAGAGCGACGGGGTAGGGAGGGTCTGAAACTTACCCCTAAGTCAACATCCATCTGCGACTGAACCTCATCCTCCGCGGCGGCACTCTTTTCCTTATCCCTCTCGAGTGTCTTCCGCCTCGAGAAGGTGCGGAGATTCGTCGGCGCTTTTCTCATAAAGGTCCTCTCGTTCGTCAGATCGATCACATCTTGAGAGTCCAGCACGTCCGACCAAAAGGAGTTGATTGAGTAACTCCTAACTCTCGAATACACCTCGATGAACAACTGCCTCGTGCCGGGCGAATCGAATACGCCAGCGTGCGCGAGCAAAATATTCACCAGTCGCGGATACTTGTCGAGTCTGAGCGTGTGCTTCCCCTCGTTCGATAGCAAGGTGCACACGTTGATGGCAAAGTCCTGCTCGTTCGGCAGAGGCGACAGGAGGGAGAGCGCGAGTTTGTCGTAGTTCGAAGGTTTGTAGAGGTCCGAGGAGAGGCCGTTGTAATCACGGAGAGATTCTGCGGCAGACAAAAGTTTCCCAACGGTCAGTAAGATGAATTAGTCTTTGATCGAACGGTAGCTGCGTGTGTTGAACCGACACCTGACTAGAGGCATAGAGAGCTACACCTAGAGAGTTCGCATCTGTAACGCTGTCATGCTCTACGAAATAGAATACGGAAATCCGAAGTTTCGGATTCCTAGGTAGGTGGAGATAGAGATTCGGTGTTCAAGAATAATTTCGCGATATTGACAGTCGGGGGAAACGGTAGGTGGAAACGCTCGAAATGTTCTCTACGTTCGGGCGCAACTGGTGTGGTCGCGACTCCGCTATAAGTAGGTTGTCCTCGGTCACGGTCAACTTTCTACAGTGCGTCCGATCGTGTCTACATGCCTGTGGACCGTCGCCGACGCGATCCCACTCTAACGATCTGGATCTCGCGGACGCATCGATCCTAACTTTTCCCACCGTACGTCGAAGCGTACTCGCGCTTTGTTCGGCATAGTTTCCCAGTGCGGAGTCTGTATTGACTCGACGGAAACATTGTCGATTGCTCTAGGAACCTGATCTCGAACCCAAAGATGTAGATATACTCTCTACGCTTTTTTTTCGCCTGCAACCTGGCGATCAATATCGAGTACCTCGCTGCCTCTTCTAACCGGAAACGAGGGAACAGGGCTCTGGTCAGGAAAAGGAAGAAGAAGAAGAAGAAGAAGAAGAAGAAGAAGAAGAAGGTAGACGGAGGGTAAAAAGGTGAAAAGAAGAGCGGGGGCCTCGTTAATAAAATCGTGGCTCGAGTCTTGCCCCGGAAATGGTGAGTATCGACCTACCCAAGTTGCCAATACCTCTCGGAGAGTGAACGTTCTCGAACTGCGAGGGTCAGGAATGTCGCGGAGCGATCCATCTTGCGACAACGTCAGCGGGCAATTAATACGGACGCGACGAGAGCGCCTGTTACACCAGATGCGTTCAGCGTTTATGTAAGATTTCTCCGCGACGACCCGTACAGGAACCGCTCAATTATTCGGTCGGCCCTGACGCGTCAAAAAGCTGCAGGTTCTCTCCACACGTACATCGCTATTTATCGCGTCCACTTTCCTCTATTTCGAACCGCCTCTTAAGTCGAACACGCAGACGCCACCCGGTCCCGTCTGACCTCCTCCACTCATCGCCGTATGCCGAGATTTTTGGCAAGCCGCGCGATAACCGACACCTACGCGTTCCCTGCTTTTCACCGAATTCCAGCCTATAGTTTGATCGCCTATTATATAAATTCCCGCCGCCCGGCATAGAGCTCGCAGCCTAGAAATCTAATATGCCAGGCGCGACGGTGGAAAGAGATCGTAGGGGAGACGTGCGACGCTTCGGAAAAATGTTCTGACGCGTCGAAGGTGACGCATCCTTCATTAATTTGTCCCCGCTTCTAGCGGTGGGATTTCGTTGGCGGAGGTGGATGAGACGGAGGTGGAGGAAGCGGAGGTGGAGGAGGCGTATCGAGGTGGCGGCGGTGGCGGTAGTCGGTGAAGTGGTAGTCTGGTGGCATCAAGGGTTGAAGTCGGGATCGGGAGTCGTTCTGGCTCTGCGCTTGCGCAAGAAGTCCTCTCGGGTTACACGGGGGACGATCAAGAACTCACGGAGCTATCCCCGCAAACGCTTATTGATTGTGACGCAGGTCTCGTGTCTATCTCGGCTCTCGACAAGCTCGTTTCCATCCCTCCACTCGCTGTTGCCAGTCTTGCGCGCGCGCACACGCGAGCATGCCCCCTCCCGGAATCAAAGCTCCTCCGCGCTCTTGTTTTCTTTCATTTGCTCGGCCGGAGTTCCTTCCGAGGATAGCCACCTCCACCCCTCCCCGGCCAACGGTGCTGGGCTCTAATTTATTAATTGGCCTGCCGATTAATTTACACTTTCTACGAGTACCCATTAATTATTGAACCGACATCGGCTCCGAACGTTCCTCGCCGATCCCAAGGAAGCAGCTTTCTTCTTTGAGCTCGCTGTCAAGCTTCGAGCATGATGACTTCGACAGAGGCGATATTTTTAGTCCCCCTTCGGATCTTTGGAACTGTGCTCGAATGCGAGGCTAGGCATCAGGGGATGGAAAATAAACGTTCGAGTTGACGCATCATCAGATCGACTCGCCGATGATCAGTGTCAGCGCAATGATAATTCGAGCGGGTGGCATCAGGCAGAAGCGTTCGAAGCGGAATTTAGCCCGGCTTGGGTAAATGCGACTGCGTCGCGAAAGGCCGCCTCCTGATCCGGGAGACATCGTTTCCTCGTACTTATTCCGCATTTGAAGTGGAGTGACACGGCGACAACGGCGCTGCTAGGTCAGTTGTACATACACGTGGCCCACTTTGCCTAACCGCTTTCTCGATCAATTTGCCAAGGAGTATCGGCGCCGGCGAGCGAACGATATCCGTTCGTTACCCGCGCGATCCGATTTTTTTTTTTTTGCAACGAGCCACCCCCGCCCCTCCCTCTCTTCCGCCGTCCCCCACCCCTTCGCCGCCACCCTCGCTCATTTGCGGCCCGGGTTAAGGGATTTGTGCGTTGCATGCACCCGACGGCAATGTGTACACATTGCGCGTGTGCAGTGCGCGCGCAAAACTTTCCGCGCACACGCACATCTTACGCGCGCGCGTGATAGAGAGAGAGAGAGAGAGAGAGAGAGAGAGAGAGGAGACTTCTGCGGGCATCGATTCTCAATATAAGTTGCACGTCACGTTATTTACCTGCGTCGCCCGTCCAATCGTTCACTCTCCCCGCATTCATCCATTATACCGAGTCTCGGGGTCTTTCATGCGGCGTAGCCAAAGAAAAGAGCCGGTGGTCTATATCGAGCGTTGCACAAGTGTGCTCTCCCTCTCTTTCTACTTCTACCTCTGCCACCGCACTCCGCCCCTCCTAACCCTCCCCCGTACCGCCACCCGCCCCTTCGTAGCTGTCTCTCGGTCTCTCTGTCATTCTCCGGCGGCTACGGGCAGAAATTGTGCAGGGCGGAATAGTACGGAATTCCAGGTACAACGATCTTGCGGGAGGTCGATCGGGGTCGGCCAACCGCAATGGAACGCTAATTTGGCGAAGTTCACTTCCGTCATACGGCGAGAGCGGGGATGAAGTGGACAACAGGTCGCGACGCGAATAGAACTCCTATTAGCTTAGCCGGCAATTTCGAGACAGTTTCTAGCCTTCCGAAATGCGTGCGAGTCGAACTTGATCGCGGTCGCTTAACGGAAGGTCTTTAATGCTCTTCCGGGTTCGACGTGGCAAATTGTTCCGACTGCGTTTTCATGGGAGAGTTCGTTTTCGCGTGGTTCCGACGGTTGTCAATGGGGGAGGCTTGGAAAGTGTTAGACAGCGTGGCGGATTGAAAATGGTCGCCCCGCCGCCGAAATTTCATCAAATTATCCCGCATCGAGGCATCGAAACAAGTAGCTTCGTCGTTTAACGAGAAGCAACATCGACGTACGCGTGCGCACTACCGTAAACCGGGCGAGTATAGACCCGCGCGTTCCGGCAGTACGGTGTGCGTCTCTCCGGTGTGTCCGTGAGCGCGGGGTTTCCTATGTGTGTCATGATTATTGCCCATTAAATTATCTCGCACATGCCCCATTCGCGCGCACCTCCCCGAACACGACTGCGCATCGCCGTCGACGGCTGCACTCTACTCTTCTCACAGAACTCGCTATCTATACATGTACATATGTATATATATACATATTGCCACTACGGTAGCCTTTTTAGAGCGGTGTTTGTTTAGTTTTTAATAATCTCGATACGAACAACGCGGACCTTGGGTAGGCACTCATGAGACTACAGGTACACATGCCCTTATCGCTACGGATCTACGTATGTACGGCGCTTGGCCAGTGTGCGTGCATGTGCGCGTGTAGCCGCTAAATAGATAGATACGGCACTCCGCGCGCACACGTATTGTCACTGTGTTTAAGGATGTCTCTCTCTCTCTCTCTCTTACCGGGACCCCCTTCTCCGTCCTATCGTCTGACGCGAGCTACATCTCTGTCTTCCTATCAGTGAATATCTCTGTCGGTTGGAGAGCAGTCCGCTCGACGGGAGCACGTCAATAACCCGCTGCCGCCTTGGCGTGTGGTACACGGCGCACGTGTACCTTTGCGAGTGTGCGCGGGCAACTACGCACTTTCCAGGAAGGTTTTGCCAAACGAGTTTCGGGGGGGCTTTCACCGGCCCGTTTTGACGGACAAAGTCCTCGGAGTCCGTAAGGTGGGAAGGCTCCGAGGACGGAGCGCCGACGGGAGAAACGCACGGATTGTCATTATTATTTACGATCGAGGATCTTTTGGCGGTCGAGCGTTGCGCTTAACTGAGAAAGCGAGGATGATGCCGGCCGCGGTTCTTAACTTCTTTAGCGCACCGATTGTTCGTGTAAGCCGTCCGAGGTAATTTGGAGTAGGAGAATAGGTTGGAATTGCGTATTTGTTCTGAAACGTAAGTAGGTGGAATTTGGATGAGGTGCCGAGCTTGCAGAGGTTGATTTTCTCAGAATTTGGCACAATTTTACGTATATTTTTGACCGTATCTTCGGAGCTGTTGCACCGAGAAGAGTGCGGTGGCGATTTTTTGGTTTGCCTTGAATCTCTTTTACATGCGTAAGTGGTAGGGATCGATAGATGGAAACGTGTTCTGTTACCATGCTAGAACGTGCGTTTTTTGGCATTTTTTGACAATTTTTGACACTTTTTGGGCCGTATCTCCGAAATTATTGCACCTAGAAGGCTCCGGTTGCGATTTTTGTAGAGTTCTATCACCTTTCAACAGGTCCAAATAGTGCCAAAGTACCCTCCATTGGTCGCTCAGTCCCATAGCAAAAGGATACGGAGGTCAAACATACTTAAAAATAGGTCTCAGACGCGAATTTGTGGGCTGACACCCCCCAAAAGGCGATAAATACCATCAATTATGACATATAACCACGTAAAATAGGGTAAAGTAACGTATAATAGTGAAAAGGTATCAAAAAATCAAGTTCAAGAGGGATCAGGTGGTCAAACATGCTCCAAATTGGGGCTAAGTTGGACCTTCGGCGACTAAAACTCCCCAAAAAGTCCCAAAAATTAATAATTATTACAGATGATAACGTAAAAAAACATAAAATAATGTAAAAGTATGAGAACAGTTAAGATTAAACAAGACTTTATCACCCAAACCATTGGAAATTCAAAATTATGCTTGCAAACAACCTCCAGAGTGAGTTAAAATCTAAATTTTTAGTATTTCCAAGGTTCTGGTAAGTTCTAATAGGTGTAAATGATAACAAAGTACCCTCTGTTGATCGCTCAATGTCATAACTATACGACCATCAAACAAAGTCCCAATTTCGACAATCACGCGTCCTCGCGGGCTAAATGCCACCGAAAGCGAACTGAATGCCATAAATATGCATAAGATTGCATAACATACATCCCAAAGACGTAAAATAATGGTAGAAGTATCGTGGAGTAAGAATACATAAGTTCAATGCCCTTTAAACCCACCGAAAACACGTCCTAGGTAACATAAGGAGCGCTAGGCGCACTTTTTCTAATCATAACTTCAATTATATTATGCTTCCTTGATACTGGCTGCACCTCGGTAAGGTAGGTCGACCCCCCAATTAGCATACAAAAATCATAATCCACCGAGACAAGTGTGCAATTTTTTTCAAAACTAGTCTGAGCCTCCAAATGTCAAAGAAATCGAAAAAAAGTGACATACGTCCGCAAAAAATAGCGTGTATGATACATACGCGGAAAAAAGCAGATAACGTGCAATGGTTAAAAATCATTGATTTACATGACAGTCAATGCGCCAAACATTATATTTAGCGTTTGTGTACGCTCGATAGCACCGGTGCGGTTTGATCATGCACGCACGCCATACGCCCACTACTTCGCTGGATATTACCTACACGTACCGGCGTTCTACGCGCTGTTATTCCCGACAACATATTTTAATGCTGATAATCCAGACATCAGAATAAATTTCCGATTATGGCGCATTCGACGGGACGACCTCGCTGTCGATCCGTTGAAAATTACATTCGTTACACACTGTGTCGAACAGGCGGCGTTATATGCCGGGCAGTGCGAGCTTCTCTCCCTCGTTTTTTCCGCGTACCGGGCGACAGAGAGTGACGAAAATGGCCGAAGCGAAAAATTCTGGCGAGCGGAAATTGCTAACATGTCGAATTATTGAACCGTGGCGCGCGCGTACAATTTCGAGGGAGTGTTCCGCGCGCGTCCTGCCCGTTTTGCGCGCGTGTGCGTCTGCGTGTGTGTGTATGTTGTACGCCGCGTGTACCCGCGGAGCGAGCGAGTAAACCGGTGACAATGCGAAGAACGCGGAGGCGAAAGGAACGAGAGAGCGAGCACAATACGTGTGGAAAACGCATTTGAAAGTCATTCGGGCGTGTTGGGGGGTGGGGGCAGGCAGTTTGCCGGGCATAAATTGGTAAAAGCGGTTTGCCGGGAACGATCGTAAATTCTGCCGAATTATTATCACCTACGGATGAGCCGTCGTTACGTATGCCTCGCATACAGTCTCATTTCCATACCCTTTCTACGTGCAGGCACTAACGATACCGCGATAGTGCACGAAAATCAGCATTTCGATCACACTCTTAGCCGACGGCGAATTAGCGTGAAATAATGAAAGTTAAGGCGCGGACAGGTGTCGGCTACTAACGGTATCGGTACTGATGAAAAGGGGTTGGCACCGATCGGAGTTTACCTGCGACATTGTGTTGATGGTGGTTATACGTAAGAGGAACAGAGTGCAATGCCCTGGCAGACCACTTCCGGTGTCTGGAATCCTCGTCCTCATCGTCGGCTTGCTGACCGTCCTCGCCTAGAAAGTGAACCTTCTCGTACCTGTCCAAGTACCTGAAAGTAATATCACGGTTAGTGTTTAAAGAAAAGCAAGTTCAGCGGAAACTTACGATAAGGGGAAAGTTTGGAAGATAGGGGGAGGATGAAAAGAGGCTCTTCCGAGAATATGGCTTCACACTCTGAGGCGGCATACCGCGCGGGGCAAATCTAATTCCGACCGAAGTTGGAAGGCACATAAAACCCGCTCGAAGGTAATGCAAGCCTGAGATGAGGCGGAGACGTCAGATCTCGAGAACGCGTCGGATTCAAGTTGGATATTTCTATGACCCGATCGCCGTCCAAGTCTCGAAATAAAGTCGGTACTTCATCGCAATGCCGCACCGCGAATAGATTCGTCAAATTCAGAGAAGTTCGAGCACACCCTACTTCAGCTGGCACCACAATAACTTCCCAACAATGGAATTAACCGTAGGAAATCAAGTCTATCCCAAGGTGCAACGCGCAGATACAAGTCAAAACGAAGAATCGAAGAGTTCAAAAAAAGCACAAAATAAAAGAGAAATAAAAAAGTTGCAAATCAGAAGCAGCGTCCCATCGACGTCTAATCACGACCGGCGCACCTTCCAAGGTTCATTCATACAACCGACCACGTGGTTACCGGACCCAGACACCACTACCACCGCCGACAGGCAGAACTACCACTACTAGCATACCATCCTCCAATCCCACACCAAGCCACCGCTTGCGCGGACGGCGGCGTCGGTGGCAATGGCGTCGGTGGCAAGTGCAGAGTAGTAGTCAAAGTATCCTTTCTCTCACTCGCTCTCTATCTCTCACACACAACCGAGACCAGCGGCCAATCAGGCTGTAGCTTCGTACTCTACGTTGGTGCATGAATGGATCCACTACACCTACCCCCTCCACCTTCTTTCGCCCACCCACGACACTCCGTACCCTCTCTCTCTTTTTCTGACACACATACTCAGAGACACACGCACACATCGAGCCCGCCGACACACACACGCGCGCAGTCTCTCCTCCTCTCTCGCTCGCACTCTCCTAGCCGGCACCTACCCCATTCGCTCCTCGCGAGTTCGTCGCACTCCGTCCGTCCGTTCGTTCGTTCGTTTGGTCGGTCTGAGCTGGTCGCGAGGTCTGTCGGTCTGTCGGTCGCGAGGTCGAATCTCGCGGAGTTGCAGTGCCATCGCGATGCTCGAGCGAGAGACATCAGGCTTCGCTCTGCGAGGCGGCCTCACTTCGGAGAGCGAGCCAATAATGAACCGAACATTTCGAAAAGCTGATAGAACATGGACCTTGAACGAAAGGGCTGTCCGAAGGTGAGCAGAGAGTGTACAGACAAGTCAAGGTCCTGCATCATCTCCGTCAGTTTCTAAGCTCCAAACTTCCAACGTGCCAGATGACTTTGAACATACATACATCCCTAATCAGCATAAGGGCGGTTCAGCGGAATCTTATGGATGAAACTGGAGTTTATTCGCTTGAAGACTATCGGCGTTGGCCATGAAGATTCTAACAGAACGAACTCGGAGAAGACAGGACGTGTCAAGAAACAACCCTTGCAGAAGGACAATGTTGTATGAAGAGGACAGAGGCGTCGCGGAAGCGTCGCACTCGAAGCGTGGTCGGGAGGAGTGGCTATTTTTAGCAACGAAGTTGCAGGTCTCATCGACAGAATGCGACTGAACGCTCCGAGGGAGGGAGTGGTTGCGAGAGACAGGACGGACTTAGGAAGCACGTGGTCGACGCCGGGGCATGAATGAGCCCGCGAAAGACGAACGAACGATACGATGCGATGCGATACGGAAAATGGTAGTGGGGCGGGCAGGGGTATCGGCGTGCGGCCTCGCGGCAAAACGCTCGCAGACGCTCGCAGTCTGCCAGACGGGAACATAGTACACGGCGAGGTAGTCCTGTCCGTCCCTAGCCGCACGGCTGCGTACTCGCACCGGCCGCAGATTCTGCTCTCATTTACCCGCCGTTCGACCTTCCGCCTTCCACCTTCCACCTTCCGTAAATTACCTTCGCCATCGAAATTATTTACGTACGCTCGGGTACGAAGTATGATTGAACAGAAATGTAACTTATTACCGCCGGCATCCCTCCTGTCGATGGTAATAAGGCACACGTCTGCCGAGGTATTAATAAGACGCTATCTTATCAACGGGCTTATCGTTACGCGTTCTTTTTCATGCGAGGAACGATGAAATGAGGAAAAAGTATAGGGTAGACAATATATTTATGTTGTCGCCCCGGTTCACTTACCGAAGGTAAATTTGTTTAAGGCCAACCCCGCTGTTGACGCAGCCGTTGGGTAGATGGAATTGTTCACATAACTGCGACCATTCGTTTCTGGTATTTACCTGCAACAAGAAGCGACGACGATTGTGAGAGTCTGGCCTGTGAGAAAAAATGGGTGGCTTCGTTAGCGATCGTTATTGCGAGCGAGAGGAGCTCTCGATCCGCGGATATTTCATGTATGCCGTTACGTCGGTAGGCAAGAATCCGCACCTATTTCTGAGCCAGACGCATGTTTATCCAGTTAGGCATGACGCCAGAGTCATGCGAAACGTCGAAAAATACGATATTTGCGTAATAATCGCGGAATACGTCTGATTTAGCATCGTCCGCCGCCGCGACGCTTTTCGATCCGGCTAGCCACGGCAAATGTCACATGTGGTCGGCACGCTAGAAAGGGACACGCGCGGGGGCAAGTGCAGACCGGTGAGAGTAGACGAAGGAGACAAGGAGAGAGAGAGAGAGAGAATAGGACGAGGATAGTGGGTCAGTGCTCTCTGGATCCTTGCCCGTGTATTTTCTATTTTCGGCGTCGCGACGCCCGAGCTGGTGGCCCGAGGACGTGGCGCCCCGCCGTGGACAATCTTACGACGAAGAACCTGGTGAACCAAAGTCGAACATCGGCGCACGACTCCTCGCAAACGATTCCTCAACAATACTCGGCTTACTGTCCACCGGACATTATCCTATTGAAGATACATTTTATCGTTACAATTTGTTTAAACCTGAACGTTCGACAACGTTAGACTATCCTGGGAAGAGGAATGATCTCTATCGTGGATTAAATACCGATGGAGTACAGGGATGGTGTTCATATTTCAGTCCAGCTCGACGTTCGGTTCTTCCCGCTGCACCGTACGCGATTAGACGCGTAATCGCGCGACTTTGCTCGACCTTGGTAGTACGCGCGCGCGTGCGCAGGAGTTCTTTGAGCGTCACGTGGTTCACGATGCATGATGAAAGTGTCTTTGGCCCCACGTGGTTGTTAGGGTAGGACATGGTCTCTCTCCGTTTCTCGCTCTCCCTTCACCGAGTCTCTCCTTCCTCTCACTGTCCTTCTCTAGTTCTCTTCTCTCTATCTACCTCCCTTCTCTAGGCCTCTCCCTCCTCTCGCACGGTCTGTCTCTTTTCCAATCCGAGTCTCTCTCCGTCTCTCTCTCTCTCTCCCTCTCTCTCATGAAACACGGTTCTTTCTCTCTTGATCTTGGCTCCTCGCATCGACAGTCGGTGAGATTTTCTCACACCTACCGTGTCTGGCCTTGCTGGGAGGCCATTTTTTCCTTCGCAGCGCCGGCTTACAAGCTGGATAGCCTACCTTGCTCTACGCGATATTGCACGACACGCCATTGCGACTGCACTACTTACGGTGGGCGGCTGATTAAAAAAGCAGTATTGTTCGGTCGATCGTCGTGCGCGATTTGTTTGAGACCAGTTACGACACGCTATGCAAATCGCCATTGGGATACGCTGAGAAGGAATCATTATTCAGCTTTTCGCGTCGGGATATCTCACTCGAGCCAGACAGAAACTCATCGGTCGGATGCGAGATAATGAACGATGGTATAAACGGGATCCTTCGCGGAACAAGGCCGGCACAACGGCTAATTAATTCCCGGCTCAATTAGATGCAAATGAGCTCCGCGCAATGCGTAAAGTATAGGAAAAAATAGGCTCGATGCTTTCCGGGTAATTATGCCCTCCCTGTACGATTTTATTGTTTCAAAGAATTTTTCCTGGCATGCGGCATTTACGCTATTCATTCCCTATGAGACTCCGCAGTCTTTGTCATCTTAATACGTGATCGCGGATACGCCGACAGAAAATAATGTACACCACTGCAATGCAGGCCGTGCGAAAGCCTGCTGAATTAATTGATTCGACACGCCGGTAATCCATTTCTATCCCAATAAAAGATTCCGCGGCATTGATGCCGCCGCCGCCGCGAGAGGGAGGAAACGGCATAAGATCAAAGGATTATGGCGCAGAGACAACAATAGGTACGATGCCTCAGGTGGCTGCAGAAGTTAGACACCGGCGACTGGAGTCTCACTACTCGGAAACAGTTTCAGGAGTCTCCCACCGAAGTTGAGAGACGGCGGAAAGTTCGTCGGGCGTCATGCAGTGGCCAGATTCGTTTGGTGGACTCCGATTATCCGAGTTCGTCCGAAGAACACGATCTAGCCACCGTCTGCCGCTTCATCCGTCTCGGTTCTAGCATCCGGAAGCAATGCGACATCGTACAAACTCTCTGACCGTTCACCGACTGAACCGATGCCTACGCTTACCGATCACACGGCGTAGTGCAGGGTCCAGCGACACCCGGACTTGTCCAGCGACACCCGATCGCAGTCCAGGACATCCTCCGTAGCCGGATCGTCAGCGGCAACCCTCCGCGGCCAGGCCCGAAACCTTCCGCACTCTATTCTTTCCGACTCTCTCCCTCTCTCGCGCGCGCAGTTAGGCATTCACGCGCGCACACTCGCTCTCTTCCCCCTCCCGTGTAGGAAACGAAGAACTTCTTCGTCCGGCTCGTTCATTGAGCGTTTCGCGAGAGAGTCAGTCAGTCACTAGCACACCTCCACCGATCAGCTGATCTCTCGACGACGGCCAGACTGCGCGTCGCCAACCCCCCCACCCCCCGGCCCCACCCCCTCCCTTCGCCTTGTGCACGTAGTGCTGCCCCCTCACCCCCCCGATGGACGATCAGCTGACTGGGAACTGTCAGTCGAGCCCACGTGCGGTGGTGGGGTACTCTCTTGTGCGTATATGAGAGAGGGGCAGGGGGAGGGGGAGAGGAGGGGGAGAGAGAAGGAGAGAGAGAGAGGGAAGTGTCTTCGGAGCGGTCTACGTCGCGAGCCGTCGAGGATTTGGATGAAGGTGACGGACTCGGGACTTTCCTCCGGATCGGGCTCTGATCTCGCATCAACGGCGGGGGAGATCGTTGAACCCCGGGCGGTCGGAAGGTGCGGTTCGCTCAAGAGGAAACGCGCCGGTCTCTCGGGTAGTGCAGTACACCATAAGCGATGTCGGAATGGCCCTCGGAGAGTGGAGTTGAACGACGGCTTCTGCCGGAGGTGGTGTACAGTGGTCTCTCTCGCGCGCGACGAGTGCGCTGTTTTCGGGGTCTTGTGATAGTGGTCAGTGGCTAGAACGGAGGTAGGGGGTGGAAAAGGTTTTTACCGCCGGTGGACAGAGAGATGAAAGGCTACGAGGATGGCTCCCGGGTGGACGGTCGGGGCGCTTTGGTTTTTTGTGACACAAAGGGGTGGCGGATCGAAGCGGCGGGGGTACCGAATTGATTGGGCTGAGAGAGAGAGTTAAATTGAAACGTTGCCGCGTCTCTCGTTACGAACAAAGAGGAATCTGCCCGGCGTCGAAGATGGACCCGTACGCATTAATGGTGCCAGAGGAGTTCGAGTGAACTCGTAAAAATAATGAAACACCGCTGTGGTCCGCTCGATTCGGAGCAATCAAAGGGCTGCCGAAGTCTATTAATCACTTTGACTGGAGTATCGATTTGCCGGAGTCGGCGTTATGGTCGATTCTTGAGGGGTGACATTGCGGAGTGGCCACGACAAAAATTCTTTAAATATCGATTCGTCATGCGCGGGCTCGTAAAGTGGTACACTTTGCGCGTAAAAAGCGGCCTGCCCACGCAATTACTAATAATTGAGCGTTCAACGCGAAGGTTCAATTAGCCGGTCGGAGAACACGATATGTCCACTTACTTGTTCACGGGCGGGAGAGGAATCTTCTTACGACAGATGTACGTACGATCTCTTACACATGTGCGCGAAGAGCACGCGAAGGCTTCGAATCCGATTAGAGGGAACGATCCTTCGGCAAACTGCGGATAAGATCCGCAGTTTGTCTTGAGTCATCCAATGACCTCGGGAGCCGAGAATATTGCTCGTGGCAAGATTTCTTGCTGCTCACGTTCGCGAAGCTTGCACAGCCGACTCGCTCGCGATTTTCTGCCAGACTCGGGACGTTAATGCGTCGTTGCGCAAAATGTATCCACCGCCGCCGGAAACCCTTTTATTTGCATGCGTTGCAGGCACCTGCAGCACTTTTAGTATCGTTCATTACGCTCAAGCTGTCGTCTGATAAATGTGCTCGCCGACACATGTAAAGTTCAACCGCAAATGCACTGCAACGTGTAGCACAACGGGAGAAGCCGTTCCGGCGTCATTATAGTCAACTTTCGTGCACGACAAACCTGTCTATCATTCTCCGCTTACGACTGGGACGTATCTGTGTTGAAGAGTTAGCGGATTAGTTTATTTTACGTAACGGGAGCGGCTCCGCAGACAGAAGAGTGCTCATTACGTTTACCTCGGCGACGAAACCTATCCTCGGGTAGATGTGTGAGTGGCTTCCTCAATCTCTTTGTTAGGAGGTGCAATTATTTGCGGCGGATGTATGTGGTGCCGCTCCGCCGGCGGATCTAGCCGAGAATTCGTGAAGCCGGGAAGTTGGCAAACGTCAGAAATGGCTCAAAGATTCGCGAAGAAATCTTCATGCGCACGGAGAGCGAAGGAGGAAGGGTGCAGTGACCTCCAAGTGCTCGAGTGATGGCTTACCAACTGGTACCGGCGGCCAAGGCCATTAATGCCGACTTCTTTCGCCCGTAAGAGCGAGCGAGCGAGATGGAGAGACGGGGAAACCGAGTTTCACGACGGACACGCCGTGTACTTTGCAGAGGCGTTATCCCAATCATACCCCGCAATTTGCATAAAAATCTTGAGGTGCCAAAGCAACGCTTTTGCGCATATCATTTGCAACTAGATGAAAGTGGAAGAACGGGATGAAATCTGAACATACCGCGGTAGGTCTAGTGACGTTTAACCTCAATTGCGGGTGTCGTCTGTTAGACAGCACTCGACAATCCGACGATATCGTCGTCATCCCAAGATTATCGTCTGATCAAAATCTACTTACGCATCGTTCACGTACCGAGTTTTACCCATGCAGCGAACGTTTCTAATAATATTCATGAGCAGAGTCATATTTTCGTTCTCAAGTCGCAGTGAATTCCGTGAGTGCACGCGGTAGTAACCGTTAGTTGTTGATGACTACTGGAGTCATTGTTAGAAACGTTACGTAAACATCTGCAGACCACAGATTTGCGTAGAATTTTTGCGACACTCGGAGAAGGTGACCCGTGCCCATTGACGATGTAACGTGTCAACCTCGCCAAGTAAATGTGTCTCTTGAAGATTGGACGTCGGAAATTGAGCTATTGATTTTCGATGACGACGCAATTAGGCGTTAATTAATATCTGTAATCTCGCCTTGCCACCTGTAGAGTGGATGTTTTATGCCGGTATCCTTTCGCGTCCAGTCATACTACGCGAACCAACACGACTGCGCGAGTGAAAATACCGCGGGAAATTAACCTTTGGGAAGTAACCTTCCTTATTTCCAAACAACGTCAATAATCATTTCGCGGAAGTTAACAGAATACGTGCGACAAAAAATACCTAACGTTTATACTGTAAAATTTGAAGATCCAGGTATTGCGAATTATTTCGAAATAAGAACAATATCGGTGTTCGTAAAACGTTTCGTTTATGTCATTCGACAAATTTACACGGTGTATACGAGCGACCCATGAAAAGTCCCTAGATGAAAGTTGTGCACTTAAATGAGGAGAGTGAAAAAGGAGTAACGACTGACAGTACCTATGTGACGAGTTTCGTGCGACATTGACTATCGGACACCGGCCGAGTGTGGTCTCGAGACACTTGGTAGAGTATGGTTTCCCTTGGTAAGCCTTTCTGTCTCACTTCCTCCCGCTCAACTAACGGTGAGTCCGTCTCTCACATTGAAACACACCGCAGGCCATCTCTATTTATCTCTCGAACGTTGTTGCCAACTCCTCCCCAAGCCGCGAAGCATGCCTCTCTCGTGCCAGACAGTTGGCAACGTTGCAAGCCTGCTTCTTACTCGGGAGTACTCCCTCTCTTTCCCTCTATCGCTCGCAAACTTCGGCTCTTTCCTTCCCTCCCACCACGGGGATCTTTCTTAGGGAGTCGAGGGCTTTTTAGACGGATTTTAAAGTTTCCGAGTACGCGGTCGTCATGAACGTTTCATCCTCTGCCATGGCCTACGCTCCGTTTCTCGTAAACTCCGCCCGTCACTCATACCTTCTTTCTTCCGCGACGAATTCGGTATGTCCTTACACATACGTACATTCGACTAGCGACCTACATTCCCCCCGGAGATGCCGCTAATCCCAACAATTTCAATGTCCAATCAGACTAACTCGACCGAGCAATAGCAATTTCTTTTTTTCAGGTTACGCCCGAATTAACGCCTCATTCCGCCGGAGTTTTCGAGAAACCCTTCGAATGACATCGGCGATCAATAAAATGCAACGTGCAGCCGTCACAATGCGTTCCAATCAATTTGAATGTAAACTTGCGACGAGCAGTCCGACGAAAAAGGCCGACGGAGGGCAAGAGAGTGTGGCTCCGCCGGCGGAGCGCAAAAAAAATCTTACATCGTAAAACGCTCAACCGTACTGGTGTTAAAGAACGAAGGAAGTGAGAGCCCGTTGGGGGTCGGGGAGGGGGCATTTTTTCAAGGGGCCGGGGAGAGAAGGAATCCCCAAGCGGCAAACACTTTGTCAATTCGGGTGTATGGGGGTATAAGTTTTGCGGGGCGCGTGCGTGAAAAAGCTCTCTCTCTCTCTCACTCTTTCTCCCTCTCCGTCTCCCTCGCTCTGGCCAGTTCCCCGGGTGCACATGTGTACGGGGCATGAGGTCGCTCTCCTCGCTCCTCGACGTGTGCGAGGCTGACACCCCCTCCCGCGCTGGGAGACGCGGCGTTGCCTGCTGCTCTGCACGTTTACCGCCGAGAAGGAGGAAGCGAGAGTGCGCGCCGCCGAAGGAGGAATGGGGAGAGAGATCCGTCCTCGTAGAAAGAGCGCTATCTTTTCCCGCATCGACATCTGCTCGTACTACGTACGGCCTTTGTCGCTCTCGCTAATGTCGTTCTTGCATAGCGGCGACAGACAGACAGAACACTCTTCCTCTTTGTTGGCCGCCGCGAGGCGACTTTTACCCCGTACACGTTCGGTTTTTCCTTGCGACGCCACATCTTTCCGCGGCCTCGGTGTCCCTGCCGTCGGGGGTTCTCTATGTCTTCAATTGGCGTTGAAACTCTACTCTCTCGCTCGCATTGGCAGCGGCGGCGACGACGACGACGACGACGACGGCACACACCGCTCGCCCGACGGCGAGGTGTGTGCGTTAGCGTGCATTAGCGCTCTCGACTCTCTCTGGCCATCTCGCTCTATCGCTCTATCTATGTCCGTTGTGAGAACGCTCCGTCTCTCCTTCTCCCGCTTTACTCCGCTCTTTCTCGCGAGCCGGCGCCGGTATGCGTGTGCTCCGGGGCGCGGCGTTGCCATATCGACCCTGCCAGGCAAACCAACGACCGAACACAGTTACTGTCCTTCTCCCTCCCACGGCGCACCGCCACCTCTTCCCTCTCGGTCTCCCACTCTCACTAGACGTTTACTGTCTAATTCAATGTTTTGGGGGGTAATTAACGTCGTGCGGATTTCTTCTCCTTTGCGATGGGACCTATGGGCTTCTGCTCTCGAAAATTTCGCACGAATCGCGCTACGACGAGTACGTCGGCGAGTTTTCGGCTCCGTTCGATTCTTCCCGTGCTCTCGAGACTTCTAATCACCCTGTTCGACGCTTCGCGTATGTAGGGTAATTAGCAGGGTACATATTTTAATTGCGTCGGCTACACGTGGCTCGTACGGCGAGCACTCGGTCCCATATAACGGGCTACACCGAAGCGTACGAGTTAGTACGGGAGGTATACTGTAATTATCGTCATGGCCCGGTATGATGTATGTCCCACCGGCGTTACGAATATTTGTGGATCTATCCTCGTGACTATTTCGCCGTCAGTTTCTCCTAGGTTCCCCTCTAAAGCGTATGCGGTACCCAAGACTGACTCAGCATTACTAAGTTCACAGCGGATTCCTTGTGCATAGCCGGTCCGCGTGTACGGTGACCAGGCCAACGCCAGACCGATTCCAGACCGTTTTTGTACGATGATTTGACGGACGACGTTTCAGGGGAATAAACTCGTATACACTATCAGTGTTCAACTATTTCTTTCTCACGCTTTAATGACATAAATTAAGTTGTTTTTTTCTAACAACCGCTCCCAGTACAATAGATCATGCCTGTCACGAGCCAATGTGGAATTATATCTTTCCTTTGCAGGAAACCCGTAAACCTGGTCTACAGGAGCCGATGCACGAAACGTAGTTTTTCAGGCAATACTTCCGGTGCGAATTAAGTTTCCGGCTCGTCGTAATCGGAGACTGAGATAAAATGTGTTTAGATTAACGAACTCAGCGCACTGGGTAACGTGACACCGTCGGTTCGAACACATGCGCCCGAGGAAGAGCAAGGAAGTGGTGAACTACAGAGGTTTCTGACAAATTTTTACATTTATTCTACCGCGTCGAGAGTAGGAATTGTAATGAAAATGCCGAAGACGATACGTCTCTCATCGGAATGGAGCCGTCGTGCGCGAGGAAGCTGCTAGTCGCGCGGCCCACGGTAGTGATCCTGTACCAGAATCAGTCCGCAGAAGCATTCTGACCGGACTACATAGCCTAGCTTCGATCACACTTGTTGAGGGGAAGCCTTCGTACAACCTCCACCACCTACCCCCCTCTCTTTCTCTCCCGCCCTGCTCCTTTCTCCGAACCTCCTTCCCACCTTCGCCTCATGATCTATCTCCCACCCCATGCGGTACCTACTACCTCCGCGGGCGACCTTGACCTTGGTCGGTTCCGCATTGTCCTAATGTTTTCATCTCGCCGGCGGTACGCGCGAAAAATCGGCCGATCGAAGGAACCAACAGGCTGATGCAGTCGGTCACCACTCTCCCGGCAACGATAGGGAAGCGGGAATCCAAAGGTAGATAGGTCGGACACGATCGCAGCCAGTTTTCCTGATAAACCGTATCTTCCTCTCTGACTGACGATCTTTCAGGTGACGGCCGAGAGGAGGATGGCTTTTAAGGGTTAGTAACCCCCCTGGTCAGCGAGGATGACTAACTGGGAGGTCAATCCCTCCAGCATCGAGCACCCGACGGGAGTTGCCGCAAGGAGAGAAAGAGAGGAGAGGGAGAGGGAGAGAGGGACATAGGGAGAAGGAGAGAGGACGTGCGAGACGACGGAGAGAGGGAAGAGAAGGAACGCGTACTACATTATGTCATTACGCGCGTGCGATTTGATAACGAGAGAGTCGCGTATCTGTGTCACGCGCGAACTTCGAGTAAAATTGGAATAAAATGAATAGCTCGAAGCCTTTTCGTCATTCCCTCCTCCCTCCCCCAGCGATCTTTGACTGGTGATTAACAGCGGCGCAAATCCCCGGCAAAGCGTAAACGCGAATTGACCATGTGACGGATTATTTCATAACGTGATTCATCGTTAACTGGTAACGATTTCGTTCGCCGGTAATCAGCTTCACCCCGAGAGTCCCACTATAGTACGTTACCGCGTTCTTTGTACGTTGATCACGAATCTTATTGACGATGAGACGGGCAGCAGAGAAACAGAGTCCATTGTACATTGTGCCGGTCGCAAGAATCACAGGCTCGCTCGTTGTTGATTTTTCGTGGAACGGGCACGCAAAAGGTGCGCGTAATATTTGACGGCGTCGTTGACAACGTTAGAACGCAATGCCGGTGGGGTGCCTGCACGATACGGATACGTGCGGTGGAAATGATATTAAACAACGGTACTCACCTTAATCCATCCGCCGTGGGCGGTGACGACAACGTAAAGCAAGTACAGATCTATTTCTTTCCCACTGATCTTTGGGCACTTCTTGAACGGAGTTCTGTAATGAGAAAAAAATTCATTGTCAGGCAAACTGTGGAACGGCAACTGTATACCGGGTGAATCGGTAATGAATCGTTAGGTGCCACGGTGTAAGGAGTGAGGTGCAGAAAATATTGACGTTTACAACAATGACTCTACAACGCTGCATCGCGTATAGGATCTTAATGCGTACAACCGAACTTCTGGCATAACACCGGGAAAAGTGTAAATATGAAATGAAACGCGAGGCGCGTCAAATTATAGGCATAAACAAATACTCCGTTTCGAATGTAAATAATTGGCCACTGCCTAGTGTAAATCTGATCCATTCTACGCTACTGTTACGTGCCTTTCGGCGGTCGGGAGCGATGAACGTGCAATAATTAAATAAAGTAAACCTTCATTAAATTCGCACAAACGTAATTCTACGTTGTATGAACAATGCAAGGTGAAAAATACGTTTAATTCATAGGCAAACGTGGCCAATCATTCCTGGCATAAAATTTACGCATCCGCGGCTCGTGCACGAGGACTAATACATCGTGCAAAATTTACAGATGTTGAAATCGCAGAGGATCAATTATTAATCGCGCGCAGGGTTTACGTATATAAATAATTAGCCGTGCAAACTACGCACAATGGATGTACACACACGTACTGGCGGTGTGTACGCAAGCGGCGTACGTAAAAGGGTACGCAAACTAGCGGGGAATAATTAATCATGCGAAATGGGCGTCTTATTTCGGCCGCACATCCGGCGACAATCGGCGAAATTCGAATGATTCGCGAAAAATGGAAAAACGAACGAGCGAAGGAGAATGGTCTAACGGCAACGAGCGTTCTATGTAGCATCACGCGCTCAATCGAAACGCAGAACCCATTCCCTCCATCGCACAGGGAAGCGTACGCAATGGAAATGCAACCCCCGAGCCCTAACCTCAAAAACAATGCCGCTACTCACGTAACGCAAAAGCCCGAAAAGGCCTGATTGGTAAACAAACGCAGAAAGTACGAGCCGATAGAACGCTGGAGGCGAACATAACCTCAAAAGCGTGTGCACGAAATGGGAAGTGGTGGATTCGAGGTTGTGTCTTGCCAGGAGTGAAGGGGCATTGGTATACGGTTTGAAGGGAACGAGGTGGCAACGATGAGGATGAAAATTGAGGGAAACACGAAGGGAAACGGGGGGAAAGTCGACGAGTTCGGAGCGAGAGAAAGAGAGAGGGAGAGAGTGAGGGAGTGAGATGAGAGTAGATCTCTTTTTAGCGGGGGGAATGAGGATGCTTACCCTCTGGTCTCGTGAAAGTGCCTCAAGTCCTTAAGAAACCCCTCCCTCTCCCTCTCATAGGTGACCGGGTCCTTGTTGAGGATCTTTGCCATGTTCCCGTGTTCTCTCGCGTGGGCGTGCGAGTCCCTCTTCCCGATCGTCGACGTCGTCGTCGTCGTCGCCGTCGCGGTGAACGATCTCCTCGTCGTTGAAACGTCTCACTCGCGAGCAACGGAGGACAACGCACGTGCGCGCGCGGGCGCGCATTTACGCCAGGAGACGATCCCCGCACGTTGACGGTTGTCTTCGCGATAATCGAACGTAGAAGGACGAGGCGCGGGGCACTCCAGCAGCACGACGTTTTGGCGAGTCGTTGCCGACATCGGGGGCGATCGGGTGTTGGACGGTCGGTCGGTTGGTTGGTCGGTCCGTTGGTCGGTCGGTCGGTCGGTCGGTTGGTCGGTCGGTGTTCCGTCCTCGTCGCACGCACGCTATACGCGTAACGCGTTCCGCGCTTTATAGACGGCCGCAGTTACGGCCGCCGGCACTTGGTGTGAGAGTCCTCGGTCGATCGCTCGCGCGCGCTCGGCGAGTCGCGCGCGAGAAATCGGCTCCGTTCGGCGGGCCCTCGGTCTTAGTCGGTCGCACGCACTGGCTGATATCGGACGAGGGAGGGCTGCTGCTCTCTCGCTCTCTTCCCGCAACGCGCGAGGCTTTCGGCCCCGCGCGAAAAATCGATTCACCTGTCACTTGTCAACCACTCCTCGCGCCACGCACGCACGACGCGAACTGCTCGACGATCGCGGCGAGTGTCCGATGACGAGGCGCCCGAGTAACCAGTATCTCTCCGAGAACGCGAGGAGGACGACGACGGTTAACGCGAGCTTCCTTGATCGCCAACGCTTGACGTGCGCCCGTATATCAAAATGGCGTCTCGTGCTGCTGGGCCTCTGGCATCCATTGGCCCAGCTCTCCGGGGCCGATTTCCCGCACTCGCTCTCTGTCTCTCTCGCGGGCCGATCCTCGCCGAACGTTGGGAAGCGAGACGCGCCGAGCGCGCACGACTCACGCACGTTAACGCGCCGCGAACACTCCCGAACGCTTCCGTACGCGATGCACGAAGCGCGAGCGTCGTGTCGCCCACCGTCTCGTGTGTGCGGTGCGACACTCTACGTCATTTTTACGCGCCACCCGCCAGAGAGAGTTCACCCAGGAACGTTTCCAAGCACTAGAGGTCTCTTTCTCACCCGACTACTCGCACCCTCGTTCTCTCTCGTGCGCGCACCCGCGACGAAAAGCCCGGGTCGCGCAGTATTTTTACTTTCAAAATGGATGTGTGCGGGCCCCCTACGGAGCGCGAGCGGCTCGGGAGGACGGTTTGAAATGGAGACGCAACTCGCCGCCAGGCGCGCGACCCTCTTGCCCGGTCCGTGCCTCCACCTGCCGTAACTCAGTCGCACTGCGACAGCGACTTATTCAAAGGGGGAGTTGTCATCGCTTCTTCTCGCATTTTCTCCTCTGTACTCGAATTCCCTTACATTGCCTTACATATACAAGCCTATGTACTCTCTCATTTACAGAATAAATGTTTCGATCATTGAGAGTACTTAGCAAGTACGAATTTATACATTTATGGTCGTACATACGGCCATTCATGCAGTTCTAACCTTTTTACGACTGCTGCACTATGTTAAAGAAATCATAATAAATGTCGATATCTTCGAGTATTAATACATAAACCTTTTTGCTCAATATTTCTGTCTGAAATTATGTAGAACAGTACAGCAATTTACTGAACAATTGTTTGGAACACAACGTAGTTTGGGGTTTGAATTAGAGACTGAAACTCCCGGTAGGGGCGCTACTCTGCAGCAGCAATAGCGACAATCTTGGAACAAATATGAAACTATGAAATCTAGTAACCTCCCGCGCGCGAAACTACAACCGCATAGTGCTGTGCTTGTGCAAATATTTTCCTCAAATTCGTAAAGTAATTGTTGACGTTTCTTAATAATTATTGTCAGAAAAGTTGTACTGTGACTTCTTTATTCTCATTCGATAGTTAATTTAATCGTTCCCGAGTGTACTCTGCTCCATTCGCAAATTTAGCTGTCAACGTTCCGGCATCGCCTTCAATCAAAGAGAATCGGAAGCGTCAACGTCAAGGTAAGAGAATTGATTCAAATTTCAATGTATTTTTACGGCTTCGTACTTATCGATGAGAAGTGTTTCTTACTTGAGACAATGAAATTATATTTACTTGTGAATTATACTTGCGGCAATGAAACTATGTACACAAGTTGTACAGAAGTATCCTTATGCCCGATGCATAATCCGCTATCAGGAGTTGACTTACTATTTCGTACAGTGTCAAAGAGGCGCTCAAAGCGTCGAACTGTACCTTGTGTAGGTAAACGTCATATCTGTACTTCTCAGCGACGTCAAGTATTCTTCCGAACGTTAGGTAAATTTCGTGCAACGTAAATAATCCGCAATGACATATAAACGAAGGAAGTATCACCGAGGTGATACGCATTTAAAAAAAGGTTGGCGAACAAAGCGAAGAACGAAAGATCTCGATGAGGTAGGATAACATTGTCGGAATCATAACATACAGAGCACGTTGTGTCACGTGTTCAATTATACTTCTCACATGGCAAATGTTTTGCCGAATCTAATTTGTCGGCACATATATTTTAGATCGATGAAGACTTAAAAGACGAAAACGTCAAAGGTTTATTAAACCAAGAAGTAGATTTTGATAAGCCAGGCGCTGCCCAACATTACTGTATACATTGCGCGTGAGTTAATTTGTTGAACGACCATAACCTATAATACAGTGTTTAGGTTCAATGAAATAGATCGGCAAAACAAATATGTTATTTTTTTAGGAGGTATTTTATAAATGAAATAGCTTTACATGCGCACTTTACCACTAAAGTGCATAAGCGAAGATTAAAGGCTTTAGAACTTGAGCCTTACACTATTGAGGATTCCGAAAGAGCAGCAGGGAAAGGTAACTACATAGCGCCGCAAAAACGGAAAATAGAAACACTGACAAAGGACAATCTGAAGGATGGTCAAGATATGCAAGTAGAACCTGCCCAAAAAATGATTAAAGTGAATGAATAAGCAGGGATAATCTTAATAATGCAACGAGGATTCTGCACAAACAAAATGGCAAATTATGTGCCACGACTGATATGCAGACTTAAAAACTGCATTTTCCTTCATCCAAATGTTTCATTGGCAAGTTCTTACCTTATACAATCAAGAAACGAATCAACATTGGTTTTATCGGGTAAAAAAGCTGGTTCATCTTTTGTATATCTAAACCCAAAAATTGATTGCGACAGTCAACTATCTGATGTGAAAGAATATCAAAAAGAAATTAAACTCAGGGGATTAAACATTAACATACAAGAACAGAAATATAAATGGATCAAACTGAAAGAAGCCTTTATCTCAGTACAAAATATAGAGATAAAAAAGAATTATATAAATGATACGATGAAGCATATACGTGAACAGGAAAATAGGACACAGGAGGACGAGCAAAAATTAGTAACACTAAAGAAAGAAATGGAAATCACAATTACTAAACTGAAAGAGGCACAGAATATATTCTGGGATTTGCAAGATACCCATTTACCTGAGCTCTTTCAATTGCCAAATAGATTAGATGCAAGCACATCCAGGATGGGTAAAGTTTTGACTACATATGGAAAATTGAGTCCTGTGCATGATTCAAACAGAAAGAGTCATTTAGAAATCGGTAAACAGCTCGGATTACTCGAATACAGGGATCCTATACATTATTATTTATGCGATGATGCTGTGCTGTTTGAACTAGGAGTTCTGGAATATGTAGCAAATATTTTGAGAGACACGAATATGCTTAGAGTGGCCGGGTGTGACTTTAGTCGAAGTGTTACTGTAGAAGGATCTGGCTTAGATCACGAAGACCCATTGCAAAGCTTTATATTAAGCTCAGAGCAGAATATAAGTAAAAACGATCCAAATAAATTACACTTAGTTGGCGGCGCAAGTATGATCGGAATACTTAATCTGTTCGTCAAAACATTACTGAATAAGAATGACCTTCCTGTACGTTGCTTTTCTACTGGAAGGCAATATGCACCTTACCCAGATAGTTCTGTAAATAATGGGTTATTCATGGCTTGTCAGTCATCGGTAATACAAGCTTTCATCGCTATAGGCAATCCCAAATCTTTGGATTATCAAACTGCATTTGATGAACTCGTCAGAACTACCACTCAGATATACAAGGACATTTGCGATCATTTTAGAGTTGTACGACGGCCGGCTCGTGAACTAAAGTATAGCGAAAGTAAGAGAGTGTCTTTTGAAGTATGGTCAACGTATGCACGTTGTTATGTTGAAGTCGGTCACGTATCGGCGTACGGTGATTACCTTAGTAAAAGGCTACTCATATCGTACAAAGAAATGAATGAACATCAATTTCCTGGTATAATTTCAGGAACCATTGTCTCCGTGCCAAGATTATTGGCATGCTTATTAGAGAGAAACCCTGAGAAATTTGAAATGCCCCCAAAATTACAAGAAACTTCAATTTTTAAAGGTTAAAGCAAATTAGAATAAGTACATCAATTGAAGGTTGTTTAAATTATCTGATTTTCTGTATATTACACATCGTTCTCATACAACTTCTTATCTTTTCTGTTACTTCGACGATGTTCCTTCACAGCCCATACGTATATACCGATTGTAAGTAGAAAGGCTACAATAAAGTTACCATGAAAGAAATTAATTATAATAATGATAAAATCTTTTACAAACCAGGGGCAACAGGGGGTGCAGCTTCTATGAATCTTCGACCCATATTCGGAACTCCATGAGATATTGCTCTTGTCCATGCTTTCTGTTCATGGGGCGATAAACCGTGATACACGATACGTCTAAGACGTACATGCAAATTTCCAAATTCAATAGTCATTATTATCCCATTACCGCCATTTCAGCTTCGGTCAACGCAATGTCAATTTACAATTTAACTGTTTTATTACTTAGCATACGTTTGTTTACAAATTGAGAAAGTCAGTTGTTTCATTTCGCATCTTAAGCTACCTGCCACATCTAATAGTCTAGGGAACAAATCAATGCGACTCCGCGTTTTATCCAATGCGATTCGTGATGTTGACTGGGCATCTCGATGGCGAGGACGAAGTTCGTCGAATGTCCTGTGGTACTTAACGTACCGGCGCGCGTGGTTGTTTTGTATACGGGACACAGATAGATACCGCGCATGGGTGGTTCTCTATTAATTTCCGGCCGCAGGTAGATCGGCGCCATATCTGGGAATGACAATACCGCGCTAACATCTTGCTCGGTTAGAAGTCGCTTAACGAATACATACTTGTGTAAAGTTCCTTCGGATAGGATTCCGCTAGATAGTTTCCAGCCCAACGACAGCCTTCCAGGAATAATCCGTACATTACACATCCGTCCTTAGGCCTCTCCTTTGGCTTCCCTGTCAGTATCTAAACATCGAGCATGTTCAAAATTCTCTCGCCTATTTCCAGTATTTGCGAATCGCATACCTGAAATCCGAAGTCAATAGTATCGATAGACACCACGTGCTTCCTTGCGAAGTTCTGCAGTGTTCCCGTAAGAAAAGCTTGCGGAAAATAGAATCCCGATATCCAAAATGCCGACGGTATCCCGTGATCCTTCCACGAATTAATAAAACCGATACGTTCCTTCAAGTCCACGAACCAGGCACCTGCACGTTCAAAAGTATGCCGACCGTATGTTCGTTAACGTTAGTGCACCTAGGTTCTATTAACCCGTCGACGCCGCGGGGCTCGGTTAGAAAAGTCAATACTTCTACCTAGAGGCTTCAAAGAGGCGTATCCTTTGCTACGCCACAAAGCTGGCACTCTGTTACTGAAAAGACTGTTTGACATCGTTTCGAGTTGCTCCGACATCACCACCAGCCCCTTCAGCGCCTTCAGGAGGTCCCCTAATGTCGATCTAATCTCATGTAATAGACCGTTATAGCGTTTCGCCTCTTGTAACAGCACCGTGTTCAGGGACTCCTGGTACGAAACCGGATATCTATACAATGATTTATGATGTAACATTAGGGTATACGATATCTATTGACGCGTCCCGCCCTCGAAGAATAAGAGGATGCGCTGTCTGTGTCAGATAGCGTGTACCTTGCTTGCATGGCGCGTAGGTCAAAGGAGTTGGGCACGTTGCTAAGCATATCCGTTGCCAATTGAATTGTCGTGTTCTCGACACTTGCTTGAGGGTCGCCAGATTCCTTTGGCTGCAGAGTGAGGAGAGCATCGAGGCAAGCGTACGTTTCGGCCTGAGCGCAACTGATATCCGCGTTCGGGTGCAGGCCGAAGATCGAAGGGCTGTCGTTCAGGGGGAATAATTTTATCAGTTCCACGTGGTCCTGAAACGTCGACTCGGCGGGCAACTGCAATTAATCGCACCTGGTTGGTAATTACGCGTCGGCTCCCAGACGCATATTCCTGCGTCGGAGTTAAGTTTACTCATGGGAATATTTTTAATTAAAATTTAATATCCGAGGGAGTACATTAATGCCGCGAGGCTTTAAAGCGGAAGGTATAGTGTTTTCATTTCCGACTCGGTGAGAGGTGGAAGGGGGACCAACCTGACGATAGATCCCCTTCGCATCGAATCTGTATTGCGCAGATGGCACGTTAGGATTGTAATAGTCTTCCAGGATGGTGAGGACGCATCTGCGATCCCAATCGTCCGTAATCCTGCCTCCGTAATTAATGTGCCCTCCGGTATATATTAGTACCTTGAATCAGATTCGGCATTACAGTGGCTATACCGAATTACCTCGGCAGAAGTTGCCGCTGAGATTTGAATCTCGAGTCAGCTTGCCGTGGCAATCTCGCGGCCGAGATCGACGTCGTTTCTTTGCCTCGTTCCTCGGGAAAAAAGTTCGAGCGAACGGTACTTCTCGCGACGCTTTTCCCCGGCAATAATTTCGGGCAAGATTCTCGACTCGCGATCCTATAACGGGGCGACTCTCCCCGGTCGAGAGGTTCTCTACCTTGAATGGCAAGACTGTATATTCCATGATGAACATGCGAAGTTGGGATATACATATCGTCAGGTCCCCGTCCGTGAACTCGTACGGAATATTGAAGCCGAGGGGTCCGAACTTTCGCCTCTCGAGAAGAATCGAATGGAACATACAGAGGGAGAAGAGGAGCCATTTGAACGGCGCCGCTTTCGGATGTCCCGAGTGAAGGAAGTCTTGCAGCTCGACCACTTGGGTCAAGTACGCCCGGAACATGTTGGCCTGCGTGACGTCAGAGCCCCGAACAGTTGACCTCGACGAATCGTGCGGAAATCAAATTTTACCTTGATCCCGCGCGGTGGCTCCATCGTCATCTTGCTGCTGTTCTGAAGAATGCTGACGGGAAAGTCTGGGGAAGGGGTTGAGGTGAGCCACAGTCGGAAGTCGCGATGAGTCGTTTCGGGCGACAGAGATTCCGCCAAAATTTCGAGTCTCGGCATCCAGCTCGGGGCCAAATGGCAATTCTGTCAATCGAGCAATGACTAATTGGAACTGTCGACGATTTACGTACATATTTTTATATTATCAATAAAAAAAATATATATTTCAATTAATTTGTAACATGCTACGCAGAGTTCCGAGAAATTAAATTTAAAGAGCGTCCAATATCAAGGAATGTTGATTCAGCGTTGTTAAATTTCGAATTTGCTGATAAATAAAAGAGAAATTCGTAATTACAAAGTTCGAAAAGCGTCGTATTTACACAACGTTATTACATGCCAAAAAGGATTGAATGTACGACAATGTCGTTCATATTTTCCAATTCAATTTGATCACCTGAAAAAATACCCAGGCACCATATTCGCTCGATTGCTTGAGCATCGCTTCGGCCCTGGGTCCCTGACCTTGGCCCAGCGAGATAGAGTAGAGCTTCTTGGCCATTTTCATCTTGTCGGCGAATTTGTAGAGCTCCGCGGCCGGGTCGGTCCCCGCCGAAAGTACAAAAACGATCGGCGTAGACGGCGAGGACTCGTTGTAAATCGCGGTCAGATCCGAGGCTTGCGGCTCGACAAATTCCTTGCCGAGGTACTTCGACAAGTACATTTGCATCGCGTTCGTCACCTTATCCGGCCGGAGGCACTTGAGTACGAGCATTTTTTGAAAATCGTTCAGAACCTCGTTCCACGGACTCGGCAAACTTTCCCTTGGAAAAAATTGGCAAAGCCGACCGATTTATCACGGAAGTTGGCGTTACGTACCCGAGAGCTACCGAAACGGCTCTTTCATCGTACGTTCGCAATATTTCGCGGTCCGATTCGGTGGATGTTCGATATCGTCAGGACTACTCGGGCGTAGCGGAAAGATTATTCTAATGGCTGGCGTCGGATCGTTGAGACATAGGAGAAGCCGTACGATAACAGACTCTACGGTTTCGCAGCCAGTGTCAATTTGTTGCTCAAAGCCGACGGTACCCAACTTCGTTCGCTCTCAAAGGTAATTGGGCTCGCGTAACGACCGGCCAGCGGTCGGTTAAAAATTACCCTCGGCCAGCTGACAAATAGCGAGCATTTAATTAAAACGCGCGCATACATCCAGTTGACGCACTCGAAACGTATCGCCATCGTTCTCCGTCCAAAGCTTCGCCTACCCGCTTCTCCCACGTACGTTTCGACTATCCCCTCCCCCACGTCGGATTTTGTCCCCCACGACCGCTTAAAACAGACGAGCAAATTTTCCTTTACGGCCACTCTCCTTTCTTTCGTCCCGCAAATTCAATCCGCTGCCCGAATGTGCCCATTTTCCTATATTAAGGATTCTCGGGCCGCTTGAAGCTACTTTTCGAACGTCGTCGAAATTCCACGACAAAGAAACCGGGGGAAGGGCGAGGGACGGCAAGAGGGGGTGGAGGAGTGAAAAAGTTCCACCTTGACGGACAGGCCTTATCGATCGGAAAGTTTTCGCGTGGATTCGGAGTGTGCGGTCGACGATTTGCCTTACAAATGTGCTTCCTGAGCGTCGAAGACCTTCTTGAATTGGGTCAGTGACTGCTGGAAGGACGGGACGAACTTGCCGAACTTCGCCACGGTCTCCAGAGCCTGGATCTCCTTCCAGCATCGCGCCGATATCCAGTCCGGTGCAGGATTCGGCAATTCCTGTAGGGGTTGGGGCGCGGATGGAGAAAAAGTTTCAAACATACATTTTCGACGATGCGGGATAAAGCGCTCATGACAATCGGATCTCCCGTGCCAGTTTCATTTCGGGTGGGTTACTGTTTTTGTACCGATTCGCATGTCAAAGCGGCGTTTCATGTCAAACTGGGTTTCGCTCATTTGGTACGCCGATACGCGTGTAATACGGTAACGCTGCCTCGTACGCCGAGTCGTACTACTTAATGCGTCTGACTGAGCATTTGGTCGATTTGCACTACTTGCCCGACCGCTCATCGACTCGCGCTACGTTACCCGGATATATTTACCAATTAAATTGGCTTGCGCGTTACTGAGGGCAATCACTTAAGTACGTGTGCCTCGCATACATCGAATTTAAATGGATTTGTACAACTTACACGGGCAGGCGTCGATCCGGCCAGAAAAAATCGCCACTCGCGCGGGTCGACGAATTTTTGATTCATATGAATACGGATGCAGACCAAAAAAGCAAACAGCAGTTTGTGCCGTTCAAAAAGACTTCGGCAAACGTTTGAAAATAACCCGAACGTGAAGAATTTGTTTACGCTCTTCGTCCGGATGCCGATATCGTCTGAAAATTGTATTTGATCGTGAGGTGGTGCAATATCAAGAAGTACAGTACACAATAATAAGCGATACTGACTACTCTTCTCGGTGGCAAGAATGCTGTTGTTGAAAATGCCTATAAACCATTCCAGTGAGTATTGATACATCGTATCGATGTACTGCAGATCGGCCAGGCAGAAAAACAGTATTTGGGCGCGATTCGCAACCGGAATATACAGAGATCTCGTCATGTCAATATCCGTTTGCGTAACTTCCGCGGCTTCCATTTTCGCCTGCAACGCGATACGTCGTCGCAATGAATCACTTCGTCCGACCCATGACCTCGCAGAATTGGAATACATCGAACGTGCGGGGGATGAAAGAGTTGCAAATCTTTTTACCTTGATCTCCTCGCTCTTGACCTTGGAGGCGTCCAGAGTGACGATCAAATCAATGTCGTCGACTGCGGAACCCTCGGACAGGGAGAGTCTGTGGAGAATTCTGTCCTCGATGTCCATCAGATCCTTCTTCATCTCGGCACTCGATATTATCAAAGCGTTTCTGGCCTGTTCCAAGTCCGGCCTTTCCTGAATGGTGACCAGCGACAGAAGCTGGTCCAGCAATCCACTGTCGTCGAACGAATCGTTAAACGTCAAACGATCGTAAATCGTTAAACCCTTGCCGAGATGAGTCGCGACCGCTCATTTCTAACGGGTCAGCGAGTCGGAATTGAACTCGGGCGGTATTAACGAACGAAGGCGGTCGGAAGAAGTTCCGTGAAATCTGCTCCCACGCAAACCGCAATCGATCGAATCGATCGCCGGAGCGACCGTACCAATTTCGCACTGCAGCGCGTTCGTTTACGGAATCACCCTTAGCTATTGTCCCACGAGCCGCACACACCTCCCTGTCCATTGTTAACTTTTGAGTAGCGGACGAACTCTGACCCACTTTTGCGCTCTCCGTTTATTGTTCGAGAGTCCGGCACTTTGCTGACGTATCGCGACTCTCGCTCGAAGATTCCGAAGGACGCGGGGTTTCTTTTTTTCCGATGAGAAATCTTACCTGACGGTCAGGGCGAAGTTGACCAGCAGCACCTTGACAGCCACTTCCGGCGTGTAACGAGGATTCGGCATTCTGGTGGTGAGGAAGAGGCGGAAGTCGCTGTTGTACGGCACGACACTTTCGCCTATCTTGATGCACGTCTGTCCACCTTGCCTGAAGAGGGCTCTGGTTAGAATGGGGTCCAGGGAGGCCTCCAGTTCGGTGCCAATGTGCTCGATTAAGCAGCTCGTGCCGAAGCGAATGCAACTTTCCAGAACTCGCAGCAGGTCCTTGTCCGTAATTTTCACGATGGACAGGCCTTCGGTCTTGCCCTGAATTTTTCCGCATCGACAATGTTAGTTTTCCAAGTTTATCGTTAGTAACGAAGGACAACATATACGATTCTTTTGTAACGTAGGCAAAGTCAAAATTAGACTAGTAATGAATGTAGGATGTTTTCGGAGTGTGTAAATATTAGACTGGTAATGACCATGTTTCGTATCCAACGATTCGCCTGGCCTTGAGGATCGATGAATAGCGGCCATCTTTTCGAATTCATAACGAGCACTGCGTTTTCCACTGACAAGGCGTCCCTTGGCAAGCCGGCGATCTGCCAGTTCCTTATCCCCACTTGGTCCCCCAGCGTCGAGACCGGCGTACATCCTCGCGTGTGTGGAACTCCGTCGCCCAAAATTTTGTGCCAGGAAGCCATCAGGCTCTGGCGATAAGTGTCGGTGAATGGTGTCAAATACGCTATCGCACCTGAGTATCGAAAAGCTCGTTTGTTGAAAACTCGGTTACGACGTAGTCATTTAGGTATGAGGCGCAAAATAGAATCTGGAAAGTTTGGCCGATTATTCAGTCTTTAATTACCTGATGAAAGCAGTGTGTCGCCCACGGCATTCTTCAGAGCAACTTTCATTTCGTTAACGGTCACTTTCCATCTGTGTTGTTCGTCCGCCAATCCTGTGACAAGCTTCACCGCTCTGGCCATTCTGTCCTCGCAGAGCTGCTTCTGTTTCTCCAACTCGGCCTTTTTCTCCTCACTCTCCAGCAGCTGCTTTTGCAGCAATTCGATGCCGGCCTGAACTTCCCTCAGTTTCGCCATGGCATTCGCCAGATGCTGTTCCGTAACGGCCAGGTCCTCGTCGGCCTTCGCCAGGGCCTCCATTTTCGGCTTGACTTTCAGATGGATGAAGTAATAGTTGTACATGGCGTGAACCCATAGACACAACGAATGACACGCCTTCGACGCTTGGAGAATCTAAAATTTTCAGTTCTGTTATTTTCGGATAATCGATATCCCACAGAATGAGTACCTTATCCGGCTGGAAGTTTGGATTATGCACGTACTCTTCCAGTTTCTTAATCATCTCCTCGGTGATGTCCTCTTTGTTAAAGTTTACCATCATGTTGAGGAAATGGCCGGCATCCGCGAGCATTTGACTGCCCGGCGTCCAATAATCCAATACCTTTTCGCCCGGCATTTTTCCCGGCAGCTAAATTATGGCCATTAAACGTCATTACACTCTTGCGATATGTCGCAGGAGCGAAGGATTTCGATGCAAGCTCCCGACTGTGTAATTGTCAGTCGTCGGCTACCTTATGAGGTTTCACGTTGTTCACGATACAGATAGCTTCTATCACGAGTATAACCCCGACAGGCGGCCGTTTCATTGCCTTCACTTCCGTAATATCATTTTTGTTCAAAGCTCTCAGGCTCGCTTCCGCCGCTTGCAGCATCGGTCTAACCTCGCCTTGGCAAAAGGGTTGATCAGTTCCAATTTGAACGACGCGTATCAAAGGCCTTCGAACAATCTCGTTCGAGCGCGCGGTGGCGCGGAGCGGTTAATAATAATCATTGCCTTACTTAAATCTGCCTCGGCCTCATCCCTGATCGCTTTGCTCTGAAGCTTCAGCACGGTCGCCGCTTTCTCCTGTTCCACTGCCTTCGCCTTCGTTTTCTCCGCCTCAACCTACTCAAATCCGTTAAACGATCAACTTATTTTAACCCGTATAACGTAAGTCTGTCTTTCGGCGATGTTTATCGACGAAACTGTGTGGATCTTGCCGTCAAGGTTGCAAACGCACTATTAAGTTCACGATAATGTTCATTGTACGCTTACAATGAAGCTGCGTAGGCTTGTCGCCAAGGTCGCGCCTCGTATACGTTCAGGCTGTATATCTAGTGGGACGAGTCTCAAACGTGACGTTGGCAAAAAAGTGATTTATGTCAGTTGGAAAGCGAGAGGCTCAACTGTAACACGTATCCTCGATCGAGATTCCATTACGGCCGTCACCGACGACGAATTCGTATAATACATCGAAGACGCGCGCAGGCTACATCTGATAAGCGGTAATCTACGATGCACTCTACCTCCGGACAGAATTGTCAGGAGTCACTGCGGGTAACATGCCCTCCGGCCTGACGCTTTAATAAAACGGGAGTTCGTAATTTTCTCCCGTGTCATTCGACGGCCGTCGTAAGAACTCGAGCGGGCATTATTGCGCGACGCGGACGGCGAGTATCGATAATCGCGGGGGCGTAGGACAGACTCGATACGAGGACAGGAGTGACAGAATTTGCCCTCTTCCTCGTTCGCTCACCGTATCTTTCGTAATTCGCTCTATCATGTTGGCAGTGGCGATCGCCGCCCTATCCAGGTCGGGCTTCATGGCTATCAGGATCTCCTGCATCTCCTTCACTTCCGCTTCCGTGCTGGCCAGCTTGTTCAGTCCTGTCCGGCAAGAATCGACCCTACATATCGTCATCTGACTCGGGGCGAGACAGGGTTCCGTAGCCAGACGCGAAGAAGAATAGTTCGCGCACGACAGAAGTATGCGAGCCGACGGACAGGAAATTGAAACTTCGCGTCGGACGTTCGCCGCGATGTAAATCGATACCGCTCCAAAGTTAGACTCTCGCGACGATCCGGAATAACGGACGTCGGCGCCGCTATTTTATTCAGGGCTGATTAAATTAACCGGATCCGCAGGTCCTTCACCTCTCGGCCCAGCCTGACTCTCGGCAACCGAGCTGGCTCGATAATTTCACATTCCCCGTCCTGATCATACCCGTTCTAATTTCGATGCCGCCCTACGTTTCGACTTCTTTCCCTCTCTCTTTCGTCTCCTCCCCCTCTCATATCGCCCCCAAACAGACCCCTCGTCCTCGACTGATTTTTCTCACGAGAGAGAGATTGCCATTTTTCTCTCCCGCCGCGATTCCCGTCTAGACGCGTAAACAGTTTTTTAGCCGGCCGCCGATAATATTTCTCTGTAACTTCGCCCCCGTTTTTACCCCCAGCAGCCCCTTCCCCGATGTCCGCCGCTGGGACATTTTCGATTTGCCGGGCCCCCGCGGGGGGTGGGACATTCCCGAATGAACGTGATCCCGATGATTACGGCGAGCTTACCGCCGGATAACCGCGACATCGCGCTGCTTAATTCGCTTTTCTTTTTGCCTAGGAGTTCCCCGTAGCTCGAAAGAAGCTCCAGGTAGGACGTGGGTGTAACGTAATTATAACGGCCGAGTTCCTGCGGAAGAAACAGGAGGGGTATTCGGGTAAAAGAGATATATGAGCACACATAGGTAAAGAGGGAGAGAGAGGGAGAGGGAGGGAGAGAGAGAGAGAGTGGGAGGGAGAGAAGGAGAGAGGGAGGTTTAGAATTTATTGAGAAAATACGTTTAATGGTCTGTAAGTCCGTATTCAACAGCCGACGCATTTGCCCTGTTCTCAAGGCACGCCGACAAAAAGAGCGCTTTGTCCTTGCGCAAGGCCGGTAATTGCGCGTGCTGCTTTACCGCCTTTTTCGCCCGACGACAACTCGGGCATCCGTAAATCTCGCACGCGAACTTTCGTCACGACTTACGAAACGGTATTAAATTTCGGACGCCATCTACTGACGATTGAAACTCTCCTAATGGCGCACTTAAGCTTAAAATGTATGTCAGAGGCAGTGCTAAAAGAGACTCCGAATGCATCTACAGTTACGCGTTTTAGAATCTATAAACTGGCGGAAATAGGGACTTGATCGCTTTATGCTGATCTGCCATTTTGATAATGGCATGGCAAGATTTCGTGAAAATTCGTTGAAATTTGAATAATCGCGTAGGCCGGGCGTTAATTGGAAGCTCAAGCGTTTTCGGGTCGAATTGTTTGAACAGTTTGAACAAACCTGAAGGAAACGATCGCTGGCCGCTGTCACGCTCGAGTGCATAAATTGACACATTCTCACGATCGATTTCAGGATGTCATCGGTTATGGATTGGTCCTTTATGCCGTGAAGGGCCTGCATCGCAACATCCTGAGGGGGAGCGAACGATTTCCACTCAAAAATAGCATGTATCGCTCGTATTAGGAACATACGTCCCGATCAGTAAAAAATGGTAACAAATGGCATAAATGGTGGGGAATGACAAAAAATCGCAAAAAATGGCAAAAAATGGTAGTCACGAACAGAGGGCACGAAATACGGGATACGTATCGCGAGCGAGCGAATTAAACCGGGGAAGAAAAACAGACTATATCCATCGACGGAGGATTCTGTAAAGCAGTCGAGGGCCGAAGAGGGATCAGAATAAGTTGATATAGAGTCAGCACTAACCTGAAGAGCGGCATCCGGCCATGGGCAGAACCAATCGATCGTGCAACAATTTACCAGAGCGGGAAATTGCCTGATGCGAGCTCGGAATATCTCTCCGATTGGACTGCCGGTGCGATTCGCCATTCGAAAGAAGGGGGGATACGGTCAAATTAATCGAAACTGGCCGGTCAATTTTTACGAGGCCGTAGAGGTGCGGACTACACGCCGGACTTTGAGAAGCATTCTCTAACGCCTGTTTCGCGGTCTGTGCCAAATTCGATCGCTCGATTCGCGCGCCAGGGAGGAAGAGGGAAAGCGAGAGAGAGAGAGAGAGAGACAGAGAGGGGAGAGATGAGAGAAAGACAGAGAAAAGCGTCAACGCTGAAAAGTGTTTTCCACCTCATCGTGAGTACGGTGTGAAGATTGTTCCTGACGACCTTTAAGTAAGCGGCGAGCAAATTGCTTCTGTTAATCTGCAGTCCCGCCTCCTGTACGTAGCCGCGCATCGCCTGATTGATCTTCTCCACCTCGTCCGACTGATAGATGTTGGGCACGTCACCGCTATTCAGCACGTTGTTCAGGTCCTCCAGCATGCCGTCGTTCTTTATCTGGCGAAAAAGGGTGGACGATTCACGTCACGCGAGGATCCTCTCGCCTGGAAAGTGCGTCATACAACTCTCGTCGAGCGGACACGACGAGCGAGTCAGTGAGGGGGGGGGGGGGGAATAAGATGTGGATAATGAGAGCAAGGTAGGTGGATGCAGGGGTTTACCTGCGTATCAGAGAACAAAAACACCATCGGCTGGCTCTGCAATCCGACTTTCAACATGACTCCCTTAATGTCGTTACGCCAGTCGTGGGCGGAGTACGCTTTCGTTAGCTCGATCTGGAAGCAGGGATACTCCCGTATGTGAGCCGACAGTCTGGTCAGACTCTGCCTACCTGCGAAGCGTAGGGCAAGGGACGATTTACGGTTCATCGAAAGGGCGGTAATGGAACGTTAATTGATTGAACGTAAGGACCGCGGGCGAAATTTTCTTTATGCCTTCGAGATGGGGAAAAATTAAGAGTGACGATAGGGGGGGGTCTAATTGATGAACGACGATTGTTGGTGAATTACCCGATCCGCCCATTCCTAATAGGAGAGCGTTCCCTCCCGGCTGTCGAAGGATACGAGTGATACGGCAGACGTGATCCATCGCGTCCTGGAAGAGGACCAAATTCATCGGCGACGTCGTCGACGAGTTGTAATCGGCGAGGAACTCCAGCAATATTTTCTCCATCTAGCGCGTAAACAGGTGACGCGAACGGAAATTGTTAGTCGGCCGTTTGCGATGCAAAGGCAATCTGCCGTTACGCAGCTTTTCCTAATTATCCCAATTTTAAGTTACCTTAACGAGATTTGTTATCCTGTCGTAATTCCCGCTGCTTTGGACAAAGTCGCCGTAGAACAGTGCGTCCTTCCCAATTATGCTGCCGATGTCGGTGCTAAATTTTTTGATCAGTATGTCGCGCAGCAGCCGGTCGAACCACTTCCTGTCAGCCTCAGTCGCCAGTCGATCGCTAAAAACTCTGCTGCACTCGTGGTACCAGAGCAAAAGCAATTTCTCGCTGATCTGTGAAAATTAATTGTTCGCTCCCATGGCTGCTCTCTCTCTCTATATATTTCTTTCTCCCATTCTCATGGAATTTCAATCTACGGAGAGTAAGGTCGCGCGTGGTTTTTTAAATCGAGCGGACGCTATTCCGGAACGGAAGGCGACTCTGATAGAGAGGTCTCCTATTAGTTTAGGCAAATATTGGCGCGGCTTGCGTCTGACTGAGCATCGTAATTGATGAAAGCGCAGTGGCAGCCGAGGTGAAATTTGAACGGGTGGAAGTTCCTCACCGTCATTTCGGTGGCGTCCGACATGAGTATACCCTGAAAGACTTTGCTCAGATCCCGCAGATTGAACGTGTAATGAGATTTATCGGGGGTTGGCAGCAGTTCGGCGCATATGGTGGCGTACACCTTCAAGGTGGCCTCCAGCAGGTCACTCGACATCTTTTCCAACCCCGGCGAGTTCGACAGCCACGAATCCAGGATGGTACCGAAGATGTGCGTCTGCAAGTTGAATGGAATCCGCTTTACCGGTCGAATCGCGTACGTGGGCGGAATTTACAGACAAAAATATTTCGCGGGAGCTTCATTTTTCAGTGGGCGGATGTCTGAGCGGATGGATTTCCAGTTGTAATTGAAATGGCAACATTGAAAATATGTAGGCTAAACGGCCCTTGAACCAAGGAAAGTGTCGCCCATTACTAGTGTATAGACTTCTAAACTCTATTTTCTAACAATAACTTTGGTTATAACGCGTTTTCATAAACGCTGGGCTAAACGCTGGCAGACTAAAAGGGCAAGCCGATTAGAAAACTTTTACATTTTCACCAAGGTCCACTATCGTCACCTGAGTCCCTGGAAAGTCGTATAAATAACGTACGGGAGGAAGATAGGGAGGTAAATGTAATTCAACGTTAAGCAAGTATCGTACGGTAGAAATATATACGTCAAGTAACTCTGAAATTCGCAATACGGCCGACAGAATAATGGTAATCGTATTTGGTCTGTAAATAAAAGACCAGAAACGACCACAGTTCGAATTTCGCTACAGCAGTTGAAACAATAAACTGATCAAAGCAATCGCTACCAACAACCCACAGTCAAATTCCTATCCTGCATGTCAGCATGTCAGTAATTCCGAGATCGTATAACATTTTATTTAATTCGGATATAAAGTAACCCTTTCTCGTTAAAATGTCAACGATAACAAAAAAAACTTTCGCCATATTACGGTACAAGAAACAGAGAAAAAAAGCTTAAGCTTTATCCTGATTTCCAAACAAAAGCTAATATTAAATACGTCCAACGTGTTCCAGCTATTTTGTAAGCATTACTGTCATTATTAGTAGACAGGTTAGTCGACAGAGCGCTAAATTGGTCGCAGAATGAGCCGGATCCGATCCCAGGCAAAGCAATCAGTGGCAGGATCGGGAAAAACTGAGCTCGAAACGGCACGGGACAAGGACAGGACGACTATAAACCGTGCTAGAGCGAGATAGGAACAGTAGGCAAAGCCAACAGCCAGCAGCGATTCCTATCAAGACAAATCCTCCCACTAAAATACGATTCCACACTTATTTTCCTTATTCTCAACGCGCATCAATTAAGTCCTCTCTCACGCTCCAGAAATTCGACGAAAATTGCGAATCGATGCAAAAAACTATTATTTACCGGTCGGATAAAAGCATTCTCCGACTGGGAGGCTGGAATCCTTTTTACGGACGAATACTCGCACGAATTTGAACCGAAGTTACGGTGGCGCCGACCTTGCCGATGAACGAAACACCGAGCGCGAAGGGGAGAGGGGTTTGGCAAACGGCCGGGAATGGTACGCGAGACTCGGGTGAGGAGCAGTTAGGAGAGCTCATTATTAGGGTAACCATGGCGTCCCGAGGGTTGAATAACTTGCGGGCGCGCAACGTGCGAATTCCGTCTACCGAAACGGCGACCGCCGCTCTCGATTTCAGCTGAACCTGGTAGCCGCAAAAATTTGGCTTCGGGGGCAAAATTAGCCGAATTTTTCTTACCCACCCCCCCGATATCATGCATAATGCACGATTATCCCACCCCCCGCTTTCCGCCCCCGCGCAAGCGTACAATTTAAGGAGGCCTACTACACGCCGTTGGATTTTACATTAAAAGCACGGTTTAACGAGTGGACGGGAGGGGCGGAAGGTAGGGGGGGGGTGGCTCCGGGATCAGGAGCGGTTATGGGCTCTCATTATCAGGCAAACCGAGTCGATCGGGGGAGGATAAATTATGAGCGCTGCGGGTACGATTTACGGCGGCTAATTGCGGCAAACAAAAGGCACGGGCCCAAGTCTTTATCACGGTGGCTCAATTAAGTGCGTGGGCGTGGAGGATGGAATAAAACTGAAGCGGAATAAAACGCCACGTTCCCCTTTCCTCGGTCGAACTCGTACTACCCCCCCACTCCCCGTTTTCTTCTTCTTCTTCTTCTTCTGCTTTTCTCGTCCTGATGTAGAGCTCAGAACCTTCCGCCGCAATTAGCTTGGCGCGATCGATGGCGTGCAAAAATGAAACGGTCCCGGTTCGAAAGCGGGGCGCAACAAGTGGCGCCAAATCGATGCGGAATGATTAAAACGACGGTACCTACCTTGGCGTCGTCCTCCATTTCGTTGAAAGCGATGAAATGGAAGTGCCTGAGGAGCCTCGGAGTGATTGGGTTCCTTCCACCTCCCGGCGGGCCCATGGCGCCCACGAAATTCACGTCCTCGATCAATCTGAACGATCCGATCTCTTTCCTATCGTACCATCCTGCGAAGAGATTACCCTCATTTTTACGCTCCCGCCATCAGACTGGGTCGTTCGTCATTTTTGTCTCATCGACGGCGACACTCGGTTTCAGGACTGTCCTCGTTCAGTTTCACTCTCCTCTCGGAACGCGTCTGCTGTCGAGTGATACAGATTCGAACTCACCGCGGAAGTCCATGAACTGGCGGATAAGTTCGATGGGTGGCTGGGCTCCGTAAACTTCGAGAGCCGGCATGTTGAGATCGTCGATGAAGAAGACTTGCTTCTTCATCAGTGGAGGGCCGAACACGCCCTTCCTTCTCTTGTCTAGTTTACCGTCGATTACGTCCTAACGTATGTTGGGTGTGAGATTAGGTAATAAATAGGATGGATTATAGGATATTGCGTAATACGTAATATGTAGATAATATAAGAATTAGTTCGTTACCTGCGTCTGATTCGCTGCAGTCCTGGCAGAGAATACCATAAAATCGCATATGTACTTCTTGGTCATATTCCTCGATAGCTTCCCCGAAATCGTGAGCGTCTTTCCACTTCCGGTTGGCCCGACGCAGAGCACATTACTGTCGTTCGTGAGAAGGTACCCCAGCACCGTCGCGCTTCTCACATTGTCCATTGTCGGCACCTCGATATCTGCAGGAAGCGCGCGGGCGCGCGTGGTGCGCAGGTTTTCATTTTCGCAAATTTATGGTCACGGTTTATCGTCGAATCGTATTTTCGCGAGACGCGAGGCGCGTAAATCAACGTATTTGTATAGCGAGCGTTAAAGGGGATCGTTATAGTGCCATCGGGTACCAGCGTATCTCATCCCGGGTGTGATTTTTATAGGTGTTATATCCTCCAACCATTTGTGCCACGTCGGCGGTATCGGTTCTGAGCCTTCTATTGTGTCGGTAAATCCACCGTCGTGCAATCTACGAAAATCAGTATATGCATCCAACGGATTCTATTTATCCGGAAAATCTTACCGCGCGAAACGTATATCTCGAAATTCACCTATAATCGTATACCGAGCCGTCCTCGGGGATGGGCAGCTTGTGCTTGTGTTCCTTCTGGACACCCCTGAGCCACGCGTCGAATTTCAAGCGACTTTTGTAATCGCAGCTGGCGCCGATACTCCAAACAGTCGCGAAAGCAGCCCACGGCGATAATAAACTCGCTGTAACAGACAAAGACCGTATTCATCGTTTACTCGTATGAGTACGACTAGGAGTGTTTTTTTTGCATGGGTAAAGTCTCCTTTGAGGTTGCGTTGGAAAAAATAGAACGTCACGCGTCCGATCCTATCCCATTACGCGATCTGGCGCGACCTCGCGAAGCAGAAAATTTCATTCCGACCCGTTAACCGGCGCGCATTTTTAACTGTCGCCGTGGCGGAAAATTTCATCTGAAACTTCCGGACTTCCCCCCGGTGGAAATCCGAGCGGAGTCCGGAGGCCTCGTGAAAAATTATCGCGGCCAGGCCGCATGACCAATTTCCCAAGTAGTACGACCCGGTGCGGCTGATTAATTTCGATCGCTTCCACTCGGACTAACAATCTGCCAGAGTGGGACGACAGCGACACCGCACTTTCCTCACGTTTCTTCTCTTATCTTTCTTCGCTTCGCGATGCCTACGCAATTTCGACTGGGGGAGGGTCGTGAATATTTAATTGGGGCAGTGCACTGCGGACAATCGAAACTGTTACGTTCTGTTCGCGGGATATGATGCATTGTCGTCGATTTAATGGTACGTGACACCCGCCATATTCTCGTTACGCGATCCTCGCCGCAGGATGTTTTTCTGATGCGATCACGCAAAACTTTCATGTTTCGTGTCCCATTTCCGTTTGGAAACTCGAGTGCAGGAAGATTCCGGGCATTCTCGGATTTCTTCGGCGCCTAATGGCGTTATGAAACTTTAGGCGTATACGTACAGTTTGTTCAAAAGGGAGGGAGCGTAAGGCGTTGAAGCTTTGTATCATGTTCATTGAGCTGCACAAGTTGCATTATTATTTGGTTTCTGTCCCTGTTATATGAACAACTATGTAGTAGCCTGAATGCAGAACAGTCTCAGAATTTCTCGGAAATTCATAATGGCAGCGTACGCGCACCGACATGCGTAACATACCGTTACTACCGCCTATTATCTACAGCTTTATATGAAATTTGACATAATGATGTAAGTTAGGTATATAAGGATATAATATGGAAAGTAATAAACAAATTATTTATCAACTCAAATCGAACCAGTCACTCCGGCAAGCTCGGTCATTTTAGTATTAATATTCCTTTAGCGAAGTGTGTATAGAAATCGAGTTTGAAAGAACACAATAATTTGAACAGTTTACGTCCCAGTTGCGGGCTTTTATCACGAGTTTACCTATAATACTCACGTATTGTCCGCTGAAAAGTAAAACTGGGTGGCGCCTTCCCGTCTCTGCCAGCCATCGGTCCAATCCGAAAATTCATCAGGTTTATGTAGGATTTCAGCATTCCAATGTCAACTGTGCTCACGATTTCACGCATGTTTTCCCGTAAAAGTGTCATTCCGGGTAGTGCAAGCTGCCTCGTGAGCACTCCAATTTGTTCGACGTGCTCTGACATAATCTGCACGAATTCCGAGCCGCGTTATGAAGTAAATACTCGTTTTAATTTCACGTTGCTTTCCGACTCAAACTAAATTTGAAAAGCTCTCTACTACCCGAAGAACTTTTCATCCACGATAATAAGTCAAAATAAGTACGAATAGCTTTGCAACTGTAGACCTGACTAGTTTTCCCGCTAAACTACCAACTGACGTATTCCGAAATTAAAGTCGACTTCCCGCACTCTTGTCGCTCTTACACGACTAATGGCGTTAAAATCCCGCTTTTATTGTGCGTGAAAGTAATTAAGGATGGCAATGGGAATGATGAGAAAAGAACAGACTCGCTTGCCTCCGGCAAGCTGGCCAGCCAGCACTCGACGACGGCTTCCAACGGAAGATCTTCCGGTTCCAAGTAAACCATTCCGCACCTGATGAAGTCAGTGGTTCAATCCTATCGCATCGGATTTAACGTCGCTCGACTTCCGCGAATTCCGACGCTCGGTTACCTGGACACCGTGGCAGGCGACGCAACTTTCAGATCTGCCACCTCGAACATCATCGTCTGCGTAGGCAGCAGCTTCATTATCTCGCCGGACGTGAGGCAAAGCTTTTTGTTGTCGTCCAGCACCGTGTTCAGATTCTCGATCCAAACGGCGTCCACCGGCCCGTCGAATACGTACCAGCGCTTCAGATTGTCCGTGGCAGCCGTTCCTTGTCGAATCAGCGTCGAAAGAATGCCATCAGTCCTGCGCAGTCGTTCAATCTGACGCTGTTAAGTCGCACGCAATGTTCGCGAGACAGTATCGACGATCGAACGAACGTCGGGCCTCGACACGATTAATTCTTCGGATTATCCCTTTAAAATGTGTCCCCTGCTAAGAACCTTCGACGAAGGATACGACGTACCGAAGTCGAGGGTGGCCGAGCAAACATTGTACAGGGTAAAACACTGATCTTCTGACCCGGTCGCCGCGAGCGTCGATTCTTTAAGGTATATTAAAAGCAAACAAGCTGAAAATTGTCACGCGACAAAGGCATTTTTTTTGCCCTCTGTCAATGCATCGATCGGAGGCTCTTTATTGCGAGGCGTCTGGTTGCCATCGATGCTCTTCTGTCGACTGCGACTGCGACGGAAACCGAAGTCGAGGTCGGCTTCTGGCACGGGAAGGTGCGTGGAAATTTTCGAGTCGCAGTAGAATATCCTAACGACAGTCTCGGCCTCCGTTCCTCCTAATAGAAGATCGAGCCCAGTCCGTAATACCCCAATTACAAGGGTCACGGTAGCTGCCGCATTCGTAAGCTTGGATTTTGTGCCCACCTTCTCGTATTCCTATTGATACGAACCGATCCGTGCCGACTTAAAATTTGCCGCTGTGGCAAGAAATTTTCCGTACCGAACCGAACATGCGTGGAAAAGTACGTCGTCGGCACTCATTGTCGTTAGCGTGGAAGAGCCTGACTCGGTCGGATTCATTGACAGAGTCCCGGGTTAGAAACTGCCAAGTCGGTTCGCAAGTTCTCTGTCGTAGTGGACGTCTAGTTTTTAACTAGTCCGGACGTGCGGCCAGGGGGCAAATGTCAGAGCGTGTCGAGGCACGCGCTTCCCATGTTTTAATCACATACTTACGGTGGTCAGGGCTTACCATTCATGAGTGTCCGGGTCGTATTCTCCGTACAGTTGTCCCATAGTAATAGACTTTGGATTCAGAACGTACGTCAGTACGGCTGTAAAGGGCTTACCGCTCGGCTGCAATTTGCCTTTCAGATTTGTACAGGCATCCTTCAGTATTTCGTAGCACTGCAACAAACGGACGAACGGCCTTGAACAATCATGCGAACTCTCGAATGTACGGCACTCTTGATGAATGTAGATCGAGACGGAGACGAACGGGATTAACACTAACTCTACACACGCTGTGGCTGACAGAGATCAAGTTGCATAGGATTGTGGGTGGTTCGTAAAAATCGGTCAAAATACAGTGGCACTGAGACATTGAACAAATTAGTTTAATTCGTCAGATAGAGTCAGCTTGAATTACCTCGATGTGTGACTTTTATTTTGTAATTAGAGAAACAATTATTCCTCATGGAAAGGGTAGGATAGTAATTGTTTGTTGGATAAAGACCAGTAGGGTAGAATTATGTCGGAACTGTTTTGTTATACACCTAACAGAGTCCGCTTAGTTCGAAAGTGCCCTTTAATTGCATTTCCTACGTTGAGCCTTAAGTTTTCTTACTTAAAAAGAAATGTCTTAAATGATCGCGCTGGTAATTCTATTTGTCGGCTACAAAGAAATCTCATTACGTCAATGCGTGCACAAACGTACCGCTTCGAACATAATAGTCCATTCTTATCGGGGACTAAGTGAATTATTTAGAAGAAAATTTTTCGCGTACCGCCACGACGAATTCAGCGTTAATCAAAGAGATTGTCAGAAAGTCACGGCAAGGAAAGTACGATGGGGCGAACGTCGAGAAAATTGCCCGACGGAAAAGGCCAGCGTCGCTCTCAATTAGTAATAGGAAAGTATTGTGAATGGAATGTGTATGGCCGCGCGTCTCGGCGCGTTCGACGTCGACGCCTTTCGGCGCCCGGCGTCGTTCATTTTACGGCGCATGCGGCGAAACTTTTCCTTTCGGGCAGCGAGCGGCATCGCTGGCGTGCGTCGCGACGCCAGTACATCCGGCGTCTCCACGCGTCGCACGACGTCGCTCTTCCGCTCGCCGTAAAATTCCCGCTAAATTTCTTCCCCCCGCAACGACACGGAATCACCTATCGAACTATCACGATTTCCAAGTATGAACATTTCGAACGTCCCCGAGTGTACACCCCCGCTTCGATCGTGATCCTGGGACTTGATGGCCCAGATTAACGTCGAGCGTCGGCGAGATACGCCACTCGGCCGAATTTCGGATAAAATTCGGTATTTCGGACGCTCGACGTTCGCCTGCGAATTTCGAATAAAATTCGGTATTTCGGACGCTCGACGCTCGCCGCCGAATTCCGGATAAAATTCGGCATTTCGGACGCTCGACGCCTGCCGCCGAATTTTTCCCGCTTTTGCTGGACAACTTTCGTGCCCGGTAAGAGGATAAAGTCGTGCGCGGAATCACTTCAAATTTTTGCCTGGCAGGTGCCAACGTGAGACCAGGGACGTTTCGTCGTATGGATACTTTCTGCATATATCAGTGAAAAAGCGCCGTGCCTGTGACGGACAGTCGTTCAAGAGTGTGTGATGAATGAATGGGTTTCGCGGTAGGAACGTTCTAAAACGAGCCCAGTTCGCGGAATAGTAGTTTTTGATAAGGGAGCGATCTTTGAAGCTGTATCGCGGTGGGCGCTCAATGAACGGAGAGATAAAATATTTTCAAAGATAAACATAAATTGGAGATTAAATCGTAATAGGTGTACGGTTGCAAAGTTTCGAAGAAAAATGGAACTGTACTGTATAAATCACAAGGATCCAGGACGCGTAGGTTGGTCTGATTATTTTGCAAAATTTTACACGTAAATCTGCGGCTAATGGGTATCTTTGCGCGCGATAAAACTTCCGGTTGAAGACAAATTGCAACGAGGAGAATAAGACGGACCAGATAACGGAGAGTAGCGCAAAGAGTCTAATGAAAAGCTTTAAAGTTTTATCGAGCAATTTCTGCGTTCCTATTAAGGGAGCCGCATTGCGCACTGTTCAATTACATCGCACAATATATTCGGCATGAAGAAAATGTTATGACCGTGCCAGGCTGCCATTATTAAAGCGGAATTTTAAGAAAATCGGTATTCATAATCCCGTCTACTTCGATAAAAAGTGTTGGCAGTTATTCGCGAAAAATTCAAAACGTCTCAGCGGCGTCACTGAAAACTAAGATTGGAATTCAGCAAGAATGACTGAACCAAACATCTCGATCAATCTTTGAGGTGATCCAGATTGAAATCAACGATTCGGCTGACGGCGACCACGAAGACTATGATGAAAGATTAAACGCTGTTGCCGATCAGGATCAAGGGAACGCGTAAAGTATGTAAACCGCATCCCAAAGGACAAACTCATCCTCCGATCAAAGGCAATCCATCTTCTCGCGCAAGTCAAACATGTTCGGAACGTCGACGAGCACAAGCCTGCGATGCCTTCGGCTATCAACCGCGATCTCGGCATTACCCAGGGTACGACGATCAACAGCTTCGATCCTGCAGAACGTAACCGCCACCGGTAGCTACCCTCACCTGCGACCGAATCGTACCCTGGAGCCGGCCATCGAGCTTGAGGAGGAACCGCTCGAGGCCTGCCACTCGCTCTACTTCCTTCTCGACTTCTTCCACCAGTACTACATTCCGAGCATCATTCTGCTGGGTCTGGTAGGCAATCTGTTGTCCTGCGTGGTCTTTCTGAACACGCACTTGAAGATGCGCTCGTCCAGCTACTACTTGGCAGCCCTGGCCACGGCCGACTTCGGATTCCTGGTCTCCCTGCTCTTGGTCTGGCTGAACAGCACCGTCGGCTGGCGAGTGTTCAACAAAGACGGCTGGTGCGAGACTCTGGTCTACGTGAGTGCGGTATGCAGTTCGCTGAGTGTTTGGCTGATCGTGGCCTTCACCGTGGAGCGATTCATCGCCGTCCAGTATCCTCTCCATCGGCCTCACATGTGCACCATCGCTCGCGCCAAGGCCATCATCTTCGTCCTGGTGGTCCTGGCTCTGGCCAGTCACTCCTACTCCTTCGTCACCGCCGGCGTGGTCACCAGCCAGGACGGCTACGAGATCTGCGATCTCAAGATCGAGTACCTCGAGATGATGAGGATCATCAGCATCATAGACAGTATAGCCAGCCTGATCGTACCTCTCATGCTAATAGTCGTGATGAACACGATGATCATGAGGAATCTTCTGAGATTCAGCAGAAGGTTCAAACAGGCACCGGGAGTATCGACCAACTGTCCGAGCAGGGAACGGTCCGACATCAATCTCAATCAAATTCCGGTGAGTTCATTCTGTACGCGTGTACGTGTGTGCATGTGTGCTACAGCGCGCAGATCGCTGATGGGCTCGATTTTACGGACTCTGTATGCCTACTGAACGACAGACTGTTTTCATAAAACTTTTTCCGCCGCCCACACGCTCGTCATCACTATTATTCGCCCACGTCCTACGATCGCTGTGTTTACCCGACTCCGGAGTCTTATCCCTATAAAAATTTCACTATTCTTTGCCTCGGGACCGTTTGAAGTATCGATGCAGCCTACGCGAGAGGCGATCGACGCCCCTCTGGGACCGACTCGTCTTTTTTCCCTCCCGCTCGAATGTCTGTTCGGGGGGCGGGAAATGTCGTCCGCGAACCAATTTCGCTATTGACGTTTCACGATCGCATAGACTGAAATCTCGCTGCCGGCTCGCCGGGCAGACTGTCGCCAATTAGCGGCGGCGAAGTACGAATTAATATCGCGGAAGCAGATGCCGACAAGTTCCGCTTAATGGCGATTACTTTGCCGGAAACGGCTTGTCGATTCTGAATAGATGAATGTCCGAGGACTTATGCAAGAAGATATTTATAAAGGAACGGAAATAGACGCGAAAATGCTCGACAACGTTGTGTTGACTTGGTCTCTCTTGGCGACGTGAAAAAGGTCGTCGCCAGCTCATTTTCTCACAACAGTAGGCTTAACCAAGGTCTCTCTGCTTCTTAGCTTTGTCTCTCTTTGTCTCTCTCTCTCTCTCTCTCTCTCTCACTCACTCACACACACACTCCTTCTTCGTTTCGGAAGTAGTTACGATGAACCCATTTTAATCTCATCCGCGCAGCATACTTCCTTCCCCCGGAACGCAGCCTGCATTAACCCTGTCTTCATTAATCCGTAAAATAATGTTCCGAACTTAATCCGTTCATTTTCGAGAAGCTCTCATCCCGCTAGCAGCACGGCACGAAGATCGCGCGAGCGAACTTACCGATTATGACGACCGCTCTCTCGCCGAACGGAGGAAAATATTTATCGCGGGCCAGTTTCGAGTCGAGGATTATCTCATCGGGAAGGTAAACCCGAACGTTTCCGCCTTTCGCAATGATCCCGGGAGTCCCGGCATAATTCGAGCGAGTAAGCATCGGAGCCGATAAATCTGCCGGCTGTTTACATCGCCTCCTCACGGAATTCCGTTCGAGAGGCGAACTCCTCGAGGTGTAGGAGCCTGCCGGAGTCGGAGACGCGCGAGAAGGCGAGAAGGCGAGAAGGCGAGAGGCATCGACTGATCTGGAAATAGCTTCTTTCCTTCTCGCCTACGGCACGAATCTCTATACGCCGGCCGAGGCGCATGAATGATCCGATTTACGAGAGCGCGAATGTTGTGAGGCCACTCGACGCTGCAAGTGAGGGGAGTCTACGGCGTTTTGTTTACGTCACCGATCCCGTACTCGAGGCAGGCGTAATCTGCGATATTGTCAGGGAAGGAGTCTCGGTGCGTATCCGGAGAAATTGTTTTCCGAGGACGGTAATCTGAACAGAGTGTTTTTAAGGAAATATCGGAGAGGGGTGAGTTTAAACGGGATTTCGAACGCGAGCATTACTTCTCGTACGAGGAATTTTGTCGACGCGGACGGTAAATATTCGTCAGGCAAATCGTGCGTAAGTCTCGTCTCGGCCTGCAAAGCCGCTGTGAGGCCTGACGAGGATTTAGTGTTTTTCTTATGAAAGAAATGGAAATTGGTAGGGTCGATGGCCGGTGGAAGAGCGCAGTTTGCGTCGAGAATAGCGAATGGCGCCTGATGCGTAGTAAAGGAGAAGATTGTTCGCTTGGCGTTATTAGAATGGGTGGCAGGACTCTTAACAATCATTCGACAATGAACCGAAATTAGCGATGTCCGCTTTGCCGTTCACAAATTGTTGATAAGCGCAGCCAATTCGGCTCCGTTCACAATGTCAACTGCGCACTACCGGTATTTGCCGAAGGCGCACGTGTCGAGTCCAGGTCATATTCTGGGCAACGTGACAAAAATATTAACAAAAAACATAAATCCATCTTAATCGGAACAATTATTTCCATTATAGAAAATTGAATAATTATTCATGTTAAACCAAGAAAATGAGCGGCATCGATAGGTTATCAAAATCGTCCAAAGTGTCTAATCAGCTTTCTTCGTAATCGGTCGGCACTTACAGTAGGCTAAATAAAAACCAGCCTACGACCTCACCGTTCGCAGTCAGGTCAACGCAAGAAAGATAAGGCGTTCCGACCATATGTTGGCACCGAAATTCTATGCTGACCAGGCCGCATAAAACGCAACTGCATAATTCACATATACGCAAGGATAGCGGGGGGGGGGGGGGGGGGGGGGGGGGGCATTTTGCCAGTCTCGTTATCTGACCTCTCTACGAAGGTATAATGACAATCTTCGTCTTATCGTCGTAATCTGTCGTGGCGCTATCAGCATCCCTCACTTACATTCTACGCATGAATCTTGAGCGTAGCACATGGATCAGTGCGCACTTTAGTTTCATTCGGATCTTCGTGCGAGCAACAAGTGCCTCGTTGGTCGAAGTCGGACAACCATCGGCGAGACCGAAAGTTTTTCTTGAAAAACAGCCGGACGATCAGAAAGCGAAGTAGACGCAAACTACTTTCCGCGGCCAACTATCCGGAGGAAAGACAATATTCGTCATGGAGCTGTCGATCTTGCTATGGGCCGTATCGATCGGTCTGACCATCTACTACTTCTTTTGGAGGAAATCATCGGACTTCCAAAAGCTGAACATCCCGCAAGACCGGCCTTTACCGATTTTCGGCAACATGGGCGCAACCTTCTTTCGCTTCACTTCTTTCTTCGATAAAATTGAGAATTACTATAAGAAGTATCACAACTACAAGTACGTGGGCTTCCACGAGTTCCACAATCCGGTCATAATGGTGAGAGACCCGGAACTGTTCGTATCGATAGCGGTGAAGAACTTCGACAGTTTCACCGATCATCGACCCTTCATCAGCAACAAACTGGAGCCGCTGATGGGTAGGAATTTGTTCGTTCTCGAAGGGGACGAGTGGCGCGACATGAGGAAGCTGGTCAGTCCGACTTTCACCAGCAGCAAGCTGAAGAACATGTTCGTCCTGATCAAGGACTGTGCGGAGAACTTTGTCGACTTCCTTGTCACTGAGACTGACAGGTCGGGCCGAGATTACGAGATGAAGGCCTTGGTGAGCAGATACGCGACCGACGTAGTGGCGACGTGCGCCTTCGGGGTCAAAGTTGACTCGATGAGAAATCCGAAGAACGACTTTTACGTACTTGCCCGCAGGACCATGAACTTCGAGGGTCTCCTGTCAACGAAGTTCTTCATAATCCGAAACTTTCCTTCTCTGTCCATGCTGCTGGGTGTAAGGTTGTTCGACGATACCATAACGAATTTCTTCACCAACGTCGTGAAGGAGACTATTCAGATGCGAGAGGAGAAAGGAATCGTCAGACCGGACATGGTTCAGATCATGCTGGAAGCATCGAAGGAACACAGCGACTTCGTAGACGTTCGCGACATCACGGCTCACGCATTCATCTTCTTCTTCGCCGGATTCGACGGCACGTCGACCTTCATGAGCTTCTTGGCGTACGAGGTGGCCAGGAACAAGGACATCCAGGAGACTCTGGTCAGGGAGATCGAAGAAGTGATCGAGAACACCAATGGGAAGCCTACGTACGATGCTATAATAGGAATGAAGTATTTGGATGCGGTGGCCAACGAGACCTTGAGGCTTTATCCGCTCTCAGCGTTCATAGACAGAATAGCCGTGAAGGACTTTGATTTGCCTTCGAATACACCCGATGGCGAGCCGATCACAATACCGACGGGCACAACCGTCTGGTTCCCCGTCCACGCCATTCATCGGGACCCAAAGTACTACCCTGACCCGGAGAAATTCGACCCGACGAGATTCTTGAACGAGAAGATAAATCAGTCCGTCTACTTCCCGTTCGGCCTTGGGCCGAGAATCTGCATAGGCAACAGATTCGCGCTACTCTCGGCCAAGAGCATGATCTTCCACTTGCTGACCAAATGCGAGCTGGACGTGTGCGATAAAACGAACATACCGATGAAACTGAACAAGAAGGCCTTCATCATGCAATCGGACGGCGGATTCTGGCTCAAGATTCGCGAGCGAGAGAAGAAGCTTCTATGAACAATGATAATCGCGAGACGATCGATATCGCAGTACTCGTCAATTTGACGGACTACGGTATTCATAAAATGTACAGTGTGACAAATAAATTGTCTACGGAAACAGGCTACCGTTGTCGACGCGAAAAATTTTATCCTTTTCGACATTTATTCGCAACGCGTTCAGCCGTGCAATTTCGTTCGAAGCGCAGATTATCTTCTGTGCATCCATACGCCATGCATCCATCTTGTAGAACATGTTCGTAATTTCGAGTAAACGCAATGAAACCCCCGCCCCTTGTTCGCTCGCGCGCACGTTCATTCCGACGACTTCCAAACGGACTTATCAAGGTCATCGGCTCAGCAATTATTGTTCATTCTTCAGTCCATTCCTGCACTTCTTCCTCTCGCATTTTCTGCAAAGCGTTTCGAACCTTCGGGCAAATCTCCGTAATCCGTACTGATCCTTTTTCGTGCACGTCGGGATTTGTCGCGAACTTTCGAAGGAGCTCGGCCGAAAAGTCCGCGCCAAGGATGGCGGCACGACTCGCCAGTCAGGATGACGCGATAAAATCGGGAAATGATTAGTTCCCAAAACCCGAAGGCATCGGCTTGCCGAAAGTTACACGTACCGTCCCCTCTCATGAGGATTCGCGGCTGAGCGGTCGGGGTAGGAGCGGGGTGGAGGGGGGAGGGGGGGGGGTGGAGGTGGGGTTGAAGGATGGAAGACGAAAAAGGGGACATGAATAATTCAGGGATACGATTCCGACGTCATGTCCGATTTCCTCCGACGGCCGGAAATCGATTCGAAGAATGGACCCGACGCGCGTCTTTTACCATGCCACGGCTGTCATTGTTTCCGGATCAGTAGGCCCGAGGAGAGAAGCCCATCTTTCAGCAGCCAGGCGCCACCCGGCTCGTCCTTCGTCCCTTTTATGACGCAACGGAAGCGTCACGGCCGGTCGATGTAATGAAGTTCAATTAATTAGCGAGCGCGCAATGCCTCAGACGTCCCGCAATGTTATCGAAGATTTATGCGCATCCTTATGCCGACTCGCGATAAGCATCTTTTGCACACTCACGCTGACGACTGTGTCTAAGTGCCATCGTACGAGGCATCAAAGTACGAGTAGCACTCTTCATCTTCGAACGTGTGTACTGTTCTTTCGTCCCGCTGCATCGTGTGTCACTACTGTTATTAATCAAAGTTCGAGAAAGTTAGACTGTGAAAGGACAACTCACCCTCCTGCAGTGCCCTAAGTGCTTTCCACCCCCCTCCCCTCCTCTCTCTTTTTCTCTCTCTCTCTCTCTCGACCGCCGATAGCCATTGATTATTATTCGGGCGCGAAAGGAAAGAGAGAAAAAAAACGAGGCCCAGTCCTGCGGTGTATTGCGTCGATTTATCTCCGCGAAAGATTATTTATCTCGTGCCTTATTCGAAGCAAAACGCTCCGTATCAATCTTCCTTCCTTTCCTTTCCCCCACCTTCCTCTCACTCTCCGCTCTCGTCGAGGCGCAAATACTCTTGGCGACCAATATTTTTCCCGTTGTCGCCGGAGCGTGCGCGCAAAAATTGTTGATAGAAATCCACCTATCTTGCGCCGACCTTACGAGTCGCAGCTATAAAGTTCCGCCGACAGACGCTCGAGGAAAGGTGGGAGAAATGTCCGATGGAATCATAAATTGCCTGCAATCGAGCGTAAAAGTCCGCCTCGGTCTTGTTACGATTGGAGTGAGTAAGCAGAATTTGTTTCGCTGGGGAAGGGGGTGGTGTACGTGTTTGTCTTTACAATTTGCGACCGTGTCTGGAGAGTCGCTTAGGCGAGTTCGGCGGGGAATTTTTAATGGCGGCCAGAAATTGTGATGGACGAGGCAGTTTGGGACAATGACTTTCGGGCTGGCGTACAATGATAAATAACGCGGGACCTCTTATTGTCCTCGGACCTCGTTAGGTCGGCCCGTTATCATTCATTCTTTCATTTGCGGCGCTTCCGATCGATTGCGAGCGGAACCTCAGACAGTCTCCGACTTCTTCAATGCTAACCGTCACGACCTGGGCAATTAGTGCCGCGGGCTTAGCTCCGTAATTAATGGCCATCTTATTTTATCCCCGTACAGACGAGGAATGCGAATATTGAAAACTATCGATTGAGGTCTGATACTTTACGACATTCCGCGGCCAGTATTTAAGCCTCTTCCGATAAATAAGGCAACAATTCACGGCCAGCACCGAATACTCGAGGTTTCACAGCCAGACTCCTCTACGGCGGCATGCCCAATAACCGGATCCTTAATGCCAACGACGAAGGTCACTTGCCACCGGGTTTGAGCTAGCTGGCCAAATTGATCTCGTATAATCCGAGAGAAACTGCGTGCCACCGGCTCGAAGCTACGAAGCCGGGCGATCGCTCGAAAATTCCTCGCGCGCGGACTATCGGCGAGCTAATGCGATCACACGGCCGGCACAGTGCACGGATTACTCGATAATCCCAGTAGGAAGGGCCAGCGGGCCGTGTCCGTCGGCTAATAGACCCTCCTGCGGTGCCGATAATTATGCCACGACTGCCAGGAGTATCAATTCTTCTCCTTCTTCGGGATCCGTGGCACGCAATCGTCCCCACGTTCGTCTTTCGTTCGCACCCATTCACTCTTCTCCCGCCTTTCGCTCCTCTCTCTACCTTCGGCTTCTTCCCCTTCCTCGGCATGCACGGCACGCAATCGGCCTGTTGCCTCCTTCGTCCACGTCCATTCAACCTTCTCCCACCTTTCCCGTCCCGCCGATCGCCTCGCCGCGACACGTGCGGCGCTGATTATCGGAAACAATTGCCCTTCGTTAACGGGCCGACTGGTTATTACACGAACGTTACTCCCGACGGCAAAAAAGACACTTTCTTCGCCGGCCGCGATAACACTGATGATTTGCCGGGTGACAGGCGCAGCCTTACTGTCCGCAGCCTGATATCGTGTGACGTGACGCTGTACGATTGCAACAGAAGGCTCAAATTGAGTTGGGATTCGTAACGTTTGCCGCGCCGACGGCAGTAGAGACGAGAATGAGAATGAACGTTCATAAAGGAAGCGCTGGGGTGAAAATGTTTGTTCCACCGCAAGTTGAAAGGAAGGACAGAGCGGGATAAACATTGGACCATGGCTTTGCTTTCTCTTTATGTACCGTCCGCTCGCTCTGTCTCTCTCTTTCTCTTTCTCTTTCTCTCTCTCTCTCTCTCTCTCTCTCTCTCTCTCTTTCTCTCTCTCCCCCTCTCGTTCATTTTGTTACTTTCGACCTTCTCTCTCCTCCGCATTTTCTTTGTCCCATTTTCGATAAGCGTAATTTAATTTGCAGCAACGACTCGACTGTGCGTTTTAATTAGAAGACTTCGCACCCCGAGTAATGAATTTCAAACACGCACGCGCCCTGCCGTAAACCGAAGGCCGGCGATCACGGTAATTACACGCTCGGATAGACAAAATTTACGGGGGTAGACTCGACACTTGCCCGCATCGTCGATAAATCGACCGCCAAACGTAATGAGTCGGATGATGAACGTAGATCAGACCTAATGCTACTCGTACATCGACGTCTCGTTTCCGATCAAGGACAAACTTTTCGCCTTCTCGGGCACAGAAAATTTCTCACGAAACGTATTGACGGTCAATTACGCTGTACCGAAATCGCGGTGTTAATCAGTCAGGCGTATCTGTCAGTCAGCGGGATGCTTAAATGTGTGTGCAGCTTGACGATTTGGTTCGCGGCTTGTTCCAGAGCGCGAGCAGCAGCAACAATGGGAATGCCGGGATGAACATGGGTCCCATGGTAGGCGGAGGCAGAAGGCCGCAGTCTCAGCAGTCCTTCCACTCGTCGAAGAACAATCACTCCCATCACTCCCGAAATCAGGGTACCTCGACTGCCGCCCAGCCCTCGACGCCGCGCAATGTCTGTCAGCTGCCCGAAATAGGAGCGAGATGTATACGTGAGTTGGCTCTCTAATAATCGAGAATTCGATATCCGTCCGGGCGATCAGCAGAATTACGACCGCGTCGACGAACCTTTCTTGCCTCTTCCTTCATTAACGGCCCTACATTTTTTCCGCCACTCAATTAACGGTACCGAGTCGCGAAACGTTACGTCCGTCGCCATTTGTCCGTAGGACGAAGTCAGTGGGGGAATTTTTGTCGGTCGACGTTTCGGTCAGCTTCGATTCTTGCCGCGAAACGAAAGGTTATCGAGAAAGGTGCGAAAGGTTATCGGGTCAATTGTAGAGCCGACCATTATCAGAATTTTGACGCCTTACCGCGATGCCTACTACCGCTGGCCTGTAACGTTCCTCTGCATACACCCTGCCATGAATCAAGGTCGGGCCCCTTCGTGACCTAAATAAATATTCCCCCAACACCGTCTTCCCCCACGATGCACACTTACGCGTGACACGAGACGCCGTTACAGGATCTTCTTATCGGGATCAGTACGTTTTCTGTAAAGTTTCGCTTAGACTCCTCGGATCCACCGTAATCCGATAATTCTGCCCTTCGTCCGCCCTCCTCAACCCCCTGCCAACCCTGTCGCCGCCTTTTTTTCCCCCCGTTGTTATCCTCTTCTCCTGAGCGGCCTGATCCCCCGGCAAACACTGGGACGGAGGGAATTTCGTTGAGTCGGAATTTTACAGATGTCAGATCCTCCTCAAGGAACCTGGTCTCGACGAGGAATCAGCAGAGCATAACGAAGATGCTGCTGCTCATCAGCACGGTCTTCATTCTTCTCAATTTGCCCAGGTGAGTGCAGCGCGCGATGCGGTACAGAGTACGAATTACGGACGGCATTAAAAATAGATCCTGCTAATGACGATGAACGAGTTACGGATTTTTCGCTGAACCCACAGACTCGTTCTTTGTTCTCGTCCAGCTCTCGCAATTTTCGCCGAACTCTCATATTTTAATGTCCAGCTCCGCGAAATCCAATGTCTATGTTTGCCAGGCGGCAGGAGCGATATCGCGATCGGCAACTCTGATTCGATCAGATCCTCAGCTGCGATTGATAACCGATATCAATTACGCTTCGAGTTGACTGTCGACCGGTGACGAGAGTCAAACGATGCTCTCGTAAAGGATTACAGAAATAACGCGGCTGTTAGTTCTCGCGTTCGACAATATTTGACGCCCTCCCATGATATACAGGGTCTATCATTTAGCGTTTTCTCGCAAGCGAGCGTTCCGCGTTAAATGGTAGACCCTGTAGTCGTAGCACAGCCGGCCACGTGCAGGTCGATAACTAACGCGTCGTGGGAATATTTGCTGTTCCAGCTATGTCATTCGACTGTGCGTGTTTTTTTTCACCCTGGCGCGGAAGGACACTCCAGCTTTGCTCTGGTGCCTCCAGCAGTTCTTCATGCTGCTCTACTACACCAACTTCAGCATCAACTTCCTGCTGTACGCTATGTGCGGGATCACGTTCCGCCGCTGCCTGGAGCAGCTACTGCGGAAGGTCCTCAAGAGCATGACGAGGTACCACTGCAATCCGCAGAGGTACATTTAGCTAGCGCTGCCCAGATCCTGGAGGGCCAGGACCGAGACCGCCATGATGATGACGACGAGGGACCCCATCGACCCGTGAGGACGTTCCGATCTTGCGAGCTGCCGCGGATACGTTTCATTCCACCCTTCATCCTTTCCTCTCAACCCCTTTTCCTTCCCCCCTGCCCGCCATTCTTCCCCAATTTCCCACCACCTGCACGTATCGCGCGCGACAGTTTATGCGCGAGAGTGAAATGTGCGACTCAGTGCCGCGTGCATCGCTCGCAATTGCGAGAGTGTTCTGCATGTTCGGCTCCTGCGGGACTTGTTCAATTCCCGATTGAAGGACGTTGAATAACGATCGAATTTACTGGTCAGCTCCTGTCGGAGCGTAACTGGACAATGAGGACGATTCTCGTTCCGTACGGCCGTTGTTCACGAATCAAGCGTGTGCCGAAGGAGCGTTCCAGGAGCGGTCCTTATCTTCTAATTACGGCCGATAATTGGAAAATAATAACAGACCGTACGTATTTTCGGCCCCGCGATCGCAATCGAGCCGGCTGATTACGGCTCGTAGCTTCTTCTTGGCCTTCCGCGGAGGGGTCCGTCGACGGGAGGCGGCGAAACGCTGTCATTAACGGAAGTGGGCCAATGAGAAATTTCGGATCTACGGCAGGAAGGATCTACCGGGTCGGAAGAGTACGGAAGTTCGGGAGTGCCGGGCTAAGTCAGTCAAAGTTCCTTGACGAATCGGCGGACTGAATCCCGAATGCAGGAACGTTCGCCGAACGGCAAAGTTCGAGAGGGTTGCCGAGCGTGACCGAGAGTGTGGCGCGGATTAAATTTTACGTGGGAGCGTGAAATATTTCGGTAATGCGCCGACTGCCATAGCTTCGATATCCGAGAGCCCGATGTTTGCCGTGGAAGATGACTAGCGCTCACGTTATCAGTGTTGCCGGACCGTTATCAGGCCTGTACACTCTGATCAATAGTTACCTAAGGATAAAGCCACTTGTCGGGAGCCGCTCTCGTGGCTCGTACCTGGGTAACGCGAAATGTCACTCGGTACACGGAAGAGCGGCCCGGAAATTTTGGCGAACGTGAGCGTGGCTATTCATGAGCTCCGCCGTTCCTCGAACGGGGTGGATCAATTAAAGCGCGGATTCGAGAGGAGGCCGATCGAGTAAATTCGATTCTCTCGTTCGGCCTCTCTCCTCAAATCTCTCGACACTTTTATTTTGTCCGACTGCTGTTCGGTATGTTAATTCGCGTATTGGCCTTATAACGGGTCGATTAACCGAGACGGCCTTTTCTTCGCGCACCTTCGCATGCATCGGGCTCCATTGTCCGAGTTCTCTTATACTGGCTCAGAAGTCGAAAACTCCATTAATACCCCCAATGCCGAAAGTTGTATGACGATAAGTTATCGACTTCGAGCCGGGAGTCGTGCGGAGTTGGAAAAAAAATCCTGCGAGGCCCTTTATTGGTTTCGAAAGTGGATAAGCGTCGAGGGTATGGCCGTTTTTATCAATAGGCGTTCCGAGCTGTCCGTCTATAAAGTTCTGCGCGCACCTGGCCAAGTTCGTAGGTAGATCGAGTAAAGTACGACGGGGAGAACGGTGGTGGAGAGAAGGTGGAGGGGTGGGGGGGAGGAGGCGTGGGCGAAATGAAAATTGAATTTACGGCCGTCGCGACGCAGTCCTCAAGCTCAAGGCTTTCCTCCGGGGGCGCCATCTTGATCCGTAAAGTGGTTGAACGGCGACTTTATTGGACTTATTAAACTCGCCCTTTTATAGACGGCATCGAAATCGGGCTGCGTCCCGTCGACTCATTAACCGCCGACAGGTTTGAGTACACAGAAACCGACACAGTCGATATCCATCGGCGAAACTTTACACGCGAATTCGCGAACCGACGGATCGCGGTCGTCGCGGACGATTTCGTTTATCGAAACTCGATTCGAGACGGCTTCTTCTCCTCGTTCGAATTCCATAATTTTCAGCTCTCGCAATGCGCTTATGTTCTTTATACCGTTTCGACGTCGGAAAATGAATTTCGAGCCGTGCGTCTATTATCGTCATTGGCCTTAACGCGGAATTGACTTCAAACCGATTCGGGCGAACAAAATAAATAAATAGGCATAATTCAATGTTCTTTTACCGGCAAGCGGCTTAATTAAGGTATCGCTTCACGGTGGACATCATTGGAGTATCCAATTTTGCCTTCCGTGAAATTGATCCTGACGTGCCCACGTCCCTCTCTCTGTTTCTACGCACTTCTTTCTTTTTTTTTTGTTTTTTTGTTTCATCCCCCGTGCGTTCTCACGCGAACTATCGACGTTTTCCCGGAACAGATTAATCTAAGTCCCCTCTAATGCGGACCTGTCAAACCTGACTTCCCTCTCGCTTCCCAGCATTTTCTCCCCCTCCGTGGGTCTATTCCGGTTCCCGAATTTGCGGGTAATAGTCGTTTACGAGTAAAATAATGCTCGCCGACGGCGGCATTCTTCGCCGGCGACTCGATTCGGAACAATTTTTTCATCCGGCCCGAATCGATTACTTTTCTAAATGTTCGTCAACAAATTGACGTAAATCTCTAATAAATGTCCGATTACGAGTGCGTAGATTCGGTAAGCTCTCCGAAAGTCAGCGTAACGCGATGCCTGCGTTATTGCTGACGCCGTGTATATATACAAACGACGCATGAATGACATTGCGATAAATCATTCCGAGTAATTGTGTACATAAAAGGCACGATGAACATATTGTATGATAAATGTGTATGAACATGTGTAGGATACAAAAGACTGGCTGACGAGAAACTGTAAGCGGTGTCAACACAAGGTCACTCCCGCCGATGAATTCTCTGTCATTAATGTCAAATGTTGCGCACCGACTTTAATAAGCGAACCATTCAAAATAACGCGAATTGCACCCGAGACTAGGATATAATTTTAATAAAGCGACGCCGTGCCGTCCGAATGAAAGTTCCGCTAACTGTCTCCGTCATCCCGCTTGGACGGTTGTAAAATTGCATAATATTCGTAGCGTTGTATCGGAACCATCGACGGCCCTTATAAGCGGCGTTCACGTTCAGTTTTAAGTCCACGGATTGTACGCAACTCGGACGCTTTCCTTCAGTGTGTAATTTATTGATGTAAATAAAACAACCATTGTTTTGCATATACACTATATCTCCCACAGGTTAGCTCGCGGGAAAATATGTTCGTAGCCGAACGTCGGCTCCCGGCAGCTGCGTTCGAGGTATATCTACCCCAATCTCCCTACCGACATAGTGCACGCCAGATACTAAATTCCAGATAATGCGAGCCCATCGAGCGCGAAGCGGATTTCTGTCAAGCGGTTAACGTATTCGGCGCTCGCATTAACCGTCGCATTAATCAGGACAATATCTTTGAAATTCGTAAGGCAGATCCCGTTCCAGCGGGAGGCCCTATAAAAATGGTACGCATTCTCATAAGCATACTTCGTGCGATCGCGGCCAATGTCATTGTTTGTCATACAAAGGGCTTGCCGGGAAATGAAATCCGCCATTGGCCATCGAACGTTTCCTGCCGAGCGTCGGGCTCACTATTTCTCAGATATTTGTTTATTCTGGCGGCATGTTTGCCCTCGCTCGCCCCATAATACGCAATAAAGCATAATCGGCGACCGTACGCTTTCCCCGTCCTGAGCGGGATTTAATCAGGACTCGTACCTTTAACTCTTTGGCTACTGCTATCCACTTGCATCCGCTGAAAGTCATCCGGGTCAGACCGTGAATGCACGTGTACGACGGACAAAAGCTATCGATGCGCACTATGAAGGCAGATATTCTCTCATCGACTCACCGACCCTCTTCGAGCAACTGTTTTCCGAATGCATCCGTTCGGACCGTTTCAACTTGGAATATTTCGCAGTCAAAGGGGTAAACCTACACGATCGAACGGCTTCGCGAACAAAGGACGACGTCGCAAATTCGATAATGGTCAACGTTGTTAAAAATTGATTCTCTCTCGTTATTCGCCACTCTCCGCTGAACAGGCTCGCAGGCTTTTGCCGCAATGTTCAACAGCAATCATAATTGAGCCATTCCGCGAAAGAGTAGCTTAACGAAAATTTAACGGCCATAAATCGGCCTCGGCTGATCAGATTCAGTCCAATCCTGAATACCGATTGCCATCGGCAAACGCAATGAGTTTCGTTCTCTTTCATCAGGGGTGAAAAGGACGAAGGATGGTCTCGTTACTTACCTTCGTTTTTCCGGAACCAGTCGGACCAACCAGCATCAGGCCATGTCTGACTATAGTCGTCTCGTAGAGCTGGATCACCTTCTTCACGAATTCTGCGTGGAAGGAGAAGGGGCAGGAGTGAGGATGTTAATGAATTTCTATGGCCTATGTTAATCGAACGACGCTTCATTAGCGCGAAATTGCACGGCGGCAAAAAGATAATTAGGCCAGCGTCCCGGTAAGAAACGGGAGCGGGAAGAAAATTGTATCTTTGAGGCAATTAACGGGCCGAGTAGGGTGAAGAAAAGTCGTTGAATTAAACGATACGCTCCTTTCTCGTCCTGGAGACAGGACGCATGTCCTTTGTGCCAGCAGAGGGAGGACAACACATTCCCGGATAGTCGATGGCAGATGATAGAGCATGAGAACGGACGCGAGACGAAAAGAGTGCGAACGGACTGTTGGGTTGGAAAAAGTGTTTCCACTTACCATCAATATCTCGAAGGCCCGCTCGCTTGATGGATTTATGTATTTCTGCCTGGAGGATCCCATAGTCCACGGGCTTCTCCCGGAGTCGCGGGAAGAGGTCAGACACGATTCCTTTTTTTGAGAAGTGAAAAATGACGTCGGCGAATCAGATGGAATTCCGACGATTTATCACCGCGGACGCGACGAAACGATAATTATGTCCCATTCCCCCATCGAGTCGCGGGAAAAATAATCAGCTCCGCGATGTTCGATATCGTCTCGGATCACGTAAAATCGTGACGTAATCAGTCAGGCCAGCAATTTTGCATACGAGCCAGTCGCGACGAACGTAAATACACGCGAAAATATTCCACCGCTCCCGATGAAAAACCCTCCCGCAAACGTAAACCTGTAACCGGGAAAATAATCGGATCGACAAGAATCTTCGATGAAGGTACTCCGCGACTGTAAACGTGCAGGCATATTCCTCGTGACCCAGTTCGCTGCGCAGGAAAAAAAGGACTGTCAGCTCTTCGCTCGACGAATTCATTTCCTGCCAACTTTCCGCGCACCCTCGATCGACATCGTTTCCGCGAAAGCAATTAGCGCCGAATTACTCCCAAGGTCGGTCTCTCCCATTTCGAATTTAGGAATCCGCGAGCGACGAAATAGCGCCAAAAGCGATCAACCGCGATCCTCCCCCACCTTCGATTCCCACCTACGGACAAAGTATCCGCGTGGGCGTAGATCTGCCTACCTCCCCCCCTATTCTGTATTCAGGAGATATCGTCAATGTACCGGGACGTGTTTCAGACTTCACACGTCACCGATACCGAAGGTTGGCCTCTCTCTCTCTCTCTCTCTCTTTAAAGTTCGCTCTCTGATCTCTCTGTCGTCGGTAGTCGCGAGAATAAAAGGAGAGCTCCGACACGCCACTGCGTGGGCGTACATATGTATGCGTGGGGGAGAGGGGGTCACGTGCGCAAGGGGAAAATGTTGGCACACCGTGCAAGAAGGGTGGGGGGTGGGAGGGAGAAAAAGGAAACCCGAAAAGAACGCGCCTGTCGGTACGCTCGAAATAGGTGTTCGCTCTTCGGAAACGAATGAATGGGGGGGGGGGGGGGGGGTAGGCGTTTGTTGCGAATACCTTTAAAGCGCCGTCTCCCCTACGAATCCTGTATACCATCGTCGGTTCGTACTCTTTTAACTTGACTTTTTCGTCCCTCCAGTCGGTCGGATTTAATAACACATCATACGTACCCGGTTTGCTCCTATACTCTGATAAACTGGGCTGAGCGAATATCACCCCCACCTTCTACTAACTTCCCTTCGCCTACTTAACCGCTTCGTTGCAGAGGTAAACGTCATTACGAAATTCAGTCGAGCGGAAATTTGCCGATAAATCGCGAATCCGAGGCTGGATGCGTCTTTCTCAGACTAATTTGCCGCAGGGCGCGTTAATTCCGTGGATACATACCGTTGAAGAGCTTCAGGTCGTCCTTCAAAAACTTCGGCACGTTAACGTCCCTCAGCGCTCGCAGACAGATCTGCATCTCGTCCATGTCCCTCTGCTCCCTCTTCAGGTTCCCGGCGACCGCTATCACCGTCTTCACCGCTCTCATCCCGAAATCGTAATGATCCTGGGGATCGTCGTTCATTGAAAGTCAATGGTCGCTCGCTCGTCGAGTGAGATCGCTTCCCTTCAAGGTCGATTTACCTGCGCACTGAGCTGCTCCGAGCTGAGCTTGAAGGTGGTCGTTATCTTCCCGGCCAGAGTCTTCGCGTTGGCGAAGCCGTAGGAGAACAATGAGATTTCGGCGATCAGGGCGTAGTTGGGCACCATCATGGCGACGGGTCGGAAGAGGGCCTTCAGATTGTCTGGCAGCTCGGTCCTGCCGGCGTAGCCGGGATTCATCGTGATGAAGACGGCGCAGGATGGCTTGAGAACGATCTCGACGCCCTCGAAGAGAAAGCTGTCGGCATTTTATGACCCCGATGAGTTTGTTCGACTCGTTCCCGAACGTCTCTACTTTCGAGAAGTGGGACGGTGTCGCGGAACGATGTCAAAGGTCGGCCGAGAGTTGAGAGGGTCGATGTAATGGTTTACGCGCTCGCGTTGATTCGAAGCTTCGATGAACTCGTTTTTCGCACGCTTAGGCTTTCGGAAGGTGAGACAGTGTTGGAGAAGGAAAGGTGAGACAACCGAAACGAGAATAGGAGGTGTATGCGATATTTACATGTCTGCATTTATTTGCTGAGCCTTCTGTATGGTCATTATCTGCTGGGCGATGACGGACAGTACTTCGATGTCGATGCGATTAAATTCGTCGAAGCAGGCCCAGGAGCCAGCGCTGCAAAGCACAGCGTAATCCTGAGGAAAGCTCTACCAGTAAGAAACGAAGTAGTTTCGTTACAGTTCCGTATACCTTGCAAGACCCTTGAAGAATTTCCCCATAGACATGTAGTCGAGCTGATCGGAGCAGTTGAAGACGACGCACTGAATGGCGAAGGCCTTGGCAAGGTCCTTCGTCGTCTCCGTCTTCCCAGTCCCGGCTGGACCCGCCGGTGCTCCACCGAACTTCAAGTGCAACGCTCCGGTCAAGGTCAAGTAACATCTGTCGGTCAACGGCGTAATGACCAATCTCCCGTTATTGCCCAAGTATTCGTATCTGTCGATGCGGGAAGAGCGGATTAAATCTTCAACTTACCGGACAAATGACGTTCACATTTTTCGCTGGCCACGCGAGGCCAACTGAACCGTGACTCCGATGCAGTTATAACGATTGCCAGTTAGCTGATTGTTCGACAGAGTAGAATTTAGCGATGCGAGAGACGACGATTGGCAAATTGGATAACGACTTGAATTTCGACCCTTCTCGCGAAGCTTCGCGAGGATTTTGTCGATTTTGTCGAAGTGCGCGTGGAATTACAATCCGTCCCGATTTCCGGTATCTTCTTCCGGAACGTTATTTACGTGCCGATGCACGCGCGTTTTTTAATTAGGTCCGCATCGATTCGGGCATCAAGCTATTGTCGCCGTCCTTACGGATGATCGAATTTCGGACTCACCCGTATGCGAACTCCGCATTCACCGCTCTCACTTTCAGATTGTCGACGACCCAGTAGTATCTGAGCTGGGATATCCATTCGAAGTCATTGATGTTGCTCACCCGTTCGCGAATCAGACGTTGGAGAACATCTCGAGCATGCACCTCGATGGTTATCACTGCCTCCAGCATCAGCCGATGAATTTCGGTCTGTCGGCCGCGGACTAACTCTCGCAGTTCATCTAACTACAAAAAGCATCTAGACTCGCTTAATCCCGCAAAGACTGACCGATACGCGAGCCACTCGCAACACGTTCCTCCTCGATGCTATATGACTCCTATCGGATAACGTTTTCCGATTGCCCGTGGGATTTTCCAGCCGAAACAGGCATGAAAGCCTTGAATTTAATCCTGCGATGTGCGAAAGGCACTCTTTGCGCCATTCGATTCGATTTAAAGCGAATATTTCGTTCGGATATGAAGGATGCGCGAGGTTTGATGCGAAGAGGATTGAGATGTTACGTACGTTCGAAAGCATGACCTTGTAATAGTCCTTGAGGGTGTCCTTCGAGATCGAGTCTTCGACGTGCGCGGTCCAATCGGTCTGGCCGCCGCAGAGGACCACCTGGCCAGGCCACATGTAGACCCATTCCTTCCTGGGTTTCTCTTCCACGACCTCCAGAGACTCGCCGATGATCACCCTCAAAGTGTTCCTCATCGTGTCCTCCACCTGGCCCAGCCAGTTCTCCACGTTGCCGTCGGGGTAAATGGGTGGACGAAGGATGACTTCCTCGTCCTCGGCGGAGTACATCCTGGTGATCCTGCGGATTCGTTCCTTTCGTTGTTTCGGGAATTTATCAAGATGTGCAGAGGCTACTTAAGCCTTAACGCTACAACTGCCGACGATTTCTGTGCACATTGTTACTTAATTTGCTACTTCAACGTAAAGCGCGTTCCGTAAGTATGCGAATGAAGAATCGTTATTGAAATCCGCAAAAAATGTCATCGACAGTTCTAACGTCAGCATAAGATCGTCCCTAACTGCTTGTCCGGCTCGAATCTCAGGGCCTTCATGTTCTCGAAGCACTTCTTCAGGTGCGGCTGCACAGCCTCGACGTTCTTCGTCTGTGCAACGATGTCGAGTAGCTCGTCGTCGCTGAGAAAGAAGAATCTGGGGAATATCATGCGCTTCGTTTCCAGATAATCGGACAGCCCCTTCTGCACGACATCCAGGAGTGCCACGCATTCCTTCAGACTCTCCAGCAGACTCTTGTCTGGGCACGTTCTGATTATCTGCGGAAGATAGGCCCGCCGAGAGTTAGGGGCAACGATTACTTCGGATTGGGGGTTGAGCTTATGGGGGGAGGGGGATGCTGTCGGAGGGGGGCTGGCTTATGGAGATTGCCTTCGTCGATTATGTCTCGCAGGGATGGCAATTCCTCGCCACTGATTTTTTAATAAGTCCCGACCGATTTTTATCTCACCCCGCGACCTTCGATCGTCGCCGAGCTGGACGACATGCGAAATATTGAAATCTTTGCCCCTTCGTAAACTTCATATTGCATAACATAACGAAATTGCGACATATGCAAAATGGAGTTCACGTTACGGTACGGTGGAAAGTCCACATTGTCGATACGATATTTTCGTCGGAGCTTGGCCCGCTCGACTAAATAATTTGGATACTTTCATCGAAGTTAGGTCGAGGCGCGTGTTACTACAATAGAGTTACGTATGGGCACTCCTCGGCGGTTTTCATAATTCGCCTCCAACTCCGATCCATTGTGTTGAATTTTCTCGTTTCCACCGGCAGCTGACGGCTGATATCCTCCGACGTGAAGATTGGCTCTAGGTACATCCATTCCCTAGCGAAATAGAATCAATTAACTTTCCATTGTTTTCGCCATATCCCCCGTACAGTTTGTAACAATAATTATTGAACGAGGCCATCAGCGAGTAAAATATTATTGGACGTCCTACAAATTCTCAGAATAAATGCAAGTGCTTTCTTTGTAATTAAATCTTAGCCGCTCAACAGTTCTTCGAATCATGGGAACAAGTTACACTTATAACATACCACCACTTTCATTATCATCCTTCATTGCATTTTTCATCCCCCTTCTTTCTTTCCTTCTATCCTTATGTTATCACCCCTTCCTTCTCCCACTGTCTATATCACCCTCTCCTGCTCCCATCATCTTTATCACCCTCTCCACCTCCCACCATATTTATCATCCCATTCTCCTTCCACCTCATTTATCACCTTCTCCTTCTTCCTTTCATTTACCATTGCGAGCAATTAAAAAGAGTCTTTTGACGTAGAATCACCCCTTTTCGCTCGTATCATCGGTTACCGAACACCTTGTATAAATGTTACCCGTAGCTCCAAGCCGCAACCTGAGCAGCTGCCATAACATTGAAAACAAAAACGAGCGAACGCGTACCCTGCCTGCAGGCGTAATTCTAATGCCTGATAATCAATATGTTAATTACTCCGCAGCAGTTGGTCCAGTATACCTTTGTACTTCCGCCCATAAAGTGATAACCTCCTGAGCTAGCTTGAGTTTATGCTCCCACTCCTCGATCCTGCTCTCGAACGCGGCCTTGAAGGGACTCAGGTTAATCTGCTGAGCGCTTAGTATGTGATCGTCGAGGAGTATGGACGTCTCGTCGGAGACCTTCATGATGAACGTACCTGTGTTGCGGTAAGCGGAAAATTCTGAAAATTCGTGTTGATACCCCTCCAGTTCCTCCGACAACAGACACGCATGAATATGCATGATGATAACAGCGCACTGCGCAATATACTGAACACTCTATACCGGCGGCCATGTTCCGTACAGAATCGACCTACACAATTTGCCTTCCACAATCCCGGCGATGATACACAATTAGCGTCTGCTTGTGTTGTTTCGTGTGGGCCGGTTCGAAAGCAAATTCGATCAGCACCTTTTTCAGATATTTTTCCATTCTTGTCATCAAAGAGCTCGTTCGTCTGTTAATTCGATCTCCAAATTTAATTTCCTTACCCTTTGCTTCAACGTGGGACAACGTTATTTCACGCTGACATTGATGTTAAAGCCATTGAAAAATTGAATTTCGGATAAAAGTGGTTGGGTGACTGCCGGGAGAGTGCCATAAAATACGCTGTGCGCGTTACACGATGTCCGTACGATTCATTTCGTGGAATTCAATGGAAAACGTCAAGGTATATCCATTTCATCACTTTCCACGTTACAAAGCTGTGCGCGTTATACAGTGTCCATACGATTGATTTCGTGGAATTTGTTAAGATAGACGAAACAAAAATCATATTATATTTTGAATCTATATGCGCCAGATACCGATCGATGGTAAAGATCGATGCGTCTCGTACGCGCCTATGTTCACCGAACCTTTCAGTCTTAATAAAGCATTCAAAGTGAGCAGATATAGAGCAACAATAATTTATCAATTACCCGATTCAAATCTATTCCCATCAGAATTGAATGGAAAACGTCAAGGTATATATAATTGTGGGGTTCGGAGTCTCCTAGAGAAAGAACTGCGGGAGGGATCGGGGGACAGACGCGAGAGATGGCGTAAGGTGCCGCGAGGTCCTTATAGCCAGAATTAAGAAACGTAAACATTGAGAGCGCCGGTGGCCCAGTGTGTATGGCGCCGGCCTGCGGATCCAAAGGTTGCGGGTTCGATTCCCGCACCGGTAGCGTTAATTTTTCTGTCCCGATCCTACATAATTGATCAATTTCATCACTTTCCACGTTACAAAGAAAATAGGATCCTAACGATTCAAGCTATTCCAACGAAATAAGACCCGATCGACCGTTCCGTCTATCCGACGACCAGCACATACAAGTATCCGAATGGAACAATTGACCTACCGGTATTCTTGTACGGCATCACGTCCATGGTGATGCTCTCCCACTCCGCCATCATGCTGTCAAGAGCGCCCTCGATGGCGTACTCTTTGGCAGCGGCTTCAGCCACCGTTCTAATGACCTCCTCGAACTCCATGATGCCCAGTACGAGGAGGTTCTTGAAGGTCAGATTTGGCGTCAGCGAGATCTGTATGCCGGTCTGTGCGCTGAGCTCCTCGAAGTGTCGGGGCTTCATTCCGGGATTGCGGAGGGCTTGTATCATGCCCACGTAGGGCTTAAAGGCTTCGATCTGATCCCGAATGGCCAGCGCGATGGCGGCCACCTCTGACGGGATAGCAGTCGAAAGTCAGACAGAAGCAGGATGGAGTTAGGGGGGGTGGGGGCAGATAGGAAGATACGAAGAGTGAATCCGGCAGTTCATAGAAATAAATTCGCGTGCGATCTTTCAAGCTGTCGATGACGTCACACAGTTACGCTTATCGCAAGATTCGAACGTAACTCTCGTAAGCTACGTTTCGTATTTAAGGTGGCAGGCGTGCGGGGTTGCGCAACGGAATTCATGAAATTCGTAACGGCCGATTACACTCACTCGGCATTTCCTGGAATGTTTTCAGACAGCGTGACATCACTTTGTGCATCTCGGCCACCACCGTGTCTATTTGGTCGCCGTCTATGGTCACCAGCGGATTTTCCACCCATATCTCGTGCCACTTAAGCCAATCTGAAGGTAGACGAGTGCTTCGTTATGTCAGACTCCTTTTCATAACGCGTTAATTTCCGATATTTTCTCCTACCCGAGGCGGTCGTCCATAAACTTTGGTAAGGCTCGAACTCCTTCATGAGCTTAGTGAGATTCTCGAAGGGCACCACGGGCATGCCGAACAACTTTTGCCTCTCGTTCAGCAGTAATCCCTGCTCCTGGCACTCCTTCATCGTCTTCCAGATTCTACGCACCTCGATCGCCGTCTCGTGGACTCTGTTAATATCCGTCTGCAGTCCGACGTTGAACACGTTCCCCACCAGCGTGTCGATCTTCTCCAGCAGCATCACCTCGTCCTGCAGCTGAATCTTGGCGAACTTCTCCTGCTCCTCCGCCAGCCTCTCCAAAGTTTCGTCCATCTGCAATCGATGTAATAATTTCCTCCAAAACCAGAGATATACCTATTTCGTCAACCTAGGCCTTAGGCTGACTTTAGATCCGACAAAAACATATTCGAAGCCTATTTCGTCAAGCTAGGCCTTAGGCAGACTTTAGATCCGACAAAAAAAGACCGCAGGCCAATTCTGCGTGAAAGAAAGTTTTCTCTCGATTCCGAAACTTCGTTCGGGAACTTCTCGATCGTATCGGAAGGAGCGTACCAGGATTTGAATCTGTAAGGGATATCCTATGGCCTCCCACTTGGCCTCGAAGTCCTCGTCCGACAGGTTCCAGAAGAACTGATCCAGCATGTCGTACTCGTGCTTCAGTACTTGAACGATCTCGTCCTGTTCCTTGACATGCAGCGGCACCGTCTCCATCCACTCCAGAATGTCGAAGAGATGCTCGATGCTCAGCGGCGTCTCTCTTAGATGAGCAGCAATATCCTGATACTGCTCCAAGGTCTGATCAATCTGCTCTCTCAGCTTCGCGGCAAAGGTCGTGCACAATTCGTCGGCGCACATTTGCCTCTTGCTAGACAGATGTTCCTTCAGGGTCTGCACGTACACGAGGAAAGGCCCGATGATAATCTCGCCCGGCAGAGCCGACTCAAGGTCAGCCTTCATTTTCAGCTGAAAGGACACCTCGTCCTTCGTCGCCAGCGCCGAGACATCGTCGGTGTAAAACTCTCTGCGAAAGTTGAATCCGCGGTTGACCGGCGAAAGTTACGGCCGAAGTATGGATAATAATTTCCAGAACGGCTCACTCGATATATCGTTCCACGTCGAGCTTGAAAAATGTTAAATATTTCCGATACTCGGCGGCGTACGCCAGCAGCGGAATAGCGGCTCTTTGATAAGCATTCCTCAGCCGATCTCTGACGTCACAGACACCTTTCTCCAGGAGTCCGACGGAGCTCAGATAGAGGTCCACCGGGAACTTGAGGGAGGGCAGGAGAAAGGGATGCACCTGCCTCACTTGATGACAGACGGTGAGGGCGTTGTCGAAGAGTGCCACTATCACCTCCTGATAACCCGAGTCTGAAGTGAGTTTCGCGGAAAGGAAGCTCTTCTCGCGAACGAAGTGCGGAATGAAACTTCCCGAAAGAGTGGGCTGAAAGAGACAAATGTACTTTTCACCTGAAAATTGTGCGGATCGGTGGTGTAGTGGGGCCCATCCTCGTTCATGGCGAGCTGAAGGTTGAATATAGGACTGGCTGCCGGGTGAAATTGGGTCGCCACGAGATCCTCGCCCCAATCGAAGTCGTCGGCAACGCTCAAAGTGCAGAGTGCAGGTGTTTCCAGCATTGTCGCGTACAGGCCGATTGAATTCTCGACGAGGACGCGCAGTGCCGCCTGGGAGCAGCGATTTTTCTCGCATTATTAAAGAGCACTTCCATCCAACCCTTTGTAGCTCGCCACTTTTCCGACCCTTCCAGCGAATCGGGAGACAGATGCTGGTTGAAGGCTTCACTCTACTATTTATTATATACTTTACTCTACTAGGGCAGGATCCACTGACATAAGCCCTACTGATGAGTCCGTCAGTGGATCCGTAACGAAACGAACCTTTGGAACACACCACCTTTCCCTTATTAACACCTATAGTGTCGCGAGTTTGTCTCCCGAAGCACTACCTGATCAAATCGGCCAAGAATTTCAATACTATGATTAACTCGTGATCATAAATTTCCTTTTGTCTTTTACTCTACAATTTTTACGGTTTTCCAGCGAGCAAACAAGACAGAGTTGCAACCAGGAAGCGTTTGAACGTTTTTCGACGGAAGTCGAATACACGGCCACCTGCATGCCTTTACTCTACTATTTGTACAGTTTTTCCGGCGGCACCGAGCTCGATAGAATCGGAACCAGGAAGGGTTTAAACGTTTTTTGACTGAAGTCGAATACATAGACAGTGACCTGCATGCGGAGTGCAGTCAGTTCCATGAAGCGTCGCAGCTTCATCACGTCGTAAACGTCGTGATACTTTTGCTCGAGATTGAACCATCCCTTGCCGACGTCCCTCAGACACATCCTGACCGACTGGGTGATCTTCAGCAGCCAGGGTTCCTTCAGGTACTTGACCACCGCCAGCGTGGCCTGACTCTGTAGTTCATCGAACTCGGCCAAGGTCATCGACCTCCCGTAATTCGAGGCGAAGAGGTTCTTCTCGGACACCCTGTTACATTCAAGGACGACGCAGGCCATCGCCTCGTACACTTCCGGATGAACGTACAGGGTGATCCAGTGGAAGTAATCCTCGATGTCCTGACGGAAGCGGGAGGTGGCGGCTCAGGATGAGGGATGAAGCGTGAAGGTGGGAATCGTTCGACGTACCTTGAAATTTAACATACGCGTGTCCGTCTTCCCCGTCTTAGGAGCCGGCCTGCATTCCTCTTCCGGCACGCAGGTTATGAATTGGAACATGCCCGGATGACAGGATATCAATTTCCTCCACATGAGGTCGCACATCGTGCGCTGATAGTCGAGCTGCACCTCCGACATGAGCTGGAAGAATTCCGCCACTCTGCGTCATCCTGATCCTGGATAGAAGTAAACCTGCCCGAGGAACAAATTGCGCTCATCTTACAGCGACGACCTTCTCCGCAGGATATTTCCGACCTCCCTCCCTCAGCGTCCTGCGAATGATGGCCTCGCCCTGCTCCTTATCCAGCGTCGGCATTCCTTCCAGGAGCATGCAGTCCAGATAATAATTGTACCTGATCGAATCGAAGCTCCGATCAGGATAACGGTCGGATCGATTTTCAAGGTCAAAGTGCATTTCTAGGGAGTCGAAGGTAGGAGGCGCATAGAAAGCTCTGGTCCGATCAACCTTATGTAACATTCGGCTTTCCTCCTGTCGCGGACGGCAGCTGCTACCCTCCTGGCGAATATCCTGGGATCCTCGGCAAAGAAGCGTACATAAATCCTGGCCAGGAAAAACTGCCTGCCACGTCCGTCGAGCGGCGTGGCGTGCCACAGTTTTCGCTTGCGATCGTAATCCGTAACAGCTGCGATTTGCCAGGCATAGAGTACGTCCAAAGGATCCTCGTCTTCGGACGGTGTCCTGTCGTCCTGATCGGCCCTCTCGACGAAAATCGTCGCTGGCAGAGGATAGCGGACGCCGTCGATTAGGCCTAAGTTCAGCCAGTCGTCCACGGTTCTAAGGAAAAAGACCTCAGGCTGAAGCTCAAAATCGTCCTTAAGGACAAATTTCGTCCTGAAGCTTCCTGCTTTGATTATCAGCCTTCCATCGATTCAACATTTTTTTCTCATTCCAGCTTCCAACGAACCGAGCATTGTTGTGCAGTCGCGATAACACGAGTCGTGCGTAAACGAAAGGTTGAATGCAGGAAGGCAGAAGGAATGAAGAAAATGTAAAAAAAAAAAAGGAAATCCGCTGCAACTGCGCAGCTGTCGGCGTCGTCAAGTCAAAGCGAGCAGTGGAGGAATAAAAGCGACTGCGTCAAAGCCTTTAGAATTCCCACCCCCAGCCACCCCCTCCCACCATCTCACAGTGTGGTAGGTCGAATTTATAACCTGCAGTCGAATTCCTCGTCGTCAAAGACTTCCAGGGGTAGATAACTGTATTCCGAGTAAAGTCCGTATTTCTCGTCCGGCGTCAGGATGGAGGAGAGCGTCATAGGCGGAAGAATGTCCCTTGGCCGTATACCTTCGTTGGCCAGCGCGTCCTCGACCTTGAGATGTCTGTAGATCCTGCGCCTTCTCTCCATCTCGACGTTCCGCGGCAGCTGGCCAGGCTCTACGTGCTGCTCCATTTGCACCTTTGGCGCAAAGGTGTCTGCGGGAAATTTCTTAATCGACAGAACAATTAATCGCCTTCCGTTTCCACGCTCCTTCTTTCAAGCTTTCGAAACATCTTAGCAGTTCGTCAGGAAGTCCTGGGACGACTTAACTGATCCAGGATTAATAGTTTTATACCGATTAATTTATTAAATTATACCAATTAATAATAATAAAATAATACCGATTAATAATAGGAAATTTTGACATATTCGAGGCAGTGAAAGCTTGAGAGAATATAACTTGCTGTTCATGGTTGGGAATTGATGATTATTTCGATGGATGTCAAGGTGTCAAGAAGAATGGATCAAAGGACGTACGATCGATTTCTCCTCCGCGAAGGCCATCCATCGTTCAGCTCGACCCAAAAATTGCTGTATCTTGCCGAGCTCGAGATTCTTCACGCGAGCGCTGTGCAGTTCGGTGAACGTTTGCCAGGTGAGCTTCGTCCTCCTCGGCGCGGTTGGCAGAAGTACGACTTTCGGCGTGACGGGCCTCTCCAACGTGCCTGACGACGATAAAGAATTCCAGCTTCAGCCATTTCGAGCGGCAAGCTTACGAGTCTCGTTCGGAATTAATAACCTCCGCCTCCGAGAACGGCGGGCGTCCATTAATTATTCCGCGAGCCTCGCCTCGTAATCGAACTTGGTTACCCGTTATTATTTCCGAGTAATAGACCCGCTTCGGGATCGCAGATCTGTCCGCTCCGTCGGCGTCCATCGTGTACAGACGCTATTTTGAATGCCAGAAACAGTCCCGGGCTTAACGGGCCGAGACGATCAATGAGAAATAATGCGCTTGATTCGATTTCGCCTCCGATCGAGCGATTGTCTTTTTTCGCTTATTTTAGTCTATTATACGGGAGGGTTATAAAATGATAATATTGGCAGGCTGGCGCGGGATAGTCGGCGTATTAAGGCGCACGTGGCAATTTAACGTTCAATTTGTGGAACAAATATCGCCTCAACACCGGTGAAAAAAGTGCGGCCCGATGAAGCAGAGCGCGGGGAGGATGAGGGTAATTGCTTATTCAGGTTAGCGGAGAGGGAAGAAAAATATTTGCGCGAGAAGTTTATTTTACTGATGCTCGTATGCACCAATTGGTATCTATGCAAGAGAGAGAGACAGAAAATGAAGAGGATAACAGATTTTCATCCCTTCCTTTACAGAAGCTTTTCGTCTATACATATATATAAGCTGAAAGTTTCAAACACATGGGTGCTGCCATCTCTTAGAGAAACGCTCAAACTGGTAGCCATAATAGGCCAGTAAAGTGAACTGTGGCGCCATCTCTAAGGTAACGCTGAAACTACTCGGCGAACAGTTTGAGCGTTCCTCTAAGAGATGACGCCACCGTTCACTTTTCGAGCCTATTCTGGCTACCAGTTTCGGCGGTACTCTAAGAGATGGCGCTACCATTCACTTTACTGGCCTACTCTGGCTATCAGTGTTTATTTAAATTGTTTTAATTTTATTTACATTTTTATTACGAAAAATGAAATGTATATTATTCAATGGTTCTACAATATACCAGAAATTAAACCAAAATTAGCGTTCCACGATTACTTTCCTAACCCACCTTATTCCCCATCGTCGTTTACAATAGTTATAAGTCCATCGTTGTTCATTTCGGGAAGTTCAAGATCCATAAAACAATACTTCGAGAATGGCAAGATAAACAGACACCATTAGAACTCAGGGGAAGCCATAAAGTCCATAAGCTACACGTACAGTGTCAGAAAAAGCAATCAGAATTACAAATATCCAATGGGAAGTCGATAGAATATGTAAAACGAACGAGAAAGGAAAATTGGAACATAGAGAAGTACAGAGATTTGGGCAAGATTCTGAAAACGTTAATCGTCACGCTTGACTGAACACGCAGAGTTTCGCAGTGCCACCTCTTCGGTACTCCTATGTTCCTATTAACTCGTCTGATTTTGAGCAAAATTCTGAAATTCTTAGTCGTCACGCTTGACTGAACACGCCAAGTTTCGCTGTGCCACCTCTTCGATACTTCTATGTTCCTATTAACTCGTCTGATTTTGGGCAAAATTCTGAAATTCTTAGTCGTCACGCTTGACTGAACACGCCAAGTTTCGCTGTGCCACCTCTTCGATACTTCTATGTTCCTATTAACTCGTCTGATTTTGGGCAAAGGGCATAGCCGGGTAAGACAGTGAAATGTGCCCCAAAACCGATCGAAATTCTGAATGGGCCATTCGATAGCTTATGAAAAAAGAAACATTTTTGTGAATTTTCAACTTTGTATCTCGACCGTGGGGGGCGGGGGGTGTAAAATGTACTGTCCGCTTCTCCCACCATTTTCTCGGAATCTAGTGCATAAAAAAATTCGAAAAAAATCAGAGCCATATCTAGTAATGGCGCGCATATTACAGATTTTTTTTCAGATTTTTACATAAAAAATCCTATTGGTAAAAAAATAAAAACCGAAAAGTCAATCAGAAAAACATTTATTTGATACCGAAGGAGGTCCGGATCAGTGATGCCGCTTTTTTGTGTAATGTAATATTACAATCAACATCTCTCTGATTTTTTTTATAATTTTTGCTCACCAGCAACAGCGTCGGAAAAATAAATAACCCGTTTTTTCGTCAGTTTTTGGGTGTCAGAACAACGTATGAGGTAAACTTTGGTTTAATTTTTGTCACATAACTATTTCATGTAATGTTTAATGTTATTGATTACATTGCATAGTCGTAATAATGCAAGAAAACTAAATAAATGGAAGAAATCGATGTCACAATGTATGCCTTATGTTCTGAAAAATTGAAGATCAACCAAAGATCGTTGGTAGCGACACGCGTATGGTGACAGACTCTTTTGTCGAAGCAAACTTTTTCTTTGGGTTCGAATCCTGTTAGGTGCCTTTTTTTCATCGTTTTTTTTGTCCTTTCTCTATGCAACAATAGTTAATATTTAATGTCAGATGACTTTCTCTATGCAACACATTTTTGTCATTATTACTGACAAAATATATGACTAGAATAACGGAATCATGGAAGGCGGTTAGAAGGCATGTGCATATTTATTACAACATTAAAATGTTGACAAAAATATTGTGAAATCATCTGACATTAAATATTAACTATTGTTGCATAGAGAAAGGACAAAAAAAACGATGAAAAAAAGGCACCTAACAGGATTCGAACCCAAAGAAAAAGTTTGCTTCGACAAAAGAGTCTGTCACCATACGCGTGTCGCTACCAACGATCTTTGGTTGATCTTCAATTTTTCAGAACATAAGGCATACATTGTGACATCAATTTCTTCCATTTATTTAGTTTTCTTGCATTATTACGACTATGCAATGTAATCAATAACATTAAACATTGCATGAAATAGTTATGTGACAAAAATTAAACCAAAGTTTACCTCATACGTTGTTCTGACACCCAAAAACTGACGAAAAAACGGGTTATTTATTTTTCCGACGCTGTTGCTGGTGAGCAAAAATTATAAAAAAAATCAGAGAGATGTTTATTGTAATATTACATTACACAAAAAAGCGGCATCACTGATCCGGACCTCCTTCGGTATCAAATAAATGTTTTTCTGATTGACTTTTCGGTTTTTATTTTTTTACCAATAGGATTTTTTATGTAAAAATCTGAAAAAAAATCTGTAATATGCGCGCCATTACTAGATATGGCTCTGATTTTTTTCGAATTTTTTTATGCACTAGATTCCGAGAAAATGGTGGGAGAAGCGGACAGTACATTTTACACCCCCCGCCCCCCACGGTCGAGATACAAAGTTGAAAATTCACAAAAATGTTTCTTTTTTCATAAGCTATCGAATGGCCCATTCAGAATTTCGATCGGTTTTGGGGCACATTTCACTGTCTTACCCGGCTATGCCCTTTCTGAAATTTTCAATCGTCACGCTTGACTGAACACGCCAAGTTTCGCTGTGCCACCTCTTCGGTACTTCTATGTTCCTGTTACTTGGTCAGATTTTAGACATTTCTGAAAAATTTCCGAAATTTCACGCTTGACTGATCCAGTCCTAACCGAGATTTCGCCGCTTTGTTTATTTTATGATTTCCCGCTATTCCCATGGTGTTTTCCATCATAATGGAATTCTCTACGGTACGAAATGAATAGAAGAGTCGCTTGCCTTCTTCTCCCATGGCATTTCTATGTGGTCCGATGAGATTTCATCAAAGTTGGTGAATTTTGTTACGACGGAAAAAGGCATGGTTTCGGCGAGGGATATTGGATATATGGGATCTTATAACTAAGTAATTAGAGAACACAGAATTTCGTTTAATACATATATTGTAAGGAAAAATAGTATACAGTAAAAAATGTTTCTTACAAAGTTATAATCTAACTCCCATACAATTGTTGTATTTTTCGCATACACGCTCTACATACATTATACTCAGACCACATACATCCATACGTACAATTTCTTACATAATAATTATCTTTAATAATATTAATATTAATATAGTTGCAAAGGTAAATAAGTAACACACTAAAAACTGTCTTGAAACGATCAACACTTTTGCTGTAGAAGCGGCTAAGAAAGACCATTATTACATGTCGCATTTTAAGTAAGGAAGCCAACAGTGAACGGAATTTTGGTTCTTTTTATATACGTACTGTAAGAAAGAGAACAAACTCAATTATTATCAAGAATAATAGTATATAATATAATAATTATTGAATATTAATGTTACCGATTAAAAATCGGCATTCGGCATCACAATTTTCGCGATTTTAGAAAATCACTTGTAACTTTTGAACCGGCGATCAAAACCTATGATAATCATACATTTTCTTGAAGCTTTCGATGCGTACTTTATGATAGGAATTCCAACCATCAACTCTGCTAAAAAAACCTTCCATCCCCATCCTCGGACCCATCGCCACCCACAACATTCAACGCTCACCAAAGCCAACAAACGTCCACTCTACACTACCTTCCACACTTCATGCCTTACCAATCCTACCACCCTACAGCCGCAAAAGTGTCAAACAAAAGTCCCTAATTAATTGGCCATGGGAACTGATACTGATGGGAACTGATCGGAACGCAGCCGTAAGTCGGCACGGCACCTCGCGACGCACAATGCAAGTTACATCGTCGACGGCTAGCACGCTAGACGCCATATTGAGCGAATGTTGACTGGATGCGGTGTAGGTGTTTACGCGGTCCGTAGAGGAAAGCCGTGCGAAAAGCCCGTATCGATTTCGCTTGCCGAGCTCGCGCGAGAAACGTGTCCGACCTTCCGCGGTCTCTTCGCGCTGCCGGTACCGTTCGGTTAGAATGAGTGGCAGCGACGGCGAGGACTGCCAACAGCGCGACAGAACGAGAGAAGGCAGCAACTCGGTCGCGATGGGTGACGTTCTGGCGAAGAGGCACGCGGATCAGACGCCAATTCCCGGCGAGACGTGCCAGGATGTCGGGATCGTCAGGCAGGAGGCGGACGGCGCACCGGATGCGAAGGACGAGAATGTCGTTGCTCCTGTCAATGCCGGGACACTTTTCACTGTCGGGGTACGTTTTGGCGTCGATCGTTCGCACGACGTTGGCATTCATCGTCTCCGATACGATAATTCGCTTACCGAAGGTGTACATCGTTTGGTCACTTGATATCTCGTCTGCCGATCCTTTGCGGGTTGTGCCTCTGTACTTGGGTGAAGAGAAAAAGGAGAGATTGCAATGGGAAGAGTGTAATTTGGGGGTGGGATATATTGGATGGGTGAATGATACAACTTTGTGAGAACACAGTTGTTTCTTGGAGAATATATGTAGATTGTTGGATCTGATCGTAGCAGTGCGGATTGGTGTAGTATATTGTGGTAGAATGTTGGTTGATGTATGTCAATTAGCTAATTTATCGCTAGTAGAATTTATAGAGGATTCGGTGATGAGGTACTTATTGTGTATCTTCTATGGTAATTGCAGGGCATGACAATTGACGAGTGTACAATGGATGCATTATTTAAGGGTGTCATGGATCCCGAGATCTTCACTAATCAGTTGTACATGGCTGCTAAGTCTCGAGAGTGTGCTATGGCTTTAACTATTGGTGCGAATGGAGACATTCCTACAAGGCATGGGAAGGAAATCTGGTCTTGTGATACTTACAAAGCCAAAAGGTTGTAGATAGTATACTTTAAGGTTTAAATTAATACTAACGTTGATTGAATGTGCTAATTGAATGATGTTTTGACCTACAGAGATCTTTTTAAAGAGGAACTTCAAAATGCAATGAAATTCCAGAACTTATGGACTGAGTTAAGACAACAGATACGCGTTGCCTTCAACACTGCCCTCGAGGTTTCCCGTTCGCCAGATGTCTTTCAGTCCTCATGCAAGTTGTCGTTAGTTGATATGCATGAAACAGTCGTTCAGTAAGTGCAGCATCTTCTTGATAATGTATCCAACCTTACGGTTATTATTCGACATTCCAGACCTCTTATAGCTTCTGCTTCTATTGCAGATTATGTAAGAGAGATCCTCATCAGTTGTTCATGAGGTTAGTCAGTCAAGCGCAAGAATTGGTGGTAGAAGTAAAAGTTCGTCTATTAGCTCTTCTACATGACCGTGGCGTAAACAATTTAGCTGAAATTTTTCTCACAGGTTGGTATGACGTTGCTTTTCGTCTGACAGTTATGGCGACAAATAATTATCGTAACATACTCGTGGTATTTCGTCTCATGAGCGAAGATAGACACCAAATTCATGCTGAATATGCTTTATTTCTTGCGAACAGGGCTTTTGGACGATTACGATGCCTTGGTAGCGACGGCTTCCGAGATTTCGAATTTGATGAAGCCGTTGAAGGAGCACCTGTGCAAGTTGAACTTGACATGGGATTGGTTTACTAAGAAATTATATCAAATATATATTTACAATGACCCTCTGGTACAGAATAACTTGCCGCCGTTTATTGGCCAGGTACAATACTTTATTACCATTCAAATATCGAACTTCGCAGAGGCAGCGAGGCAGTGCCATTGTTCACATTGATTTCGAATGCGCAGTTGAGGAAACTTCTGCCGCTGAAGGGATCAGAATATCAGGGTCTAGTCCACAGGTATCTGGCCTTCGACGACGAGATGACGAAGATCGGCAACCTGTGGCGGGAGTTTGAGTCTTGGATGGATGAATACAAGTAAGTGCTTCCGTTCGACACTCCTCTCCTTCCACTCGTCTAAAATGCTCAGACAGCCGACACTCGTTCGCACTCGAGTGAATACAAGAATCGTGTTGTACGTACAATGCATATTCCAGTGCAGAACAGGCAGTTCGAATGACAAGACTTAGGCAAGTGAGGGAGGCTTGGGAGATATTTACAGCTACACGGAAACTTATGGAGCAACTCATGTTAAAGAAAGGATCCGATAGCGGAAGGTGAATAACTACACTGAATCTTGGATTATGTTAAAAAGAATTGCCCTATCGTATCCTCGCATCGGGGTACGCCAGGTGATACATCATGTCGCCCTCTTCTTTCTTATAGCGAGCTGCAAGATATCGACGGCCAACTCTCGGCTTTGGTGGCTCAGGGCAAAAGTGACGCTTGCGGGAGTGACAGTAAATCACTGAGTCCTACCGAAGAGTTTAACCTTGACTCGCTGACGATGCCGCCTACCATCGAGAGCGTGCAGATAATGCTGGACGACTGGAAGAAGGCCCATCACCAGGGAGGGAAGGGAATCTCTGTGGAGAGCAGCTCGTCGGACGAGGAGAAGAGATGCGAGTGTCCCGTGTGCACTGGACCTTTAGCGTCGCCTGTGATGGGCAACGGTGACGTTGACAGCGTCGAGCTGCCAACTGACAGTATAAACTCTTACCCACCTATCATCAATGGATTTGCGGAGGACGCGACGCACTCTCCGACGAACGAAGCGACGAAATTGTCGGAGGGGGAAGAAGAGGATGAGGAGGAGGATGAAAATAGTGACATAAGGAACGAGGAACTGGAACTAGGAGTGATAAACGTCCTGGACATGGACCTGCGAATGTCGGAACCTCCGCCAAGACCACCCTGTACTTACCAGCACACGAACAACGTCGTCGAGAGAACGAAGAAAATTCCTCAGAATCCACCGTGTCCGTGTCTGCTGAGTTCTAAGCGGAACTTGGAGTCCTGTCCCTGTCTACCTAAGCCAGCAGCGGAGCCTGTCATGGCGAATGGCCATTCGCAGACGACGACTCCCAGTCTGCCTGCTGCTCCTCCTAATCCTGAACCTGTGAAGCCGGCGGTCAAGACTGGTTCTACGCAGTCAGCTCAGACTCAGACCAGGCACTCCACGACCCAGACGCCGAACACAACTCACGGCCATGGGAACTATCAGGGCACGGGCCATCCACACGTTCACGGACCACTTCCGGACCTGGTGAAGAATGGCAACGCTCACAGGCCTCACTCGCATAACAATCATGCGCCGCACGCCTGCCACAAGCAGGCCAACGTCGAGCACATCAAGCGAGTGTCGTGTAACGACCTGAGCTCCGGTGATGGCGACTGCTCGGACTCGGCCAGTAGTCAGGAGGACTCCTGTTCGACCAGCAGCTCTGCCCAGCGGGACTCGAGTCGACACTGCGATTGTTGTTACTGCGAAGTCTTCGGACACGGCGTGCCGTCGGTGGCCCCTGTAAGTCGAAATTACAATGAGATGAGGGAACGACTGCGGCAGCTGCTCACCAAGAAGAAGGCGAAGAAGTGCAAGGCCACTTGTAGCCCGCCGAAGAGTCCCTCGGAACAGTCGCCGCCTAACTTCAACCCTGAGACGAAGACGACTGCCAACAACACTGCGCCCAGGGCCAGTACTCCCGTTGCCACTCAGCCAGTCATCCAGCGGGATATGGCGGACGAGAGGGATCTGGAGAAGCTGTTGGAGTTCATAGAGGGCAATCAGAATGGGAAGAAGGATAACAAGAAGGCGGAGAAGAAGGCCAGGCAGAAGCAGCGGAAGGTAAGTTTCAAGGTTTAGTCGATGCTTGGTGATGGTTCAAGTGGGTAAAGCGTGTACCGTGTGTTGTTTGTAGCTTGAGGAGAAGCTGAAGAAGGACAGACAGGAGGCGGAGAGGCAGAAGCTGATAGAGTTGCAGAAGAAGACGCCGGAAGTGACGATAACCGTGGTAGACCCTCAGAAACCCGTTCCCCAGAGGTTACTGCCACAGTGCAATCTTCCGGAAGTTTCGATCTTGCCGACCTCGCCGCCAGTGGTCCCGCCCAGCGTGAAGCAATTAATTAATAAGAAGAAGGATAAGCACGAAGTGTGTAGCAATAGTAGTAATATCAGTAGTAGTAGTAGCTCTAATAATAGTAAGTCAAAGACTGCACCGTCGGCGAACGCGAACGTTAAGAATAAAAGTATTATCTGCCCGGACAAATTGGACCGAAATTCGGTCAACGCTCAAACGACTAAAGTTAGTACAAAGAGTGACAAGGTCGACGTCAAGAATCAGAGACCGCCGACGTCGGCGACGTGTACAAAGAACAGTGCGATCAATGTCGTGGAAAAGTTGCCGGCGGTCGAGTTGACCGAGAAGAAATTGACGAAGAAGGAAAGGAAGAAGTTGAAGAAGGAGATGAAGAAGCTGGAAGAGGCTAAGGCGAAGGAACCGGTGAAACCCGTGCAGACAGAGACACAGCCTCAAATTGTCACTATCAAGAGAGTGATGGAGTCTAACAGTACCGAACCGACGGTGACGATCACCTTGAAGGGTCAGACACCGGCGGAGGACAAAGTATTATTCACTTTGGTGAACGGCCAGACGAAGGAGGTGCCACCGCCGAAAGTGGAACAGGAACAGACGCAGGCTGGAAACGGCAAGAAGAAAAAGTCCAAGACGAACGGTAACAATAATACAGCAAATAATAATAACAGCTTGACGCAGCAGGGAAATAAACTACAGCAGTCGAATGGGACGAAAGCTCAGGTTAAGGGCAACGAGAACAAGAATTTGAAGCAGCAGGGCAATGAGAAGAGCAAGAACAATAAGCCGATGGAAGAGAAGAAGGTTCAGCAGCAGAGTTCCAGCGAAACGAAGAGTACAAAATCGAAGAAGGATAAAAGAAATACGGAGAATAAGGAAAATGTGTCTCAGCAGCAGAATACGGTGAACAAGGGTAAAAATCAACAGCAAGTTGTGAACAATAAGAAGCAAAGCAAGATGAACACACCGCCGCAGACCCCAGTTTCGCAAAGGTCTCAAAATAATTCTACCAACAACAATGATGTGAATGCGAAAAAGGTAAAGGGGCAGCAGCAGGACAAGAACAACCAGTTGACTGTAAATAAAGTGTCGAAAACCACGTCCGCCAACAACGTCACCAATAAAACGTCGAAAAATGAGAATCAGAAAGTACAGCCGAAGATTAATCAGACTGTGACGAAGCAAAGGCCAGCTTCGGACATTCAGAACGTCAGCAACGAGCGAGTCAACTCGCCGCTGAGCAGCCAGTTCAAGGATATCGGCGCGAATTCGAAGATTAACATTGAGAATCTCATCCTACCGCCAGGAATTACCATAACGAAGGTAGACGCACCTGCGAAGCCTCTGCCGATCAGGTCAGCCCCGATGCCGAAGCCTGTGAACCCACCAAAGCAAACCACCATCATCGCCGCACCGATGAGCGGAGTTCAATCAAGCTACGCCAGTCCACAAGCCGGTGGCAATGTGATAGTTGTGGACACCGGCAAGCTGAAGCAAGATCTTCTGCCGAAGGCAGCGGAAAAAGGTAAAGGTAATGAAAAGTATAACACGTTCTCCCTCTAATACCACATATCTTTATTAGAACATCAAAATTTATCACTTTATCAAATACATTCACAGACATCCCCAAAGACTCCCAGCAGCCGCCAACGACCAGCAGCAGCAAAAAGAAGAAGAAGAAGAACAAGAACGCAGCGAACAGTGCCAACAACGCGGCGCATACCAATTCTTTCCAAAGCAACGACTCCAGCGTTAGCAACGCTGACGAGCCCGCACGAATTCTTCACAACCCCGGGACGAACATGGTGACCATCCGCAATCCGGCGTTCGGTCCCATGAAAGTTCCTCCCACCCAGCAGGCGGCCATCATAAAGGTCTCCGAGAACGGAATGGTCACGATCAGGAGTCCCGCTCTTCAGCAAGCGATCAACGCTGGCCTTACAGCTCCCCCGAAGCCGGACTACATCGTCAAAGGCGACCTGTCTACCAACAGAACTAGCCTGGACACGATGAACACGATGAACACGAGCATAAAGCACGACAATGGTATTATACCCTCGAGCTTAGCCGAGCTTCGTAGCCGACTCGGGCCCGACTGTTCAGCCCTGACGGGCCTGGCCAACATACAGATCAGCAAGGTGACGAACGGCCAGCCGATCCCGGAGAACGGCATCAACCTGAAGGGCACCAGCGTCACCCTGACCAAGGTCAGGAGCGAGGCCAGCATGGAGGACGTTCAGCATGCGAAGAGCGCCGTTCGCGAGGCCATCAATGCCTCGATAGCCGCCACCACCACCGGCAAGAGCAAGAAGAAGAAGAAGCGCGGCAACGGGACGAGGCAGTGCGGCGATGACTGGAACCTCGTTGGTGAGAAACAACAATAATCAGACCTTTAACATGTAAATTTGCTTCTTTCGTTTTTTTTCCGTTTTTCTCTCCTATAACAAACACACTCGCACGACGCCCGACCTGCAGCTTCTCTTCGCACACCGACGACCGACCCACCCCCCGCCACACCCTGACCACCCCTCTGTCGTCCGTCAGCGAACACACACTCTGCCCCCAACTGTCTTGGGACGAAACTTTTGTTAACTTGACCGCTCGCGCGAGCACGCTCCCTCTCCCCACCCTTGGCTCTTTCAAGCTTTCTTTTTGTTCTTTTCTCTTTCCCTTTTTTTTAAGAATGACGTCTCGCGTCTCGGCGCCCGTCATCGACACTCCGCTTTTATCTGACGGCGGACATTTCTTTCTCGCTCTATCGTCCCCCATATGGAGTGTGGGCCACGGTGCGCCGCGGGGTAGGAAGATGGCCGTCAGGCTAGGGTCGAATGATATTTTCAATACCGTCGGACACACGAATAAAACTGCCTCGAAGAGGTTCTCGAATATCGGCCTTCCACGATTCTCTTCGGCGATTGCGCCCGGATTGCCCGGCAGACACACACTCTCTGGCCAGTGAGCACTAACTTTTTTTCTTTATTTTCTTCTCCCTCGCTCGTCGAGCGCTCTCAAGACGACGGCTGCATCGTATTCCCATTCTCATGAGGGTGCATCAATTTTTCTTTTTCTTTTTTTTTTTTGTGGTTTTTGCTCTTTCATTTGAATTACTGTCGCTAATTTCTTTCTCACGAAATTGGGAATTGAGATGTGAGACTTTTCCTTTTCTTTCCACCTTTCCCGCCACCCCCCCCCCCCTCCCCCTTTTTTTTGCTCTGCCTGATTTGTGTTTTCACGGAGAGCGTGCTAAATGAATTGGCATGGGGTAATGGAACTGTTATTGGATCTAAACGAGTGCCGGTGAAAGGGAGAGTACGTACCGGACGAACAAGATGAATATCGAGACTCTACAGTAAGACTTGTGATAGACACTTTTATACTCCTACGACGACGGGCTAGATATTAACGCGACACTTCCACAGCGATACCGACCAGACTCACGTTGCTATCGATAAGTAAACGAATGTGTCTCTGTACAGGTGCCAACGAAACTATTTCGTGCCATGGCACAGGATATTTTTTTTTTTAAATCTCCTGGACGCTGAATAAAGTAATTATTTTTTCCAATGTTATGCACTCTTTTCCCCCACGTCGGATATCGTCGACGTTTCCCGATAACAAAAAAAAAAAAAAGGCAGCTAACGATGGGTAGCCATTGTTCGAACATTGTAAATAGCAAACCACTATCACCCCCGTGTCCGAGGAATCGTAGCGAAACAAATCAAAATGCACGGCATTGTGTCACTCGCTCCCAAGGTCACCCGCTCCCGTCCGCCTCCCATATATATAAATATAAATATAAATATAAATATAAATATAAATATACAAAAATAAGAAATATAGTAAACTCGATCATCGCCACATCCTGGAGTATTCAGAGCACATCTTTTGCAGAGAGCGTATTCACGCCCAAAGATATAGACCTCGAGGACGGCGAGATGGACGACGCCGAGCGCGAGCTGGAGGCGTTCAAGAGGTTCTGCCTGCAGTCCGTCCCGCCGCCGCGCAAGGAGAAGGTCAATCTCAACATCAAGGACATCGTCCTCAAGAAGAAGTCGTCCTCCTCGTCGCCGTCGGCGGCCGCCGCCGTCATCGCGGCCAACTGATCGCTTAACTGACCCGTTGAGAGACGCGGAAGACGCGAGCCGGGTCCGAGCGGACCCGGGGGTCAGGAATATACTGCCAACGACGTGCCGACGGCTCGGGTCTGCAACGGGAAGCGTGCGGTGGCGCCGATCGACGAATCCGCCTCGTTCTCCGGCCTGCGAGCTGGGGAATGAAGGCTACTTCGTTGGATAAAGATGACGGGTTCAAGGCCATCGAGGCTCAGGTTGCCAGTCGTCAACGCCGTCGCCGTCGTTTCTTGTCATCGTTCATGGTCGTCGTCGTCGTCTTCGTCGTCGTCGTCGTCGTCGTCGTTTGTCGTTCCCTTCGTATTTTTAACGGTAGCCGAGTTTCACGTGCATGGCGAGCGCGCTTACTGTTTTTGGGGAGGAAACGACTCGAGGGAGAGAATGAGGGAGTGACGATGCTGACGGATGGAAATGAATACGACAATGGATGAAGCGTGTAATAATTGATGAAATTTATTGGTCGCGTCCGCGTGGGGGCGGACTCTTGACACGTGACATTTTCTCAGTACGTTCACGATGAGCCGTAGGTATATATATATATATACAAAACAGACAGAAAAGAATAAATCTATATATATATATATATATATATATACAAATATAAATATAAAATGTATGTATGTATGTAATATCGTTAATAAGTATATATCCAGAACGAATTTTTCCATTGAGGCTGCGAATGCGGTCGGCGGCTCGATACTGGGTGGTTAAAAGAGAATGGGTGTTTCTCACCATTTGTTCACCAAGTTTGTACCGAGACTGTGTGTGAGAGTGTGATAGACAGATCCGAAGCGAGAGTGCGAGAGTGTCGAGTGAACGTGTGAGGGAGAGACATATATGTGAGAGGGTGAAGAAGTGAAGAGAAGGTGTGACTTCTTTTGATATCTGCTCTTGCCATATCGCGCGACGATATTATAGGAAAAAGTAAAGAAAAATATTCGAAACATTGTAAATGTTGCCCACCGTTTGCCCCGGCGTTGTTCGCGTCATATATTGCTGGGGGATTCGTGGACGCATACTGTGCAATGTGCAGTTCTTCTTCTTCTTTTTTTTTTTTTTACCCTCGCCCAAGCGCCGTTCGTTGTGGCGAGGGTTGGGCGATTATTCGAATATGTCTTGACACACGACACGATTAAAGGAAGGAAAACACGTTGACGTACTCGCGCGTGCAAGTTCACCTGACACAGGACACACATGCGACACCTTTTTTCTTCTTTGTTTCAATAAAAGCAGATGCGCATTTTTACCTAAACGCTGATCTATGTCCCATATCCGATACTCCGACCACTGTACAGGATAACAGTCGTATTAATTATAGTCACGTTTCAGCCAAGATCTTCGCAGCTACTCTCCACGATTATAGCATCCCGTGAGTGCCTCTTCGTACATTATCCTTTTTCATATCGTCCTCGATAAAAAGCAGACGCGCACGGTAACGCGCAGAGAAGTTATTTATCGCGGAAAGGATCTCCAGTTGCAAACTTCGTCTTGATCGCAAAAAAGAAGCAGCCTCTATCGCTCCATCGTTCGTCCCGAATCGCTGCTCGCGCTTCTTATCACATCCTAATCTATACCGTGGCAAAATAAAGGAGGACTGTCGCGCACCGTGCATAGTCTCGACAAGTGAGACCGATTGTCCTACGAGCGTGCGAGATAGGGCGTGCGTCTCCTCTCGTTATACTTAACAGATCGGGCGTTCTTATGCGCGACACGCAGTCTCCCGTGCGCGGCGTGCATGTGCACGGAGGGGAGAGAGAGAGTGAGAGAATGAAAGAGAGAGGGGAGAAGAAGGACGCGTAGAAGGAAGAGAGGGTAGGAGGTGATTTTATGCGATCTTTCCGTCGCGCGAGCGGCACGTCTGAAAATACAGTAGCCAGAGGCAGGGTTAGCGACCGCTTGCATTCGCGAGTTTCCACCTCTGCTTCCCTCTCTCTCACTCTCATTCTCACTCTCTTTCTTACTCTCTCTGTTTCTGCGTTCGACTTCGACTTTGCCAGGCAGAATCTCGAATCTCGCGACTCGCTGTGTGGTCGGCGTCCGTTCGGCCACCGTCGAAGCGTTACGCGATAAATCAAGGCATTACGAGACAATGCCAGCTAGTCGGCTTAATTTATCGCCGGGCGGAGGCGACAAAAGAGGCGAGCGGCAGATTAGCTGCGAATTAAGCGTCGCCTCTTTATCCCGGTCGGGCGAGGATATTGGATGGGACCCTGGGTAGGATAGGTGAGATTGGACGGACCGCTGATGGAAGAGAAGCTCGCTTCAGATGGCGAGTGAAGGCTGTTTCGTCTGTGGAACGTCTGATGCACACTTGTCAGAAGCAGAAAGAAGGTGAGGAAACGTAAGGCTCGACAGGGTATGATGTACACCCCGTAAGTCACCGGGCACTCATGAAAAGATGTCTTTCATCCTTCGATGAAAAGGAAATATAATATTAACGTGACATTTTTTTGCAAAATAGAGCATACATGCTCAAAATATTGTGAACTTACAAGCGTTGTATTAATTTCATAAAATAAGTGCCTTAGCAATAAGAAAATGCCCGAATTTAAATGTTAGTAGCTGGCCTGTGACTTACGGACGGGAGTGTCTATGTTTGAAATTATTGGAAACCCGTGAGGGAACCAGACAATAAACAATACAAGTATACAAGGTAAGCTTCTATTAACTGAAACTCAGCTTCACGTACTCGGCGAATATTTTCCAGCTTGACCCAACATTGAACGATGAATTTAAAAGGGCAGCGGCATCGATCCTTGGAATGATCGACAATCTGCAAGATCGCTGATCGAGAAACGAGTCGCGGGCTCGCTTACAAAGGACGCCAAGCGCGGCAGCCTAGACGAATTGGCATTCACGGCTCGGAGTCGTTCGAATCATCTGACATCTCGCCGATGAGCGAGGCGCCGTATTGGCGACGCGATTTCTATGCCCGGCACCGTTCCGGCCCCGGCATGCATTATTCCGTGCCTTCTCTATGCGGACGAGGGCCCCTCGGCGAGAAATCAAATTAAACCGAGGCGAATCGTCGCCTCCTCGCTCGGCGTGTGTTCATCCGCGTTCGCTTCCGTTCGCTTCCACGGCGCGAAAGACAGCCGGCCGAGATAAGGGGTGGGGGGGAACAATGTTTTTAAGGACGTGAATTACACGGCACGCGCTGGTAAATCAAGGAACGAAGGCCTCATCCTGCCGCGGGAACCATACATTACTCGAGATGCCTGCCTGCGAGCCTGGCCTGCTCGCCTGCCTGTCCAACGCTATACTCTTGATTAAAAAGGAACAAGACCGGGGTTCTTATCACTGTCACATCGCCAGGGAAGGGCCATGCCTCATTTTTCCTCTACGTTGCCGTAGATCATTGCCGGAGATCTTTATGTTCGCGGGGGTGGCTAATGTGCGAGGAGTCGGATGATGAGACAGAGGAATCATGAGGATTATGGCGTGAAATCAATATGGAGATGAGAAAGGAGGTAAGAATTAGTGAGAATAGGTGTACTGTTGCAAAGACTTGGAAATGGAATAAGCACGGTTGAGCAATTAATCCTGGTTGATAAGGAAGAGTTGGAGGTAAGAGGAGGATAGTGGAAGAGGTCGGAAACGGGAGGGAGAGAGATTGAAAGAAGAAACGGATCGCAAGATCGGACCATAATCCGGGCTCGCCGACTCGAGCAGAGAAGATAGAAGGAAGAAGGACGATATTACAGGGTGAGACTATCGCTCCCGGCCGGGATTACAATGCGCATTATTAGCGGATACCGTTTCGCGCTTCGCCGACTCGCTTAGAGCGTCAGCATCGGCCGATTCCCTTATCTCGCGCCACTTTTTTCGCCACTCGCACGGCGAAACATTATATTCCTCCTTCAATCTGAAGCTCGATCTGCCCGGCTTAACGCTCGCTAACGAACCTAGGGATACTCAAGGCCGCGGGGCACGCCCCGGATTTTAGGCGATCGAACAGTTCCCCCGACTCGCACAGGATGAACAAGCTTTCAACTTCTTTGGAACGACTTTCAACTTCTATTTCTTTGGTCGAAGAAACTGACATGCTTCGGCGCGAAGAAAATCGAAGTCTACCTCGATGCGAGTCTATCCGTCGATCTTCGGCGAGCGATCAGCATTCCCACTTCGTGCCTCCCCCCCTCCCGCCATCCGAGGCACGTCTCGCGGATGTTGTCTTTCAGTGGGATCCTCGTAAAAATCTCGACCATCTGCCGCGGTGTCCTGAACTCCCGCTTAGCAGCGTAGGATCGGCGTTAAAAGTGGCGTCGGTTAACTGTCTCGGGGAGAGAGGCGGTCGTCCAATCCGCTGAATCGGACTCAGGCGCGGAATGGCGCACCTGTGAGCCTCGCTTTATCGTCCTGAGGTCCCCTCTCCTCACCCCCCTACCCCCTTGTGCCTCGCTGAAATCTGAAAGGGAACAGAAAGCAGCGGGGTGGCTTTATAGCGCGCGACCGCGAGGATGCGAGGCTTCCTGTTGTTACGCGCGCGTGATTCATTAATTTTTACCTAAAAAGAGAACGCCTCGCCGGGCGGCCACGGCGACCGGCATGAAAGTGTTCCGTAATTGCGTCGTTTGCCCTACCCGAGCGCACTGTTATTAATACTAATTAACGGGCGGCCGCGGCGGCCCCCGGCGCACGCTCGAACGGGAAGCCGCGATTCTCGGCCTAGGCGAGCCGACGACGGGCAAATCGTTTTATCGCTTTCGATAAGTGCCGCGAAATTGTTAGGGAGGCTCGTAATGATCGTGAGGAGATTTGCGGGATTTTACAGGAGGCCGCGGTTTAAGGAGTAATTGATATGAGAATGGGTGGGCAAATGTTCTGGATGTTGGTTGTTGTTCGAAGCCGATTCTGGTCGTGAAAGATTTTTAAACGGATTCGTGATGATCGTGAGGAGATTTTTAGACGGATTCGTAACGATCGTGAGGAGATTTGTGGAATTTTACAAGAGACCGCGGTTTAAGGAGTAATTGATAGGAGAATGGGTGGGCAAATGTTTCTGGACGTTGGTTGTTGTTCGAAGCCGATTCTGCTCGTGAAAGATTTTTAAACGGATTCGTGATGATCGTGAGGAGATTTTTAGACGGATTCGTAACGATCGTGAGGAGATTTGCGGGATTTTACAGGAGACCGCGGTTTAAGGAGTAATTGATAGGAGAATGGGTGGGCAAATGTTTCTGGACGTTGGTTGTTGTTCGAAGCCGATTCTGCTTGTGAAAGATTTTTAAACGGATTCGTGATGATCGTGAGGAGATTTTTAGACGGATTCCTAATGATTGTAAGGAAAGCAGGATTCACAGATCATTGCGGTTTCCATAGAATCGATGACAAATTCTAGCTATCGACTATGCTGATACCGCTCTCTCTCTTTCGACAAAACTAAGAACCTATTCATTGAATGTAAAATAAGGTTGCAACAACCGGTTATTGACCGTCAGTGATAGATGTATAATAATGGGTTTTTGGCGAATTCAGTCAGTGTTTTCCAAATATCTACTACAATTCGATGATTTTAACTGTAAACCAGTAAATTCAAGTGATTGAAGTTACTAATGTTGAAAGAATACGAAAAGAATTTTATAAAAAGTTGCAAAAAGTTACAGAAAGAAAATTAGTATATATAAGTCTCCTATTTTGGGAGATTTTTGGGGAAACCCATTATTATAAAATCTATTCATGGAATTCGACAGTATCTGCAAAGAATTCCAATGGTATCGAAATTCAGGATTTTCACCGATTCCTACGCTACTTCCGCATAGCCGATAACAAAACCCGTACAAAATAAAGTCATCCCATTCCACCGACTACCCGAAGCTCATTATCCCGGACAATTAGTCTCCGAGCATGCGCCGTTTCCTGAACTATTAGCGCCGCTAGCGGATTATTTTCGCGCGGCTAATGGTCCGTCACCGGCCATTTTCATGGCGCTGGGGGACATGGAAAACGCAGTGTTCGCGGAACGCGGAGGCCCAGCAGGCATGTGGAAAGTGCATACTGTTGTACCATCCTCATTCTGGCTGGGGTCGTTCGCTAAGTCAAAGGCGACGGGGACGAACCTGCTGACGACTCGCAGTATCACTATTTCAGGCGAGATCAAACGCGGCCGGATTTGCCTGCCCATTGGCATCCCGCTTGGGGGAGGAATGAGAGGAGCGGAGAAAAAGAAGAGGGAAGGGTGAGTGGAAGAGGGTATCGCTCGAGGAATGGGCCTGGCTTTGAGGCAGGAGAAAACGTTTTTTTAATAACATCCACAGCTCGGCGACATTGTGAAGCATGATAAAGAATGTAGAAAGTGTAATCGTGAGATTTGGTGGCGGTTATTTTTGGATCTTGGCGGACGTTGGTCTCGCGAAGTGGGAAAAATAGAGACAGTATTTTTGAGGGCTGGTTCGTTTTTTACTTAATGGCTTTCGGAGAGGGTTAGGGGTTGTTTTTGAATTATCGTTTCGTTATGCTGGGTAGGATGGATTGGTGGGTGGAACTGGCGTGATGGATGAAGGGGGTGGGAACGGGTGAGGAAATTGAAGTAGGAAGACGCGTTGATCAGTCTTGCTAAGTCATTAGAGAAGCGGAGAGAAGAAGAGAGAAGAGGAGAGAAGAGGAGAGAGGCGTCGAAGGCGACAATTAAAAGCGAGTCAGGAAGCAGAATTAACGAGTTCATTTGAGCCGAGCACGCGTCTTCCGTACAAAGTCCCTTGAGAATTCCGAGCCCTTCGGAATCTGAGGGAATCTCGGCACTCGGCGAAATCAAACGAGGATAGCGCAGCTTTTATCCACGGACCTCGGCCTCGTTCAGAATTCCAGGCGTTGTTCGACGTCTCGGTGAGATCCTGAAGAGAACGCAGGTATTCGCAGTCTCATCGAAACCTCCGGCAATTCGACTGAAACATTTCAAAACGTGGATACGTATAACTGGTCTGGAAGCCACATTCTCTTAGTACCGATAAATTCTTAAAGTAATAATTATTCCAATAATTGTGGTATTTCACGTACTGTACATATCATTAACTTGAAGCTGCATCTGCAACGGCGCAGTTAGCGGTATTTACTTTATAGAGGAAATCTCAATAGTAAATGCTGAACTTTTTTCTACTTTCTGTCTCCTGGAATAGTATCTCGGCTCAGAAGCCGGAACGGGGCAGAAACTTTCGAACCGATCGATTATTCATCAGATGCCGATTCTCGCGGGACAATCTCGCCAGTTTCCGAGAAAGAGAAAATCTATCGGCCGGCCGGCGTGAAAGTTGGACGAATGAAAATTCAGAAGGGATCGTAGTCGTGGCATGCTTGCAACGGAAGTCGATTAAGTGTCGATGCAACGCAGATGAAGCTTTTTTGCTCGCCCTCGGCGCAGCCAATAGCGAAACCTAGTCACGCAGAAGCGAAGCGTCTCATTACGAGCCAGTTGAAAGGGATTTTAATTGGGCCGATCGGCTAATGGGAAAATTACGATCGAGGCAGGGTGCATCGATCCGATCGATGCTTTCTATCGCCGCCAATTGTCGGCGGGAGGCATTCGCGGAATTTCATGGTAATTGCAAATTAATACGAGGCGTGCAATTTCTCTCCAACTATCGCAAAAAAAAATCTTTAAAGCGAATAAAGGGCGAACCGTTCAACTCCGGTAATCGAAAATGGGCAATAGTAAGTACATTTCCGATTTTATTAATGGAAAATTAAATGAATATTATCTAGTGCACTTTAAACCGATTCACTGATAATCCTGCGACTGTTTCTTCAGATAATATTATTTTCGAATATAATATCGGGAATCGAAAATAATATCAGGTTTGGCAAGACACTATTTTCGCATTTCAAGCATAGCGTTCACGTTTACGCGGGTAAAACCCAATCGTTTTCTAAGCGAAAAATTATCAATTTTCCAGAAAAATGTGCAAAACACATTGCTGATTAAATTTTATTCTCCGTGACAGAAATGAGTTTTATTTCGCGCAACAAGACCGAAATTACTTCCTCGCCAAGCTGATAGCTGGGAACGATGAGCGATTCGCGTCTGGCGCGACGTGCGAGGGGTTCTTCAAAACGAATGCGTTCGGGTCGCGAACGTTACGTTAGAGTCGCGACGGGTCGCGCGGATGAAGTATGGCGCTAAACGAGAAGTGACGTGCATAAAGGGAGGGCGAGAGTGGCAAGGACACTCGTCGGCGGGAAAAAAATGAATCCTGACGGTCACGGTCGGCGGACGGCCAAGGAGAGGAAGAAGGGCACGAGCGACGAGTTTTGACGACGACGGACGAGACGACACGTGTGCGAGTCCGGCGCGACCCTCCGACAGTGTTTGTCGAGGAAAAAAGGGAAGAAGAGGAGGGGGGCGAGGCAGGAGCAAAAAGAGAGCGGCGAACACGAGAGACGGTGGGGGGAGGCGGAAGGACGGGAAGAAGCGTGGAATCGACTTCCTCGAGAGGAACAACCGGAATCCGCCTCTTTATCGGAATCTCGAGGAGGGAAAAACAATCTGGCGGAGATCCTCGAGATCCTCGAGATCGACTCACGAAGGACGCCGAGACTCTCGGGGAGTCGTTGGGAGGGTGATGAACGATTTTCGGATTTTCGCTCGCTCGGGTCAGAGTGCATTCTCGAGTACTCGGGCTGCATTCTCGATCCATTCTCGAGTGGCAAGGCGCACGCTCGCCAAATACGGACAGGACCTCTGGCCGTGTAATCCTATCAGTGTCAAGGTATCGCTTCTACTGTTATATTCTCATCTGCATATAATAGGGGTTTAAAAAAACTAGGGCAGGATCCGCTGGCATAACCCTACTAATGATTCCGTCACTGGATCCAGGATGAAAAGACACCATTTTTTGAATCTTCCCTTTCAAGTCTCATTTGACTCTCATTCGATTCTCATTCTGACGTCTCATCAGAATTCATCTCGCTCTCGTAATTCTTTCGCATTCGGCCTGATCGTACGCTCTCCTTCGAAATTTCAACATTTCATCCCGTCCGCCCCGCTCGAACGTTCAGATCTGATTACGCGGACAGGCTCGCAGGAGCGAAATTACGATCCTGGCGGCAGTGAGAGGCAGCTGGGCTTGATTCATGGACAGAACGGTATAGCCGGCGGATCGGAGCGCGAGGCAGCGCATGAAACCCGACGATTATTCGACTCACGCAGCGCAATGAAACGCGCTCTTTGCAGCTTCTGGCCGCATCGCTCATTATATCCCGCTGACAAGGCTCATCTCGGATCGTTAGGCGGATTTTCAGCTTGCATTCTCGAAGACCTCCCCTCCCTCAGCCATCCGCGCGCGCGCGCGCGCGAGCGCACTCTCATTAGCGACGTTTGTCAGTCACCTCCAGCCTCCTTTTCCGAAACGGCTCGTCTTGCTTCATTTTCCCGCGGACTATTCTCGTTTCCCTCATTATCCTAGCCGGGGCCAGGCTACCGGAGGAGGCTGAATGCCGAACGACGCCGAGAAGACCAAAGGACTAGAAGGCGAGGAACAAGGCGCGCTCTTGCGCGGCCAGGAGCGTTTATTTGCGCGACTCGCTCGCGCGCACAATGAGAATTTGCACGTGAAAGGGAGGATCTCGAGGCACGCGTCTCCCTGGCACTCAAAATAGTGTGACTGTGAACGTCCCCGAGGCAGCTGATATTAGAATGCTAATGCATGCGGGACGATGATCGTCTCTTGAAGTTCTCGGAATTTTTGGCACGGAGGGGTGAGCGTGGGGGAAATCAAAGGGAGCTTTCCGGGGGAGTCGGGAGGAAATTATTTTGACACCCGATTGAGAGTCTATCCCTTTCGTGGTGAGGTTGCTGGTTGCGTCGGTGGATTCGGAGGATTCTGCTGGTGTTCAGGAGGAACGGAAAGAGAAACAACCGTTGGGTGGAGAAAGTAGGGTCCTTCCGAGAAGCTTCGGCGATGGGCTAAATTCAAAGCTGAAGAGCAGACGGGGGGGTGGCATCGTCAAATGTCGTAGACAAACCGTCTAGTGTTGCGACTCGAGACATTAAACGTCGCTTCCTCCGCGCCGGATTGCGAAACGGGACGGTCTGTTTGTCGGGAGTTCGCTACGGGATGTCGTATGTCACATACCATATTTCGGGAGTTAGCTGACGGATTTCTTCGGTTAGTATCGGCTCGCTCTCGCGACGAACGTATTTCGTCTGCTACACAATTCTCAGACTTGTCAAGTGATACATTTCTTCAATTAATACTGACCGATCGTATACACTTGACTTCTTAGCAGAAAAATGAGACGGTTCTACGTGAAACTTGTTTCTAGGCTTCAAACTTGTATCCTCTGCACATTATTATAGTATTACATGAAACGTACATGTTTCCAAACTTTTCAAGTCGATGTAGTCTTTTTCCCAGATACAGAACAGCCATAGATTTTCCTGTGTAAGCAAAATATAAAGTTTTAGGAATAAAGCAAATGATGGATTAATTAACGATAAATTTTGCTGTGTAAGCAAAATAGAGAAAATCTTAGGAATAAAGCAAACAGTGGACTAATTAACGATTGGTAGGAACAAGGCGGAGCTATTCGAAGAATCAGGCAAACTCCGTAGGAAAACATCGAGCCGAAGGAAAAGTGACGCACGCGAATGCGAGGAACGTCCACGTGGGTGTCACGAAATCTGCCCTCGTTACTTTCACAGTGGTCTCATTATAGACCCAGGCCGTTCGGAGCGCAGGTGCACGACTCGCGCGCGCGCGCGCGCGGAAAAGGCTCGTAGAAAACGATCACCACGCAAAAATGGGACCTTAAGCTCGTCACACACTCGGAACAAGCGAGCCCTTTCAGAGTACACATCCTCTGAAAGGCGGCAAACATCCTCGAAATACCGGCGAGAAACCGCGTAGTCCAATAATTATGCCTTAAATATATGAATAACAAAAGTCGCCGGTCGACTCCTGCCCTGTTCTATTACCGTCTTGGTTCTCGTAGGCTACCGACCGCGAGACCGAAAAGTTCGAACTGTATGACGGTCTTAAGACGAGGGTGCTGCCACGTGCACGGTGATTTACGCCCAGCGTGAATTTAGACGCGCGGACCTGCCCCATGCCCGGACTTTTAATGCCGTGCGTGACCGCTGTCACGGTAAATTTCCGAGCGAAATAATGCCAATTTTTTTACACGCGCATTTCTTAACCGAGAGGACGACGAAGGAACCTGAGGGAAGCCCATCGAGTGACAGAACTGACCGAGAAGGGTGCATTTTTTTTCCACACCCGGCACGTAACGTGCGCGTAATCTCGGGCAAGATCGAGAGTGGTCCCAAAAAATGAATCTCGGCCGCGATCGTTTCGAGTATTTCGGTTCGTTCTATTCTCAGAGAACTCGGATCCGAAAATAACTAATCGCGACTCGGCACACGGTCACGTCAACCTCAGTTTGCTTCCCCTCGATAGAGCACCCATAACAGAAAGTGTGTGAGAGTGAGAGAGAGAGAGAGAGAGAGAAGTGGGCTAGTAAAATGAATTTTATGCAAATGAAATTTTCTCCGCCACTTCAATCGCCCAATGTGCCGCTGACTCATGGCAGAGCTCATGGCAGAACTCACGTTCGAGACTGGCGAATTTCTTCGTATATCACCTCCGACAGCTCGATCTCGATCCCGGAGGAGAGAATGGCGTGTCACGATGTCGTAAATGCGGCGGACGAGGTAAAGAATAATCGCGGAAGTCGGGGGTACCAGCCGTGACTTAGACAACTGCCATAAGGAAACCATGACAATGCGATATGACGATTGAGTGGAGCGTGGAATTAGAGATAACGAGGGTAGAGTGAAAAACGTCTATTGTCAGCTATCGATTGAGGTAGCAAATCATGTTCAGGGTTGATTGCTGATCTCAGTCATGTGCAACACACCCAAGCTAATCCTACCATAAATATTGCTAAAGTACGCAAAAAAAAAAATGAGAATGTCTTGTCTCATTACATTGAAAGGAATTTGATCTTAACGTTCCAACATCGTCAGCTGACTGTCGCACCAAACAATGTTCAAGTTTCATTGTACGGTCGGCGAAGAAAAATGTGAAAAATGTAAACGCTCTTGTTCGGGATCCCACGAACACTCGGTAGGAATCTGATCTTGACCAGATCGTTCAGTCGAAACAAGGTGCAGTCAGCGCATCGGGGTTCATCACGCGGGATGCTGAAGAAGGCCTTGTCGAACGGCGGGTGACCAATGAGACCTCGGATCGGAAAACAAGGAGCGCGCATGTCTGGCGTCCGTGTCATTGTCAGTAGGAGTCGGCTGAGGCCCTTATTGCCGCCATTAGCCCTTAATGCCTCCGGCAGATGTACCTACCGATCTCCGGGAGCAATTCACCGCCTCTCGGACGTTCCACGAACATGCCTTCTCGTTAGGAGGCAAACGATATCGTATAGCGGCGTAGATCCGACCGATTAAAGGCGGACTCGGACTTCTCGGCCAGAAAGTGTCCTTATCCGATCGTCGTACGGCCGTCAGGACAATGGGGCCGTCGGACGATGGGAGCGATTTCGGTCGATCAGATTCTGAGAGTACCGAAATAAGAGAGTACTTCATAAGCCATGCGCAATGCCGCGGATAGAGAAAGAGGGATTGGCAAGAAGGACGCACGAGGAGAGAAGATAGAGATTCGCAGGTAGAAGATTATTCTCGCAAGATGTTAGCAGCTTGACGCGTCCAGCACAGTGTATTCGAACCAGTTGCGGTGGAATTAATTAATCCGACATATCCTTATCGTCCGTTCCCTGACACCGACATACGCCGTTTCGAGCCTAGAGTACCCTTGGCCAGCGAGTGGGAGAGGCCTTAGTACGTTATCCCGCCATCTACAAGCGAGTGCTTGGACAGTGTCAGTCCCACGGACAAGTTCGCCCTTCTCGTTTCCACCCGCGAATTCTACGTTTCGTGCTCCTTTTGCGATTCCACCTTCGCCGGCAGATTGTGGGTGTCTGCGAGTTTACGGCCGACGTCTTCAGGTGTACCCTTTACGGCCTCACCATGGGAGGATGTAGCTTCGGATGGCTGTAACGCCCGACGTTGATAGCGGATAGGCGACAATGTGGGTAATAACGTTGTAAGCTGCACGGTTATGAAAAGAACGAATGTGCGCGGCGGACGGTACGGTCGTAAGAATTATGCTCGACATGTCATTGCCGAAGAGGCTGGGAATACAATGTGAGCGGTTTCGCACCGCGTTATTTCCGTTCGCGGATCGTCGATCGAAGAATACTCGAGCGAGAGGCCGCGAATGCCGCCGACCCGAATTCCCAGACACGCGACAATAATAATCTGTCGATTTTGTGCTTCGGACGTGCTCGTGGCCTGGCAGAGTCAATGAACTGTTCGCGTTATTACGCGTTTCCATCTTTACTTAAGCGATCAAGTATAGCAAGCTAAAAGGAAGTAGAACTTGCGGGTCCCTCGAATAAATGATCAAAAATTGTTCGTCAGTTCCTCACCGTTCCTTTTCCTACAACCTTTGAATGTCAGATGCGTCTTAATTAATTAGTGCGACGCTTCCGTATTTTCATCCTCAGCTTCCTCAGCTCGTATATTAATTAATTTATATATAATATAATACAAGTACTTAATTCATTCACTGGAATCAATGGCAGCATGGAACCGCAAGTTCTGATACTTCTTCAGCCTGCTATACTTAATTATTATTTAATTAAAATTAAAAATATCAGCACCTGACCGTTCCTTTTCCTACAACCTTTGAACGTCAGACGCGCCTTAATTAATCAGTGCGACGCTTCCGTATTTTCATCCTCAGCTTCCTCAGCTCTTAGCCGAACCTCTGCCAGGCATCTCGGCGGCCAGAAGGGAACGAGGAGGCTGAAGAGGCGTCGGGCCGAGGCAGAAGCGTCGGAAAGAACAACAGGGACTAATGTGCGGCCACCTTAATCCGAAATAGACGAAACGGTGCGCGACCGCGTCTCTGTCTCGGGCGTTCTCCTCCTTTTGCTCGGCCGCGAGCTCGCGCAGGCCTCTAAGGCCTCTAAATGCGGCCTGCCACTGTCCTCGCGCGTCGGTGTTGCGTGTTCTGGTGTGTGTCATCGTCTGGCCACGCCGCACGCCCTCGCCCCGTGACAACGGACGCAGAATGCGCGTAACAAACGGGGGAGAGTCGTTTTGCGCGCGCGCGCGCGCGGCGCAACAAATCTCGCCTGAGCAAAAGAGCGAAAAAGAGGGAAAAAGAGCGGCTAAAGAGTGCAACAAGGAGTGGACTCTCACAGTACACCGGTGCCAGTGGAAGACGAGCACGGGAGTGCTCGGGCACTCGTGACCGACGAGGGAAATGGACCCTTCACCGGGACTATCGTTTGCACGTGCTTTCGGGATCCGCGGACTGGCAGATATATTCGGCCGATCCGACCAACGACGTCTGTTGGCTAGCTTTTGTTGGACGGCCTCGGGGAAGTGGACAATGTTGAAAGTTGATGGCGAAGAATATGTGAACTTTGGGGTAAAATGGATTGTATTAATTAGTTGAGACGAAATAAAATATTCCCTCCGGTCTAAAGCAGATTCCCGACTAACTCAGTAGGGCATGACTAACCCATTAGCTTTCACGATCCCCATTTGTTTTTGGAATTTATATAATTTTACTGTTACACAACCTTTTGTGCATGTATATACCTTCTCCGGCAAAGAATTAAACAAAAAATTTGGCAGTTAAGGGGTTAAGAAAGAAGTTGTAGTTATGAAATTAGAGTACGGATTAATTTCTATTTAGAAGAGTTATTAAAAAATCATCGTATACGATTGCATCGTTTTTCTTTGCTTTACCGAGCTGGTGGTTACGATTGCTCCGGGTTGAATCGGATCTACAGATAGTAGCCTGCAATTCGAAGTTCCTTCACCCGAGATCGTATCGTACCTGAGCCGAGTGTTTGCACGCCGATTGTGCCTGATTCTCGCCTTGCTGCCCAACCGTCAATCAGCTTCTATTTCCCTCGGCGGAGCCGTTCTCGGTGTTTGACCAGCATCCCGGCGGAACAGATTTTTGCCGGCGATGATCGCGGAGTAAATCGTCGGCGAAGAGGTTGAGACTCTTGCGACGGGGTAAATGAAGCGTGCCTTGCACGGCAGTTTGCAACTTTTCAGCCGAGCGCTCCTTCGACGATGCATTCGCGATGCATTCGCGATGCACATAAACGGGAGATGAGCGAAGGATGCTGCCTACCATGCTACCTTCATAGTGCCTACCATAGTGCCTACCATAGAGCCTATGATAGTGCCTATCATAGTGGCCTGCCATAGTGCCTATCACAGTGTGCCTTCCGCTCACGTTTCGCGGGAAAGCGGCGATGAACTCACCTAAGTTTCGCGCGGCTCGAACAGATGTTGCGCCAAAAATTCTCGAGCGCGCAGACGCAGGCAGGCATCATAAGCACAGTGCCCAGTCTCTTTCGTTCTCCGTCCGTTACTCGATTCTCCTTCGACTCGCACTCCACTGCCGACGATGATACGCAAATAGAATCAACCGGAGGAGACGTCCAACTGTCTGGTGCACTTGCAAAAATAGGATTGTGTCTCGTTCGTCGCTTGTCCGTTACGTGGCCACGGTTTCTGGTGGGATTCGCGCTTGAGGGAAGGCTGTCTCGACGAAGAATTAAGGAAATACGGTAGATCAAAGGCTCGGTAGAAGCTAAAGACTTGATTAGCAGAAGCATTAAAAATTGACACATCGAGTGTAGAGCGTCCAAGACCGGATGAAGCAGGTTAAGAGATACAATGTTGAGATTCGAAAGATCGTTAGATTGCAACGTAGCAGTAGGTAGACGTATCGGAAGATCCGGAGGAATGAAGGTGTCAGTTCAAATTTGTACCGCCGTATTCTTTTCAGATCTCGGGTACACTTCGATGGCATCGGGCGTTGGATGCAATCGGCGCGATTAAAAAATGAGACTCTCGCGATCCGCTCTCTGCCTTCTGCCATTCCACTCTCCTTCGCTTCCTCCTTCAAGGGCTGTACTTAGCCGCCTCTCCCTTCGAGTCCGACGCGAGAGCGCTGGACGTGCCTCCTGGCGCGGAGTGGGTATGCAAATGAGGGCAGGGCGAATTTAAATAATTCAATGTTGATACGAGCACTCAATTCAGGACGTCGTGAATAATTTTCCGCGGCCGGCGGACGATCGGGTCCCTCGCAGGATCCTTCTCGCCTCCTCGTCCTGCTCGGGGATGCCCGACTAATCGTCCTCTCGACGTTCGTGGCGAGATACTGCCGATCTTTAATAATGGCATTCGGGCGACACGACGTGCGAACTGCCGACGATTTGTAACGGGAAATGGCTCCGGCGACGATCGGTACGCCGAAAGGTGATTTAATTTGTGGCCGGCATTAGGACCGGTCAATTTGCAGTATCGACAGTTTCATCGTCGATGTTATACATCGTATACCTTGTATTGGGGATGAGTGAAAAGATCTGTGTGAAAATGAAAGGAAATTGGTTTGACTATTTTGCTATGTTGACAAGGAAGAAAATTAGTTTTTCATAATTTACGGTCCGTTTGTTATTATGAGCGGATGGAATAATGAATTCCATTATTGATAGAAGGTTTATAAAATCTATTGCAATTTCGAATTTATCTGTTATGATAATCACTTTCCGTCAAACTTTAATTCTTTAAATTCTCTTTACCAATTTATTTAATTGAGACAAAATAGCGGTGTAAGCAACGCCTACACTAAAGATATACAAAATTCCATTCTTTGCTATTAGTCAAACGTGATTAACCGAAAGTAGTGTAAAGTTGTACTGAGGCGTTAAAAGGGACGTCCGTCGTCCACGAAAAATCCGAAAAGATCCTAATCTTTCCCGAGGCCCAAAAGCGGCGTTTAGCCGAAAGTGGAGCGCGAAAAGTTGGTAGCCGACTAGGGAAGAGGTCGGGATCGAGGACGAGTAACGAGGGCAGGCAATAAACGCCAGCGGCGCGTCGAAGGGCCGTCTCGTTTACAGGCCGAAGGCAAACACAGACGACAAAAAAGCCAGCTCAGGCCAGCGCTCGTAAAGAGTATCCCGACTGCATCTGGCGGCGAGCGCAGGAGGCGCAACGGACGGGGGCAGGGGCAAAAAAAAGGTCGCGAGAGTTTCGCAAGGGAAGCAAGGAGAGATCGCGCTGCCGCGATTTATCGATACCTACTCTCAACCTCCTGGCTTTTTGCCTGCCCTTCCGAGTCGCGCGGAAGAGTCGGACAATGTTCGTTAGGGACTTACATGGCGCCCGGATCCTCTCAACCCCTCCCACCTCATCCTCCTACCTTCTTCTTACCTACGAGCGCGAGCTCCACGCTTCTTTCCTACGACGCTAACAGTTTTTCCCGAGGAAAAAAGGTTCCTCGGCTCGCTGAATAATGCAGATTACGCCTGCCGCTGAACTCACCCGCAAAAAGCGTACTCTCGCGGACCTGATGGGATGCCTTATTGATGAGCGAGGATAATTGGGAATTTACGGCGGGTCGATCCTGAGACGAACGGTAGTAATTGATGATGGTACTGGAAGCAAACTTGTCATAACTGGGCGAGCGGTACAAATAGAGTCGAGGCCTGAAGATCGAATCATACTCTGGCGAGGACTTCAGGTGGACTTCGGGGCCGAAGGATGTCGCGATCAGGACGGCAGGAGCGACAGGCAGGTACATTGTTGTTCTTCGAAACAGGTTGCCGCTTAATTACAGGCGCCAAGCGGATGCCGACGGTGTCGGAGTCAAAAGTGGCCGGCGAGAATCTCGGGATAATGCATCGATTGCACGCAACTTAATCGGCCGACGAACGATGTATCCGTCAATTCAGCGTTCCCATCGACACGTAACACGTGAACTGGCACGCGCGTACACGCGTGAGCACACGCGCGCGCGCGCGCCCGCTCGCATGTAACGCAATCCGCGTCCCGGGCTACCGTGCGCTCAATTACGAGAGATTAAACGCTCTAACTGGATCCTGATTGTGCTCTTGGATCCGTTATCGGCGATAGATACCGGGCGCGAGTTTCGACGATCGATCATCGGTTTCTTAACGAGCGCGATCACGGTAGCGGAACCCTCATTCGAGCCGACGCGAGCTAATCTAATTTCGCGATTAGACGCGTGTTGCTCTAATCGGATACGCCGGTAAAATGGGAGAAAAAGGATGGTGGAAAGGAGAAAGGGGGAAATGAAGGAAATGGCGGACCAGCGTAAGCCTTCGAAAGATCGAGACTTTGAGGCTGGCCGCGTAATGAGAAACGGGCGAAAATCGTTCGACCGGGGGTATGATACGAAAATAAAGTGCGTGGGCGTTATCTTAGCTAGGTCGGCCGATCCATCATTCGCCGGCGAGGCTAATGAACATATCGCGTATCGCGCATAATGCGTCCCGGAATCGGCCGCGAGCGCGGTAGTCGGACGTTTAATTATATCTTTTATTAGGCCCAACAGGATTCGAGAATCGGGGACGACTTTTGAATCGCGGAGTATGTGGATGGGGAGGAGGCCACGTGGGAGAGCCGCTTTGACATATCTCCTGCATATTAAAGCTGGCAGTCGCTCGCAATTTCCTGCTTCGAGCATCCTGTGCGGGAACTACACGCTTTAGGCAATGCTGAATTAATTCAATTGGTAGATTTTTGCCCCCTTCGATTAAATCGGTGGAAATAAATCTCACGCACCGGGCAAACTGATACGGTGCTCAGTAATCCGTGGTAAGGTATGGCAAATGTACACGGTGATCGCTGTACTTAGCGCGTGGTAACGTACGGTGCCACACGGTACGTACAAAACTGTATCTGCGTATGCAACGATCTGTATGTAACGATATGCGTATGTAACGATCCGCCTATGCAGCACACATTGACGTAGCAGCGTATAGCAACGTACAGCAACGTACAGCAACGTACAATCTCCAGCAACATTCAGCGACCGTTTAATATTAAAACCCGACTCGCCAGTCCTAACTGTAAATCCTATCGATCGCGAAGGATCATCGCTCGGCATTGACAGCACAATGCTTGAGAGGCTTCCTTCCGACGCGGAGTTCACACGTCTGGCCACTTCCTGGTGGCACGTATCGACGGGGATATCGACGGGATATCGCCGGCGTGGCATCGGTCGCGAGGAGTCGACCCTCTCGCCGAGCTTTAATCGACGCGCCATTATATCGGGCCGAATCAATATTCCGTGGAAATCGTGAGCGCCTTGTAAGCAATAGAATCACGTAGGTCAAGCGCCGTCGCTAATGCTTAAAGGCGATCGACAGGGACGCCCGGTCACGTGGAGGAGCACTTCCTGTTAATGCCCATCCGCTCGCCACCGTGTACTAACAAGCATAGTTATGTAGCAACAATCGGCCTGGGTCCCCAGGGCGGAGAGTAAGTGAGCCGCGCACGACGAATGGTCGGCCCCGGCGTATGTGTAACAGCGATAATCGTCGCAGCTCGCATGAGAACGTGCGTCAGACTGGCCCTCCGTGTCCCACTGGCGGGTAATAAACACTCGAAATGCAAGAATGGGAGCAGAGATGACGCGGGAGCGGAGAGCGAAGCGGAGAGTGGAGCGGAGTGGAGCGGAGTGGAGCGCTGCTTACCAAAGTGGACGATCGCGAAGGGGGGATGATAGTGGGTCGAGGGTGCAATTTGAATTTTCATTTGCCTCCCAATTTCTATTTTGTCGACAGATTAAGTGATTCAATTTTTAGAAATATAATTGTTGAGCTATTTGATACTTTAGAAATAGAGTTTGAATATAGCGGAATAGCTTTGTTTTTATTTTCGAGATTGATGATCAAGCCCGCCGAAAGTGTCCGTAGCACCGGAAATCGGCGTCGATCGCACGCGCCATTCTGCCAATTAGGCCGAACATCGTATTTACCCTGATCCGCTCGTGTTACGAGATCATTATACCCCGGTTACCTATAATTACAGCGCGAGGGGGTCGGTGCCAATCAGCGTGTCAGTAAAAATGAGCCGCGGCGCTGGGCGTCGGTTAACGAGCAGCCCAGCGTGACACGTTTTATGCCGGCGAGCGAAAATTAGCCGGCCAGCTCGAGCGTGGACGTTCGAGACGTGTCCGACACAGACATTGTAGCGTTGACTCAACCTGGCATGGCAGACCTGACCGTCGGTATCGACGACCATGCCAGAGGGAGGAAGAGGAGGGTAGAGGAGGGAGGGAAATGAAGCTGAATCCGAGATCCGTCGTAGCACGCGATCGTCGGCTCGCGCCGATAATTCGCCGTAATCACAGTAATTAGACGGGTAATTGCCGGGATTTGAGAATAAGACGACGCCATGGACGATCGGCCGATACTCGGTCACGAAAGTAAAAGTTAAGAGAACCGTGTCTAATGAGATGCCGGCGCGAGATCATTCGAGATCATTCGGGATCCGCTCGAGCGTGTCGCCAGGTGGAAGGCGGACGCCACCGAGTCTGAGAGATTCATGATCGTAAGTTGTCGACCTGCCCAGGTTCATTGTTCCGTTGTGAAACGGACGATGGGGACCCGTGACGAGAATCAGTCACGGTGGATCGGACGACCATTTGGCACGCGGCTCGGATAGGTGTCTCGAAAGGTTATCGTTGGAGTGTCACTTTCTCGGCATGATAGCTGGACAGCTAGGTAGGTAGGTAGGTAGATAGGTAGGTAGGTAGGTACGTGAATATGCGGTACTTTACAAGCATGCGATAGCCTGACAGGTTGGTTAATGGGAAATGTTCGATAGTACGTGCGTGAAACTTTGTATCCGACTGACGTGGCTGTTTCATTAAGACAAGTTTCGAACCAGGAGGGATAGGCGGATAGATCTGAAGGTTCGGCGAGGTAGCCGGCTCTTCCGTGGAGGTCGGATTTAATGAGAGTAATTGGCGCCGATATCGGCGGAATTAATTTTCGCCGAGTGAGATGGAAAGCTGTCGGGCGCGGTATCGACGAGTAATTAATAGATTCCGTCAGCGGATAAAAGGAACGCGATAAGAGTCTCGGCGCATGTAAGCCTCTACGTTCTACATTGCTCCGGCGAATAACTTTTAATTATTCCCCCGGCAATTCGGTTGCGCAACCGGCGCGCACTTAATTGTACCGATTGCCGGCTATCTCGGCAGAAAAATTAATTAACGTCGGTCACGCTGGATCATCTTCGCCGTCCTCCTTTTTTCGCCCGAGATGTCTGGCGATCGTGATAACGGCCGAACAACGCTCCGCCACAAATTATATCCTCGGCCAGAATCCTCGTATTTCATTCTAATCCCCGGCAATCTACCCGTGCCGCCAATCTTCTTATTAGAGCCTCGGTAGCAAACTTTTTTGCTACCGTCCCATCCTCCGCCGGCGCCAGAAACCGAGGGAGAGGCAACGGACTTCCGCGAGGGAAGAGTTTTCCGTCGGCAGGCAGAAGACGGTGGCCACGATGGAAAGCGATTAGCATCGACGGTCCCTTCATCAATCCTTCGTCAGGTGGACGTAAACGAACGGACGAACATCAATCCGTCTCCGGCCAGTTTCGCGCCGAAGCCTTTACCTCGCGCTAACTATCAATTACTCACGCCGAAGGTATAGAACGTATAGAGTGAAAAACGATCGGTGTCCTTCGCAGTCCTTTGACGGGCTCAAAGGGTGGAGTCCCGCGGAAGGGGTCTCCTGAATTTCATTCCCGGCTCCTGGCTCCGATTTGTCAGGCTGGCCGCAATCTGCGGACGCGCCATTTCGTTATTAAGTTCGAGCGGGCCCTTAACGAAAATCGATTAACGCCGATCGCCCGGAAGGACGACACTTGTTATCGACGCTAACAAACAGCTTTCAATTACGTCCCGACGGCAAGGATCTTTAATCTCGAGCCTCCAGCTTCCCCCTTTTTTCCTTTTGCGCCTTTTTTACGCCCTTTTTACGCCCTGCTCCTCGACGATCGGTTCCTCGACGCCAGCTATCGATCACGCGCAAGGAGAGGCGAGTATCGCGGGTACCTCGAGTGTGCCAGTGTGGGATCGAGAGGATCGAGATCACGTCGACGGCGATCCAGGAATGTATGTCAATCGGCGATTACCATCGACAGCGTCCGCTCGCTGGGTGTGCGACGCTTCCAACGTCGAATTGGGCACGGACAACTTGAGAATCAAGGACGGGGGTCCTGGATCCTTCGATCGGACGATCGAACACCCCGTCGAGTGCAATTTCGAGTGGGCTTTCTAAGATCGCAAATTGCAGACTGCTGTATCCCGGGAAGACTGTCATGTCCGACCACTGTGTATGTCGTATGGAACGTGTACAATCTTAAGAGCATGCCGTATATACTCTCGAATTCCACGTAAGGTGGAGTGGGGTAAAACCGACCCAGAAATTGTAAAGTTTAGTTCAAATTGATGTATTTTATATCTATTCCACTAAAACCTAATAATCTTAGTGTTTTTATTTAGCGCATGGTGTATTCCTTAGGTTGCATTAATTTGGATTAAAAATATCTTCTAAAACTTATAATTTTCTTAATAAATTTAAAACAGTGCTGCTAGGGCGGATTTGTTTCGGAACTGGGGCAAAAACGCCCAACCTGTTTAAAAATGATTGAATCTTATATCCTTATGTTATAGGGCAAAAGCGGAATTATTATTAGTAATACGAACTTTGTTGAACAAGTTAAATGGGGGAATCACAGAATACATGGCGGCCACCTATATTGAACACTATGCAAACCACTGAATACTAACCAAAGGAAGATTTCTACCTTACAGTTAGTACAATACAACGTATATTCGAATAACTAAGGGCCTAGCGCCGATTTGCCCCGTGCACGGATTTACTCCACTGCACCTTATTAATTTTTACCGTGATCGATGTAGCGTTTGTACAAAATAGACGAAAGTAAAATAAAGACCGCCTTTCCTGTGTAAGAAACTCTGATTATTTCGTTCCTCGTCCGTGCTTTTATTGATCGGCACGATGACGTCGGCGCGCGTTCGTCATTGGCCGGGCGTATCGATTAAAATTGACGTCGGAGCTCGATCACGCGGAAGGCAACACTTGTTATCGATGTTAACAAACCGCCTTCAATTACCGAGCCCCATGCCCGTCCTTCGGCGAGATCCTTAATCTCGGCTCGCCCCCTTCTCACGGCCACCGCCGACAAGGCTATCGATCACCGGCGGATCCATTGCGAGATATCGAATCGAGATATCGGAAGGGCCTCGATCGAAAAGTGCAGTCCTAATGAATAATGACCGCGGATGCGCGTGGCCTTGCTGGACAGTTCGTCCTGCAACTTTGTGCCTGCACTTCAGTTTCGTCCCTTTGGATCCAACGCGGGGCAGGATCGTTTGTCTCTCGCTGACGATCGCGCGCTCGATCATCCGCAACTTTGTCTCGGGATCATTTCGTTCCGTTCAATTGATCGTTCCGACGATACTTCTAAGCTGGCTCGTTTGTCACTAGCGGCGTAACTCGATGCTCTCGTCCTGTTACGATGGGGAAGGCTTATACTTATCGTTATGTGTTCATATGCGGTAGTAGGACCTGTACTCGATAGGAGTTTCTACGTGGAAACTGGTTGAGGATCGTTGGTCGAATCGGTTAACTTCAGGAAATGGAAAGCGGTGAAACGTAATACAAATACGGATAGAGTATAGAATAATATTAATTATATCAATTTTTCAGTCGGTTTACTGGGTTTTACGGTTTACTTACTTTTTTTGCTAACATTTTCTAGTAGGCTAGAAAATGTAGTTCGAGCATAAATAAATGTCAGTTATCGATGAAAGTACCAGACACAATAGACAGCAGAAGAGACACGGAAAATAAATTAATATAGAATATAAAAAATCAAGAGTCGACGCAATTTAAAACTAAAATTGGAAAAATCAATTTAACTGTTTTGGTCATTGTGTACCTCGTATATCTTTTATGTTCCTTCGAAATCGTTGCGAGAGTCAGCGTGTCGAGACAAGGACGATCTGATCGGATGAAATAATTGCACCCGAGGCAATTTCCTCCATCCTTTGTGCGGTGGTGCTCCGTCGCGAATGATAAAGTCGACACGCCCGGATGCAAATTTCGCCTCTATAATCCGGCCCGATGATACCGAGCCACCCGGTTAGCATACGCACGCGAATAAGTGCGCCAGATCGGCCCTCGCTTATTCTCGAATAATTAATATGTAAATGCCAGCGGCGAGAAATAGATTGCGTCGCGCCGCTAAGTAGCGTCGAAATAATATTCAGTTAGTCCTTCGCACTGGGCTGAAAATCGAGAACAGGTTCGGTACCGAGATCGGCGTCTCTTTTGCGCGTGGGAATCGCGAGCGCGCCGACAAGCTTAATTACGCGGATCGAAACGATCGGAGCAAAAATTTCGATCGCTCGCGTTCCTTAGCAAACAGTTCCGCCGTCCGATATCGTACGACAATTTTTATAACGTACGGAGGATGTACCCTTCATTAGTAATTATCCGTGCCGACTGCCGGGCAAAATGAAGTTTACTCGCCGTGCTATCTCGAGTTGTAATCTCTGCTGGCCGAGTGAGTTACTTTGTGCTCAGTGCATTAATTGATAAGGGCAATCTACCTGCGCGTTCTGTCTCGGTCTTAAATAAGTTCTCCTGCCTTCGTTTCCACTCTGTCAACTTGCTCCCCCCCCCCCCCCCCGCCCCCTGCTTCGATTCTAGAGAAGCGAATATCTATGGGAGAGCGAGCCTGATATCTTCGGTAACGAGGAGTGCCACTTTGTCGCGACGATAAAAGTGATAGCGGGGCCGGCAGTCGTTTTCACGAAAAAAAAAAGGGATACTAATTACCGAAGTCTCACGATCTAACGTCTCGGCGCGAAAGTGGAAGCTGTCCCGGCGAGTGGTCTCATTAACTTGACTCTAACGAACCTCATCAAAGTATTCCTTGGCAAGTGATTAGCGTAACGTCTGTATTCATAAAAAGCAATGTACGGTATTAACTTGATAAGACAATTCCATGAACATTCCAGCTCGCTTCAAAGTAACGTACAATGTTTCCACGGAACCTGCAAAACCTGCCAGCTTCCGCGAGCGTAATTTCCGTCATCCTTATCAAACAAGTCGGACCAAGAACCAAAACAAAATAGAACCCTAATAAGACGATAGCTCTAACGGTCTCTAACCTAATGCGCCCAGCCTCCCTAAGTCGAAGCGCAAAACTCAAAGGCCCGCCTAAACGTCCCGAAACGATTAATCGCCGATGATCGTTTTCTTCATCGCTTCCTTCTGCCTCGACTTTCTTCTCTCTTTCCCTTTCTATTCCTGGGGTCGGGCGTCGTGCGTGCACTCGCTAAGGTGACAGGTGCCGAGTGCTTCTATAAATTGCGGATCCGAAAGAAGGAGCGACTCCTGGAGCGAGAGAGACGACTCGCGGAATGAACCTGGCTATCTTTAGTCTGCAGGGGTTCGAACCCTCGACTCGCGTACGAGTACCGAGAGCACGTGCTGCACCCGGGCACAGCCCCTGCGGCCCTCCATTTGCTCTCCTTGCCGAGTATTTGCTCTCCTTGCCGAGTATTCGCTCCGCTTGCCGAGTATTCGCTCGTCCCGCGTGCGACGTGCCGATATACGTTGTGGGACGTTAACCCACAAACTCGTGTGGCGAACCTAGCATCGCGGAACGGAATTATCGCTTCGAATTCCCGTCGCTTCGTTGGTCTCAGTATTCGATTCGGAACGCTGATTTACGGGCCGCGTAATCAGCCACGCTGCCGTCCGGCGAATTTGGGTTATTCGAGAATTATGATTCGACGACGCCGCGGCGAGAGAGTCGTAAAATGGGATGCGGGCAATTAGAAGATCTCGGAATTATTGGGTTTCGGATGCGTTGGCTAAATAACGTCTTTATGAGAGGTGGGAGTGATATACGGGAAACCGTCGGAATTTGCACGTGGCTTCGATCAATTTCGAGAATCAATCGGCCGCTCAGTCGAAATGGCGAAACCGAGTCGCGGGTTATGTTTAGAATGTCGTTCCGGCCGAAGATTAATCTCCCGCTCGGCCGCTTACGACGATCGTCGCTACCCCTGCCACTTTTTGGATTTAGGATCGCGCACTTAGGGTGCCTAGAGGGCTCGCTGGAATGTTCAATTAAGCCGACAGTTACGACACACCTCGGTTCGTTGACTCTCCAAATGCATCCAATAAAATGGCATCTCAATTACATGCGCTCTAATAAAAAACAAAGGAAACATTGAACAAAAAAAAAATTCCTTTTTCCCTGCTAATATTGGGAGAAGGGTTCCAACGGGAAGTGAAATGAATCTGCGATTGTCCCGACGATACAATGTGGAACGTTAAAAGTTGATTTCTAGACTTACTGAATGTGAGCTGGGAGCCGTTGATGGATTTGCGCGGCTGGAACAAGATGGCTCAATGGGATCCACCTCTTTGGCACCGTTGGCCCGGGGTGGGTATCGCGTAGGTAAGTATATCGATTATGAATGAGCTTCCAGGTCCATTCAGCTTGAACGTGACCCAGCGCACCCAGCCTTGGTCCATCCTCTGCTCGTCTAGAGAGCCCGGTCACTTTCATTCTGTGACAGACGAGTTTTAGGCCGCGGTCGCGACTGGAATCTTCACTTGACCGCCTGAAACATAAATCACGTCGATCGATCAGCCCAAAATTGCAAAATCGAACAATCCACCTCTCCTTCCACGGCAAAGAATGTAAATCCACTTTATCGCGCTTGTTTCGTAATTCCAAATATAAATAACGTATCCTGCTTCGAAATCCAGTTAAATACCGGACAGGTAACGGTCTGACAAACGGCACGTTCCGCCGGCGTACTCCACCAGAGTTACTCTTCCGTCTTCCCAAATTCCAGCGCATTACCACCTCGAATATATCCGTGGCAGGCCGCAGAAGCCGGCGAACCACTGACGTCCGAAATCGATCGTAAATAAGAGTCGTAACCGCGACGAAAGGCTGAATGGTCTCGATTTACTCTCTCTCGGCACGAGGAGTCCGAGGAGGAGAGGTGCGCGAAGATTAACATCTACCTAACCGCGTGGACCAACCCTCTCTCACCCTCCATCATCTTCTCCCCCCCACCGACCCTCCCCTCCTGTTCCCCGAAACGTCCGTAGCAGGCAACTATTTCCAGACGCATTTAATTAATCTTGAACCAAAAACGTCGAGTGGAAAATGGCGGCCGGCCGGTCGGTTAAACGCGTAACTGGCCACCTGGCAGAAATAGCAAGCCGTGGAAACTCAGGCCACCCCTCCTGGCTCCCCTCCGCCTAACCTCACCCACCCTCCCGGTGCCGTTTGACGTTTTCTGCCGCTGGACGTCAGGAAGCGGCGAGCGAACGATGGTGGGAGAAATAAACGAGGTAAACTTGGCACCTGCCCATCGTGCTCAGTCTCTCCTTCTCGCTCTCGAGGATTTTCATCGCTCGATCGGCTCGATCTTTCGAGGCACGCGCGGCCGGAATCGATCGACGACCGCAGGTATCGTTGGACTTGACGAGCTTCTTTCGGCCCCGTCGGAAGCGATAAGCAGGGTTATGGGAGGTGCGGCCTTCTTTGGTCAATAAGTTGATTGAATCCTTGGGGGATAAGAAAATAAAAGGAATTTTTCGTGGAAAAAGTTATTACGGCTGTCATTTTTCTTTTGTCGGTTTATCTACGAGGAAGCGAATGCGTGATGGTATTGTGTTGGGTGGATGAGGCGCAAGTAAAAAATTGATGGAAATTGAAACTTTGCTTTACGATCGTCTCATTATTTTTTCTTCATGATATGACTAGTTTGTTCTGAATGACAGCTCGATACTGCAGTCGATCCACTAATTCCACTAAATCCCCAAAAAACTGGCCCTTATCAGAATCGTTCGAACAACCCTACGTTCCCTTCTCGAACACGGCCCCCTTCGATCCGTCCAGAATGAGACCGAACGACCCAGGCCTCTCTTGGCAAGCATCGAATCGATGAATTCCCTCATCCGGCCGCGATAATTTGCGTCCAGGCCCGACGATTTCTTAATCCGGCGGGTCAGCGGATATCCGAAAATTCTGATCCCTCGCTTTCCCGGCATCGGGCCGCTCGCCGAACGAATCCCTTCTAATAATAGAAGTCCCGCCGTGTTCCGCGGCGGCCGGCAGGACAGATTTATTCGCCACCGGGTACCGGAAATTCGATTCCGAAATACACGCCACTCCCCGCGTTCGGGACTGCGGAAGTGTTGAAGGGATACTTCTTCTTGCCTGCGGCCCGCTTAGCGGCCTGCTTAGAGGCCTGCTTAGATGCCTGCTTAGAGACCTGCTTACAGGCCTGCTACGCGTATAACTCGAGTCTGCTGGCCAGACGCGGATGATATCCACCCACCGGCCCAGCAGCAGGACACGGCTCGTGCCAAGACTCGAGATTGCCGGGATGATCGCTAATCGCGAGGAGGATGAGCGCGACGATGATGATGAGGCCGACGATGACGGGAGACTTCCCGGGCGGAGTACGCGAACGCGGATTCATTGAATTCGGCTAAATATACCTGGGCCAGGTGTACGGACTCGTTCGCGGAATTGAATGGGCCGCTGTACGGCTTATAGCGTGGCTGCCGCTCGCATCGCTGTATAGGTACGTATGCAGGAATGCACGCAGTATGCAGAAAGATAGAACGCAAGATTAACACAAGATTGGAAGATATTCTTATTTTTAACGAAGGATACATTTTACCGTTTATAACCTTTCTTCATATTCGCATGCATGTGTAACTGTGCCTGTAAATGTACGTGGGTACGGAGTGCAGGCCGAAGAGGGCTTCGTCGAAAGTTCAAGATAATGGCGATAGATCACGCGGCGGGTAATTAGTAGCTCTTACGTCGGAATGAGTTATAGTTTTCGAGCCTAAATAAGCTAGCCAGCGCCGTCCGATGCCCAGAAGAGGCTCGCACAATCGCCGAGCATCGAAAAGGGCAACCCCTGAGGAAATTTATCGGACAGCTTCCTCGTTCCTGCCCCATGCGGCGAAATGTTCCGCAACAAAAAAAGGAAGGAAAAGCGAGCTCGTGCGCGCGCGCATATTCTTGAGCCGGACGTTAACGAGTGCGCTGACTGATGTTGTTTTAACGAATTAACGATCCTAGGTGAGCCCTTCCGAGGGACTCCTATCCTTCCTCCTCTCTCTGTCGCGCATGTTAATGTGGAAGAGGCCTTGGCCACGAACGATCGCACCAGATCCGGCCTGCCCGATAATTAGCGGATAATTAAAGTGAAAAATTTGCCGGGCGCCCGCGGAGGAACAATTAATCTTCGCTGACTGGCAGCTAGCTGAGATAAGGGAATCTCGGCGGTGATTAGCGGACAGCGGACGATAAGGGAGCCAGATTGTTGGCTGGCAAACGCTAACGGCGACTTCCTCCTCGATGTGAAGATCGTTAATAATTGCAGTGGGTAGGGGGGGTATTTTGAGCGCTAGGATTCCGATATCGATGAGGTATCGATCAGGTATCGATGTGGTATCGACTATCGGCCAGAACGCTGTCGTGACGTCGGACGAGCGCAGGAAAAAAATTTCGAGTCGCGCAGGACATGAGAAAATGAGCCATCTGCCGTGTCGCTGATGTCAAACGGCGAGGATGAAAGGCAGAGCGACGTCGGTGCCACGAACGATACAAGTTAGAGGAGTATTAACCGTCCCCTCGATTCTCGGATAGGTTAGGAAGGTGCGCCAAATTAAATCACTCAATTTATGACAGACGAGCAGCTCGACAAAGACTCTCACCTGGATAGAAGTGCGCGCGTAAGGTCCAAGACCAATCAGGAGGATGGTAGCAAAGGTTGGAAATCGAAAAGTAACAAGGCGGATGAGAATGGTACGTTTTGAGATTACTCCGTCGTTCACTCTGACATTCGTTGGCCGAATTGGATATCTTGTAAAACCGGAAAAGGGATGGAATAGCGTAATTTTGATTAAGGAAACCCTTTTTGAGTAGAGAATGAAGTAAGTACTGTACGGACACGTAAAGCGCATCCGAAAGTATATTAGACCAATCCCGAACGATGAACAGTCCAGCATAACCCCAATATTATCCTTTGAATATTACTATTACATCAAATTACATATCCAACTGTAGTTACATCAATTTGTCAAGTGAATGAATCTCTACTTCTCTCCATTCGAAGTAAATTTGAATACTACCATCAAATTATATATTCAACTATATTTAATTCATCTCGTCGAGTGAATCTCTCTACTTCTATCCTTACGATATAAATGAAACGAACGAAGTAGAATTCGCTTAGTCCGATTCGACCAATGATCAGCCGAAACGATTTCCTCTCCAAAAACCTTAAAGGTCCGGCATACAGGACCTCGACTTCCAGACACGCTCGCTTTGAATTTGACGCGCGCGCGACGCTAATCGGCGCCGACTCGCGAAAATGTTCGTTGCAGACCCTTGCATCTCGTCCGGCGACATATGCAGAATCTGTCACATGGGCGGCTTCCCGTCGCCAGGCGATAATCGGGGAACGTGGGAGTGGCAGAACCAGGGCGTTCGACGGGACGACAGCCAGATATCGACTATCTCGGCGTACGCCTATCTCGGCCCTTTGATCTCGGCATGCAAGTAAGTGACTAAGTCCTCCACTCGGCCAATTCGAATTCGTCTGCCGAGTGTCACCTGGAGGCCGCCGAAAATCTTCCGACGCTCGGACGTCGCCGTAGTTGACGGCCGTCCGCCTTTGAAAACATGAAAGCGGCCGCGATTAATAGCCGATCCGTCATCGAGATTTACCGATTCCGCGATCCGACGCTTTTGATACAGACGCGTCGGACGGCGATTTAAGAAAGTCGATTTTCGACCTAACGCTCAATCTGGCGGCAGGATGTGGGATATAAATAGTGTTCTTTCTAGACTTTTGAACAGTTTGAGGGGTAGTAGTTTCAGATGAAAGTCTTTTGACTGTTCGTGAAAATAGTGGTACTGATTTTTCCTTCCAAATGGCTACATAAAATGGATCAGTGTTCGAGTTTATAATTAGTGGATGAGTAAAGATACGGGCTGCATTGAAATTGAATAGAGAAAGATGGCTTGGAAAGTGATACGTCGAAGAAAGATTTGAAGGCCGTCGACTCTGAGACACAGGGGTTTAACGCTTAAAAAATGGCCGGCAGGTGTCGGGGAACAGTGGCTCTGGTTCATGCCGAATGTCTCGAACGATGGCTGACGGAATCGGGTCACACGAGCTGCGAGCTCTGCGGCTACAAATACGCGACCAAAATGGTGCCGCGTCACAACATGTTGCGCAGCATCGCTATATGGTTCTATACTGTGATCGCAACTCGTCAGGTACGTCTGCTGTTCCTAAAGCTTAGAACAGACCACGATTTTTCAACGAATTTTCATTCGAGTTATTAGACTCACAAAATGTATTCAAATTAATCCTAGAGCTACCAACAAGGCCTAAATCTATTCGGATTTAATTTGTCACGTATAGACAATTAATTCTTGTCCTTTGAATGCTAAGAGAGTAAAAAACAGAATAGCGAATGAGAATTCAATACTTGGATCGAACGAGTCATTTTACTAATGTATGGAATCTGATAACGTTGACGATGCTAGATGTTGCTGGACGTTCTCTATTTGGTGGTAACGACACCATTAGCAATGTTCTCTTGCTACATCTGCGCCCTGGCATTGAAGCTGATACTGGAACGAGGCTTTCAAGAGATGCCGTGGATGATCATCGCCATGCTGCCCACTTGTTCCCTAACGCTAATAGCCTATTGGGGTTGGCTCATCACTCTGGCAAGGTAAGCCGAGCCAAAAGATACAAACTACCCTTGCCTTCCCCTCCTCCTCTTACCTCTAACATAAAAGAGAGAACTAGAAGCAGGATTCGAACCTGACTTTCGATCGGTCGTCCTATTCAACACTCTTAAAGACCGCACTAAACCTATACATATCCCTCTTAATTTCCTCTGCAATTGATCGGCGCCAATGATCCTTCGTTTAAACCGGATCACGATCAACGACTCACTCCCGTCGAAAGCGGAGTCCCACGTTTTTGCCGGCCTGCCCGCTATCGGTTTCCCAACTTTCGCAATGCGGAAGGATCGTAAAACGTTTTCATCCTCCCGACGCCACCTAGGATCTCCCCACGATCTCATTTACATGGCGCCCCGCACGCCGATCCTGCCTCCGTACGCGGAAAGCGTTCTAATGAAACGGCCGATACCAGTTATCCTGGCCGGGCTTATTACACTCCTCGATCACGATCTACCTCGTTCCCTGTCGCGGAAATTGCCGGTGCTCGTCTACAATGTGCGCGCGCCAAACAAGCACCCTTCGCCGGGAGACCCGGAAGAAAAATCGTCGGCCAAAAAAGGAGGCGCACGAGCCTTCCTTTCCCATGGCCGATGGGGTGGAATTCGAAATAGACGAGAGATAAGGCCGTACATTAACGAGGGAAGTTAACTGGCCAGCGCCCGGTTTTACGATCGTCGGAGAAAATTCTTTCCCGAGCTGCGGAGAACGTTTCGCGGTGGAAATCGAGCGTGGGGATGCTTAGGGGACATGGGTGGGGGAGAGGTGGGGAGGGGAAGGCGTAATGGTTACCGCGGGGGACTCCTATGTGCAATTTCACTCCGTATTACGATAATCGTGCCCCCGAGATTCTTTCGCAGGCTGCACGGACGCCGATGGCGTCGTTACTGGAGGAACAACTTCGTGGTTCGTCTGATGCCGGACAATGCGAGCGAGGAGGATCGATGGAGCGAGAGGATGGCGGAGGGTAGGGGCGGGCAGGAGGAGGAGTTCGAGAGGTGGAGGAACGACGAGGCCGAGGAATTTGTCCAGATACTCTGACATCGAATATTAGCGGAAAATCCTGTGGAGCATAATCAAGGGATGATGGATGGAAGAGGGAGGTGGAGGGAGTGGGGGTGGGATGCAAATTGATAAGCGAACGGCAGATGTGACACTTGTATCAAAATTGTACCTGACACTGTAACCTGCTGAAATATTCGTACTCGGTAGCGGAGGGTTGACTTCTTTTTCGGAGCGGGGGGGATATATGGGGCACTGGAGGAGCAGGAGGAAAAGGAGGGTAAGGACGAGTGGAAGGAGTGACCGGGCGAGTTCGGTTCACTCCGAGTTTCTCGCCCCGTAAAAGATCCCGTTCGACTTCACTTTCGTTTCATCGAAAGTAATTACTTCGGCTGAACCGCGCAGGAGGCGCTTCGAGGATCGCGATGGCCGATCAGATAAGGGGAGCTCGGGCGACAATTTACGAGGATCTCAAGCGCAACGACGTCTCTCGTTAACTGACCGATCGGGAGAAAGGGCCCGGTGAACTTTCGCTTATCGATGCCGGGGCGAACAAATTTTGACCGGAGCCGCGTGCAACATTGGCGGAGATGGGCTGCTCAAAATTTACAGGACACGTTTTGCGGAACAGGGCCCTGCAAAACATCGGCCCGACGCGGCGAATTCCCGCTGCGTGTATCGTCGCGGTCGAGAACGAATAAAAGTTACGTTACTCGCCCTTCGCATAATGTTTCGGAGTTCAGCCTCTCGGGACCCTCGAATTTCTTTCGGGCCGTGCGCGCCGATATTCAAATGAAATCTTCGGCCCAGCGATATTATGCGGCCTGTCGGTGAATTTCGGCGCCTGTTCCGACGATTCGAGGAGCGTGGGCGGCTCCGCAGATTCTCAGATAGGAATCAAAAGTCCACACCTTCGGTTCGATTAAACTTCCATGGAATCCTTCCAGCGAGGATGACGCTTTTTTTCAGGACGCAGCCGATGGATTATTTACGGCACGGATTTGCATCCGTGCAATCGCTTCGCTGAAACGTGGGAATCCAATCCGAGATTACAAAGTTCGGGCTGATTGGATACCGCGGACTCGGTTGAGAGCCACTGGGAGCGTCCCTACGGCTTACGCGGCCGTTTACATATTAATGCGCGATAATGAACGACATCGTTGTCGGGGCACATGCCGTCCATTGATTCACGACGGAACTGGAAGCCGCCGGAATCTCGTCGAACGTATCCTTCCTCACGCGAGTGGCCCTCCGCTCGCCAAAGTCATCGGCATCGAACGTGACGAGGCGAGATTATCCTTCTTGCCCGCAGAAATGGCGGCGCGAAGTGGAAGCTCGCTGGGATCGGCAGCTTCTTGCCCAACTGACAGAAGTCGTTTGCTCGCATGAAGGTTAAACATTTTTTCCGGAACAGCGATCGAAGCTGCCTTTCGAACTTGATTAAGGGATCCTTCAACGAATGACGCGGTCATTAGCATTGGCGTACGAAAGCGTGCTAAGAGTGGCGAGAGTTACGTTATGGGGCCACGTGGAATTATAACGGATGCGTGACCGTAGCTCATGGGAGGGATAAGATTAAAGTACCTGTTCGGGGAGAAGCTGTCGCTCGTCCTGCGTTAAACGGTAGCGGGAGATAAGGGGAAGGAAGAGTGTGAGGGACTGGGGTCATTAGAAGTAAACTGTCTCCTCGGGCCGAGCTGATGGTTTTGCGCGCCAGCGAGCGTTGTATCATGGCCGACGTCCGATAAAGGAAAGGTGTAGGAGAAAATAAATTGAGCCGCGAATAAGTCTCCCTTCCGAGCGCGTCATGCGAACACTGGCATAATTCAGCCGGCGAACCTGATACCTATCTTTAGGAGTATGAGTATTACGGTAATATACCTGGATGCCAGATAGAAAGGGTAGGGTGAGTTTCGCGGACTTTGATCAGTACATAAGTTCGGCCCTGGAAAAAATGGCCGTATCAATGATGAACAACCGAAGCATTATCTTTGAATTAGGAGTATGGGACAATCTCAACCTAGAATACCGATGCTAAAAATGAAAGACGACGACAGCAAGTTCACATCGTACATCCCGGAATGTCGCGGTGGGAAAATAAGGCTAGCTGGAAGAAAGCGTGTTGCAGTAGGTGGAGAAAAAGGATTAACAGAGCTCGGGGTTGGGCAGGGGTGGAAGATGGGGACGAAGGGGGAGGGGTGGAGCAAGAAGAAGAAGGAAGACTGCTCTAGGCTGTACGGGTTGCTTCTCATCGTCAGTTTATTAACTGCCTCGAGTATCTTCCTTTCTTCGTTCGCGGCGATGAGTCAGAGGGGCGAGAAGTTAAAAGGAAGGGAAAAATCTAACGAAAATCCCACAAAACAGAGACTACTGCCAGGAGGTACGCGAAATAATTAAAGGATAGCGCGGATGTTTTTCAATGGCTTCGTTAGACATCCTGTCGATTTTATGAACGCCTGCGCTGGGTTTGAGAGTGGCGGGGGCTGGAAGATGAGAAAAAAGGGCGGAATGCGAGACGGTGGAGGATAGGGATAGGACTGCCGAGTCCTGGCAAGGAAGGAATGAATCTTTTACGCGCCATCGCCGTGAACGCATCCGGTTCTACCAGATTCTCCACCGTTCTGGCACGTGACGATGCTCTAAGTTTCTAGCGTGCGGCGAGGCTCGATGAACGAGCGTGCTTGGCCGAGGTAAAAAAAAGGGCCGAAAGGGAAGTTCCGATGGGTGGATAGAACGTGCGCCAACCGACAAATGTGCGGCAACCCCTTTGAGGGCGGTGCAAAAACGCGGATTTACGGGGTGAGTATTTATATCGACGATGGAACATGACTTTTTTTCACAGAGGGATACGGTGAGTTGTCAATGGGGGTTAATTATGTTTGGCACTTGGGAACACGAGTTCCGTGGCAAGGAGTTTTTCCATCTTGAACGGGGTTCACGTGGACAATTATACCGAAAATTAGTGAAAACGTTGGAGATGTGTTTATGGATATTACGCTGGACCGCTAATGGGCGGTTAATTCTGTCCGTAAACTTAGGATGAGTAACGTATCAAGCAGAATAAGATTTACATCGATAATTTTGTAAGAATTGGATTTCAAACTTAGATACAATTTTGATGTCCAACTTTTCGCTCCTGGACTAAATTAAAAAATAGGCGAACATCCTGAAGATTCAATTTTAGATACCTAATCGCGCCCTGACGGATGAGGAACTTTTATCAATCTCTGGTTCCAGACAACCTCTACCGGATCCAGGAGAAAGCGAAAAAAAGTTTCCTCCAGAAGGAAACGATGTCAGGGGGTTAATCCAGCGCGACGCACAGCATTGTGGAGGCTGAAATTTATGCGCCGGATATTTATATCCGCGCAGGCCGTTAACGTTGGATCAGGATTTTCGAGCGACCGGCGAGCCTTCGCGATCGCAACAGATTCGTCTCGAGCTCCTGCGATTGAAAAGCTTCCGCGAAAGGGAATCGGCCACGTCATCCTGCCGATCTCATTCTCGCAGGATCGGCAAAATGCGAGTGTTCGCTCGCGATTATTTACGCTCCCGCCGAGGCGTGAAGCGTCGTAACAGGATTGGAGACACTGTTGACAGGAACGTATTCCTCATCTTTCTTTTGGCGAAGAACACATTCAGAGGAAACCGTGTCCTCTGCGCAATTTTGAAGAATGACAGCGTCGGCTGCTGTTATTACTCTTATCGTTGAGCAGGATTTTCGTCGAGAACGTATTCCTCATCCTTCTTTTGGCGAAGAACACATTCAGAGGAAACCGTGTCCTCTGCGCAATTTCGAAAAATGACAGCGTCGGCCGCTTACTGTTATCGCTGACAAGGGGAGGACCAGGCTTGTGGGTCACCGATTTTCTTCAAATTTTGCACAAGCCTTCTTCAGTCGAAAATATCGGACACGTGTTTTGCCAAAAGTGGCAACACTCCCCCATTTTTTAAAAAATTAAGGTCAAAATTCAAAATTTTTCCATCGCACTGAAATTGTGCAGATGCGTTTAAAATTGCTTCCTAAAAAATACTTACACATTTTGCATATAAACAATGTTTAAAAATGTACATTATGGATAAATTCTATAAAATTTACACGGTTTTCATCGAAGCGGCGCAGTATTTTCGTCGATCATGAATATCGCCGAAGCGTGGTCATGCGGGCACTGATACAAAATCGTACCTGATCAAACATTCTCCCGTATGTGTTCCTGCACAACGTATGCCACGCATAGATTTCCGTCAACTCAGCGTCGGCGACATACGGCGCATCGTTCACCCGAGATCTTCCGATAGGACGAAGGACGAAGATCCTGCGCAAAGATTCCGCATCCGGAGGATCGCGGCCCGCAGGACGCGAGGTGAAAAGGATGCGCGACAAAACGCGAGTCCTGCGAAAGCGCTCCCAGGCCGTGCCGGTGGAAGGAAATTTTATTTATGCCACAGATATTTACGCTCGCCGCGGCTGAATGCACGATAAATTCCAGGCCTCCGCCACGCTGGAGGCGTTTTGCACGGTCGAGGGACCTGATATACAGTTCCGATTGTTCAGCACAATGCCTCTGAGGGCACTCGGCCTCTGAGTCCTGTGAAATCGTCGGCCTTGAGCGTCGGGCTCACGATGCGGATAGCGGTCGTTGCTGTTAATTTTGGTACTTTTTCCGCTCGCCGACCTGAGCTCGTTACTCATCTTTGCTCGACTTCGACGACGTTCGTTAACCGGATAAAGCATCCCCGCTCTGCCGGGAGACAGGAAGGTCGGTTCACCTACTCGCTAACCCACCCCAGCTCCGAAGCCTTCGAAGCTTCCAGCTAATTGAGTTGAAACTTCTCACAATATTGCGTCCCGCGCATGAATCAGTGAGATTTATCAGCCTGGCCGGGCACGTGACGATACTTCGGATCGCGGGCTCTCTAGTTGGACTCAAGGTGAGGCAAAAAAAGGCAGCGGGGGGAAAGGGGAAGGAGGAGAAGAGGCACGAGAGAAATATACGCCGCGAACGACGGAACTTTGCCACGTGGTGAGACACGAAAGACGTTCGCGCCGCTGGGAAAAAGTATTATTTACGGCGGATATTTGTGCCCGCGCTGCGCGATAAATTCATGCGAGACTTAATTCGTTTCTTCGCGAGATGCCTGGCGAGTACCGTGCGAGCCCGTGGAAAGAAAATGCAGGCGAATATTTATAATCGATCGGGACCTTCCGCGCGCGTAATTATCGACTTAACGTCTTGTACGCCGTCAAACTGTTCGGCGTCGTACCGGCGGGTACTAATTAAAACCTGCCGGCGAAGAAAATCGCTGTTCTTCTTGTTCGAGGACGGTCGAGGACGACTGTAATTCCGTGGGATTACGATGATCGTACAGGGTCGTTAATAAAGGATAAGCGAGGTCCCGCGTCGTTAGGCTCCGATCGACACGGAGTTGTCGGGCAAAAATGTCGAACGTGCGCGAGCGCAGGCTTGAATTTTCGGCCCTGATAATTTATGCAAACTGCTCGGGCAGCGCGCGTGTCGGCCGATATTGCGTGTTGCGATGAGTTTCGTTAACGAGGGCCATAAATATGGGATCGACGGCGCGGGAGAGGTCGGATTAGAAGGAGTCATAATTATTTATGCAAGAGTTTCACGCTCTCCTGGGCGACCGGAGGATCGCCTTCTAATCCTTTCGAAGGATCCGCGCCCATCGACAAAAAAACTCGTTCCTCAACGCCCACTTTGTCTCTTTCCGTTTCTCCCTCTCTCTCTTTCTCTTTCCCTCTTTCTCTGTCTGTCTATCCGACTCTATCTGCTCCTATCCGCCTCTTTCACTTCGAGGCCTTCTCGCTTGACAAACTCGCACAAAGCCGGTGCGTGGCTCTTCATTTTGATCCTTTTAGCGGTTCCGTCTCCTTTTTCACTCCGGACTTGTATTCGATTCCTCTCCCGACGTCGATAAATCATGCGGCCAACATACTTGCCCGATGATCGCTCGATCTTTCTACAAGTATCGACGTATATACGCTCGCACGAACGAACGCTGAACGCTTCGGGGAGGACTTATTTTTACGCCATTTTTGCTTTACGGCCCTGCGTTAATTACGGGCGATCGAGTGACGTTACTTTATGTCCCGTCCGCGTCTTCTTAAGGACGTTTACCGAACGGCCAGGAAATTCCGTTATGGCTTACCGTAGTCGCTCGATTCAGGCGGACGTTATCGATCTCGGCCGAGTTTAAATCGATCGTCGCGGAGAGATGGTCAGTTACGCGGCGAAGCTCTCGTCCTCCGGGTCGGAACGGACCCTTCCACAAAAGTGGCGCAAGAAATGAGACTGTTACGGCGAGCATCGAGTAAACGTAAACCTGCCAGGCCGAAGTCCTACGATTCGTTCCGCGAGTACGTGGCAGATCCAGGTTTTCACCCATTACCGCCTACTGTGCCATACATGGCACACAAATTATATATACAAAAAAATAGCTTCTATGATAATTATTTAGAGATATATGATAAGGAAATACAAATGTAAATATTTTTCCAAGTAAAAAATAATTCAGGCGTTAATGGGTTAAACTTCGTCTGTGTTGAACGAATAGAATGTCATTACCCGGTTCATCTACCTGTCCAACGATCCTATCATTGAATCTGGGAACGATAACAAAACCAACAGGAAGGGTTTTCTCCCAAAAAGCGTAAAAATCAATAAAGTCAGTGCGTAGGTGCACTACATTCAGGACGTTCATCATTCTGTCCATTAACTTCCTGCACCTAGTCCAGCATCCGAGTAGAGATGATATAAAAGTATAAATGATCGCTGGTCTCATTCCAGCAGGCCCTATTCCGTTCGTAAGTGGGCCGTAAAGAACTAAGTAATGAAACGCCATCGATCGGGGGACATTAATTAGTGGCTGAGCAGGATGCGACGGGAGAGGATAATCGTAACGGCACCGCGAACGTTCGTCTCGAATTGTTTATCGGTCTCATGAATAATTAACGCCGAGCGACATTCGCGAATTCTATGCGATCGGGACCGTAACTTGCCGATACTTTTTTCGCCCTCCCGCTTCCCTTCCCCGTCCTTCCTAGTCAGTTGGCGAGCCTGATCTCGAAGGATGAAAAAGAGAGGAACTGTTTACGGCTCAATCAGCATTTACGACGTGGGCTAAATCAGGAAGGAGGGCTTTCTTAATTAGAATTATGCGCTCACGATTCTAAAGAATCGACCGTTGTCGCGCGTAATTTCTAAAGGATCGTCAGCAGGACGATCGAGGAGGTGCTGATCGTTAATATCGGCTCAAATGGATCACGATGTTTGTTCGCGTCCTTCACCCAGGATAAAGAGTATTTTCCCCTGCCAATTCTTGCTCCGATAAGAAAGAATCAGACTCTTCACAGCGAAGACTTAAGAATCATCCAACGTTCGAGCCAATTACTTGTACGTTGAACCAAACGTTTCAATCCGAACGTTAAACGTGAAGGATTCGATTATCGATGGCGGAGAGCCAAGAAATTTGAGTTCGATCGAGGAGGGTCTGCGCGCGCATATATCGCGAGGACTCGTGAAATATTGCCAATTACAAGAGCAGACGCCTCTCTATCTCATTTGAGCCCCGATTTTGTTCACCCTCGCGGCACGTTTCTAGGCCGAGGTGCCGAAAATTTATAGTCGATGATAAAGGTATCTGGCCCGAAGAACCGAAGGTGTAAAGGGGGCTGCAAAGGCTGCCTTAACAAGCATCCCCCACCGGCGTCCAACACGCGAGCCAATAAATTCGGCTCCTTTTCGGACGCCACCGACTTTTTGCCGCTTTTTGCACCCTCCCCTCTGACGAGCCCTTCGTTAAAGCCGTTTAGACTCGATACGCCGACGCGAGCCGCATCGAATTGCCAGACGAGGCATTAAATTTGAACCCACTTAGCCGAGCTCGCAAATAGTTCCAATCGCAGGCGCTGTAAAGTTCGATAATCGCGGCGTAAGAGTGCCGAACGCTTTTCATGTCGTTTCATAAATAGCCGGCAGGCAGAATTACCGGTCCTACCGAGCGGCCTATAGAGATTATTACGGGATTTGCGCGCGCGAATTATTTTCAGTTCGTTCTGCGAGTGGGTCAGGTCAGGTACACAGTCGGGACAGTAAATTAAATCGAGACAACGACGCTGTCTCGGGTTTCTCTCCTTGCGCCCGATACTCCCGAGCATATGCCAACACTGACACACGGCCGTCGACTCACACACAGACACGCACGCGCGCGGACAAAGACGCGCACCGAATCAGCCGCTCGAGTCTCTAACGTCGGAGCGGGTCGAGTATACGTCAGGCCGAAAGATTAGTGGCGCTGAAAGTAGCATTTAGGCTACCTTTACGGACCTTTTTACAGCGTGAATTACTTCCTGGTGCGCGTCTGGTTACAATTCATATTTCACTCGTTCGCCACGCGGCCGCTTCGGCCCGCCTCGACTTCAAACGTTTCCACTTGATAGTTCTACTCTCGCGCTCACACTTACTCGCCGATTAGCGGCTCTGAGCGGCACGAATTGACGGCGGCCGAAAATTGACATTCTCGGAAGCGATCTCGATTCGCGCCGGGCACTTTCAATTTTCCCGCCGCGATTCCGCGCGGAACGATTTCTGGAGCGACGAGGCTCGCGTCAACATTCATCTTTCCAGGCTCGCGCTTCCCGCGGCGGGCGTAATACGCGCATTAAAGGCGTGTTCCTTGGCACCGTTCCATCCAGTTAGTTCTTCTCGCGGCCGACATACGTTATTATCTCGTAAGACTCGATTTTCAATCTTGTCGCGCGCCATACCCTGGCCACGTTTCGTCGTGAGCGCGAGTTATGCCGGGATATTTTCTCTTCCCCTTCTGCTTGCCTGGTCGCTGGCTGCCTCGCTGGCTTGCCTGCCTTCCAGCAGTGTGCCTTCCAGCCAGCCTTCCAGCCTGCCGGACGAACCGCACGGAACACCGCCGGGCTATAGTAAATCAATCGTCGGCGCCGACGTCGGATAGTCGGATTTAACGCCAGCCTTCTCGAACTACTTGTCCGTCGGCTAATGTTAGACTTTGCCGAAATTCGAGGATCCAGTTGAAAACTGACTCTAAAGGTTCACTGGAGTGTAGGATGCAGAGTACAGGTGCGCTGGCAGGACATTTGCTTATCGTTTTGAAATATTAGACTGTGCCGGAGGAATTCTTCCGAACTAGAAGACTCTGTATGTAGAATGTGGGGTACGTAGGTGGCAACGGAAATTCGTGTGGGTGCGGAGAACCACTGACTCGAATTCTCGGTCACTGTTACGAACCGAAACTGGTTGGCTCCATCCGCGGAACCGCGTGCTATCCGACGAAAAAGTACGAGATATCCGAGTTCTCGCATTATCTGCCGCTGGGGAGCATAATGAATTTATTGCCGGAGGTTATCTGCGACTAGACTCCGACCGGCATTCCACAAAAAACTTGCCGAAAGTTGCACAGCTCGCGGATAAGAATAAGGATCGTCGAAATACGGCCGAGTGCACTGGCTGGACAGAAAGAACGGTAAAGGACTGGTGTTGAACGAGAGGGGGGAAGGAATGAGGGGGGAGGGAAGGGTGTCCGAGGAATTCTCCGTGAAATTCTGAGAAAAGCGAGGCGGCCCGTGGACGCGTCGGAAGACAAATATTGGACTTACGAGATTTACGAGCGCCGCGATGAAGACCTACGACAACGTTGATGCATGCTTTCCAGCGTCGCGTCGACCCTTTACGCCGAGGCGTCGGTGCGCGTGTGTGGCATTCTCGGTAACTGATTGCCGCGTTTAATCAGCGCCGGCCAGGCTTAATCTCTTTAATAACTCGCGCGCACAATAAAGCCTCAGCCGGGCCGCTGACCATACCGAGAAACGCGAACTATCCGTTAACGTCACATCTACCGATTACGCAATTCTACCCCAAATGACTTTCTCTCCATGACTTCCGTAATTAAATGAAATACGTCCGATCCCTCATATGCGTACGTAGGTACGAGCGCGAGTGTGCGCAGTCGCGCTTTCTTGAGGCACACTGATAAGATTGTCCCGTCGACTTTCTAAATTAAGCCTCGGCGCTGCACTCGAAGGCGAAAAAAAAAATGGCCGCCTTCGGTATTTCTGTTCATTAATATATGTCAGCGGAGTCGCAGGCATTCCGATAAGTCATTGCGAATCCGAGAGGAGATCGAGATGAACTATGCGAAATAAAAAAAATAAACACCCCCGTCCGTGACAATGCGCCGAGAATTTTTCTCGGCTGACATTGCCGTGACCAGGATTCGAACCTGGGTTACTACGGCCACAACGTAGGGTCCTAACCACTAGACGATCACGGCTATCGGGGGACTTGGTAAAGATCCATCGATCGAACGGTGATCCGCGGCGACGGCGATCGAGTTGATCAGTCGAGCGTGACGATCGAAAGTTGGCGCGGGACTCCATTCGATTGTTAAGCCGAGTCGAAAGATCGCAGAAGTGACTGGCGAGAATTTCTCAGCAGGAACCCACGATATTCATCTCGGGACGGCAGATGGCGCGTATTTCATTTTCGAGCTATTAACTGTTTTCGATTTTTTTTGCAATTAAGAAATTTCTTTGCGATTCCGTTAAGTTATTGACTGCGTATGACCGCTTTATACAAAATAAATATTTGGAATTAGACGTGGTGAGCAATCTCGTCAATATCAATGTGTGTATAATTTATACAGTTACATTATGTATTAATATATTTTTATGCAGGCCCAGTGTCAATGAAAATAATTTACCGATTTTTTATCGAATTTTCTTGTGACTTCGGATGTTGGAAATGTTCGAAAATCGGAGGGGGAGGTTAGGGAAGAGATGAGATGCGTGGGCACTCATCTGTGCAAATATTTGCCTTTCGCGCGTTTTTTCCACGGGACTGGCGTCGGTTATTCGTGTAATCGCTGTTATCTGCGATGCTGAGCCCGAAAACGCTCGCTCGGCCAAATATTGTGAGGCTAAACAATCCGTGCCGCTGCACAAGAGTGAGAGATCTAATCGATGGAATTCCGATAGACGGCAGTAAAATCATGCCGAGCTCGGTATCTAACGAATTCTGCCCAGAAACGAAAAATTAAAACTTCAACTTTTCTCTGTATTAATAGTCGACACACTTTTGACGGTTACAGTCTAATAACGTGACCAATTTAAAAAGTTAAAATTACCGAAGTCTTCCTGCTTCAAAGCCAACATTCAGGAAGTCCACGGAATATAAGCAGACGGAAAACACAGGAAAGTCGCGAGGAAAACAGGAAGAAAGTGGGCGACGTGGAAGTTCGGAAATCTATAAGATTCTTCTCGAAGTTTCGAACACTGTAGTGGCTATTCGCGACTCCGGAAGTCGCGAAGCCGGAAGCCGTCGGCGACGTCGGCCGTTTAAGAAAGAGGAAGTACCGTTAGGCATGCTGCACGTACCGCGGATGAGTTGTTTTACAATTACATGCATCGCCCGTAAACAATACGCAATACATTACGTGCCTCTGCTTAGAAAAGTGGCCTTGTCGAGATATTACAAAAATTACATTGTCCATTACGCCATTATAACTTACGAGATGCACCAGAATCATGAATTATTTAAAGATCAGCAAAATACAAGCATGAAGTCAATATTACAAATCTTTGACCTAAACAACATAATTATACACTTCATGCGAAGTTGAATTGAACAAAATTCCACAGGCAGAAAGTGCAATTACTGAAGAAACTCTCGATCAGCCACGTGGCTGAGAACAGGTACCCACTCCCAGAAGTGAGCACTGACAAGTAGCCAGTTCTTCAGGCTTCTTGGCAGTTACACAATCGTTGCCAAGCGCGAGGGATCCGAAATGAGGGAACGGGGAGTGACGAATTTGACGAGGAGCCACGATATTTTCAATCTATTCTCGCCGCTGTGGCGTGTCAATTACCTCAGGTTCGAGCGTGGCAAACCTCGTCCGGGGTGTATGTGACGCCTACTCGCGATCTCTGACTCGTCATCCAGCCCCCCCCCCCCCCCCCCCGCTCATTCTCCTTTTTTCCACGTCCCACACGGTCCACGTGCCAGCATTCGGCCGCGGAAACGTGACCGGCTTTCGGCATCGAGTTTTCCGGCCTGGAAGGCAGACACGTTGATCCAGCGGATGCAGATGACGGAAAGGATTGCGGACGGAAATAGAAGCCAGACGAGATAATACGTTCGAAAAAAAGAGGGGGTTGCACGTTCGAAAGGGGATGATCGAGGATTTATCGAGGAAAATTCTGCTTCGGATTCTTGTAGGCAGAATGTTTCAAGCTGAGAGGACGCGTCGGATGTTCGCGTGGACGTACCTACATAATTTTAGTTGCGTAATTTGATTTAATGCAGGGTAAAGAAATAAGAGGGAGCTCGGGTACCTGTCACCAGGAAGTTTCGTGCTGGGAGGATGACGCACTGTCGGCCTGTCGGCTGATATCGAGGTACGTACATAGTTTTAATCGCGCATCCTGCGCCTAACGACCTCCAGGGCCGCGAACGAGTTTTTCCCACCGCCCGTTAGATTGTGCGAACTAACTTGGCGACAGTTTCTCGTCATTGTGGCGTGCCGTGAAACGTTTTCGCGTGTCCCGTCCTCGTCCTCAACCGCGAACGGGATAATCTGCGATCCTAGCGTAGAAGTGCGCCTACGTCGTAATCGTTTATCGTACGTCGACTCGCGGCAGGATTCGAACTGGCTAACCGGTATAACCTGGACGCGAGATTTCTAATTCTATCCAGGACCAATAATTATCCCGCGCTCGATGCGCGCGTCCGACGAGACGCCGACAAAAACGATAATCATCACGTCTTCGTCTTTCTCACGCTCGCGACTTTTCGTAAAAAAGGGGAGGCCTGAAAAAATGGTATCGACGTTCGGAACGTTCACGGCGTTCACACGCATCGAGTATGGACGAGGAACATTTCCGTTGAATTATCTCTCGACTGAGTTCCACGCATCGCGCGTCCTCGTCAGGTCGAATAACTCGGAGACTCAACATAATTGCGGATAAACGACCCTTGGCTAATGCCGAAAATAATTAAACCTCTGTAAAACGAATCCGACCTCCCGTTCGAGTATCCTGCGGGAGGAAGGGACCAAGGCGTAGATCCTCGATCCGATCTAGCGAACGACCGGAGGCAGAATAGGCAATGGTCGATGAATTATCGTCTTACCTGGCCAAACATTGTATTATACCGAACGCGCAGCTTCCGCTCGCCGCTTTCCAGCGATTCGTAAATCGTCCTGAGAATTCATTTCTTCGGTAGCGAGAGCGTTGTTCCCGATCCGAGATGTTCCACCGATAGCGGGACTCGCAAATCAAGTCCAGGATTCTCATAGATTATCTCCGGCTACGCTGGCTAATCCTGGACGGCTTCCGCGGAGGATCAATGAAACTCGCCGAGCCCATCCAGCCAGTCTTTGCCAGCCTTAATTTCAGCCGCGCAGGAGAAAGCGTTTGCAACGTCGAATTATCGCGTCAAGGCGAAGATATTTATAAGCGAGGCTGATCTTCCGAACGAGTAGGTCGAAAGGTATCGAAAGTGCTGCGATCAATTATCGGCTTTAAACGCTATTAAATGCATCGAGAGCTCTGATAATTTCTACTTTTCTGCCGCGGAGTAGGTTATATTGAATGTTTAGTGCGTTGAATCAGCTGATTACAGAATTTACGATCAACCGCGGTTGTTGGGGACGCGCTGATGATAGGGTGCTAGGCTTTACGCAGAAAGGATGATTATTGTCTAGCGTAAAACGGGTGAAACGTTGTTGAACTAGCACCATCGAAATCCGACGTTGTACGATAATGCGTACTGTATGATTAGCTTCGCCTAGAAGGAGAGAGAGAGAGGGGGGGACAGGTAGAGGAAAGAGGAGAGAGACAGCGCGAGAAAGGAAAGGTAAGCGAGAGAGGCGAGGAAGGAAATTGCATAATTGCCGGCCTGGCCAGCGATTATGTTGAAAGCAAACATCGTTCCCCTCGTCGCTACTTAACATTGACGGTACAAATCACGCTGTAATCATCCCGCGATCAAGTCAATGTAACACCTGCGAGAATCCGTAAAGCCTGTTCCGCGGATTTCAACGATCCCGGCCCATTCCTACAATCCAGTAAATCGTCCTTGCATTCGAACAAGGTACATAAATTCCGCGCCGGAACATTCGTTCGAATCCCGCGTGTTTACCCGCTGGAATTACATTCTAGTCGATTCGACCGAAGTCGCCGAATACTCTTTCCACAGATTTCCGGTATTTTAATTAAAGCTCAGGAGGGGGCCCGATCGGTGTAAATTGGCCGAGGGTCGGGGGGAGGGAAATTAATATTCGCCGTTAGCAGATATTAGCCGGCTAGTAACGGCAGGTGAAATTGGCCGATTCGCCGGGGCAAAATTTATGATCCTTCTCCGGTTTCGAGCAGCGTCCCGGCGCGATAAGCGTTTTAGGCGGTCGCGTGTTTAGCGCTTTCAAAAGGTCCCGGTACATAAATATGGCCAGGTAGTTCCCCGCTAATTCCACTAATTTTCCCGTTCACCGAGGGCCGCCATTATGGGCGTCCTGAAAGGACCGCTCGACTCATTTTCAGAGTTTATCGCCGCGCCCGACAATTTGTAGCTGGCCGAGGCGCGGGCATGGGAAAACAGCTTTTACGCTTCGCAATTATGAGCTCGAGCTCTCAATTCCTCGCTAATTTGGCTCACTAGTCTCGCCTACCGCAATTACGGGCGACGTCGTCGTCCAGGAAGGTGGAACTTCGAAGTTGCGCGGATTCAAGCGTTCGATCGTCGATCGGCTCTATTAGGATTCAGATGACAGTGTTGAAGACTAATCTGAGTAAATTGCTGGGTAGGCTATGCTTCTGATCGCTTTGTTCATTACTCAAGATTAGTATCCCACCGATCATCCTACAACCATTATATAATAACAATTCGTATGACAGTTCAAGACTGTAAATCGATGAAGAGATCATCGTCATTCACAACTCGAAACTGTTAGAATCAGCTTGGAGTTCCGGCCGATACTGCAAGAATTCGAATGAGAGCCCGAAACCACGGACCGTACGGTAGTCTACTTTCGATTGGCTTTGTCCGATCGGTCACGTGCCTGGAATCCATCAATCCGACAGTAACCGTCAGGCATTACCATCCCGATTCTCGTAATACGGCGTAATGTCGGATAATCACGGTGGCTCGGAATTATGTCGCGTTCTGATCCTGATCGCCGAGCGAGATGGCTTAATTGCCAGCGTGGAAAGGGACGGCGTCCGCTTAACGACGAGCAAAATGCGTCGTTTCGCCGACGCCCGATCCGCGGATTAACGTTGAATCCTTTAATAGCGAGCCACGGGGCAGTTCTATCGAAAGCGTTTAACGCCGGCATGAGAATGTTATTACAGGCCGCGGACGCGATGAAAAAGTGACGCGCTACAATTACGTGCCTACAATGTTCGAAGTGTATGCGAATAATATGAGACCGGCGACGCCGTTAATCGAAAAGCTGCGATTAAGGACTTACAACTGGAGCGAGTGAGTTTCGTACGTTTTCCGTTTAATTCGGAGAATTAATTCGGAAAGGAATGGCGCGCGAAAGTGGACGCGAATTCTCATACTAATTGAAGAGCATTCATTGGCCGTAAAATAGGGTGGAATTATTGTGTCGCGTGTCGTCGGGGTCGAATTCGTCGAATTTCCGTCGGCTCGTTAAACGGAATCCGCGAACACGGTGACAAGTTAATTAATCCCGACGAAGGTCCGTTCGGGACAGGCCGTTACACGAGGCGCGCAGCTGGTCACAATTTGTCATTCGATTAATATCGGGCGACGATCGAGTGACGCCGATACTCAGAAGCGGTTAAGCAAATTAATTTCTTGCCCGGCCGCGGCGGCCTGAACATTGCCGCGCTGATTATCGTTCTCGTTAAGTACAGTCCCCCCATCGGTTTCGTTCGGTTTATCATGCCGACGGACGCCGAGCGTGCAAAGTCGCGATCGTAAACCATCGATTATCGCCGTCCCCCCCCCCCCCCCTCCGAAACCGAAGATAGGCCTAATCGAACTTCCCTCAACTACCGTAATTAAAGTTTTTGCCGGCTGCGATTACATTCTATTTTCATATATTGCGATTCTCGTGCCTTTCGTCGCTTCGATATTTAATGAGGGTCTATAAAACTTTGTAAGGTACAATTAAGTGTCATTCTCTAAGTACGTATTAATGACAAAATGCGAGTTAGTCATGGGACGACAAGCAACACAAGTATGTAGGGCAAAATAATACAAAAATTCCTTAGCTCCTTTATCTTATACAGGTAAAAATTGGCCAAAATGATAAAATCGAGCTGTCTAACTTCTTACCTAGACCACCATCATAGCGTATATCGGTACCTTCAAAGTCACATCGATCTCCAGAGTGTCATTCTGACCCGGCAGAAGAGAGGAACTTCTCCCGCCACTCCGGCCCATTCCTTTCCTCGAGGCAGTCTTTTTCCCTGGATGTCAGCCGGCGTTAGTCCGTACAAATTCGAGTCTCGGAACCCTTTTTTCTCAGCCGACTGCGCGGCCCGCGTCCCGAAATACACCGCGGCGGAATATGAAACCAGAAGTAACCGAGGCAAGGCAAGGGCCCCTGGCATCTGGCACGAAATATAATAACAGCGCGTAGACCGTAACATCGTTCGGCCAACACCGAAAGCTTCAATGCGAATACGCGCACACCGTCAAGTACACACACGCACACAGCCACACACGCTCTCACCCTCCAGCTCTCTCCCTTTGTAAAGCGTTCACGGCCTCTTGCCTAAGTCTACGCATCCGATTTCGGCGTTAGCCAGCCGTTATGTATGTGATTATGTACCGCCCGTGCCAGAATCGTGTGTCGTTCGCTTTAGGCGGCCGGCGCTGGATATATGCAAATAAACGCTAGCCTCGACTTTACACGAAACAGGTACCCAGAGACTAACGAACCTTCGGCTAACTCGGATTAGCCTCATCCCGATTTATGTCTCGCGCCCAAGCGTCTATTTCGACGCCCCAACGGACTCCTGATTTCGATCCCGATGAAACGTCGATCTCTCGATGGAATTCTCGAGGATTCGACGATTGGCGAAATTCGGGGAGAATCAGGGATTCGGTGGTACCTTTGGCACGCTCTCGTGCCAGTGTTAGAGACTCGGAGGCAACGCTATCGGGAGCTGACACCGTGTTTACACCGCAGCACGAGTAAAACAGTGACCACGTGTAGCGCGCTGACACGCGAGCGTAAACACGCGAGCGGTAAACGATAATCGGCCCGGGGCCGGAAAAAGCTCACGCCTGCACGCGTGACATCGTGCAGGAGCACGTGTCCGGAGGATGGCCCATTCGCCATAACGGGCCAACGGGCTCGTGAAAGGCCTGCGAGTCGAATTTATTTACATGGCGTCAGGTGTCCTCCTCCTCTCCCTCCTCCTCCTCCTCCTCCTCCTCCTCTCGCCATTCAGGAGAGTCGCTTTTTTCATACATCGAGTACGAACGTGTACTTCGTCAATGGAACGTCGTTGACGGGAATACGGAATGGCCGGTCGACTGACTTTGAGTGAAGTTCACGTATGAAGATTGGGCGTCGATGTTCGACATCGTCATTATTCGTCGGCCGTCATCGATTTAAAGTACTGTAACGTATCGATTCTGTTCGACGGAAGGGGAGGACAGAATGTTCAATTTGAGCCTGAAGTTTCGAACGATCGGAAGAAATGGAAAGCTGTCGATTGGACTGATGGTTTGATGTCGTCGTTATTCATCGACGCGGGAAATTTCATTGATAGTCATCGTACGTATTTTGTCAAGAGGATGTAAGTTAAGGCGACTGTTCAAAATTACCAACGATTCCTACTTATATTGCCATTTAACTTGCCAGAATGATACAAGTCAATATGTTTGATCTTACGAAATGTGAAACAGATTCTCATTTACGTACTTTGTGCCAAAGAATATTTCGAAAGATAAGATGAGTCATGAGAGGAAAGTCATTAAGATCCGATACAGTAATTTCGACTGGTCGTTCTATGGTTAATGTACTAAAAACGAGTCATGAACAATATTTCGACACATTTAAATTAATTTAAGAATCCCATGACGATCTATGTACGATGTCAAACGCATTAAAGTACTGCCATGTCGAGACCGCTGAACGCAGATAACATTCAGGGGAAGTTGACTCGGTTCCGAGTAGATTCGAACGATCGAAACGTAACGAGGCTCATTCTCGGAGGGATAAAAGGACAGGGAGCCGGGCGAGAGGAGGGCAAAAAATCGGGGGCTCCTGCAAATTTATTCGAGTGCTGCCCACGACTAATTTCCACGATATATGCCCGCATGCGGCCTCCTAACCCCCTATGGCGTTTATTTATCTCGAGTGCGCTGGCCCATCGTCCAATTTACGCTCGCGCGAAATCCACTCGTGGAACACACGCGAGCAACGAACGGCACGTCGACTATCCTCTCCCCCTTCTAGCCCCCTCCCTCCTCCCTCCTCTCCTCAGCCTCCATGCCACTCCGTCTTTCTACCCGCTCGGTTATCCACGCTAGTATATCACTCGAGATACCGCGATCTCGCCGGATTCTCGGTAGGCAAGGCCGAAAACGTTTCCTCGCTCGAAAGCCAGATTATTAACCGACTCCGCGAAATTCGGCATTAGATAAGCTTTCCGCCGAAACTTTCGAAACGGCTGGAAAATCGGGAGAATTTTCTCGGAATTTCGGTCGGCGGTGTAACTTACTCCGGTCGTCGCTTTATTTCAAATGAATATTTAAAGATATAGAGAGAGATAGAAACGAGCTTCTATATTTTTTGAAAATGTACTTTTGGAAGAAGCGACTCACTTTATGTAATGATATACTTGACTGAAGCGAATGCGTGATGAGGCTTTGACGGGCGAGTGGGGATATATATTTTTGCAGATGGAGGAAATGATCCTGTTCGTTTAGTATGGGGTCAAGGGTCGTCAACCTCGTGTCCAGAAAGCGACGTACGTGTCAGTAGACGATGGAGTGACAGTCATTATGTTAACTGGCAATCACGGTAATGCTGTCATCAGCGTTCGTACTCGGGCAATAACTATAATGCAGCCATTGTGGGCACTCCCGCGTAATCTGGACATTAGCAGCGCACGGCTTTTCATTCATTGACCACTACCGGGTTACCGACGTGCGAATGAAGCATCGTTTTCTCTTCGCGCCAACTTTTTGCCGAGAGTCGAATGCCGAGTTTCGAGAATTTAGCGAAAACCGACTAACGAACGATGACGAAGGAGTCGCAACCCGCTGGAAGAAACCGGTATCTACGCAGCTGGCTGAAATTATGCTCGGTGAGGCCAGGTTGACACTGGCGAGGGATTAGAATTTTTAGCCGATGCGAAGTCCGAATGTTAAACGATAACGCGAGTCCGTCAGTCGAGTCATGAAGATGCGGCGTAACTGTTCTTCCTAGCCGAGAAAAATACTGTTATTTGCCCGGCATTCAGGTGCAACTCCATCCCAGCCGACGTGTGTCTAGCATAGACAAATTGATTTGTCCGTGACGAGACTAATTGTCCGCGACATCGGTAATCGGATCGATGCCAAAGCAGGTGGAAAGTCGACATTCGACGATCATTCCGGATCATCGATCCATTGCAATCCTGTCCACATCCTTGCCTCCCGGCTCGGACGTTAGCCTTTACTCAAACTTGACTCAATTAACCCAACCAAAATAACGAAACAGCCTCGGGCCCGATGCTAATTGAATGAATTCCGAGCGTTATTAATTGCTCGCCGGCCATAATTCGATTACGCCACGCTTAAGGCCCCGCATCGATCCGTCCCAATCGGCGTTTAATCGAACCCGAGCCCCCCTCCCCAGCAGGAGCAAAAAGCATCGAGCGAGGAAAAATAATCGCTCAACCTGTCGGACGGATGATAAATAGGGCAATAAATATCTCGCCGAGCGCGATAATTAGTTAATTCGCGATACATTAGCGCGACCCTTCAAAACGTGCTCTCCTTCCCGACAATTTTTCCGTCCGGCACTGTGTCGGCCGAGATCGACTCTCGCATAGCTTCGAAGTCAGCCTCGGACGAACCGGTTTCCTGATTTCAAAGGAGCCCAACTATCGCCAGTGCGCGCGAGCGCGCGATTTTACGCCAATAATCTCACCGATGTACGCCGAGCACGCACGCGCATAAATCGTGCTCGGCGGGGGAAAAAAATGTGCGAACGACGACGCTTCCGGTAGCGGGAACCAATCCGCATCCGGGGACAGCTGCTTCTCCTGTTGCGTAACACGTGCGCGAGCTGGAGGGATTCGTATGTTCTGACAAAATAATGTCGGCAGACCAACTACTAAACACGTTCAACTTCGGTTATGTTAACTCTTTCGGGCAGTGCGGCATGAATTTTTTACATATGACAATTTTTCAGTGTAGAATAAATTACGAATTATTTTTATGTGTAATATATTGTAAGTTTAGATAGTCTATAATTTTTCAAAGGAATATCTGTAGAAATGTAATCGTAATTTATGACAGGATTTAATAAAAGCAAATTTTCTGCAATGAGCTTTGTTGTTCTTTTAAAATCGTGCGCATCAGGGAGTTAAGACTTGGAGAGTGTATTAGTCCGCAGTTTACTGGCTCCGATAGCCAGTATAGATTTTGCAAAAGAGCTACCGTCGGGTGGATAATGAGTTTTTCCTGTAGGATGCGCATTACGCGCACTCTCAGGGCGTCTAATGAGTTTTTCTGCTACATTTTCGGCTTCCGGTCATTTGGATATTCATGACTAATTGCGCCGAGCTACGAATTACACTACGGGCGTAATTTTTCACGTTAAGAATCTTGCAATCCTCTAACGAGCGACTCGAATGCTATGTTGGTTTAATGTTGCACTCCCATTGCTTCCCTGGCTTCTCTGCACCGCAGTCATTAAATTGGCCAATGCCATCGAATCTTATCTCATCTGAAAAATGCCAAGACCAGCTCATGCTGTACACGCAATCTGCTACTCTGTCGAAAGTCGCATACTGATCCAGTTAGATTTAAATTTGAACGCTGATCCACCGACGCCTAGATCTAAAGTTGCACACAAGCCGACGCTTACGTCTAAAGCTGCGCAGCGATCCGTTCGGCGGGCAGAAGGTTGTGTAAATTGTCTGCAGCGGAGCTTTACAGTGTGCTCAAAGCGTATAAAGCAACGCTGGCCGCCTCCACCGAACTTCCGAATCGGAGAACAAAAGCGATCCGCAGAGAAATTCCTAGGCCAGCGTACCGAGGCGCGATGCACTGAAGCGCCTGATGGAATTTCCTCTCGGAAATATATACGCCTTGTCAAAACAGTGGCGCATACCGTGGCCGGGGCTCTTTCGGTTGGCCACCGACGAAAATTAATCATCATTAAAGGATCACCGGTGACGCGGGGGAGGGTCGGTTCCGAGTAACGTGCTCGAGCAGAGTTTGAAGTTGAACAAAAATGCATGGAACTAACTGTGCCAACACCGACATATCTGATCTATGTAATTAATACTTATTAACCTACGACAATTTAATTTTTTACCAAAAGTATGGCTAAAAGAGGAAATATCAAGATACTGTATAAACCGTATGCTATTTGTATGCTACCCCCAATCGTTAAGTAAGGAAAATTTTATGTAACGCTCTAAATGGCTGTAGAATAAGTATTGAGGAATTTCTGTGGCTGAGATGGGGAGCAAAATAATATATAGACCCGATACGCGTGGTACGTGGTGAGTATTGACGTTGCTTGTCTTTGCCCTCTGCCGCGGCCGCTCACTGTTTTGGATTCGGCGCTCCACGATTTCGAGTCGGCGCTCTACCGTACTCAGTCAAGCGTGCTTTTTCTGCTACCTAATTATTGCTATAGCCCCAGTCTTTTAAGTATGTACGATAGTTTTTGAGAGACGCCCAGCGATGCCCCCTAAACAACACCCCCATCACGTCCGCAATGATTGTACGGCATCCAAGTGCACAAAATTCGACGGGACCCCAACCGTGAACGGTTAACTTAATTCCCGTCCGTAGATCAGCGTGAAAATGTTCAACATTTTACCGACAATCTTTACATCGATCATCGCACGACTCAGAACGTCCGTGTCACAATAAAGCAACCCCCGTAAAATGTTTCGCCGCATTATCCGGCTATCTCGAAACTAAAGGGCCACTATCGTCCGATTCATCTTTCCGGCCCGGCAATAGGTAGCGTTTCCACCGGCGAGTTAAATACCTCCGTAATTTTGGCCCCCGGCCGTCCGAAATCCCGCTGAGAGTTTGTACAGTTTATAGGACGGCAGAGATTCCAATCTGCCTTTATCGCCATGGCCAACCCTCCGCCACTCGTCGGGACTGTTATCACGACGGGGATAACTCCTCTAACCTGGCCCACAGCGTACCGATACCTACTCACGCTCGTATCGTAGGTAAGGCGTTCGCTCGTTATGAAAAGTTATTCGCCCCTCTCCGAGCCTCCGGTTTGGCGGCAGGTCAGGTTTCCGTTAATATACGAAAAGGACCCTTGATGCCTAATTAGGACCTCGCGCGGTCCATTTTGGCCACGATCCTACCCAGAGCCATGAGCATCCTTCAGCCAACAATGACCGGAGTCATTCTCTATGTTACAACTGGTCGTTTACGATATATCAGCTTTCACGAATCCCTAATCCGACCGCACTCCGACCTCGTTACACACTGTCCTCCCCCTCCGCATTGGCTCGTGCTACCGCTTTACGATCACCCCGCGCATCTCATCGTAAAAAGTTATATTTAATCTAGCGCTAGAGCCACCGCTCCCGGCCGCGAAGCTTTACGGTTCCTGCCGGCCATCCGATTTGACGCTTTACGACCCACCGAAACGGCCCAACGGAAAGATTCACTCCGCGTTCCTCGACAGTCTATACACCTCTTCCTTGCCGGCCAGGCAGTTGGCAATGGCGAATGTTGTTAGGCGGTAGGCCTGCCGCTGTTTATCGAAACGGAGATACGTCAAGATTTATCGAAATTCCATTCCGAACAAAACCTTGGCTCGCTACAATTCGCGCAGCATTTCAGCTCCCGAGTATATGAACGTATTCAGCGGAGTATTCAGAGGATGAAAAAGGGAATGTTAAAAGAGTTAATACCGAAAGTTCGTATTTTTCAGGATCAGAAATCAGCGTTCGCTAACAATGTTCTCCTTAGGCCTGGACGTAGCTTAAGGAACTCCTCGCTTTTTGATCATGGCGCCCTAACTCTCCCCCCCATCCCCGACTCCCCTCTAACTCTTCTTTACGCCGGTCCGGAGTTCATTTACCAAGTCGGAATGACGGGAGACTTAGAGGAATCGGCTCGTTATCGCGAAACAGCGCCGTTGAGAGCGAAATAATGTGTCGTGGGTGCCGAGATAACCGGTTCCCCACTTCGCATGTCAACCGATAGTCAAAGAACCGCCGTTCGGCCCTGCCCTAATGCACTACGTTATGGTACCTTTTATTTCGCCGCTTGACAGCGAGCCAGAAAGGATAGGATTACCTGGGCGCGGTTGGCCAATTTCTAATCGGACATTGTTCTCCGCTCCTATTCGCGATAGATGATTCATCTCCCACTCCCGACCTCGAAGCCACCCATACGTGCCTACGTGCACACCGAAGTATCATATATGCGAGACACAGGGGAGGGGAACTTTCGAATAAAGGAAAACCATCCCGTCCGCCTTTGATTATTTCCAGCCAATCTCCGAGTCATTTTCTCGATGATTGGCTGCGATCTCGCGTCTATTTCACGGCCATCGTACGTGGCCTAGACAATGATCGGTGGGAAGAATGCGAGGTTAGGCCTAAGATGGGATGATTCGAATACCGGGTGCGATCGAAGCTTTCTTCGGTAGGCTCGGCCAGCAAATTGATTTAGGCATTAATCGATGGGAATAAACGCTGGCAATTGGGTCGGTTCCCGGGGGATTATAATGGAGCATGCCTCGCCGGAAGTGCATGACGTGCTAAGGGTCTAACCTGGCCGGAGGCGATCGGCAACCGGTTCTCGCCGCTGATAACTCGCGCCTGTTGGCCGAAAAAGTGTCGGTAATACGCTTCCTATCGCGGACGTCGATCGATCTCGCCCCGAGGTGGGGAATTAGCAAAAAGTTATCATTACCGATCTTTCGGATGATTAATATGTTATCGTCAAATTGATTCGATCTGCTACGTCCTCGTCGCTATTAGGCGGAGCGGTTTACGTCGAATGCGGTATAAGTCAATTTTACGGTAATGTGGAAATCGAAGATTTACAGCTATATAGGTACAACGATTTTATTGGAAAAGCAGAAAAATTGAAACTTGTTTCCAAAGCAGGTTTCAGATATAGGTAATAGATTTGACGATATGTCTCCGGAAATAATTTATACAATTCTTCCTGTAAGTACGTACTGGTCTTTTCTCAATACAACAGTGGTTTGCTTGATTTATTCCTAAATACCTTACGCCATTTTCGAAATGGGCAGTTCTCGACGCGTTCGTGAATCCGAACGACGTCGATGCCCACAATACAATACCTTCGCGTCCCCCGAGTACCGTACGCTCGTTTTTCTATGCAAATGCTCCGCCTCCCACCCCTCCTGCGTGGCTGCAAAGTATACAGACATTAAAATGCCAGGCTAACTGTACCATCCGACCGCAAAGTTCAATTCTGCAAAGATTGCGCCGCGATTACAGTCTCGAGGCCGTGCCCGGGTGGAAACAGAATACTAGCCCTCCGCGTTCCCGCGATACTTCTTATTGCGTGCCAGTCGAGCCACGATACGTATTCCTTCAGGATTCCTTCAGGACGCCTGCCAGGATGCGAAGAAGGAAGTAAAGCCGTGCGCGTCCAGTGCAAAACGGAATTAAGGCTCGCGAGTTCAGCGGTCCGATACTACTGATACTTCTCGTACTTCCTCTCGGATACCTCCTTCCCTTCCGGCCACTTCCTTACTGCGCATTGTCTAAACATTATTCTCCCGCGGCGAAGGTTACCCAGCCCTCCTGACGTTATTACTGTCATTATCCGTATCGCTGAGGCGAGGTGAAAAAATCGTAAAAAGCGCGAAGAGCCCACCGACCAACCCCAAAACGCCTCCGGTGGATGGATCGGACGTCGGATTTATAGTACAATGCGAGAGTGAATGTGGAGGGGGAGGCATAAATCCCGATAAATCGCGATCTTTATGGTGATCCAGCGCGTGGCGCACGCGCTATGTGGTTACGCACATCCAACGTCGGAATCGAGTCGAACACGTACGCCCTCGCTATTTATTTTACTCCCACTACGGACAGTTCCTTTTTCGTTCCTTTCCGCCATCTTGGAACTCGCTTCGCGGCAAGTTCGAGGAGAGCACTCGAGTCAAGGAAAATTAACAGTTTTCGGGGTGGAAAGGGTAGAAAATAGTTTTGCTGATTTAATTTGCCGTTTAGTCTAAATGTACAGGTTGCTCAGTACTAGAAAATTGGCACTGAAATTGGTTTGCTTTAAAATTAGGAAAGTGAGGTATAAAGTAGCGTTGATTAAATTAAAACAATCTCTTTCGTACGGAAGATCGAATAAATATGAAATATATACCCTAACAATTATTCGACATTTTACGATAATTCAGTGACTCTTAGGTGGAAATTTATTTTAATGCTAATAAAATTTTCGTTACTCCTCGATATTAAACCGGACAATAATATGATACTGATTACAGATGCAAGACAAAACGTTTAATTTGAGGCACCGTCATAAACGTACTTGCTGTAACAATACAATTTACTTGAAAGGCAAGAAGTTAATAGTCAATCAAGCGATTTGACGACAAAACGGGAGAAAATTTTAATTGGGGACGAACGATTTAGCTAATGAAACGGCTCAATTATGAAACGCGCGAACGATGACCGATGATTCTAACTCGCGCGAAATGAAGCGGATGGAGCGAGGAGCGGATGCGTTAACGAACTGAGCGTTCGATAGGTGATAAATATGTAGGCGAGAGAGGACACGGTAAATTTAAACTGCCGCTCATTATCCCGAGCCGGAGCCGTAGGTAATCGCACCCGCAGCGTCATTTATCGGATCGTCGTTTCGCCGCAAAGTGCTGGATCCGATTACCGAAGTATCCGTTTATTGAAATAATCGATCGTCTCGCGCATTATGCTAATGTCCACGGGGTCCTAGTCCGGTCCCCGGGCCACCTTTGTCTCACCCCCCCTCTCCCCTCCCCTTGAGATATAAATTGGGACCCACTCGGCGGCGTATATAATTTCGGACCTTAAAGTATCACTTTTTTCCATCCTGCTCCCGCTTTTGTCGAACGAGCGGTTCACCGTCGTATTCCTATGATCTTTTACGATCCTTTACGATCTTTTACACCCCTGTCGCGGGGCCCTTTATCGAATCGGCGGATATTAAGGGCAAATTGATGGCCGGCATACGAAATTTTCGGATCGATGTTAACTGAATTCGTCGGGGGATAAATTGAAATTCAGCTTGCCGGAATTTTGAGGAGGAGGGTGAGGGAGGAATGGGAAAGTTACGACACGGTGGAGGGGTGAGTCTGAGGGGAGGGTGTGGTTTTGGTCGCTTTGTACGCCTTTGCGGCAGGTGCGGAACCGTTTCCACGATCGCAGATTAATGAGATTCCGTGCGTTAACGCTAATGAGCCGTAATGCCACTAAACTGTAACGAGACTGAACTGTGATGTAATAATCGTGATACGGCGGAACACTCGCGTACGGGCGAACACCGTAATGCGATTCGGTCATAATGACAGTGAATTGTGACGCAACTCGACAGTAATGAGATTGAACGGTGTCAGTGAACTGTCACAGGTACGGTATCATTGACACTGATGCTGAACGATGCTATATGTACGCTTGCCCGTTCGAAATTCCTCATAGATATACGTCGATAATTGTAAATATAATTGTCATATTTCTCATATAATTCACAAATTAGACTGCAGGAAAGAATATTTCTAAATTCTGTCACTTTTTCGCTCAACACTGATTAAAAAATCGTATTAATCTTCATTTACCCCAGAAAATAATATAGGCTCAACGGAGAAATATTCCCAGTTCCTTACAACATACCAATTAATTCACCCCCGAAGCTTGACACTCCCTTCCCTCTCTCAACATTCCCACCTAATTCGCAATTCCGGCGCACATCTCATCCGCAGAATTCAATCGTTTCGCCCAGTATCGACATATTCCCCGACAGTCCGGCGAACGAAGAGACCAAATAACTCACCCTTCCCGTCGAATGGGGTGCCTCGCCGCAATTTTCTCCCCGCCTCATTCCTTACGCTAGCCGGCCCTGACTCCTGCCGGCTCGCCGTTACGCTGTTAAACGAGCGAATCGCCAGTAGCTATCGGCGCGAGCGCATCTGGAAAGAATAAAGTACACGTTACGAAGGGTAAGCAAGGAGTCGTGCAGCAATGCGAGGGCCGCGGCAACGTAGACTGCATAAGTAATGGCGCGGCTGGCAACGCGTCGAGGTCATTCCGCGCAATCGTCCTGAAGGAATCGAAGGATCGCCCGCCGATAATTACTCGGCCCGACTCTCGCCGACTGCGCCGGGCAGGCATAGGCTACGACGAGCAAAGCTGCACCGAGCAAAGCTGCACCGAACGAAGCTACGCCTGCCAGTGCCTGGCTATGCATGGCCACGTCGGACTACGTCTGGCCTGTCACCGCCGGCAGTGAGAGTCGAGTGCCGAGAGAAAATTCTCAGCTTACGTGCCTGGCTCGGATCGTCAGACTCTTCGGATCCCGAGGAATCGGCAAGAAGAAGACGTTGGGTCGTCGAAGACGTTCAGGCCAATTGCGAGGTAGCTGTCGAGTTTTGAAGACTTGATTGTTTTGCGGAACTGTCGGCGGACGCTTCGGGATGAGGGTCGATATCGCGGATTTCGCGTTCTGTTTTAATAATGAGGTAGAGGCGATCGTCGATAGCAAGTAATTTGATGTAAATCCGATTGGCGGACATGTCGGAATTACACCATCGATTACGCGACGTAACAAGTATCCTTATGGTAATTTTGATGGGGAGCAATTTGAAATTCATTCGATTGCGGAGCGATTGTCGGATCGGGGCGATCGATCCTTGAGATACGTGCGAGCGATGGTAGCGATCGATAACGAGCACAGGAGAATCGATCCTGCCGACGGACAATCGACGGGACGACGTTTATATGTTAATTCAACGTGAACGCGTTCGTTGTTTCGGTGCCGCAGTCGAATGCTTATCGCGTGCGTCGATCCAGATTCGTCGGATCGGTACGGGACAAATGCATTGTGCATACACGCATACATGCATGCATGGGTACATTCGTATATAAGGTGTAGTGGGGTATATCCGTACACGGGGCAAATCCGCACTAGGCCCTTATTTATTCGAATATACGTTGCATTGTATCAACTGTAAGGTAGAAATCTTCCTTTGGTTAGTATTCAGTGGTTTGCGTAGTATTCAATATAGGTGGCCGCCATGTATTCTGTGATTCCCCCGTTTAACTCGTTCGACAAAGTTCGTATTACTAATAATAATTCCGCTTTTGCCCCATAATATAAGGATATAAGGTTCAATCATTCTTAAACAGGTTGGTGCGTTTTTGCCCCAGTTCCGAAGTAAGGCCGCCCTAGCAGCACTGTTTTTAATCTATTAAGAAAATCATAAGTTTCAGAACATATTTTTAATCCAGATTAATGCAACTTTAAGAATAAACCGTGCGCTAAATGAAAACACTAAGATTATTAGGTTTTAGTGGAACAGATAGAAAATACATCAGTTTAAAGTAAACTTTACAATTTCTCGGTCTGTTTTACCCCACTCCACCTTACATATGTTCGTAGATCGGCGAACGTTAAATCTGTCGGACGCTAAATAAATTCGTTGGACGTTAAATAAATTGCCGTAGCCGGACAATCAGCGGGCTCGATCGGGCACTCACGGGCAAAAATAAAAAGGACACTCGCATCCTTCCGAAGACTATCACTTCATTTTTGCACTTCACGCTTCGCATCGCAGGGCGGAACGATAAAGGACGCTTGAGAAGGAGGAGGCGAAGTCCGGGACCTCAGCGTCGAAGATAAATCGTCGGCCGGAATGACTGGGCTAATGAACGTTCCATTATATGAGTGCAACAATAAAACAGAGTAATAACAATATAATGAGCGGCGATGCCTGATAATAATATAAGTAATCCCGCCGATTCCGGCTGATCTCATTACCGACATCGTCGATCGAGAAGAATGAGATGGAAAGATAGAGGGTGGAAGAGAGAGAGAGCGAGAGAGAGAGAGCGAGCGAGAGAGAGAGAGAGAGAGAGAGAGGCTGAAGGCAAGTTGTTCGACCGAAAATGGATCGCCATTTAACGAAACTGCCACCGACGTACCCCAGATCGAATTTTAACCGAGAGCGAAAGCTAATTATGCCGTCAGAAGTCGACCGAACGAAAGCGAGGCCGAAATCCTTAATTACTCCGACCACAGTCGGGCCTGAGCCGGACGAAATATTTAACTAACAGCCATCGTTGCCGAAGATCATCTCCGGAAACATGTTCATTTGCCGGACGATTCGCCGGTTATCCGCGCGATCTACTCCGTATTAATTGCGCTCATGAGGCCAATTAAGTGCTTAATTCGAGACCGATAAGGACGCCCTCTTGTCCGTCGCCGAATTCTGTTCGCACGAGACCAGGTCCGTTAAATCAGTTAGAGGGATTTCTTAACTCGACAACGAATCTCACGTGGTATTCACCGTGCGTTTTGCCGGACAAACGAAAAATTAACGCCGCATCTAACGTATAACACGCGAATGCTGAATAGCGCGTTTACGCCAATTACCCCTCCGCACCCCGCCGCCACTTCCTCCCGTTCCCTCTGCCCTCCTGCCCGACGCTCTTAATCGGAATGTATGAGGGAGGGCCAGGCGAGCAACAACGGAACACGAGGATCGCGTGTAGGAATAAGCAAACGAACCCGAAGAGGAACCACTCGAATGCGCGGAGGGTTAGAAAACATTACGCCGGTGGAGACACAGTAATTGAGCGAGCACAATTATTTCCTTCCTTTCCTTCCTGCCCTTCACCTCCCCCGCCTCTCCATGAAACAGCCAAGTATCCAGAGAACGATCGACGTTCGCCGGTGCGTTCAATTTTCGCCGTATACCAAAATTAATAAGCCCTGCGATTCCTTCAAATGCGCGAAATCGTTGAAGCGAGGACTGTATCGTAGCGATTAATGAAGGATTAAGGATATTTGTTGGATGTGAGATCTTCTTTATGCGAAACATTTACCGTCTCTCGATCCAAGCGCGTACAGACCACCCTCTCTTCCCACTCTTTATGCAAGTTCCTTCCGAACGGGAAAACGTATGCGCGTATCCTCCTTCCGGTCAGTCTCGTTTTTCTCTCCACCGAGCAGATAGATTAAAGATAATCTCCCGACGATAATTATCCGACGTCAATTAGACGCTCGGCGTCGACCGGCGTAAATCATCATCTCACGGCTTTCAAGGGAGACTCGTGTCACTCCGCCGACGAAGAGGAGGTAGATGGAGTCCATGGGGGGGAAGGGGTTGACGGGGAAGAGGATTTGCCGATCGAAAAGCGCGGGAAAACCTGTTGGCGCGATTAACTGCCTGCCGAGCTCGTTACATAAATCTTCGGCGGCCGTCGGACAGGATTCAATCTGCTCGGAGAAGGACGCAAGACGCGCGGACCGCACGCGATAGAGGCGAGTCAACACCTTTCCTCTAAATTGCCTCTTCCTCGGCATCAATCTGTATCGTAACTCGCGCCCCCCTTAATCGAGGACTAAACACTCCGGAGCCGCGGACAATTTCGACATCCAGGAGAGGACAAGAAGGACGTGAGAGAATAGAGTGAGATCCGGTCGGATCAATTAAGCGACGTGCAGGGTATTAGTATTCGAAGCACGAGAGGATGGGAGTAAAAAAAAAAAACAGAAGGGGTGCTCCGGAGATGCCTTAAGTGACTGATAAGGAAGAGGGATAAGAATCGAGTGGGGCGAGGATCAGTCCTTGAAAGCCCGATCGGCAGGACGATACGGCTCGCGGGTTCCTACCGGCAATATCGCCCACCCCTTCTCGGCCTCCTTCGATCCTTCTATCCTTCTTCCGCCCCTTCCCACTTCCTCTTTCGCTACTCGCCCCCGTCAGGCAACGGGCGAAGGCATAATGGCCCTTTATGACGGCACGAAGCGCCGTTTCGCGGTGTAAATTGCACGTTGCATCGATTTACGAGGCGAACAGTAATTTCCACCGGCCTACTCGAACCTCCGTATAATGCGGCAGGAGCGTGTGCGTGAGGATGGAGAGTGTGCAGGGTGCGGCGAGAGTTGTGATACGGACGGTTTTGAGAACGAAAATACGGACGAAATCGGGTAAAATAGATTTCCTGCACAGAAGTTTGCTTTCGGATGTTTAATCAGAAATATGCTGACTATGGTCGTATAGATTGGGATGTTATAGTTGTCGTTACAGGTATGATCCTATGAGACTTTAATTCATATACCTACGTACTGATGTAATATGATTGACTTCTCCAGTCAATTTAATTTCTGTGAAATGCTGTTAAAAAGAGACCGTTTACGGCGATTGCAGACCTCAACCGAACATCTAACCTGCATTTAAAGACAGGCGTTCGTTAATTCCACACTATACACGTTTTTCTAGAAACTTCCACGGAAAAATGATACTACGCCGGTTCAGATCAATTTTTATGAATGGAACGAAGAGAGGGAAATGATTGTAAATTCGTTAACTGTACCTTCGCTATGATTATCATATAAAATTACTTGATGTGCCGGGCGTACAGTTTTGCGATTCATATCCGTCGTTAGCTTCTCGTACGTAGACTGGCCTAGGCTTGTGAAAGTTTCATTGAGGTATATTACTCGTACGTTCCGCTCTAACCATCGCGCTAGAAAATCGTCTTACCTACCGCCACAGGCCTGCACTTCCGTCAGGAGATCAGGAGGATCGGAAGGAAAAAGATGCAAAACGACAGAGTGAGAGAGAGAGAGAGAGAGAGAGAGAGAGAGAAGATCAGAGTCTAGCTCGTTGAATCTCGCGTCGCGGGAAACCGGCATGCATCACGCACGAAGTGCATAAATTAAAGGCACGCGCGTAAACGTGGACTTACATCGGATTCGCCTCGATCGTTCCACGATCGAGATCGACGGAGCCCGCGGCCTGAATTCCAGAAACTGATGCCGCGCTCAAGCTAAATGTCACGTACCTCGTACGAGAATTCCCCTGCCATCGACTGACATCGTAAGAGAGTCAGGGCCAATTTCAAGGTACAGTTAGCATCTGAGAAGAATAACCTATTTGTGGTAGCAGAGGCAATCCATGAACGAACCTATCCACCTACATCAAACCGCATCAACCTATTACTACGACTCTGTCAATATTCTACGAAGGTTCAATCGCGCATAATTCTGTCATGTTCAGCTTCTGCTCAGAATAAATGACAACCGGAATCCGCAGCGATCCTGGCCTCCATTTCAGCTCCCAGCTATGCGTCTCGGAACCCTGAGAGGACTGGAAGACTCAAAATTGTGCGCCGGCGGTAAATTGCTGTGAGTGAGAGGCACTTTTCTATCGTTCGAGTCGAGAGGAAATGTTCGAGTCTTCGCGAGGAGAGAAGCTGACGTTCGCGCAGGCGACCTCGGTAGCCCGAGGCGACCCTGCCGTTTTGCATTATGCATCACCTACCAACCCTCCTTACCCTCTGCCTTCCCCCCCCCCCCCTCGCCGCTCAGCAACCCCCTTTTTCACCCAGCTTCCCACAACTGGCCGGCCTCGATAACGCGAATTTCCGCGCCGGAAAAACGAGGCTGGCCAGGCAGGATAATTAAGCGGACGTTAGCGTTATCGGTGGGCAGTGAAGGCAAATATCGAGTCATTATTCGGGAATTACTTAAGTGGCAGGTTTGCGTTGGAGCACTTTTCGAAACAGTGTTCGCGATAAAGGATGAATTTCCAGGATAATGCCGAGTGAGGGAAAATAATCGTGAGAGTGACGCTTTCTCTGCGAGGCAGAAGTTAATTGAGACAAATCGATTATCTTAATTAGACTCATCGTATTTCGAAACATATTTTCTTACGATCGTATTTAACGTAAGGGAATAAAGATGAGGTATTAAAACAGATTTTTCCGGGCGAAGTCATTAAGAAATCGACGAAAAACAGTTATAAGATTGCCTAATTGGCTTCGATTTTATTACAAGGCGTATAATGCTTCTTCTACCTTCCATTTTCTGAACCTATTCGGCCGACGCGGCTCGATATCCGATCGGCCAGCGGCATTTTTGATTTCCGATCGCGGAAAGCGATCACGTATCGATCGACCGGCCGATCGGAAGAGGAGGGGTGGATCGATTAAAAATTGCGATCGCCGAGATCGCGCGATCGGACGGGACGGGCTTTTTATTAAGGCGTTTAATTGACATCGCTCGCCGGTGATTAATCGACGTAATTTAAATAAAACGAAAGCGTCGGCCGACTTTAATGCAGGTAATCCAGCGAGAAGTAAATGGGTGGCTGAGGGGAGGGGGGAGGGGTAATAAACGCGATTAGACTAATTCGTGTAATCCCGGCGGAACATGGCCTTTAAGGACAACCTTTTTTGCCGAACAAGCGCAGGAACGAACGCAATTTTGTCGGAAAACTGCATCGGAATGCGGCGAGTTACGTTTTGCGGAAGGTACGTTGAACCATCGAACAATCGTTCGACTTTGACAAATTGCGAGCATTGAGCGTCACTCGTGCGAGGCAAGCCGTGTCAAAGGAATACAATGGCGGAGTGACGCGTGTCAATGGTTGCGATTTAAATTCGTCCCGCGTCACGTGACAGGTCCGGTATTGACGCCCATTCGCGAGTCGCCGAGAAGAGACAGTCGACGGACGCGGTGGATGGAAATAGCCGTAATGGAAATAGCCGGACAAACTGCCATGCCCGGCTTATTGCGCAATCGCGCGTGCAATTTGAGTTCGCGCGCGCGCGCGCGCGCGCGAGCCTAAACGGGGAGTCCTGCGAGACGATAATTCTCCTGAATGCGACGGGAGCGTGTGTTGTTGTCGTCGTTTCCTCTGCTCATTGTCTAACGCAACTGGGAAGCCAGACTGGTTTCGCGGCTTTCTGTGTACACTGTTGTAATTCAATGCTGTGACTTTTTCCTGCTCTCGAGGTACACGGTAGTTAATTGTAACGTGCTCATGTCAAATGTTAGACTAGGGAAGATGCATGCAGACAAATATTTCAGGGAATAAACATTGTTCACATTGCGTTGTTTTGAGCGATCAGAGAAGTTAATGAGATAAGATTATAAATTTATAATAAAATTATTCCTTGATCGCATCTAGTATAAAATAATAGCAATGGACTCCTGATGAGGACACCGTAAGGTGTCGAAACATGTAGAGTAACACAAGGTATTTAAATAAAATTATAATGCAACAGGACCTTCAACCAAAACAAGAGCTTATAATAATTTCTTACAAAATTGTAAATTTAGGTATAGAGGCTGAAGTTTCGGAGAATTGATCGCGGAACGGCCAATTCGGGAATTTCGCGAGTCTGCGAAAACAGAACGGGAAGAAATACGTCAATAAAACGTCACCGGTACCGGAACCGCGACTATTTATACCGTCATTGTCGTCGTATGCGTCAGTTTCGTTCGCCGCCAATGCGGCGAACGGCGGCTTTTAACAAACTGCGGCGTTCAAATAGAAATAGCCCTCGGTCAGGCACGCGGGGTTTATTGTTGTATACAGCCGAGCAAAGTCTCGCGATGATAATTCACCGCCGACTCGTGATTTGCGATTTCGGCCGAGCTCCTTACGTCTTCGTCTCCTACGCTCGCACGCATATCTCACACATACAAATACAGGTAACACGTACGCGGAGTACGTTCTCTCCTCGTTGCCGGACGTCAGAGAAGCTAGGGTGTGACAAAAATTTCGGGCAGGCGACTCTCGCGGGTCTGGCCTGTAAATTTTCGGGAGGACGTACGCCGGTAATATATAACGTGGCCACATAATTTATCGCCGGTAAAGTTCGCGGATCCAAGTCGCGAATATTGTCGGGAGGACGAGCCATTGTTAATTCTAGTCGTCGTAATGGCCGCTCGGAACGAGATGAGAATCCGCCGATAAATTCTCCCGACCCGACGGCGAAAGTCGCGTGCCGACTTTTAAAGCTCGAGTCGCAATTCGCGAGGCAAGTTCGGCCTGTCTCGCGAACGAAAGTCATCGATCAGACGTTGAAGAAAGTCCGTTAGTCGGTGGGTGGGATCGATTCTTGGGTGGGAAAAAAGAACGAGGCGTCGATAATCGGTAGAAATTCTGAATTCTCGGGATGAAATGAGCGTATTGTTGGCACGGGCATAAATCCGGAACGGTTGACTGCGCGGGGCCAGACACTAAATACGTCGGTAAAATATACAGTGACCGTAATTTACTTACAGCGCGCTCGTGCGCGCAGCGACTTTAGCGGCTTCCAGGTCGGAGCGGAGTTACGAGCGTGCGCGTGCTGGGCTTCTATTTGAAATCGATGAAAATAACAGTCATAAATCGTTGCGTAACGTACAATTCGCGGCCGGATATCGAGGTTTGCATGGGCGATACTTTTTCCATCGAACGTGACCGAACTTCCGATACGATGTTGAATTTAGCCTTCCACAGACTTAGCATCCGATCCAATTTGTAAAAAAACCAACGTTCAGAATATACCTTTCTGCAATCTTGATCGCTGATAAAATCAATTTAGATAATCTTTTCATCATTATAAGTAAATACATCCCTGTCGTAAGTGCCTTTTAAGTAATGTCATTAACGTCAATTTATTCTTGTATTACATAATATATATTATTAAGTATTTTGTCCGCTTGCTCCTAAACAACATAAATGAATTAGTCCAACATACTAATCTACGCCAATTAGGAGATACATATCGCAAAGCTTCGATTATTCTCGGCACGAGTGGAAAGCTTAATGGAAAACTCGCTCGATGACAGAAGGCTGGCCGGCCTAATTGGCGGCCGAGTCCAAAATTAATTACTTCTCGGCTCGAATCCTCGGTAACCCCATTGTCATATGCAATATGCATGGCGATAGATCTCGGACGGTAAATCATCGGCATCGAGGGAGGTCTAACGGGAAGCGTTATTTCCTTTACGGACCCGTGGCCCCCGTGGATAAAAAAAGAAAAAAATCATCATTACGCCCCTCTACACTCGCGATCCGGCATTAAACTCCGGCCGAGTTCAGGGTGGCGAATCAAAATGTTCCGACGTGGAAGCGCACGGCCATATTTCGCAATTACGCATACGAGCGGACGCAGGAAAAGGCTTTCCTGAAGGATTTTAATTACGCGCCTAGATCAAAAACGAAGATCCGACCCGCGATTAGGGCCCGAGCTTACGGGACCTCTGCCGCCGTTCGTTCCGCAGAAAAGACCGACGCTTGCCCATTATACCAACGTAATATCTACGTACTGTATCTATCGATCAATCTATCACCGAGATCGGGGAAGAGAGTTCGAGCTTCGTGGCGAATCAATGAGCGCGATGCGGAAAATCTGATAGCGATCGATACACGGCCAGGATCCAGCCAACCTAACCCGATCCTCGAAATCTTCGACTAAAGCGCACGGCAGTCCGTATAAATTGTAGACCGCCGGCATGTAATTTAAAATCGTGTAACAGGTAAGCGAAGGTGCGCTTCGCCAGATGAGGTGATTACCTCCAACGCAAACTGCCAATTAATTACATAGTATGAGCCGATAACCAGATATTAAGAAGTTCCACGAGGGGCAAGATCGGAGTCGCGATATGCAAAAAGCGTTTATGAATAAGCTGCGGATCGTCGCCGGGCAAAACGTTCAGACTCTCTCGAGCCGAACCGAAAAGTTTTCGCATCGGGTGTAAAGGTGCGATTAAAATGTTGGTCGCGCGACGAAAAGGTACTGAACCGCCGCGAACGTCCTTCCACCCTTCGTCGTCCGATTAAAGGACGAAGGGTCGTCGAGGAAGGAGGCCGGACTCTCTAACAATCGCCGGAAGTGCGAGGATGTTAGAGAGTCTCCCTGCGTCGGGCGCGGAGAGTAAAGGAGTGAAGCGGGCCTTTATCTCGACAAATATATCGAGGATCTCCCGATGGAAGCTCGCCAGGAATCTTTAAGCAGCCACCGCGCGCAAAGACTCGAGCCTCGAGCGGGAGAAGACGAAGAGAGGAGCGGAGGACGAAGAGAAGAAGAGAAGACGAAGAGAGGAGGAGGAATACGTGCGAGAGAGTGGGAAACAGTAGTTGTCGGCAGATGAGACTTCTGTCGTGCGACGATCGGGCCAGAAGGAGGAATTGGACGAGAGGAACGATTTTCCACTCGTACGCCCTGACGTTAATCAGTGTCTTCAGGATCGATGGGCCTGCCAGCTGCCACCGGGAACACGTACAAACAATGTCTGTTTGAGCAACAATCGTCCCGTACCTCGTTCGTCCGCGCGGAACGTGGCATCAGCGAATTTCGCTTAATTTCCGAGGCCGGATCGCACGTGATTTATGCAAATTGTCTGTTTTGATAGGGCGAGGGATCGGCAAAGTGGAGGTAATTTTTGGTAAATGCGGGCGCCGCGTCAGCGGACCGTGCGGACGTCGAAAGTGCACGTTTCGCACTCGGAGGAGTGATAGTTATGGCTTTTCGCGGCCGACGCTCAAATTGCTCTATCGTGCTCAAAATGTTTCCGTAATTGTCGCTCGTGCAGGCGTGCAATTACGCGATGCGAGGAGACGATAAACGATCGTCAGCGAGTGGCAGCGACTTGAAACAGTTTCAACCGGACTGGGGGCCTTTATCGGTTATCTTTTTCGAAAATCGAGGATCGCTTCCGGCCAATGTTCGCTTTTAACGGTCGAATAGCAGAAATTCTCACATTTAGCCTGGGTCAATTCAGACTCGCGCGATAACTACGGTGCAGTGGGGTAAATCCGTACACGGGGCAAATCCGCACTAGGCCCTTATTTATTCGAATATACGTTGCATTGTACCAACTGTAAGGTAGAAATCTTCCTTTGGTTAATATTCAACATAGGTGGCCGCCATGTATTCTGTAAATGCTGCGTTTAAGTCGTGCGACAAAGTTCGTATTACTAATAATAGTTCCGGTTTTGCCCCATAATATAAGGATATAAGATACAATCATTTTTAAACAGATTGGGCTGCTTTGCCCCAGTTCCGAAGTAAGGCCGCCCTAGCAGCACTGTTTTTAATCTATTAAGAAAATTATAAGTTTCAGAAGATATTTTTAATCGAAATTAATGCAACTTAAAGAATAAACCATGTGCTAAATAAAAACACTAAGATTATTAGGTTTTAGTGGAACAGATAGAAAATACATCAGTTTAAGGTAAACTACAATTTCTGGGTCGATTTTACCTCACTCCACCTTATTTCGGATTCAGAATGTAAATCATCGGAGCTACATTTATCCGGCAAAAACGAACGTCGTGCGTAAAAAGATGTATGCGCAATTGCGTTGAAACGACAATGAGTGGCCGGTGAACGTGCAATGCGATCTTCTGATGCCACGCGCGATGCCTTCCTTCTCCTCCCAGCGTGAAACGCTGAAGAAGTTGGCCCGAAGGAAGATTCACGCGACGATTGCCGGGAATGACTCCTCTTTTTCCTCTAACCGCGACTCTCCCTAATTGCGTAATGAATTTTCCCCCGCTTTCCGAAGAGAGACCGTACACGGGCGTCGGCCGTATACGGGTGACGAATTAAGAAGGCACGTGCTCGATTAAATGCAGATTAGTCCACTCCACCTAAGCCATAATTCATCGCAGCCGTCTGGTCGGACTTACTTCACTCGCGGCAAATCGCATGTTTATATTGCCCGCCGTTAATGACTTCACCCACGGATCCGGGCTTTGCGGTTAATTAGAATTACGATTAGATTTCGTGTCGGCGCCTTACCTCCTAATGACTAAAAGTTACTTACACTGTATTAAGATCCGACGTGCGATATCGAGCGCGTTCCACGTATGGGACGAACATGGTTACACATATGACTGTTCATTTACCGTACCACAGTGTGTCTAGGATTGATCAAGATCGAGTTATCGGACGGGCAGACCATTTGCGTAAGATACTGCTCTAATAAAAGCCGACAAAGACGTCGTTAGTAGTCGGGCATTCTTAATTTCTCGCAAACGACCGACGCTAACGTCCTGTTCCGTTTCCCATCTTCCCCGAGGCTTCGCGAGCACATTGTTTCGTTCAAGGCTCAATCCGCGAAAGCAATCTGTCTCCTACGTGCACATAATCCTCGATTGCCGATCGACGTAAGTACGCATCGATACGCATATATATGAAAAAAAATGTCTAATGATAGAGCCTCGATCGGACGAGAGAAGGCGAGCGGAATTTATACTTTATACTTTACGCTTTAGGGATCGCACGCGCGCAGTAACCATCGTCGCGTCAATATCCACAATTTCTATGCGTCGCATCTGCAGCGACGGAAGGGGGCGTGCACCATGAGAGCGGTGGATTTTCCATAAGCGAGCTTAGCCACCATCGAATCCGCCGCGCGTACGATCTTCTTTATAGGAGGGAATCGATTACGGCGGGTACGTGGCGATGGTCGTTTTCTAAATATAGGACGATGCCTCGGCGAAGAGAGTGCGGACGGCCGGGTGGAGAGTATAACCGGCAGGAAGAGGTGTACGACGAACGTGTCGCGGCTAAAACTTCCTGCAATCGACGAACCAGAATAAGACATTCGTATGACGGAACGCGCGCCAGGCCCTTCCATCAACGTTCGGACGTCCACTGTCCCATTGGGCAACGGACGCCGTGATTTTCCATTTGGATATGTCCAGTGTAAACAATGTGTTTAACACTTTGTAGCTGGCGATCGATGCTGACAGTTATTGGCGTCGCGACGGACGTGGGAGTGACAGGACGAATCGATCGACGAATGTACTGAACAGACCGTTAATGATGGAAGTACCGAATTTGTCAGGATAATGAAATTTTTATTCACGCGACGTTATATTCCGCTTGTTATTCTAAGCACGTGGCGTTTCTTTAGTATTTCTCACCTGATATATGTGTACCTTATTCCATTGAAAAGACTGAGAAAATATGTGTGTTAATAGTTTTGCTGTTCATTCGGCAGATAAAGAGTTTAATCTGTTGTTTCTTTATATTTTTAAGGAAATTAAACGTCAGGCTGTTCGCTCGCGGAAAGGAGTCGCAGCTTTGAACGTTGGCAGTCCAGTATTAATTGTCAGTAGGAATTCAAGCAGCGTCGAAGGTACGATCCGACCTTAAGCCACTTCGAACGAGCCTTCCCAGGCATTATTATGTCTTTTGAAAGTCCGCGAAGTCCGCCGTGGACAACCACGCGCGTACAGAAGGCAGTCGTTGCGTCGTTTACGCGAGGAATAATTGATTAGCGGCATTCGTTTCGGCAATCGAAAACAAAGATGGCCGCTTGTATCCGTCGTCAGGTGAGAACGCGTCTCGCGCATTCTAATTACAGACTCTCCCTACGAGTCGGCGATCTTGCGAGAGTTTTGGAAATGAGACGGAGGGAATTGCAACAGCTGGGATGCGGAATGTAATTGAAAAGATTGTGCAATTTCTAATATTTCACATCTACAAGCTATCGGTGATGACATACAAGCAATTATATCGAACTCTGATCCATTATTTTGAAGAATAATAAAATAGAACGTGTTACGTTTAGTATTGTCACATTATATGCTTTTCGCATAGTTGGGCAGTGTGACGCATGTGAATGTTTAGAAAAATGGGGTGACGAAAACTTCTAAGTTAGAATCTCTTGTTGCTAGGGAAAGCAAAGGTAAAAAAAAATCTACGAAAGATGGCTGCACATCCGGTGTAGGAGGCAGAGCTTATCCTGAATTCTAATTGACGCCCGATGAAGCTCGATGTCCTCCTGACATCTTGATTTTCGAGAGGTCCTCCTGACAGGAGACCCTTTCCCCGAATTAACGAGTCCTTATTTCGGATTCGGAAGAGAGACACCGACGTGACGATCCTGTCAATCCTTTCAACCTCCCAACCCTCTACCTCAATTTACAAAAATCGTTACCTCACGATTGCGATCTTCGATAAACCAGCGTAATTAAACTCCCAAAGAAAACAATTTAAAACGAACCCTCGACCGATAGCGTCCGAATCTTAACATTGTACGTCCGCCACCTATCACCGTCGCAAAACAACAGTAGGAACGTCTCAAGGCCGTCGTATTTTTAGCGACCGGTAGGCATAGCACATTCAAGGATGCAATTTATATTGATACGTCGTTTTCGAGAAGGCCGCGCAAAACCATCGAAAATGATCCTCAACCAATTCCCCTCCTCCCCTCTCCTACTCCTAGATCGAGCTACAGAAGAAACCCGGAACCTCGATCCCGTCCAAACAAACCTCGACGATCCTTACATATTACTCCTCTATCCGCGTTATGCAAAAATTGCCGGCAAATCGGCTCCGGTCACATGATCGAACGTAGAATCCTTTCACCGGCGGACGTTGTTTTGCCGCGCGAAGGATGAGGCGCGGCAGAAGGGAGAATAATGAAGAACCCGAAGTGGGAGGAGAGGAGAGCATCCTTTACGATATGCATCGCTGGGCGGAAAGTGTACCGCGAATGCATTAAGCGTTTCATTCCGTTACGAAGCGCGCGCGAAACCATCCGAGATTACATGCGCTCGAGACTCTGTGCCCGGCCGATGAAAATTGGCGAGCCGAGTAAATAATGGCAGGCATGCCTCACGCAGGGCCGAACCGAGAGCGTGGAAGAATCGGCGGATTTCACAGTGTCGGCTCAAGGTTGGCCAGAAGTGTGGAGGCATGCGCGAAAATTGAATTAATGCCCGCCTCGATCGTACGAAGCCGACTGTTCGATGATTTCAGAGGCGAGCTGGGAAGAATGTTTGGCGGGAAGGGGCGGCGGGTGGGGGGGGGGGGGGGGGGGAGGATGCGAGTTAAGACATTACGTGGCGTGATACGACTCGGTGCGATTGATAGTTAATTCGCGGTTCGATTTTGAGGCACGCGAATTTATGATTCTCTCGCGTTTCTCGCCGACTGAAATTCCTGAGGAATGCGAGAGATTCCGTTCGATCCTGCTAGCACCTGTGCGGAGAGCAGATCGATTTGACAGGACATTATTATTAATGCCTAATGCTTCAATTTGATACTTGATTCGTGGTTGTAGCTCTTCCTGCTGCTCTCGGCAGGCTTCTCAATGGAATTCAATCTTGCAGAGTTTTGCACTCGCGTACCTGACTTCCTTGCTCGCGTTCGCTCGTCGACAGAAATTCATTCTCAGGACTCTCGGCAGGGTACAAGGTTGATCCTGTTACGTTATCACGTCGTCACTGCGAGCATTAGAATACCGTGGCAAGAATTTCCTCGTCATCTCGGCGTGGCAAATCATCGCTGATCACGTATCATAACTCCTCGCGCAGAGTCCACAATGCTCTTACCGACTCATGAGAATCAGGCTCCCGGCATAAATCAGCCACTGCGCTGCTCCTCAGCACCGTAATTAGCGGATTAATTACAGCCGCGGAGAGAAGGATCCGATGTTTTATTGGTTCAACGAAAACAGCCATGTGTTTACAATAAGTCGTCCTTACGTCTCGTAACTTCCTGCCGGCTTCCGCCCACGGCAACTTCTTCCGTCCCCTCCTCTCCCTCCATCCTTCCACCTTCCACCTCGCATCTTCCGATACCAGGAACTCCGAACTGGAAACTCTTCGGCTTGTACCCGGACTTTTCGCGACTTGCCGAAGAGAGTCTCGTGGGCGTAGGTTGCCGAAGATAATTACTTGCCAGCGTGCTTTCCATTTCCGTCAACATCGATCCTCTTCCTCGGCAGTCATCGATTTCCTTCCTTCGGCGTCGCTTTGTCTGCCGAGCCCTTCCGTGGCGTGGGTGAAAGTCGAGATTTACGTACGGATAACGACCCGCCAGGCTCTTTCAAGTCGCACCGATGCCGAAAGGGACGCCGACGTATCGCGCGGAATTTAAATACCGACACCGATACCGCAGACTGTTCGGTGAGTCTGCCGAATTTCCTTCCGACGAGCCATGAACGGGCTTTTAAATTAGAGAGGCGCACGTGTCATTTTGCGCATGCACGACTTCGACGGTGGTATTGCGCGTCTGGTAGAATTCGATCCGGGCTCGATGCAGACATATCGGGGTTGAAGAGAGACGAGCGGAATGAGAAATTATTAGCCTCGCGAGCCACGTATCCAGCTCAATCTCGCAATCGAGGCAGGACGAAAATTATAATGGCGAGCTGAATACAATGCGCAGGGTCTATGAGCGGGGACCAGTTGAAAATGGCCGTTGTCGAATCTGGATAATGGTGCGCTCACACCTGGTAATCGTAAATTCTACACCTACCGACGTGGTACGACGACGTACCTACTTGGACGGGACCATGTTCGGTGTGCATCGAACGTAAGACATGTCTCGCCTGACTGCTTAATTTCGATCGACGTGAATTTAAACGGTCGCTAATGCCACCGACCAAAAACTGCAGTGAAACAATCTCGAGCGACGACGTTTCGTCGCTCGAACGACCGAAATGGAGCCCGACGAATTTTCCCACGTAGGAGCCCTAGTGTTATTGCAGTTGCTGGCGGAGAGGCGGCCATGGCTCAAATAATTTTCCTCCATTATCCTCGCAGAAGGAAAGGCTCGATCGGGAATGGAAGTCGTGGAACGATAATGTTGCACGCGAATAAGGCCACTGATAAAAATGCGGAAGAAAGACGAATGAAGCGCTCGGGAGAGAGACATCGAGAGAGAGAAAGAGAGAAAGAGAGAGGGCAGAAACAGAAAGGAGAGAGAAATAAAGGTGGTAGAAGGAGAGATAAGGATAAAGATGTGCAAGTCCGCTGAGCGTAGAAGGATGAAGACAGACGGCACGCTGATGGAATTCAGCGGGCAACAGCCGGCAATTCTCCTGATTTACGACGTTACTACCGGGTGTACAATCATTTCATCTGTTATGGCGCGCCATGTGTCCGCTCCGCGCGCGCTGTCAATGAGGTACTTACAGGTAACTCACCGTTCGACTCGCCGGGAGAAGCTCGTAATTATTCGCCCGCGAGCTCGTTACGTTCTCGCGGACTCACAAATTACGGACCTGTCCGTAGTAGCAGACCGCCGTGGCAGATATTCGAATCTAATCGCGGAATCTTTCGTTTCGGGATCTGTCCGTACGGCGGTGGACGAGTTAACCTGTCATTAGGCACGGTCATTTAACTTGACTGCGGTCCGGGGGCGTTACGGTAAAAAAAATAGTCAGCCTTTCGCTAATCGCGATAGCGCGAGAATTGAACGGAAAACTGTTCGGACGTGCGTCGGGAAATGCGATGATGAGAGTGGCGCAGGCCCGAAGGTGTTGTGCGCAGATTGTAAGCCAGTTCTCGCCAGGCGTCGTTTAACTTTCATGGCGTATCTGTCTTGGGCACGTTAATAGAGCCTTCAGGAGAGACCCGTTTCAACTGAGCCCCCTTCAGTTTCGCGTTTCTCGCTCAGGTGCAAATCTTTCGAGTGCGGTGAGCCGCAATGAATGATCTCCGGCTCTTTCGGATTGTTACGATTCTAGTCCCCGATAGATTTTAACCTAGAGTGCTTCGTGCTGCTTTTGCAAGGAATCAAAGGGGAAAAGTATCGCTATCGCGTTGCGTCGTATTTCATTCGTGCAAGAAAGTATGAGACGACGTTAGAGGTGGTAGCTTAAAGATGTGTATTAATGGGTGAACGGTTATCGATGATCGTTACGCACGGTTAGGATTCGCAGTCGAATTTCTCGCTTCTTCGATGTCGGTGGATGTTGGCCTGGTTAATCGATGCAATGCGAATGAGCTATTTAATTGGATTAATATATTCACTAAGTCGCCTGCACCGCTTTTCATGTGTGAGAGAAATTGACACATTAGTTTACGCTATTGCATTACATTTACTTTGCAAAGTGCTTACTAAGATTGTAATAATGTATGTAATGTAATGGCAAAAATGTAATCGGAGAGTGAGGAAAATTCTAAGTGGCACTTTCTAAATTGTTTATAAATGAATATTGGGGAATATGAGTGGTTGAGGCGAGGAGCAAAATAATATGTAGACCCTGGCTGCGTGACATGTTTTGACTGGCTACTGTGGTCGCGACTTGTCTTTACCCTCTGCCGCGAGCACTGTTTTGATCGCCGGTTCAAAAGTTGCAGCCCATTTAAAAAAACGCGAATTTTTTAAGGGGTACCCCTTCTCATTTTTGCGAAAAATCGAAGGTCGGCGAATCGGATCGCCCTTTTGCTACGTGGTAGGGGGTCCAAAATAACTCAGAGAGCCGTTTGCCGTTGGTTGAAATTCGCAATAATTTCGAAGTTACAGCCAAAAAGCCATCGAAAAAATAGAGGTCGAAAAATGGGTAAAATATAAAAGTCTTCCGATCGAATTGTGGACATGCATAGTGAAAGAGAATCGAACGAGGGTCACAAAAATTGCAACCGGAGTCTTCTAAGTACAATAGTTTCAGGGACATAACGAGAAATAGGCGAAAAGTAATGGGCAACCACGAAAAATGCAAATGTTTCCTAACCCACTGCAACAGAACTGCGATGGAACGCAGTTACTCGCCACATAATTAATAACTACAGTATAATCACTCCACAGAATGTGTACACATTCCGTTTCAGGCATCCGAAGTATTTGCGGCGTCGGTCATATATGGTCTACACGGCTGCCAATGTGTTAAATTGCCTGCGCATGACCGTTAATTGGTTACAAAAGGATTATTTACCATTGAAATTTTCCTCGCCGCGTATACTACAAGCGCGTCATAAGCGCAATTGAAATTTCCCATCTTCGTTTCCGATTTCGCTAAAGGCTGTAATTACGGTCGATGCTCGGTAATTAATATTATATCTAATTAAATTGAAACCTAATTGGAGCCGCTTTATAACTAAACGAGCAGGCCTATCCCAGCGATTTACCGTAACCAATTACTTTGGTGGCGAGCCGGTAAGTTAAAGGCGTGCAAATTATTTCGCGTCCATCCCCCCCCACCACCACATCTCGCCACCGTACCATTCCAGTATTCTCCACGAACTGGATTCCGGACATCTGCTTTCGGTAGGAATAATAGAAGACTCACCGAGACTCGTTCCTTCATTGTGACACGGCCTCGGTCCGGCGAGAAAGGACTCTCACGGCGAGACGCAGGCAAAAAGGCGAGTCCTTCACGGCGTGAACCATCGAAAAATCCTTTTTTCAGACACTTTTCAAGCCCGTGTGCCCGACCCGCTAACCCAGTTCACACGACGCATTCTGCCTTCGAATCGTCAGCTGCCAGCCATTTTTCTGCATCCTTCACCAAATTTAGAATTCAAATTCCCGAGCATCCCATTCAGCGCATCACAATACGCTAATTAATCGTGGCACAAAACGATCGTCGCAAGATGGTGAACCGTTCGCAGTTTCCCGAATTCGTGATGGAAGAATATGTGAACGACCTGGAAATGTTTTACAAAGCGAGCTCGGTAAAAGTTTCTGGTCGAAGCGTCAAAGGGAGCTCTGGTCGGTTTAACGCGGCGGTAGAATAAAAGACGAACGATCCTACGTCCGTTTTACGGTTCTTTACAGTTTCTTTATAGTCCGCGATAAAGCATGAACGTGTAAACAGTAAATGAGAACGTCTCGTTTTGTCTGGCATCTGCGACACGTAGGTATATGGAGCCCCCGCGCAATAAAACTCGCCGAAGTGTACACCGGCTTTTCTCCTTCATTTTCCTCCCCCCAAACCTCGTCCCTCACTCTCGCCATCTCTCTCTCTTGCGCGCGCACAGGAACGCAGACTCATTCTCTCGCCGTACATCCACATTTCGCCGAGCATAAAGATAATAAACATCGGCCAAGTATCAAGGGCTCGTAACGAGGAATCGTGAGAAGATGAAAGTTCGCCAGCGATTCCACTTTACACGTGAACACATCTCATTATGCTTGTCATAATTAAAGCCCTCATTGACCAAATCGACCGATTTGAGAAAACAGAAAGCTTTGAGAAGCAACATCGAAGCTTTACACATAAAACCCCTTTTAAGTAGAAAACTAAATTATAGACTACGTTACTAAATAAATGTACCTTTAAATCAATCGTTATCATTACAACTTTAATACAGGTATAAATTACTAAATAAATGTACCTTTAAACCAATCGTTACCATTACAATTTTTACTATTCCTCCGTATCAAACAACTCTAAATGATTAAATGATAGGAATGAACTCTAGTCGATAACCTGCCACGATAATAAAATTGTGAATAAAATCCGAAAATCACGAGCTACAAAATGAAAAATTCTCGGTCGCACTACGATACTCTTTTCCAGAATCGCAGTGGCTTCTTTCTATTACCTCGATCTAGGCGCGAGTTTTTTTGAGAGGAGCGACAGGTGAGTGAGCACGAGGGGTGTTCGCGGTAATTACTCCGTCACGGTTAGTGGCCCCCCCTTCATGCGCCGTCCATAACGCACACACGAGGCATACGCACACATAGGGAGCCGGGCACACATACGTGGCCTGCACCTGCCCAACGAAACAGAAACCTCGGCGATAATAAACGCGCCGTTGCGCTCAACTCGCGTGCGCTCGCAATTACACACGTGCAATTACGCACGTGCGATTACGTCGCGCGGTCTTACGTCGTGACCTCCTCGGTGTCAGGCTCTCCCTCCGCCTAATTACCATTGACTAATGTCAAGTTCATTGTTTCGCGCAGGCCGCCGGATAAAGAGATAGCCGCCGCGCGTGCTGCTCTACCATTATATTCTTGCCGACTGACGAGCTGAGAGAGAGAATCGCGAGTTGAGGAAAGAATGGATTTCAAATGCTCAAGACTTTACTTTGCTGGAAATTAGATAGGTAGTTGCTTAATTTTCGAAATTATAATCGTATCAGACGGAAAATAATTGTCAGATGAAGGATTAATGGAGGAACAATTCTTAAGGTAGAGAAAATTTGTAATTATGGTGGTAGGTATATTAAGGTAGATTCAGAAGGTTTGTTTTCCTGTAGAACTGTAATAAACGTAATCGTTAAGTAGACTTTCTTGAGAAAGTCACTTGCGCCTCTCTCGAGGCGAGAGACTCAAGTGGACAAGTTGTGGAAAAGTTGTAGAAAAGTTGTGGAATCCGAGACACGGATTTCGGTAGGATCTACGATTTCTGTCGGGAAATGTATCCGGGCGATGACAGTGCGTTGACGAGCGAGCGTGTTTTGACAGGCACATCCCGTCAATGAGCGTGTCATCGGCAAACATCGTTCCAGCCACTAGAATTTTAGCTATTTTCCGAGGATCCGGAATGCGTGGAACAATATTTTACTAATAAATACGCCTAACGGCACCCCGATCGCTGATTCCTTTTCTCTGCCCTTCGACGACGTATCGGCCTAACAGATTCGATGCATAAATCGAAGATGTCGGAACCGAACTGCAGATTTGACAAATCGTACGCGTCCCACGCCCAACGTGGCAGATGATTTACTCGGAACCGCGAGGAATGTCATAATTTCACTCTGGCGCGAGGAACGTCGAACCTGTTTCTCGTTTTCCTCCTGCCTGCCCTCCCCCTCCCGCCTCCTAAGAGGGAACTCTTCCGGTTTCGTTCTCGAAGGAGCGAACGAGAGAACGTTTTCCGGCCCGGTGCGCACAGCGCGCCAGAGTCGAACAGTTGGCTTGGTCCGGTGCGCACAGTTTATGGGAAAATCTTGACGCGTTCCCATCTCATCCCGACTCGAAAGAGACCCGAAAATCGCTGCCGACCAGTTCGACACACCCACGGAATCCCACGGACGTGTGCCACCGAAAATTGCTTTTTTTTTACGGGCGGTATATTGAACCAAATATTGAAACGTCATATACTGAACTGTCAATTTCGTGTAATTGTAGTAGAAATTCATTCGTTATGGAAGTGGACCGAGTCAAGCATCTCGAAAACTGGAAGTAATTTCTTATTTCAATTTACGTTATTTATTTTCGTGAAATAAGGAACGAGAATCTTTTTACTTTGACCACGTAATCAACGATATAAACACTGCTTCGATTTCAAAGGGGGTGCCTCGAAAAAAATAAAAAAATTCTGCTGTATCGAATTCCTTATTTCAATTTACATTGTCTACCTTAATGAAATAAAAAATAAAAATCTTTTTACGTTGACTCATCCATACAAATACTACTCCGATTTCAAAGGGGCCGACTCTAACGAACATATGAATTCCGCAGTACCGAACTGTGGTACTTCCGATCGGAAATTGAATACTTTAGGACCAGACTCGTATCGATCGTAAGCGAGGTTCGCCAGAGGAGAGTCTCAAGTCTGCCACGAGTTTCCCATGCCTGCCTCGGCTCATGTGCGATCCACCTTCGCGCCGATATGGCGTCGCTCGCGTACGGGGGCAGGTCATTAGCGATGGAAGGAAGCAACGAGGATGACCGGAAGCCACGCACGGAGATGTGACTTGCCAGGACTGGGGACTTCTGCCGCTCGCCCGCCCATCATCGTCCATCGGCCATCGACAATCACGGTCAACAACCGAAGAAATTGCTTGCCACTCTAACTGGCACTCTCTTTCCTTCTCTCTAGCTCTCTCTCTCTCTCTCTCTCTCTCTCTCTCTCTCTCTCTCTCTCTCTCTCTCTCTCACTCTCCAACTCTCACTCCGTCCTACACCGACCCTCTTCCGCCTCTCTCTCTCTCTATCGTTCCTTCCTATCGCTTCCTTTTCCCATTCTCCACCCTCCCCTCCTCCTCTCCTTCTCACCATCCTCGTAATTCCATCCTTCTTCCTCGAAGCTTCCCTCCTTTCGTTTTCACAATTCCTCCGCCTTGCGGTGTCTATCGGCACACGTCTCTCTTTCTACTCTTCCTTTTTCCTCTTTCATCCTCCTTACGCTTTCTCTTCTCTCTCTTCCCCTCTCTCTCTCTCTCTCTCTCTCTCTCTCTATCGGCGAGTCGTGAGAAGACGACCGGGCCTATACCGATCAAATTTCGAATTCAGCCCTCGACGGGCGGAATATAGTTAGGAGTTCGGTGGCGAAGGGGCATGCTCGTCTTATTGCGATGCAGGAACCGCGACCGTTCGAAGAGGCATAGCTTCCGGTCGAATCTGGGGCCGCCGAGAGGCAGTCCGTCTTTCGAAAGGGTTTGGGGAATCGATGAAGATTCAGCCTTCGGCGCGGATCGTGAGGATATTGTTAATGAGCGCCGATAAGGTGGCCTCGTACCGTGCCGCTAACGAGCGGAATTATCAGCGGACGCGTTACATTTATTACTCGCACTGAATATATCCGCGCGAGTACGCATGAAATCTTAGATCTATCGATAACGATCGGTACGGGATGATAAATCGTTCGCGCATCCTGCCCGTACGACCGACCTGTATTTAATTCAATGTTCGGTGCTGGCCAAAGGAGACAATATTTTAGCCTACGTCGGAATCCTACGATGCGAATCCAAAGTCCAAGTTGTCAAGCTATACAGATGCGACGGCATTCGTAACAGTCCCGTTTACAATGTCCAGGCTCATTTGCATAAGAGGCCTGGCTGAGGTGAACATTGGCCGGGCGCGAGCGGATAGTAGATCCAGATGGACCGATCTCATTAGAACCTGGCGGAGGAGCCTGACTGGGGAAAAGCAGGAAGCGATTTCACGCTACGGCGCCTGCGATCAAAGAAACGGCCACGACAGTGGACGCACAGCCGGTTGATTGCCGGCACTTTTTCCTCGGGATAGGTTCGAAAAAAATCCGCCCCTGCCTTCGATCCGAGAGTCAGCGGCGTGTAATTGCCGATGGGAAACGTGTAAATAAGCCGAGGGCGAGTGTGGAAATTCGATACTGCGTTTAAGGTGGAAGGTAAGGCGCGAGAGGAGGACTGACGTCAGGGGTAATTCGGAATTTTTAAGTGAAAAATTTGAGGACAGGATGCAGGAGAGAATTGGGGCTATAAAATCTTTTTTGGGGGGAAGGAGAGTTTTTCCGGAAGCTGTTGAGGTTGGGATTTCTTCAAATGACGGTTAAGTTACGAGGATGGAAGGGTGTAAAGAAGGCTAAAAGGGCCAGCGTTGAATGGCAGTGGTTGATGGAGTTATTATCGTCGACGTTGTACTATGTGAGCGCTGCTTCGTAGATCGCTGCGCGTGCGCGGACTCTCGATCGTCATCACCCTCGTAAAGTCGGCCGAGTTGGATGGGAGATTTCTGTCGTTTGTTTGTTCAGCGACACCCTCAAGACGGAAGGAAAATATCTATGAATCCTATTGCCACCTGAAATTGCGACTTGTGGATATGCATACTGAAAGAGCATCGAACCGGGATCACAAAAATCGCAACCCGAGCCTTCTATGTCTAATATTATAGTTCCGGAGATATTGCCAAAAATAGCCGGGAAAATAACGAAAAATTGGTATTTTGTTGACTATAACTCATACACAATCTTCTGACTGAGTCAGTGTTATATACACTGAAAAAAAGACATAATACATTCATAAAAAACACAACGATGACATTTTTTTGCTCATATTGTGCAGCAACATGCCTAAAACAGAACTTCATTGCAAGCTGAAAGTTTTGATGAGGTGAACGACATGTCGGTCGCTGAAAATAAGAGAAAAAGGCCGATTTACGAAGTGCGGGGGAACGATCGTATCAAGCTGGATGCGGGGGGAGCAAAGAATATTTACGGACTACCGCACGCCGCCGGTTCTATAAAAAGAGAACTCCGTGGCGAACAAATTTTACAGTTGCACCGATTAGAGCGAAAAACAAACTCCGCGAAGAGACGGTTCAGCAGAATTCTGTGACGGGCTCGGGGCAAGAAAGAAATGAGGATTCTCGAGGAAAAGAGGTAGCGAAGGCGGGGGGTGGGGGGAGGCGAAAGATTGAAAAATCCCTACGGTGCTCCTCGTCGAAGCTGTTAGCCTGTCGTCGGCCAAAAACCATGAATTGTTTCACGCTACTCCGACCGCGAGTCTTCCCTTCGCGTCGAGGACTTCCTCCGATTTTTATTTTCATCTTCCGAACGGAAGAAACGGCACTCGCAAGAAGTATGTAGCTAACTGCCGAACATCCCGAGAAACAAAGGCGGCAAAGCCAGAAGATAAGATAAAATACCACACGCATTTCTGAACATATTCACTTATGTGTTCTCATTAGCTAAAATTATATGTGACGATATTGTATAAAAGCCAAGAAATTCAGGTATACATCCATTGTTCATAAATTATTTGTAGCTATTCTTATATAAATTAGAAATATTAATATGGCAAATAATTAAATGTACCTTAGCTTCATAGTACCAGACTATCGTATTTCTCATAAAAATGTTAACATTTTCAAAGCTGCCAGCAAGTGTGTACTAGCTTCGAACGCTAAAGAACTCAATTATCCAAGATATTGTTGACAATAGCTTTGAACTTGAAGAAGAAGCCTAACTCGCGGCGCGCTCGTTGTCTTCCGAGGACGCCGCGCGCAACAACGCGATGCATGGATAATTACCTACCGAGAGAGGCTCGCTGCGTCTCAAGTGCATCGCGGTACAAGTGCACATAAGTGCATGCATATACGGCGCATAAAGTGTTCCCTCACGTGTTTCGAGCGGTTGGACATCCGGCGCGCATTAATTGCTCTGAAAATCGTTTCGAGGAACGCGTCCGCGAATCGATTCGCACGAAATTCCGTCCTATGCCCACCGCCGGGCATCTTTTTCGTCCTGGATCATCGTGAGATCGAGACCGTGCGCGATCGTAAATCGCTCTGCTTTTTGCCAATGCAATCTCTCACGAATTAATTGCAACGATTAAGCCTCCCAACGCGATGATCCCTCATGATCGCGATCGGTCACTCTCTTCCTTTTTCAAACTCCGTATCCTACGAACGCAGAAAGATAACGAGACAGACAGAGAGAGAGAGAGAGAGAGAGAGAGAGAGAGAGAGAGAGAGAGACTGCTTATGATAAATCTTACTCGCATCGCTTATATCACAGCGATTAATCCGCCGAGTGCGTTTGATACGACGCGAACGAAAATTACGTGTAGCTCTTACGAAGATACGGGGTCGAAATTATAATCGGGGGAAGCCGAAACGATCGAGTGAAGACAGACATCGTGAGAAAGTATCTCATTGGCCTGATCGAAGGTAATCGTCGAATCGTGCGTAATGGACGGAGGATCGGATCTTCGGGCTTCGGAGCCGAGTGGCTGGTCACGATCGGAGCAGAGAGTTTGAAGCTGGCGGCATAAAACGAGGAAACGGCTCAATGCGTAAATTTAGAACATTGTTTCCCGACCGACATAAATTCCGACGTGAGCAATCGGCGTCTATATTGGAACCGAGTCGCTGGACGCCAGCCTTCTCACCTTCGACGCTCGCGCGGATTCTAGAATGTTATTGTTCCAGACCCGATGATTCGCTTTGATCGATCGGATCTGCAATTTTTCGACGAACGAATAACATCCGATCACTCTCCTTTCGAGATTTATATACACCGCTTTCCAAAATAAAAGTCGCTCGCGCCCAACTAAACGGCTAATTTACATTCGTATAATGGCAAGTGACTAATGGCCATAAGCATCGATCGAGTTCAACTCTTTCAGTGGCTGTCAACGGCCAGAAATAAAACGACAGTACGAACTCGTTGATCGATCACAGCTCCGACAGTCGAATTTTTCGATGTACGAGGAATATTTATAGCCCCCCCAGGGGACGATCGATCGAAAGTGTTCGTGTAACAGTCGAGTGACAATGGTCATGGGCATCGATCGGAAGGCAACGAGCCGTGAAATCGCGGACCATTACGGGCAGTCAGGTCGGTTCAATGACATCGATCGGCTGGCCAGACCAGATCGGCAGATCGAGATCCCCCGAACAGCCTTCATCTAAATTCCGCTCGGAGGAGCGCGCGACCTTGACGATTTCGCTCGATCGTTCGCTCGATCGTTCGCTCGATCGTTCGCTCGATCGTTCGCGCGAGGATTCTGCATCGCGTTCGTGCGCTCGCGAGAGACGTATGCGTTCCGAGGCGCGTCGTGTCGTAAATATTCATCCTTTACGCCAGAAACTGGCCGTCCCACCTTCCCACCTTCCCGAGTCTCATCCTCGCACCTTCGAATACGCGAGTGCGTTCGGATAACTTCTTTACGATTTTCCGGCTCGCCAGGGAGGAAGAGAGCGAAAGGCAGGACTTCCGGCGCGGAACGTCGACCCGGTTTATTATTAACTCTTCCGAATTGAAACATATATGCACGGCCTTTGAAGAGAGCAAAAGGGTGGACCTTCGGGCACGAGCGCGTAACAGACTAAACAGCGATTCCAGGTACCAGACCTCAGAGCTGGGAGGCCTTCGTTTCGAGTTTCGCGCTGAGTTTTTTAGCGAGTGCCAAAATCGCTGGACTGATCTTTACGATGAGAGAAGAGCGAGAAACCGGAACGAGAGGGTTTTTTGAAAACGGTCGGTCGATCAAAGGAAGTTCAGCGGAGAAGCGCATCGATATCAAACAATTTCGCTACTACGTTCACTCAACTGCTTTTTGACTGTAAAATATGATCCTGTTAACATTTCAATGATGCTCGTATGCTATTCATTCTTTATCTTTTTGTCCCGAAAAAAACATGCAGCTGTCGTAAGTAATGTTCACATCTTGCAGTCAAATTGAATACAGCTTTGATATATCTAAATCATCCTTACCAAATCTCACTTAATCTCGCGTTTAAAGCTTCAAAAATTGGTCGCCAATTCGAATTCTTAATATATTAATTTGAAATCTCAACTCTACGGAATCCTTCAAGCAAGTTTGCGCAGTAGAATTTTTCTCCTCCTCTCGGCACGAAATTCTTACTCATGCCGATTAAGTTCGCGGTCCCCATCGTATCCCCGCTCCGTTTCACTATTTACGCATTCACACATTCACACATTTACACACTCGCCGGAGACTCTCGCGAGACATTCGCGTCGCACGCTCTCACCCGCCTGCTCGCCAAACTATTTATACGCCCGGCTAATTCGTTCCTGCCCCTCCCGCCCGCGGCCAATGTTTTGCGAGGCAGCAAGGGATGCTCGTCCGTGCCCTAAGGTGTCTTCGATCAGCGACAGCGACACTGACAGCGACACTGACAGCGAGCCCGACTTCCCATCGTCCGGCAGCGATCTCGTCTTAATTAGTCGTGCCGCTCGTTAGACAATAATTCCGCACCGCGTTAAGTATAGTCCGCCGGGAGTAAACAAGAGCACGCAACCGTACCTCGGAACGTTACGTAACGCAGGAAAGTCATTATTTGCCCGTCGTCGTCCGCAGGCTACGAATCCAACCTCTGTGCCCTCCGTGCGAAAATTTACAATTTTATATCATACGAATTTCAAATGGCACGCGAGCGTCTCGGCGATACGAAAATTTATGCCTGCCGGCCTCGGCCTTTGTTCGCGAGAGTGGCAGGAAGTGTTCCTTTTCGCTTCTGCCTCTTTCCGCATTGTGGGGGTGTGAGGAAAAACAGCTGAACTTTGTTAGTGTTGGAGGGGGCGAACAATGTAGTAGGCGTTGGAAAGAGAGTCGAGTGGCAGGAAAAGTTGCGAGGAAGGCCATTCGCGCCGATTTTCGGCTCGGTTTTCCGATGGTCAGGGTAATTTATGCTTCCCGACGCTTCCGGCGGAGCGTGTCCTGTGTCGAACAAGATTCCTCGCATTCCGACATCTTCGGCGTCGGTCACACGCCTCTGGCCCTGTCCGAAATCGATTACCACGCTCGTTATTGCAGGATAAACGCTGTTAATTGAATGCTCTGAGAATTTTAACTCGCCTTCTGATATATCGATTTCACTGCAGTCAGTTCATTTTCTAACCACATCCTATTTCAAACGTTATTTTCAAAGACCAAAACCTATTTAAAGATTGCCAATGGTACAGTTGGTATAGAATCAAATAATTCATTCATTTTTAGCTTGATTAATTAAAGTCAATGTTTTTTAAATTATATGGGAAATATATATGTTCGAATTAGAGTAATGTAGGTTTAATTCTAGCAGAGGAGAAAGTCTCAGCATCCACCCAAGTTAAATAGAATAAAATAACAGAAAAATAGCAAAGTTTAGGTTAGATCCGAGGCCACTCTGGCTGGTTTCCTCATTCCGTTTCGCCGGCGAGTCTCGATTGTTCGTTAATCCAACGTGAAATGTGCGGCACGCCGTGAACAATCGATTTACGTCTCCGTCGAATCGAGAGAAAAGCAAACTCGTTCCCCTCAACCCACGGATTTTCACCGTCCATTCTGGCTGGCCGGCGGTAAATCAAAGATCTCCGCGATCGGCCATTCCGTCCGGCTAACGGTAATTAATGCCGGGACGCGCCGAATTAATTATACCCACCGCGCGAATATCTTAATTAACCCTTTGCCATCCCAGCGGCATGCTTGCCGACGACAATCTCCGAAGGTACGCGGCGTGCGTGGGATAATACTCGACTCGGACTATCACGTTCTGCAACTTATGAACGCGCCTGATTTACTACTTCCTTGTACAATGTGGCGCAATCGCGGACTGTCGTAACTCGTCGCCGATAAAGCTGAAGCCGCTGAAGATTCGACGCTGGAACCGAGTTCCTCCATTCCGCGATTTCAAACACTGACAAACCTTTCATCGGAAATATCATGAAGTTTTTCTTGATACTGATATTGGTCTGGTATGGTATGGTTTTATTTTCTGCTCCCTTTCGGGTTGCAGACTCTTATTACATCTTTCGCTTATACATGATATTGATATCGATTATTATGGTAATTTGTTGAAAGCTCAATGAGAGAGTTTGAGAAATAGTTAACTGTTCCCTGTAACGATTGACACGAATAAAAATGCAAAGATTCGGTATGCGATTCGATCAATGGAAGACTAATGCTCAGCATAGCATATTGTACTCTCGCGGAATAGTTCCATTAACGGAATGAAGACGTGAGCGTTCCTCGACACCTTACGCCGGAACGTCAAGTTCCGAACACGTGGCATGCGAGTCCTTTGTACGTAACGAGAAGGGCAACCGGGAAGGATGACTTTACGAGGCGACCGTAAAAGATTTATATTTGGAATGCCACGCGATACAACAAAGACCCCTTTTCCCCGCGTCCGACATCGTTCTCGGATAAATCTCTCGGTATTCAGGCATGAGTGCACTTAAAATCGAACGATGCGCGTAAATCAACGAATCGGAGGGGGGGAGAGATATGGCGGTCATACGTGAGACGAATGTGCACCGCGTGCCGCAACGACGTTAACGACTACCATTCCGTGTAACGTCCCGCGAATTCTATCGCCATGACCATTAATTTTCCACCTTTTTCCCGCGCTTTCCTTCGCGGAGAGTCTCGGTAAAATAGAATCCGCCGCCGCTGGTCGTAAAACCGTGGACCGTAACGACGTATGAGGATTTGTCGTATAAGCTGTTCGTCCAAATCGGTTAACGACACCTTTTGGATCTGAGCTTTATCGTGGGATCACTTAATCCACTGTCCACTCTGCATTCGAAATAAATGTCACTCAAATTTAAGGCGAGATATTATTGGAATTTTTTATGGGTTTTGATTATTATTTTATTGGCATAAAATTCTTCTGAATACTTATCAAAAAGCTAGTAAATCATCGTAAAATAAATTGGCCAATAATATATGTATAAAAGTGAACATTAATGACGGATTCTCCTTCCCATAATCTCGAATGAACCAATGTACCGAACGAACGAATCATATTCCGAGTAAGCTCCTAAAACCGTACAGATTACAGCTTACAACCTGAATCCAGGACACGCTCTCGTAGCCAACAAAAAAAAAAGTCGTACAGGGGAACGGAATAAGAATCGAAGAAATCCCGGGTGGTCGATCCCGCTCCGTCAATCATTACGATCGCGTATCCCAGTAATGATTGCCATCGAACGAGCCATCCAGTCGCATTTCATTAATTCGGCAGGATAATAATAGGTATCCCGCGTGTGCGCGCGCGCGGGCTGCAGGTCGTTATGATTAGGCGAGTCATCGTCGGTTTCTATAAATAACGGACTCGGGGAGACAGGCCAGTGCCAGCGGGTGCAAAAGGGGGAGGACAGAAATCTCGAACTCCTCTCGCTCCCTCTTTCGTCCCTTCTTTCGCCTCTTCTTTCGCTTCATCTTTCGCTCCTTCCCTCGCCCCCCCTCCGCCGCCACCGCGTCTTTCTTTTCTCGCCGTCCCGTTTCGATCCTCGAGCCGTTCCCTCCCCCCCTGCGGATCCGTCCACGCTTTCCTCACTCCCATTCCACCGACGCGCGTCCCCGAAGGGTAGGGAGACACTGAAAGGTGGTCGTCGAAGGCAACACATGTCCCAAACGTGTTCCGTTTCCACGGTGGCTCGAGCGGACGAAAGAAAAGGGGCTGCTCGACGGAAAAATGGGCTGGGACCTTGGAGGTGGGGGGTTCGGCGGGAAGTACCTGAGTCGATGTTCCGATTGTGAACGAAGGTCGCCCATCGCGAAGTACCTACATCGCGTGTTTGCTCAGCCGCGTCAGACTCGGTACTGGAATCCGAGGTACGCACGGAGCGAGCTGCCTCCGGAGCGGCAAAAAGATCGATCCGCGGAGTCCCGGGGGCAGCTTTCGATCTGGTACGATCGGTTCATAAATGATGCAGCTCGCTCCCACACGTAACGACTCCTGCACGTCGCTTATGGCCGTACTTATACAGCCCGATGCCCGCTCGCGTGTAAGAGAATCATAGAGCACGATAAAAATAGTCCTTAAACGCGGTAGCATTAAGAGAGTCTTCCACGTTATCTCCGGGCCCTTTTAAAGGTATCTGGCGTGTGCATAGAGGCGCTCGGGCAAGGTATTCGACATATGAGGAAGTTTAAAATGGATGGCCGGGAAAAAGATAGGTACCGGACACGCCCTCTTCCCGAAGAGCAGTGCACGGCCTAGGCGCACTTATCTCAGGGGGCGATTAACTTTGTTGCGCTGACGTTACAGCCGATGATTCACGCTCGATTCCGATCATTGATTACGTGACGAAACGCGCATTAAGGACGAGAGCCAGCTTATCTGAACCCATTTCGCGACATCCTTATTTGTCGGCCTAACGTCGTAACCGCGAACTTGAAATTTCGAACCCCTTTCCCCTTGGACGTTCTCACCGCGGAACAAGTGGAAGGAACGAGAAAAGAAGAAGCATGCAGGAGAAAAAAAAATCGCTAACGCGTGTTGCCAGTCACGCCGGTAGCTCGCACCCGACGCGAGTATCTACATATTTAGCGATACACTTACAATTAGATCGCTGTTTCTTTAATCAACGACCCCTCTCTGATGGTTGTAACGATTGCGTCGAACTCCTGTCTCGCTCCTTTCCAGGCCGACAAGAATCGAGCCCGCGGTCCCTGCACTCATCAGGCCCATATTCTTTATGTACTCCGCCCTTGTAGTACGCGCAGTCCGTTATCGTTACGCGGTAATTCAAGTCTATTCCTCATTCCGTATTCCATCGTATCTCGCGGTAAGTAGAAGAAGAGAAGGAGGAGGGGGGGGGGGGGGGGGGGGATGGAAAGAAGTTGCGTATCGCGCCAAGAGGCACACCGTGAAAATATCGTGCGTAGGCACGAACGCACGTGCGCGCGCGAATCCTCAGCTGGGGGAACGACGAACAGAAGCGTGGGGATCAGCAAAAAGAGACGGCCAGTTGTTTAACCGTCCAGTGGCGAATTAAAAACAATTTGCCGGCAGCCCTCTCATCGTCGAGGGCCGACATTGAGATCTAACTTGACCGTAAGATTCGGACCTTGCGGTCGGTTAGCAATCCCGAAAAAAAAACCGCAGGTGAGGGCCCAGAAGCCGCACAGTCAAAATTCCGACCCGCGACCGCAACGAACACGTGATCCGCGATGGGGTATAAGGTCTGCGAAGGAGGGGGGGGAGCGTTCATCGCGACGATAAAATCGCATGAGCCCGCGAGCGCATCGCAGCGGAGCGCAGCGTGCATCTACGCGCCGCGCACGTGTGCGCTATTCGAGGAGGGGTTGACTGGACTTCGAGCGAAGATATTCCGACCCAGCCCTCCTCCCTATCACGAATCTCCCTAATAACCACATTCCAGCCTCGCCGCGCTAAAATAAATTACTATTCTAAGCATTACTTTTTCCACCGGTCACGCCGAGTCGAACATTCATAATTGATACGAGCTTCATTTTCCACGCCGTTTCTCTGCCGACGACCCGGTTCCACCGGCTTTCCTCGCGGTACCCTGACGACGCTCCGCGAGGTAGGCGTCGATCAGGTAGGCTCGTAGGAGAGCCACCCTGGGTGCCCGAGGTCCACGGCAGGGCGGCCGGCGCGCGGATGAGGACGAGGAAGACGCCGACGACGAAGGCTGAGTGTCGAGTACAGAGAGCGTCGTACTAGAAGAAGGGGGCGTCGAGGGGGGCGGAGGGAAGGGGTCGAGTTTTGCCGATGCCGGCAGTGGCGGCCTGGTGGGGAGAGAAACAGGGAAGAGAGAAGGCTGGACGGAGTGAGAAGACCGAAAGGAGAGGGAGGAGAGCTGAGAGAGAGAGAGAGAGAGAGAGAGAGAGAGAGAGAGAGATGGAGGGAGGGAGGGAGGGAGAGAGAAGAGACGAGCGGGCTTGAGCACGAGTCCGGGGGTTGGCGGAGGGAACTCGTGGACGAGCGGTTATTTCAAGCGACGACTCTTCTGGCACTTCGCCCCGAGCTTTCCTCGAGCGCATCCTCTCCGAGTTTGCCTGCGAGTCGCGTAGTAAAGCCGACGACGACGTCGTGTCAGTGTCGCGGACGCAGCCCCACCGTGCGCAAGATCTATGCGAGGATCCGACCGGCGGATCGATACCTGGATCCACGATCGAGTACTGATCGACGTTGAATATTTCGATTCTTTTTTTTTTACGACTTTTTTGACAGAGTTGGACTGTCGAGCGAAGAGTGTCAGTGAGGTCGGTGATTTGAAGTGAACAGTGGATTGGGAAGTGTCGCTTGGCGCGCTTTTTCGATCGGATCGGAAAGGGTTGTGAGAGAGTTTTGACGGACGGTCCTTGCGAAATCGTGGACATTGTCGGGAGTGGGAAGGACAGTTTACGGATTTTGCGTGGGATTCGAGTGTCGGCCAGGTCGGGTCAACGTTTGATCTGGATGGAGAACCGACTGTCGCTCGTCGAAGCGAGCTGCGACTGGTGACGTGCCGATCATTGGATTTAACCCAAGTGCATCTTGCGAAACTCGGGTGACAGTGCTGACGGAAGGCTCTCTTACATTGTGACCAGTGCCGGATTACTTCACGGACGCGAAATTAAAAGGAAGAATCTGTCTTGAGCAAATTGGAAATTGATCGAAACTTTTGAGATTCGATCTTTTTGGAAACACCACTGTCCCGACCGGATCAGATACGGGGATCGGGATAGGATGGGAGCAGCGCGGAAAGAAGCGGAGGATTTCTAACGACGCGGACCGCTCGCCTGAAATAACGGGAGGAATGCGCGCCGCGATGAATCAGCTTCCTCCGGAGTGAGTTTCCTGACAGCGGCCACGCGAATCCTGGACCACTAAAAAGCCCGAGCGCCGAAGGCCCCCGAGGCGAGACCCCGAAGGGACCCAAAGCCGATCCTCCCGCTCGCACATCCTTTCATCCTCATCATCCTCGGCTTCTCGTCGGACCTGTGTCCCACACTCGCCGGGGTGAAAGACGATCATCCCTGAGAAGAGTGGGCGGCCGAGATAGAACTGAGAAAAGCCAGAAGCGCCAGAGGCGTCGGCCAATCCGGGAGGGGGAGATTTTCAAGGCGCCGAAGAAACTTTTCTCGGAAAGGAGATCGCTGAGTGAGTACTTTTTCTTCATCATCCTCTCTGGCGCAGCTCGCCGAGGCTATTCTCGATCGATTCTGCCATGCCGTTTTCGGCCTTTCGCGCGTCGCAGAGGGAACTGTCTCTGACGTTTGGGGACGTATATTATTGTGTCGTGCGCGTCTGACGAACGTCAATTGCTTCTCAGAATGCATTATGCGATCGTCGCGATCGGAATGTTACGTAAAATGCCTTCATCTGCCGTCCACTTCGCTTCACCGTCCAACCTGCGATTGTTTTCCTACTTTTTCCTATGGTTTGTCAACGTACGTTTTTCGCAGAAATTGATTTAGAATGAACTAACATAAAGTTCGGTGCGAGGCTTGAGGTGTGCATTTAATCCCTTTTTTGCTCCGGCGACCGCTGGCTTTCTTAATTGCTTTTAACGAAGGAGAAAAAGGCGTCCAGCCGCATCGAGGGGTCCAATTGACCAATCAAGTCGAATGAACTTGCACCGCCCATGTCCGAAATCTTAATTAATCGCCCGCTCCACCCCATACGAATCGCGAGTAACGAACTTGTCGCGTTTAATCGTCGAGAATAATTCGAAGTTGCGCGATCGTTAAGAAGGAAGATTATCCGAATGGAGTATCTAGGAATCTCGCTCGAGTACGACTACGCCTCCCTCCCTAATCCTCTGCACATCATAAATAATATTCATGAATCCTTAACAAGCTCTTAATTGCCACCCTAAGCATTCCGCGTGACGGCCGACGTTCATCAATATTGCATGATAAAACGTACGACACTCGGCACGACTTCGAAGATACGGTCGTCTCAATCCAAGAACGCTACCCCGACAACTCGATCGCGTATCGGAACGATTACGAAATCCTCCTCGTCGGAAGTGGAATCCCCGAGAATCCCGATACGCCGCTTTTCACGATTTATAGTCGTATCGGGCGGTACTCGTACGGTGGTCGTCGCTCGTTTTCTTCCTCTCCTCATTTTCCGCCAGACATATATTATCGTCGCGAGGTATGCCTCTACCGATACGGAAGCGATAGGCTCGTGCCACGGAAAGTGGATCTCCATTATCGGCTCGATCGAGCGTGGGATAGACTCGGTGCGCAACTTTTGCTGAGAGTACCGAGGTCGGGAAAAACAATCAACAAAGTTCCGAGCTCGAGTCGGAACAGCCCGAAGGAGTGAGACGAGAAGTATTAATTGCCGTTGCGTCGTGCCGTCGAAATACGTTTCGTCGATACGTACGAAGATACGCGAAGGTTCGCGCGTTTCAACGTGCGTCGGTCCGGTCCGATTAAGCTAGCGAGTCAACATTGTAAAGCGATCGATCGTAATCAGGCCTAATCCTCCGGTTCCGGACGCACAGCCGGAGTCTCGATCGAAGGCGAGCCCCTTAATTGCGTCGTAAAATAAGAGTTGCGCGATGGGGACAGTGTTAATAATCGGCCGATAATTCAGCGATAAAATTTACGTCCGTCACAGTGCGCACACTTATTCGGAGCGCAGGTTGGATGCTTGACCTACGACGCAGAATCGTCCGTACGAATGGACTCATTAGTTAATGTCCTCGTAAAGGAGGAGTTACACAATCTAATAACCGATGATTTATCAGCCGAGAGAATTGGATTACAGGTAGCTTGATTGGAACGTTCTCCTCGTGACTCTCTCTCTCTCTCTCTCTCTCTCTCTCTCTCTGTCTTTTTCTCTCTCGATCTTCGCCGACGACCCCGACCCTCATTCTTCAGCGTCGATCTTCGATGCTCCCCGATGCTCACCGATGCTCACCGACGCTCCCCGGACTCGTTCTAGCTCCTCAGCCTCTTTCCCTTTCACTGCGCATCCTCTTCCTTTCGCAGCGATCTCTTCAGTAAGCCACCCGGGTCCCATTGAGGCTCACCTCGGCCCGTCGACTCCTTAATTGGCTCGTAAAATGAAAAATTACACGAGCGACAACGACGTTAACGGTCGCCGACGATCAGGTGTACAAAGTAGATCCCAGATAGAATTTACAATCCAAACGGCGCGCCCTAATTGTGACGACCGACACTTGACCTTCGCCACGCGATTTTTATCGGCGGCCACCGCCGACGATTTTGCTTCTCTCTCCCCCTCGCTTTCTCTCGTACTCTCTCCCACTCACCCGGATGAATGTTCGTCTGGTTCCTCTTCCCGTCGCTGTCCGCCTTTTTCCCCTCCTTTCCCTCACTCGACGCCGCGTAATAAGAGAGCGCGTAGGCAGTGGCGATTACGATGCGGCAAGGTAATCGGTTAATTAATCGCCTAATTAATTTCAACCGCCAGGAAGATCGAATCGCACCGATACATCGAAGACGGTGTACGGTCGTACGTTGGAGTATACAGGGTGAAACCGAAATTCTGGCCCATCCCGCTTCCCGCACCCTACCTTTACCCAGAGCCCTTACTTTTATCTTATTATTTCTGTTTAATGGGTAGTATAAGCGATTTAAAGCGTGTTTAAGCCAGAGGGGCCAATTCAATTTTTTCCCCAAGATTATTTCGTCCGAGCACGACTCTCGCCGCACCTTGTATGCATAGCGAGACTAATAAGAGTGGCACGAGACCTTCGTCGTTTGCATGGAACATGCGTGGCGAAATTACCCCAATTCGCGTCGCTTAACCGGGCCCAACCCGGCAGCCGTCTACCAACTTGGATAGTGGCACAGGAGGGGTGGGCGGCAGAGAAAGAGGAGGGGGGCTAATTTATTCCGGCTTTATTTAATCTCTTTCTCCCGCCCGTCTTCGCAGACTCGGCCTGCCCAACCGAAGCTTCCTTAATCCAGATCCCAGATCGAGGCGATCCGAGTCCCGAAAAATCAGCCGAAAAAGAAATCCTACCACCTCCGCTCCCGCCCATTGGCGATGCGTATTTTATCCGCTCATCCCGAGCGGTCTGCGGAGTATAAATAAGCAATTTAAGGCGTGGATCGGGCAAAGTGAAATTTCGAACGCGAAACGCAGAAGGTGAAGGTGATCGCTTAGCGTCCGGCAACACAATTTTTTATGCACGAAGAGTTCGATGAATAGCCTGTTTACGAACGTGGTCGGGAGGCTGAAAATCCGACGGGATTAATTTGGTCACGCGACAAGTGGCTGGTCGCGGGGCGGACACGGAGGCGTCGCGGCTGGCACCGACTCGATCGGCTGGAAGTACTGCGAAATAGTCTTTAATACGAATCGTAAAGCGCGTAGCAGTGCCCGCTTCCGGTGTTTACGCGAGCAAAACGGCCCCGGCGAACGGCAGCGCGCCGCACAAATGATAACATACACGCGAGGATGAATTACGCACGTGTTTACCCCCACCCCTTCCCGTTCCCCTCGCTTCCCCTCTCTCCTACGCTTTTCGTCAGCTTCCGCTAATATCCCTGCCTCGCGTCGGGTCTGCCCGAGAAGTCGCCGATTCTCAACTTCGACCCCTTACTTCGTCTTCCGACGACGGAAGGTGCTTTCGCGCGCAACGAAAGCAGTCGCTTTTTCCGTCCGAAAATTTGTTTGTACTACCCCGACACTGCCCAGAGGCAGGCCGATGGCAGGGAGGGTCCGAGGAGGCGCGCGATCGGTTCTGAAAAATTCATGACCGTGATTCAGTGCATTCTTCTATCGCGCGTCCGTCGTGCGAACGAATCGTGAGAGATCGGTGCGAGAGACACACAGTGCCGTGCATTGTGTGCCAGTTTCCTCGCGCCCCCGCCCTCCCCCCTCTCCGTCATCTTCCTCCTCTTAATCCTCTTCTTCACCACGAGCCTATCGAGAGGAGGACTCCGCCGGCCGCGCTGGATTTATTTCATGAATACGGCGTGGGTCGGACAGAGAGAGGCGGATCGACGGTGAATGAGACGAGTCGAACGCTTTAAAGCGAGAGAGAGGGAGAGAGAGAGAGAGAGAGAGAGAGGGAGTCGAAGAAAAGAGGCGAGAGGGGCGGCCGACTTGTAAGTAAGCTGGTAAGAAGCAGGCTACGATTTATTTGACAGATCGCACCGACCACAAGCACGTCGGTGGCTAGAGTGGTTTATTTTATAAGACCAGATTGCCGGCCTCACTTCGTCGGAATAGAATAATGGACGTTTCTCTGTCTCCTTCTCCGTGACCCTCCCTACAGCCTTCTCTCTCTTGCGCTCTCTTGCACTCTCTTACTCCCTCCTTGCCCCCTCGCAACCCCTCGAAGCCCCTTTTTCGCTCTTTCTGGCCTTCGTCTCGAGTGTCGTTAAGGAACACTTTTCGATGGCGAACCGCAGACGCGGCATAACGCCTCCGGTCCGAACCGGCCGCGTAATTCTACGTGGAGTTGCATCAATTTGCCCAGACGTTGGCGAACGCCTGGCAGGATTCGAGGGCGGCAACGCGCGCGCGCGCCAAGCCAACAGGAATCCGCTTCCAACGTACTTTAATGCCGGATTAATGCGCTAAGTGTCGGGCAGCCGGATAATTTTTCCGCCCCTTTCAGGCCGACTCGAGGTATTCTCGCGCGCGGATTATTTGCACACGTCTTCCCGGCAGTCGACGAACAGGACATCGGCACGCGGAGATAGAGCGGAGCGCGTTTGCTTACAATGATTTAGGAAGTGATCGTCGGTCGTTACTCGATTAATTAAATTCTAATTAAACGCCGGCTTCCGGTACACTCGGTCGCCGAGACTCCATTTTCTCTCGTACGGCCGGGCGGGAGGATTATAAACCTCTGCGGAGGCCGGCTCGTAAATTTAAGCTCCTTCACACGGACGCGACACAGGCGCACACAGCGGACCGAGGCACCTTACACAACTGGCCGTTCTTAATACTCTCTCCTCCGACACGGCCGACGAGTGTCGCCTCGAACGGAACCCCTCGTCTCGTCCGCGATTTTTCGAGAAAAAAATCGATGATCGGCGCACCGATGGTATCGGATTCGAGGAGTCGATGAGAATCTTAATTCCTTCCATCCTGTTTATTCGTCTCACTCGCGGGCCCCCGAGAGGCAGATCCAGCTCCGCGAAGCCGTTCTCGTTCCCGATCCGGGCGGCTTAGAGGTGCGTATCGATCTAATCGAACCGGCCCACCTCCTTACCGATCATCCCGATTAGCGTCAGCATCGTGAATCCTCACGCATCGACGGGTTTTATCGTCGCTCAAGGCGCCGAAAGGCCAGCTTCATTCACACACTTCGTCCCCCTCATCATCCGTCTCGCTCTCCTAAATCTTTTTCCGACCGCGACGATCGACGAGTCCGACTCTAACGACTATGATTGGCACTCTCTTGGACTCTGTTCTCTCTCTCTCTCTCTCTCTCACACACTCACTCTCTTTCTCTCGCCTTCTATCTCTCGAGCGAGGGAGGACGAGCCTGTTACGTAGGTACACGTACCTCCTGACGGACGCTATCGGTAATTCGATCTCAACCCAGGCACGGTTAACGTAATAGAACAGTAGCGGGTGGCCGGTATCGATATCAGATACATCTGCGCAGGCGCATTAAGGGGGCCTTATTTTCCACGGCGCAAGTTGCACGCATCCGAGTGAATTACCACAATGCGAGAGGAAGTTGGGCCCATTCGTTAATGCGTATCATTACGGCGTGCCACGCTCATCGTCAGCTCTGGCTGTTCTACCTCATGTAACTCTATGGTATCGGAGTGTTCTTCGGGCGAAAAGGGGGACTGGTGGAAAATCGTAGTACGCGCTTCATTTTCTACAATCGATTCGTAAAAACGGTGCTACATACAGTCGTAACGTTTACGAAAGAATAAACGAATAAAATTTCGTGTTAATTAATCAAGATGTTCCTGGGGAAAACATAATTTTTAATGGTACTATCTATTTCAATCAAAGAGTTACGGCGTTCGTTGCAATTACCGCAGGAAATGAGACAGTTTCACATTGTTCAATAAAGTCAACGTAATATAGATTAAACGTAGAGGAAGAAAGATTTTTATGATAGCATTATGAAGCAATTGTATGGTATTAATATTAATATTCGCGCGTAATGTGAAAAATACTCATTCAAGCAGGATGTTCGTGCCGTACACAGCTCGTCCTATAAAGAAAAAGGAAAGGCGACGAATGCAAAGTCGCCGGGACGCTAATGCTGCTTAACCTCGTGGTAATTGTCAGGCCGGAGCTGAGGCCGTAATTTATCGCATTGCACGCGGCCGAGAGAAGAAGAAGCCGGTCGGCGAACTAAACGCGAGGCTCTGGAAAAGAAAAGGCGGCGGACACGTGGAGAATCAATTAGGCGAGCCGACTTTTTCTCCCATGCTAGACTCTCGTCGGCCGACGAAGCTTCGATCGAAAGCGGTCGCTTACCATAAACCGACCTCCGTTTTTCCCATTGACCGACTCCCGTGAGGTTTCGCACGTCTCCGATCGACTTGCGCGGACGTTAATTTTCCGTCGGCGAGCAAACTTTTTGCTCGAGGCCAGTGAGAAAGGAAAGGCTAGGTAGACTGAAACGGTGGCACGGAACTCTGCGCAAATTTATTAATAACCGGCCAGACACGCGCACATATTTATATGTTTACGAAAGGCACCGCCTTCGGGATGAATTCTGCGAAGAAAAGATCGGCCTACGCATCTCCCGGAGTTTCCGTGGCACGTTCCGAGACACGCAATCGTGTATATCGAACGATTCGATGACTCAGTCGGAAGGGTAATAAAGCGAGATCCGTAATCTCAGCGAAATATACTGTAACGACCCGAAATCCAGCGGATCGGCTTTCAGGGTCAGTTCGTAAGGGAGACACGGTCCGATCGTTTTTCGTCGTTCCGAGTTCCTAGCTTCTGTGCAAGCTGCGAATCGGGCATTTCCCGACATGTTCCGAAAGGGCAAACACATGTGCAGGAACATGTGTAACTCTAGATCGTTGGGATCTTACGACATTGACCGACGGTTCCGATCCGCAGGCCTCGTTTTTCGTCGTTTATTCTTTCCGACTCGTGATTTTATCGGAAGAGTAGATTTAATCTGCCTACTCAAAGATTCTCACCAGAAAAAGCTTCCTCCCTAATCGTCTCTTCCGATTTTCCCACGACTAAATCCTACAGACCTAAACCTATACCTTCTCAGACGACAAATTGAAAATCTAAGACTTGAAAACAGTCAGAGAGCATTCGTCACGCGACAAGTTCCACCTTTCGATAAATCACCCCGAGAAGAAATTTCTGCGAACTCCGCTGTTCGGCCGATCGACCAAAAGTCAATTTTTCATCGTGACGTCCCCGGCACCGTGCCGATTATCGCGAACGTAGGTGAGAGAAGGACAGGCCGGCTGCCGTCTGTGAATTAAAACGTTCCCTGGAACGCTCGCCGAGAGACCGGGAGTCATCTGTCTTCGCTTATGGCAGGACTTATGCTCGGGACTCGGATCTCAAGTCCGTCCGTCCGCGCGCGAGGATAGAAGGGTCGAACGACAGACGAGGACAGACAGAGACATACATTACACTGATGTAACGCCAGTTCCGTTACCGCAATCTCAACAGCGTAGCTCTACCATTTTGTCACTCCGTCACACTTATCCCGCAGCGCTATTTAGGTCGATTACGGTCTCGATTTCCAAAGAAGCTGCGAAGGCGCTTGCCGCGCTCGTATCGCGGACATCATTCAGTTCCTGAAACCGATTCCGCCAAAGGCCTCGTCATCGGGTCGCATCACTTCCCAGTCCGTCTTTCCCTCCGCGAAAAACACTTCTCTCGCGTGCCTCGATTCTTACCCTTCTCTTTTTACACCCACGCCCCAGCTGTCGCCGGTCCGAAGTCGGACAAGAGTTTTTATCCGCTGCCGTTTATGAAAGCGAACCGGGGCCTTTCTTGCGCAGGCAGGCGCAACTCGCAAAAAGGATGCGATGAGGCGGGCGAGATAAGGGACGGAGAGTGGGAAGGGCGAGAGTGACAGAGGCGAAGGGGAGGACGACCTAACGCAGATCAGCCGATGCGATAATGAAAGGAGTAGCCTCGTAACGTTTATTGCACTCCCCTCCCTTCCCTCCCTGGCCGCTTCCCCAGGGACGCGTCGTGTAATCGTTATTACGAGCTGGATCATTTTTTTGCGGACGCATCCGCGACTGCCTTTAAAAAGGCCGCGAATAACGCTGGATTCGCTCGTTTATGCTCTTACTCGACCATTCTGCCCGTTGCAATGCTATTATTCGACTATTCTCCAAGTTGCAATGCTATTTTTCGACTATCCTTCCTTCATCTCTATCTTAACGGTTGTACTGCAGCTTCTTAAGTATGCTACGCCAATTTTGTTCTGTCTTCCTCTTCCCACCCTGGCCGCTTTCCCAAAGACGTGTCATGTAATACTTATTACGAGCTTGATAATTTTTTTGCGAAACATCCGAGACTTATAAAGGCCCCGATTAATGCTGCATTCGCTCGTTTATGCTCTTACTCGACTATTCTGCCCGTAGCAATGCTATTTTTCGACTATCCTTCCTTCATCTCTGTCCTAACGGTTATACTGCAGCTTCTTAAATATGCTGCGCCAATTTCTCTCAGTCTTCCTCTCTCGCTCTCAGTCTTTCCTCACTCTCGTTCCGAACGCGCTTTGTCCCACACGCACGTCCGTTACGACCGACGAGCACGGCAATTAGCGAATTCAGATCAGGTGCCGATAAATTACGAACGGGCACGCCCGTGGCTCGCGTGGATCTCACGGATCTCCTGGATCACGCGGATCTCATGGATGGCCAGCACGCGCTCGGTCCGAGTGCGCGGAAATTTACGCGCGACGTTAGACGATCCCTGCCCGATTTGCATGAGAATTACAGCGGCAGGCCCGCCGCGCGTCGCACGATGCTAATTCGATCACGCCATATTGTCTATCCGTTCCCCGACACGGAATCATAGAGAATCGCCCGGAGGTAAGGGTGTCATTCTCATGTTAATGGGCGTCGTGCGCGCGGAACGCCGGACTGGAAACATTCGGAATCGTGTCCGCTCGCGGGACCGCGCTTATAGGTTTGACGGCTTACACGCGTACGCGCTCGTATGAGTCTCTCCCATGTGTAAATATAGACAGGAACCTATAGACGTCCGAAGGTATGGACTTCGCGTTGTTTAAACTCCGCGTTATACGGCGAGCGCGGAATATTTACGATCGTCGGCCGGTCATATGGCGCTCGTAGGTATTCGCCGAGAACGTCTCTATGCGACTATGGGAGCCAATAACGGATAATGTTTCGTTGGTCGCTCAGCGCCTGCGATTGATACGACAGCCGGACATTGTGCGAAAACCGGCTCGAGGAATTTTCGCCAGGCCGAGCGTTCAGGGAAATTCTGTGCGAACTGAGTCTAAAGATACTGTTCCGCGAAGCAGGTCGAGTGTTTGCAATGCTGGAAGGCAGGATCGCTGGCTTATCGAAGTTTTAGGGTTTTTCGACAGTGGGTGTGAGACTGTTTCAACAGGTTAGTCTGACATATGCTCGGTGGCCGGAAAGTGGCCGAAAAGTGGCGTGGGCTCGATACTTTTCGTCGCCAGGTGGACCTCGTCAAGTCCAACATGAGACCCTCACCCTCGACGCACTCGGAAAAAGTAACGTGCCACACGCGGAAGGACGCGTGCCACTTCGTGGGAAGCAAAAAGATACACTTACAGAAAGCTTACTTCCCAACGACCTACCCAATTCTAACTTATATTGATCCTGCGTCAATTTTCCGAAAGTTAAATTTGTTCCATTGCGTGCGATTTATTACCAAAAAAATAATCGTAAAAAAAAAGCATGTTTAAAGACGCTCTCAACTCCGATCGAACTGGCGTACGACTTCGAAACTCGAAATTATGGGTTTAATCGCGTGAAATTACACGCGATTTGCGCACATAGTGGATAGCTTTGTATAAACGATGTCACTAACTGAACCGGACCTTCGACGATCTTAGGAGTGATTACGGTCGATCGAGCATTATCCGCGGCGGTCGATCGAAAGTAATCTCGCGTAACTGCCGGCAGCAGCGCTTTAAACGGGAAAATTGCCTGCGACTTTCTTGCGCATCTGGTGGCCAGCGTTCGCGCTCGCCCGTGTTGCGGTTTCATCCTGACGTGTGAAGAGCTTGTAATTTAACGACGTCGCGCGATGCGACCGCATATTCGTCCTATCCATTCTCGATCGGACGTGTGTGCGCACGTAAACACGTCGGTGTGTGACTCGCACGCAGGGAAAGACGTACGGCTCGAAAGCGTCAATGGACCGTGTACAAATGTAACTTCTACGCACTTTCATGCGGAAAGTGTAATAGGACGCGCCTTACGTACGTAATCCGAACGAAGAGTAGTATACATTGACCGTACAATGCTGAGTTCTGAGATCCTACGACATACCTTGCGGTCGACCGTACAAACGACACGCGTTTTTAGCATTCTACTCGCGGTTGGTATACGTGCGTAGATACGTGTAGGATATACAGTCATTCGCTGCATTACGCGAGAGGCCAATTTTCAAGGTCCGCACTTTCGAAAAGCCTACGACGGTGACAACTTTCTAGCGATCCATCATCGAATTCATGAACTTTCACCGCGGCAAGCATACCGGAGCGCTACGCGGATGAAAGGGGGGGAACGTATCAAAGAATTGCAACGATGTAACCGTTCGCTTGCAACTTATTCCGCGGTCGTTGAACAAGCCAATGGTCCGTGAACACCGATGGCAGAGAATCGGTGCACGTTCAACGTTGTTATTACTGCAACGGCGCAGGTTTAACGTTCCGTCTTCAATGTACGGACTTGAGAATTTTTACTGGCGCTCGAAGTTCAGTGGCAAGCGAGTTGCAGAACGAAGGAGGAAGTCGAAAGAAAAGGTTCGCGAAGTTATGGGACTCGGATGCCTGGATCTCGCTGCGGTCGAAATGAGAGAAGGGAGAATGTTCGAGCTCTATTCCGGCGGCCGACGCGGGGGAGGAATCAATCTGGCCGAGTTAGGCGAGACTTAATCGCGATGGCAGCCGGAATGCATGGGAGACTATGGGGCAGGGAGGCTCGCGAAATATGTAGGTCGACTCCGTGGATCTAATGAGTCGAGTTTCAGCACCGCTTTCGAGCCTAACAATGGAACGAAGTGCTGCCTGTTCTTGTCTGCCCCCCCCCTCCCCCCCCCCCCCCTTTCCCGGACGCTGTAAAACTGGACAATCGTGGAAAGGAGAGAAAAGGTTGGACAGTCGGTAGAGTGAAGAAGAATGGATGAGTTTCGAAATCTTTCTAGTTCGTGGCATTCGCCCCCCTTTTGAATCGACCGTTTAGCCGGTTGATATAGGAGCGCAGGACCCAGGCGTGTCATGCGCGGTCATCGAAGGTACCCACGGAATACATTTGAATGCTAATTCGATGCGGCTGTGCCCGCTCGGCACGAATGTAATCCCGACGATTTACAAGATGTCAACGCGCCGGTGAATTAGAGCACAAGGGAACTTTCGGCGTGCGCGTTCGACTAAATCACGCCGCGCCCATTACTTTAATTTATCATCGGGCACATTAGACGCCGGATTCCACGCGGCTAATACATACCGGGGCGTCTCATATTTCAAATTGAATTTCCTCCAAATTTCTGTAACCCTCGTCGCCTCGGGCGTGAGGGAAATTAAATTCGAAGCCTACGGCTAATTTCGGTGTCTTTCGGGCGATTAATGGAAATGCTAATACCGATCGTGAGGGTCGAAATGCACGGGAGGATTCGTATGGGAAGAAAGTGTGAGGAGTGAGTAGGACGCTTGATAAGATGGATCTTAATTCGGTCAACGTTCTATGGGCTTCCTCGCGCATAAATCTTACGCATTGTCCTCCGACAGGCTACGAAGTGCATTTTACGCCTTCCTAATCACCCGATTGCGTAATAACGCTTCGCTGCAGCTGTCGCGGGCGAATAAGACGCGATTAGCGCCGCGCGCGCGCTAATACGCAGCCTATAACTAATTCCAGCGCGAAGGCTAATGCAAATGAACTCTGAAATTAATCACGCGTCGGGTAATTTTCTTCCTCTTTTCATCGTTCGGCCATCGTCTCCCATCCCTACCCGAGCACTCGACTTACCATTCCGACCGCGCGCGATCGACGTCCTGGAACGTTGAGCCAGGATAAAATCAATTTTAAACGCGCACAAAAGCGCTAATTTGCCGTCCTTAACTCAAAGTCACCGCCGCCTTGGCCGAACCCATTGAAAGCGGTCGTAGATTCTAACGACGCGCAATTAGAGCAAATTGACTCATTGAAACGTCTAATCGTCACTTCTGTCTCCGTGCCGCGTTTTTCCGATGCCCATCGAGTGCCACCCAAAGACCGGACAGGCTATACTTATCGATACTTTGCCTGCGGCCAACTGACACCGAGTAACGATCGGTGGACGCACGGTTTTCGACCAGTTGAGGGAAGAAGTCAGCCTCGATTGTCCCCGATCGCCCGTCATGCGACATTCCCGGCGTCGATTAATCGACATTAAAGGGCGTGACGACGTCCGATGGAAGCCGTTGCCACGAAATAATGAGACTGTTCTGGGCAGCGTTGGGCAAGAGTCGAGGCACGATCTCGATCGGCATCGAATAACACCGTCTCGACTACCAGACACTTCGCCTACCTAGCTTCCCTCCTTTCCACGGCCTTTTTTCCCGACTTTTTTCTAAACGAGCCTGTGTCCACAGCTTGCCGAGATGCTATCGTCGTGGAGCCGCGGATACTGCCCTCCGTCACGATCGCTCCGGGAGCGGCTAAGGCTAGCTAAGGCTAGCTAAAGGCTAGTCAAGGCTGGCTAAGACTAAGGGCCAGCCAAGACCACCTTGGTCGGGCCCAACGTTCACGAGGAGTTATCGTCAATTCCGGACGATCGGGAATTGATCGCTGACCCGATCCTCAATTTCGTTGCCCGCCTCGAATGCGCTTGATTTAACCAATTAGACCCCGACGAGATCGCTAACTAAGTCACGATGCTCGACGGAACTGTCGGCTCCGAGGATCCCTGATCCCTACCCTGGACCCCTGTCGCATGCCCGAGGGATACTAAACGCTTGTCTACAATTTAATCGATCCCGTCATAACTCCGCGCTTATCTCCGCCGTCGGAACAAATTTTCAGTGGAGGCCTCGTTAACGTTTCAGCGCCCGGTCGCATTAAATCGCCCGCAGGGCCACAAAGTAGTGCACCATATCGTGCCAGGAGATGCTAAGGAGGAGAAAGAGGGAATAGGCTTCGCGCATGACCCGCCGAAGGAACCTCCTCGCAATCTTTTCTAATTATCTCGTTCCACTATGGATCGCAGGCCGTAATCGGATATGCTAATGACGGCACGGGCAAACGTAACGACGCCGGCCATGTTTTTATGTCGCGTCGCGCACCCCCAGGTAGGTTGGTACTACTGATCATAGCCGTGCCGTGTGCGCGCTCCTACGTTCGCCGAACGTCTTGCTAGAATGGAAGGGAAGACGCTAGAAAGCGGCTTCAGGGTCAGAGCCGTACTTAACCGGTAATGGTATGCCACTGCCCTATCGCGTTTATCTATATTAATCAGGGTAAGCGAAATTCGCTTCCACCCCGCTCCGCGATTACCGACCGTCCACGTGCACGTTATTGTGCGCGCGTAATTGCGTGATGCTTATCGTTTGCTTAAACGGAGATTTATTGGCCCTACCGTCCTTGTTCGATGTGGACGATAGAAGATTTTTATGGCGGTACTACTTTGGATAGTTGCAACAAAGTATTAATCGCTGCATCCGCTGTATCTTTGCAGCGTGTAAAGACTGTAATTAGACGGTGAAAGATTTATCGTTATCGACGAGATAGGTTGAAGGTATCGATGCGACAGTGTCGCATTACAGGTCTCTTCTGAGAGAGTTCGCGTGAATTTATGGTGCCGCCGGCTGAATTTAGTGCGATCGTCCGGATTACGCAAGTGTTTAATCCGCAGCATTCCCCGAACGTCAGATTATTATTATTGCCGCTCAGGCAAGCTATCTTTTTCGTTGGCGGTGCCCGAGAATGGAACGGCGAGCTTTCTGCGGCGTCAAAACAGGATGGATGAAGACAATCGATCAACGTCACTCGGTTAAAAGAAGTCATTTCGCTTCTGGCTTCTAGTGTTTCGCCCTCCCCTTTGTTGCGAGCGTCTTTATCGGGAGGCGAGGGACGAAAGAGTTTAATCAACGTCGCGATACTAAGACACCCCGCTTACTTTCTGCCCTTCGCTATCCGAAATCGCAAATTACGGATTACGAGCGCGTGGTTCGAAAAAGGGTCTCGGAATTACGCGGAAAATTTGCATACCCGCCGCATGAAGCCGACAATGTACTAGTATTAACGCCCGTTACGGCGCGAAGAAGCGTGTCAGGTGTGACAAAAAGTATTACGATACCGGGGAAACATGAGGCGGGGAGGTTACAGAAAGTTTTGAGAGGCGCGGATGGAAAAGGACGAGGATAGGGAAACCAGTTTTCGTCGCACGGTGGTCCTCGTGCACGGGGTGTTCGGATCGCGAGAGTGATAAATAAGCCCTCGTTACGAAATGGAACCTGTTCTCCTCTCTCGGGCAAGAGCCGTACGGTGGAAGAGGAGCGAAAATTTCAGGTCTGATTAGGTCGGGAATAAATCCGCCGTAAATCGAGAACGATCGGGGACCGGCGCGAGGTTTTATAGGAAGAGGCATTAAGGTACGTGACACCGTATAAAAATGTCCCGTGAAATTTTTCGCACGCTCACCGGCCACTCTCGCATTCATCGCGCGCGCCTAAATTACGCAAAATAATATTTCATCGACGAGCCATCCGACGCAAATAGCTTCCCGGCGTTATGCAATGTTCGTATCGTTTCAGCTATTTCCAATTTGTCCTACCGTTTCATAATTTCTTCGCAATTGAATTTACCGCGTATATATATTTTTCACGGAAAATAAGATAAAAATTGAAATATTGGAGAGAATGTCTCATAAAACGATTTTTCTCGTTTAATCGATCGAGAAACATAAAAAATGTGACATGTTTACGAAAGAAAATGTGATACGATGAAATTTCGTTACTCACTCATAAATCAGCTTTTCGCCGCCAAAGTGAATCATCGATGGCCGCCATTATCGCTCATCCTTTCTTCTCCCTCGTGCCACCTTGTACTGCCTGACACTGATATTCCAATAAAAAGGTTCGCAACACACACATACACACACTGACTACGCACACGCGACCTAAACGACCTTCTCATTGCGATCAAATAGGAAATTTTGTGCTTCGTGCATAATTCGATCACTTAATCGCGAATTGAATGACAAATTTCGTAAAGTGACGCCAAACCGTTACATTTCGAATGCGTTCCCGCAACGTGTTTTTTCCGATTCAATTTTGACAAACGATACGTCACTTGGCACGTTCCCGCGGCGTTTATCACACTTGGCGGGCACTGAACTATCGATTCGCGGCTTTCAGAGATATTTCAGCACTTTTACACGGGGAGAAAACTGTCGAAATAAATTTGACGAGCACACCGACGCACCGTGTTCGTCAAAAGTCACGAAGGTCACTGACAAAAGCGCCACCGTTCTTCTTTGTGGCCGCTAGTTTTTTCACGGCGCGAATCGAAATTCAAACGATCAATTTGCATAATCGATGACCGATCGATATGCGAATTTTTCATATCTAGCGAGCGCCGTGAATCTTCTTTACGACCGAAACGGAAATAACGAACGACTGACAATATCTAGGGCATAAATACGATAAGGGCAAAGATATTAATTAATATGCATTGACTGCAAGACTGAGCGGGGTACGCGTACTATGTTCAAAGCAGCAGTTCGAATGCCCCCGGGTAGTCAATTGAGAGGTTAATTAATTGTCAACTTCTAATTTATCGACGAAGTAACAGCATTAAAAGTGTCCAGCAGCTGCATCGATTTAATGCACATATTTTCATAGTTAACGTCGATGCGCGTAATTACAGTACATCAAAAATAGATGGTCAATTGATTTCCGTAGTACTCTGGTTTAAACGAGCTTTGTGCAGCAACAGTAGTTCTGCTCGATTCTTGTCGCGGTGTGCGTCGCGGTTTATTAACCTTCTACTATTCCATTACTGTGTGGTGCATAACCTCAAATCCTACGCCCGGTTGAAAATCATGACAGGACGTCAGTGCATCAAGTCAAGCCTCAACATTCATCAAATCAGTACCAGCACCCTCGACATTACGTCCAATAACCTAACAATCCTGCGTCATCAGATGGTACGTCCCTCATACTATTCTCATCAAATCGATCACCGATTCGACAACCAAATCCGAATACGACCCCTATATCGCTACATTCTGCCATAAGAATGTCAAGTATATCGAGCCTCATCTCCCGACATATTCTTATGCAAGCTATTGCGTCCCGTCGAATTCGCATTCGGCGACCGTGCCGCAGTAACAATAATTCGCTTCCATTTACGAACGTCCTGCGAGGACGTCTGTCGACCCCGACGCCGAGAAAAAAGCGTCGGCTAGAATTGGTTTACGTAATGACATTACCGAATATCGTATCAGGACGACGCGCGATGCGAGACGGTAATTGAGCCAATCGTCGGCGACGCCTTGACACCGGTCACGTTTTGCTTCGACAAAAATAACTTACGCCTGTCTGCAATTAAATAAGCGTGACACGCTCTCGAAATATCTCGCTGCGGAACTACGGCGGCGGGAAAGCGTCTCTAAGGTCATTATCATGCTCGGAGCGTGCGGGCCTAGACGATTTTTTACTTTCCCTTAAATGGCCAAGCTTAATTATCATCGCTTAGCCGCCTCTCTATTTTGGGGTTAGGATGCGCGCCGTACGCCGCGTAGATGGGCAGAAAGCTAACCGATAAATTCTTAGGTCCGTGAAAGAATGCGCTTGCAAGTGCAAGTACGGTTCTCACTGAACAACAGGTTTGAAACGTCAAACGGTAAAATATTTGTATGTCTTTCGATAGTGTTCTATATATCATGCGGCGATGGTAAATTGATCTTAATCGTTCGCCGCTAGAGAGTCGAGGCGAGGAACGTGTAGGTTAAAAGGTCTGGCACCGTGGCGGTGATCGATTCGCAAAAAAAAGGCCAGCGTCACGTTCGACGTCGGATATAAATTAAAGCCGCGCCGCACTCACGATTCGAGATTTATCGACTCGCCTAGCGAAAACGTGCCGATTCTATCTGAGCACCCGGGGTAAGTAAATGAGGCCGACAGTCAAAACACAGTGGAAATAGAGCCAGGCCGATTCTAATGTAGGTCGTATTTAGAGAGTCGGAAATCGATCGATAAACTCTGCCGTCCTGTAAATATTGAGTTGCACATTTCGAGCTTAACCCTTCAACTCTCTCGGTTTACACCTCGTAAATCAACAAGCCGCGGGCACATCGTACTCTAAACTCGCGCGTAAGAGTGCCATTACGCGGCTCGGACTTTTTCCACGCCACCTCCTTCAAGGCGTTCCACTCTGACAGAACCCAGATTTCATCCCCCGACTTTCCTCGGGGCTAAGCGAAAGCAGGCTCGATAAACGTTTTCTCACATGGGCAGCTGCCCTCGTCGCTTGTTCATTGTATCAACGAAACAGGCGCGCGCATTGTCACTTGACTGTGACCGTGAATCGGTCATTGTGAAACAGTTCTGCCATACTCTCAATACGCTGTCGCATGTGGGCCCATTCTGATGCAAAGGCCCTCCCGGATTTTACGGCCTCATTGTCCGACGACGGTGAAAAAGTCCAGAAGAGCCCCACTCGTCCGACGATTGAACGAACCACGAGATTGGCTCGCCAATTTAACTCTCTCGCTCACAACATTTCTAATCGGTCTCCGTCAACAAAGCATGAAAGCTCGGATATCTGTTCAATCTCAGGCCGGACAATAATTTCACCGGCCGGTCCGCTCCAGATCTCTTCTGGTCGTTGATCCACGATCCTTCCGGACGATTATAAAATTCCAAGCGCATCGGCAGGCAGGCAACAAATCATCGGCGGAGTTCACTCGGCAGTGCCTATCTACTGACTAATGCCACCGCCGTTCGCGGCTTTAATCTCTAAACGGCTTGTCGGCGGTCGGGCGACGAGAGTATTAGTCTCCGGGCCCGCGAGAGGATCGGGGTAGATTTATATTTGTCCGGGACCCTGGCCCGTGGCTGTGTACGCCGGGCAAAAGACGATATTGTGCCCCGCGAGATATCGGCATAACGGACGACGCGTCACCTCGGGTGTTAATAATTCACGTCGGGCGAGCATAGGTGAAAGCCTCCGCTGATAGAGGAGGTGAGATTAAGAGGACAGACGCTGTAGGTGGACTGCCGCTGCTGGGTACTTTTTGCCTATTCGCCGTCTGATAACGCGAGGGTCTGAATTAATTTCAGGAAGAGTCGTCTCACCACTGAAAGCGAATATTACTCTCATTTGATGAGCAGATTAGTAAGTTGATTCGTAATTTTGCTCTGATTTTTCTTAGATAAAGGTATATGAATTTTAGCCTTCGATTTTTTGTACTTTCATTTCTCTGTAGTGCAATTGAAATAATTTCAGGGAATTTAGCTTCTTTGAATACAAATATTAGTGTCTGTACGATTATGGGACTAGAAGCATCGTTATTATGTTTGTACTTTATTTCATTGTGAACCGACTCGTTTATGAATGAGAAGTAGTTTAGTCTCCGGCTTTTTTCTGTACTTCCACCGTCGTTCGTCTCTCTCGAGAATGGTTAATCGACGTTTCGCTCGCCGAAAGCACCGCAAAGCAATGTTTAAGTGCAGTCGCGACGCAGCCGGCATCTGCTGCACATTATTCGGGACGAGGATCGTTAAAGGACTTCCTCCGCGACGGGAGGTCCGCAGGATATCGCCGATGATTTTCCGGTAATGAAGACTACGTCGCGTCCGGAATCCTGTTCTGGGAACCTTCCGCGTCACATTGAAATGCTCCGCGAATAATTATAGAATTCCTCCCATCCCGATGTCGTGAGAGACAGTACACCGAACCTCCCTCCTCTCCTCATTATACAAACCGCCATCAGAACAAACAAACGAGCTCCTTAACAGCCTCCCATTGCAAAATGAACGCTCGTAAACCCGGAATAAAATCATAGAACCGCAACGTTCGCAATTTATTGCAAAATTTGTCGAAACGTATCTCGTTAATTTTCCATCGAACGGCGAGGAGCAAAAAGCACCTCCAGTCTCACCAACCTCCCGCAACATCGGCATCCTTATCAGCGGCTCGATCTCGAGCCATTACGGAGTGCGTCCACGTAATTCAGAAAAATAACGTGTCCGTTTCGTGTCGGGCATATCGTCCGAACGTTCTGGGCGCCGAACGGACCAGCGGCGGAAGTACGTCGGTGATTTGCCACCGCGGACGCCGGAAGCGGCGCACGTGCGTCGCCGTCCTTTTCGTAATTCATTCTCCCCGCTTTCCCGGAATGCATCCTCCGTACGTCGCTTTCCTCGCCCACGCCGGCCATCGTCAACGGTAAATTTCGCCGACTCTATTTACCTTGGCGCGAAGCCTCGCCGAAGAGCGCCGCGACGAAAGGAATCATTTTTCCTGCCAAGCTCATTGTCCTGTCACGGCGAACGACGCCGGGCGTCGGGTTCGACATCCAGCCGAGTCTCTCCGCCACGTATGAGACGAGCGCCCGAGGTCCCGGTTACCCGCCGAGAATATCCGTGGCATTATACACCTACGGGATCGCATCCGCACACCTGTACATCCGTAGAACGGTACGTCCATATAAGTAAAGCCGTGGCCGCGGATCCGTTCGCCGACACCTTCTTGGTCGAGGCGAATCGAGATGGCCTACGGAAGCCTCGATTGGAAAGTCTCGGCAGGAAAAGTGTCGGAGTCGGTATCTATCGTATCGGTCGGTCTGGGGGGGAAAGGTTCCGGACGATTGGAAAGGTTCGGGGTTGGTCGTTAATTACGCGACCACCGCCCATTCTTCCATTGACAAATCGTTCGAGGCCATTCACCGAGCGTTGCGTCGTCGCATTGTTTCCCATTGGAGAGCGCGGACGCCAACGTCGGACTTTAACGTCCTTTTCAACGGACAGAATCGTTGAACAGATCGCGCCTTTCGCGTGTCGGCGATAAAACCAGCCGTTCGCGAGGAAGACTCGAGCAATAAAGCGACATTGTCGACGAGTGTCGCGGGAAACGAACACCGCCGCGCTAATTGGATAAGCCCCCGCGATCCGTGCTGAGGATTGTAAGGGGAGGAGAGAGACGGAAGGTTGGAAACCGCAGTTTCCGTGGCTGTAAATCATGCGCGGTGAAAATACGTTAAAACATGCTCGTGTGCTGGGCAGGTCTTTGGCGATAAATCACGACGGAATCGGAAATTTTTTGCGATCGTCGAATTGGGACTGGACGTAGCTCATCTTCAAAGATTTCCCAAGGAAGCGGCGGTCAGTGGGTGTAAAAACCTTTTAAAATTTAAAATATACTTCCTAATTATCTTTTAAAATTTCCTTCAAAAAATTCGTATAAATTCAGTTAAATAATACAATATAAAATTCTAATAAATAATTTCAGAATCCCTTCCTCAACGCATTCCTAATTTCCACCTTCCATACACATATCCGACATCTCATAAAACCGCAGTTACAGTCCAATTTTTTACATGAAAAAACGTTAGTCAGCCAGCTCCGCCGTTTGGCCATCGATCGACGATCCCAGAGGCACCTCTTAATATTCCGATACGAGCGCATGCGCCGCTCGTCCGCGCAGGTATGACACGCGCCAAGCTTCGGCTTGTCAGACGAAAACGTGCCGCGAGCAAACGAGCATCGTTTCACGCTCGACTCCCGTCGTCGTCTCCCGTGTTTATCTCTCCATCTTCCTCCCGCTCTCGTCGCGCATCTCGTCGCGCTCTCTTTCTCGCGGTCAGCCAGTGTCGCCTTCCTCAAAAGCCCCCGGGGTCAAGAGACCTCGGGCTCTCCTTCCCTCTCGGACACTTCGGCCTGCCTCTCGCCCCGCCCGCGCGCGCGCATCTCTCCGTCAATGGACACGCGGATTATGCATCTGCTTCGTCGCCCGTACGCTCGTCGTCTGCTCAGGAAACCGTCCATTACGCAGATAGCCCGACGTATTTAGCCGTACTAGCCGATCTCGTACTACAACGGACTCAAATTGACGGACTTGAGGAAAGTCGACTCTGCCGTTCCGGTCCGTTCGTCCGAGAGAGTGTCATCGAATTCCGAGTGGATTTCAAGTGGACCGATAAGTGGCACAGTACTGGATTAACAAGTGTTCGTCATCCAGTGCGATGAATGGACTGATACGTCACGCGGATTACGGCGCGGAACAGTGAGAAGAATTTTGGAGAGTACGAATCGCGTACGCATGGGTTTCCTGTTTACAAACAGCCTCGATGGACTTCGTCATGCGAAGACTAAGCGGAGAAGTGTTATCGAGTAGCTGACGGCCACGATTTTCCGTGAGTTGCGCAATATCTTTGTTAAGTCTCAGTCTTGTTATTGGTCCGCTCGCCAGGCGCGAGTAGTCGTGTCGTTCGGTGTGCGATATCGGATTTTGTAACGCCCTGGCATTGGAATAGGATAGCATGGGATAGATCGAAGAGGCAGAGACTGGCACACTCATTCTCCTAGACCTATCGCACGAGACTTTCACGTGTGGTCGACAATTAAGCCGAGGCGTGGGCACTCCGGTAAGATTACATGCGTAGTTACACGGTCATTAGCTTCGTACATTCCGTTTTTTCCGATCGGGCATCGAGACTGTCGCTACATGTCCCCCCATTGTCAACGTTCTACGCACTCTTTTCCGCAACGTAAACATCACCTTTTACGACTGACTACCGAACTTACCTCCCTACTCCTGTTCTACCAACACACCGTAAACAAGTGATTTATACGCGCCCCTTTTTTCGCGTCACGTGGCACACAAAGCTCGCTCTGTTCCACGGAAAGTGGAGTAATTAAAAAAATGCTAGCACCGCCGAAGCGGGCAGATGTTTTGGGTGACAGGAGGCGAGAGCGTAGGCTGCCAGCGGTAAGGAGAGGCCAGGCCGATGTCGGCCGAGTCTGAAGGAGTCTGAGAGAGAGGAGGGTGAGAGAGAGAGAGGCAGATACACAGGTCACAAAGCCGCTTCCCTGGAAATGGGGCCCCATGGCGCCATAGCGCGTAAAACGAATTCCGAAGACACGACTGTCCCAGAGGGACGCGAATGCTCACCGACTGGCGGTGCAAAAAAATCCCGTTTCCGTAGTCTGTGAGGATACACCGGGAGGAAGAGCAGGCGGCTGCTCGGTGCTCAACCTAACCTAAAACTCTGTGCACAACCCCTGCGCTTCTTCATTTTGTTTCATTCATGCCACAGGTCGACGCATCAGCCCGCACCTTCGCACGGAAGTCTTATCGGTCTCGTAAGTGTCTCGTGATTTTTTCGAGTAGTCCCGCAACTTTTCCACATGATTACGATAATTCGGGCCCGGAGCGTAATACGTGAATTGCAGGCATTACATGAGACTCTGATTGCGCGCGTCGCGTAATATCTTGAACTTGAAATATCTGGAGCGGAATGGCGAGGTCGTACGCGGCCGTGGGTTAAGAAGTGTGGGAGCCGTGAGTTTTGATAAGCGGTATCGAGAGTTATCTCGCGCCAGGTCCTCTTTAAACATGAGACTACCTGTCGGAGCCACCGTGGGCTTCCGATAACTTTGAGATAAAAAGTGTGGCGAGCCTAGGCACGGACGCGCGCGAGGAGTCGGTGTGATAGGCAGGGCTGATAAGAGATTCCTTATCGGCGCAGGCGACGCCGGGAGAGAATTTTGGGTGCAACCACGATAATCCGATAGATTCGATGAGTTCGTAGCGCTCTTCGGGGCTTATTGTTGACGCTGGCCCGAAAATAAGTATTCCCCAGGCGGTGCGCTGATACTTCTTCCCTGTTACCTCGGGCAACCCTCTTCTCGATCATCGGCAGGCCGCGCACGTGCCACGATCCTTTATTATTCACGCTCGTGTAGCTCCCGGTATCTCTATTTAGCTACACGTCGAAGTAAAACAGTCAAGGATGCGCGGTACATCTTCAGGCAAAAGGCGTGAGAATTTTCGTTAAACGTCGCGGTATGTCTTCAACCGAAGCCGCACGCTATTCTCCAATCAGATCTTACCCCACCACCATTCATCCTATCTTTCTATCGATCGCACAATTCTCTCAATTCGAAAAACTGTCGAACCTTTGCGACAACTGTCGTACTCGCAAGTCTTCATTGACTTTTTTAAGACTTCGCATGAACTTCATCCGTCTTCGGTCGGCATTCGATCGTCGAGCGAGCGTCGGGTCCGACATGTGACGTTAATTCGAAACATTCTGTACACGATATAAATATTCCACGTCCGTGCAAGCTGTCCCCCTGGCCCTCTTCTCCTGGCCGACACTCGCTCCTCGCGAAGCGCTGCACGTTCCCAAAACGTATCGCTATGCGCATCACGGGATTTTCTATCGTCGCACGGCGATCACGAAGGTACGAGCCGAACATGGACAAGCTCGCCGGCCAAAGAAGGCGAATCGATCGGCGGGATCGATCGGCAGGATCATTAGATCGACCTCTGCCACGAACGTTTCGCAAACCGCTCGCCGACTTTGAGCAAGGAATTAAACTGATCCACCTCGTACCGCGGTCCCAACTTTTATTGGCGCACGTGCGACTTATTGCACTAAGTTCCTCCTAAGCTTCACTCATCGTCGGCGAATGCGCATTTAACGCTTGCGCAACCTGTATTTCCGTATTTCGCACCTTGGCCGAATTAAGCTCGCTTTATCGCTTTATTGCCGGCTTGTAAGAGAACCGACGTGCGAATTTCTGTTTAACGCTTCCATTGGCCGTCTATCCTCGTTCCGCGTGAAATCGATGTGCTTTGCGGCCGGCGAAGGCGAGACGTCACGTTCGGTGCCGAATTTATGGCCGATATTTAGTCTACGGCCCCCGCGAACTCGATACGGGCACGATTTTTAGTCGGACAACGGGTAGAAAGTACGCGGGCCTGCCTCGTGTTCGTTTCGTTGTTATGCGCAACGCGCGCTCTAACGCAGTTCTCTTTGTCGCTGACAACTCGCTGCCTTCGGACGACTGACACCTTTCCACTCCACTTCCGTCAGCTTTGACAACTTTCAGTTCAGAGCTGACGCCGTACGTCCAAACACTCGCGTTACTTCGCTCGACGCCCCCGTGCTCTCTTTATCGATCACGAGATCATCGAAGTTCAGATAAGTAGATCTTTCTTGGCTGTACGGCTCGAAAATTCAAGCGTTCTCAGCGGTTCCTGAAAAAGAGTAAGGTGCAGTGGGGTAAATCCGTACACGGGGCAAATCAGCACTAGGCTCTTATTTATTCGAATACACGTTGCATTGTACCAACTGTAAGGTAGAAATCTTCCTTTGGTTAGTATTCAATGATTTGGATAGTATTCAACATAGGTGGCCGCCATGTATTCTGTGATTCCTCCGTTTAACTCGTTTGACAAAGTTCGTATTACCTATAGTTCCGGTTTTGCACCAGAGTATAAGGATATAAGATTCAATCATTTTTAAACAGTGACCAGTTCCGGGGCAAGTCCGCCCTAGCAGCATTGTTTTTTATTTACTAAGAAAATCATAAATTTCAGAAGATATTTTTAATCCAAATCAATGCAACTTAAAGAATAAACCATGCGCTAAGATTATTTGGTTTCAGTCGAATAGATAGAAAATACATCAGTTTAAAGTAAACCTTTTCTGTGTCGGTTTTACCCCACTCCACATTATACCGTTATCGACTGCAAGTCTTCACGGACTCTTTGTTGGAGTGCGCGCGCTGAACACGAAAGGCTGCATTAGCTGCTCAAACATCGCTCCCCGAACATCGAATCCTCGAACTCGAATGGGATACCGGACACTTAACGACGAATAAAACCGACGGTTCCATTAACGTTTCACTCACGTTTCCCTCCTCCTTTCATTGCCATCCACTCCCGCGCCGGGAACAATATTTTTCCGCCGACGAGCCGAAAGTCAAACAATGCCCGCGATAGAGAAAATAATCGAGCGTATTGTTGGCTTCCGAGAAGTCGAGTGGACGACAAACACGTTTTTGGCCGACGCGTAGTCGAGGTTGGCCGAGGCGGCGAGTTTCGACAAATGTGGCGATTCACGTACGCTAGAAGGGTGGCAACGGTTTATTAGGAAATCGTTATTTTCGGATTGTCCGTTTATATCGTCAACTCTCGTTCGCCGAACGGAATTACGTAAATCTCTTTGGACACGAACCGAGCAGCGAGCGAGCACGTTCCAAATCGAGGTGCTTACGACTTCGTGGCCCTAGATCAATACAGAAATTTGAAACGTGCGTTGAGAAAATTGACTCAGTTGCTCCGTATTCGATACTCGAGCTTTCGTCCGACTTCGACTGCGAAGATCTACGAACCGTGATTGTTTGAGATATTCCGTAGTTATGTGGACTTTCATAGAACTGAGGTCTCGACTACGGGACAGCCAGTTTGTTTCTCCCTGCGGAGTTTATGAAATCGGATAGGAACATCGTGGCAGAGACCACCCGCAACACGGCGATAGGAAATTTTCCCTATTTGCCCCATGGGGTTAAAAACGGATATGCCGCGCCACGTAAGCGGCTTATTCCGGGGGTTGACACCCTCCGCTGGGACGCTTTGCGTAATATCTACCCTCCGACGACTAATTTGTCGCGACAACCGGCTTCCGCTTGCCACGGATTAGAGATCCTAACGACGCGGTTCAGATTGGGAGTGAGATTGTACGGAGTTATCTGGCGGAGAATGCAGGTGTAATCAAACGCAGGCGACAGAAATTGCCTTTCCTATCGAATGTTTGTTCTATTATTCATAGCAGTATGGTCAGGAGAGAGCTGCATTTTTTATTATTTTTCTTTTATTTCTGACCCTATATCCTAAACTATTGCAGTTTGAAAGATCGCGATTTTCTTAATGCAGGTCGACATAAATTTCATAATTCGGTTTATTAAATATAGCTTTGATTTGACTGTATTATCTGTGATATACACATTTTTTCCGGAGCAAAAAAAGAAAATATTCGTTTTCTCGTAAAAATGCACTTACGCCGTTATCTCTGAGCGAAGCTCAGTACTCTTTCGTCCACTCTTCATCGTCGTGCCGCGGTGACGCGACATATTCCCGAGCATGTGCTTCCGGTTTATGGGCTCACCCCGTTTTACAGCTTACGGTTTACAATTTATGACACGGCCACGGTTCACAGGAGCGTAACCTTCCAGAAAAGCAGACGCGGAGTTCCCTGCCTCCCTCCGTCCCTTCGCTTCCAAGCCCACCCCCTCCCGACATTCGCCTTCCCTTTGATCCCAGGCCGACAGAGCACGACTCCCGATGGATGAGCTTTTTCAACGGCGAGAGGAACGAAACACTCGATCGAACGACCCCGAAGCAAGCGGGACGGAATAATATTCCGCCCAGTCGCGGCAGTTCATAAATCTTCGAAATCAACCCTCCTTTGTCCGTGCGAAATCACGAAAACCATTTTACGACGTCACGGTTACGTCGGAAGATTCCCGAGAAAACACGATAGAGTCCGATACGACGTCCAGACTGTTTTCCCCCCTCGACCGAAATTTGCCTCGTAAACTTTTTTCGACCGATATAAGAACAGGGTCCGAGCTTTTAAAGTCGAGTCCGACACTCGTTAATTGCCTCCCACTGACTTTTATTATTGGTCCCGGACCTTTCCCCTTCGCCGAGTGGAACACCAAAGCTCCGATGAAGTTCCGTAATTAGCACCTCTATCGGCCGCTATCGTTCGCTTCCCAATTAACGAAACAATGAAACTAATGCCCTTTCCGTGTCCGAGCCCGGAGCGACGATAATGCTCGCGATCGTGAGTGGCCCAGAATCGAAGGAACGGGAACGGGCCGGGACAGGGATGAAACGAGGGTGTGGACCGAGAAATTTTAAAGGAGACCGCGTCCCCATAAAATCACACGATTTCCATGGCGGTCTTAAAAATAGAGTGGAGGAAGGCACTCCCTGAAATCCGCCCTAAACATAGAATCTCCGCCGAACTCGTCTGATCCACATCCTCTGCACCTTGCAAAATTCCGTCCTAACGAAACCACAGTCATCACGGATAATTGTTACGGTTCTTCGCGGACTCGAAATTTCACGTCTCACCCTTAACCTCCCTAATTTGGAACGTCGGAGAGGATGGACTTTTCTCTCTTGATTGCCATTTCTAGGATCTTCGTCTTTCTTTTGTCTCGGAAGAGGCGCGGTGGCGATTTTTAAATTACTATCCCGAATGGTCGACAGGACTGTCGACGCGCGCAGCACCGAATTCTTGACCTACGTCACGATAATTATGGGTGGTCGAGAGCATCGTGTCCGGACCCGCCTCGCTGGAACAGGTTGGAGCGATTTCATTCAATTTGTCGAGGGTCCGAAACGCTCCTTTGTGGGGAACGAGGTTCGCGTCAGATCGACCGATACTACCCCTTGGGTTCCGCTTGTAAAAGGAGCAAAGGGGTTGTCCAAACATCGCTCAGTACCTCTCCACCCTTAATCCTCTCTAAACAATTGGACGCATTCAATGCTTATCGATGGTTTTGTATTCTAGAATAATCATATTATTTTGCTTTTCATTTCATTGAACATGGACTAAAACAGTGTGTTTTTTAATTCGAGATGGATAAGATTTTTTGTTTTGACATAGAATGTTTATTTTTAAATAATGACTTGTGCCACTTCAGAATAATCAGTATGATTACGAAAGTGGTCTAAATCAAAGATTACAGGAAGAGAATAATGATTGATGTCCTACATCAAATCGTAATATAAATTCTGATTTAATTGATGAAAAGTTTTAAACAATTTTTATTATTTATTGTAATATTAGAGCTTCGACCATTTTTATAAGAGCAGATAAAGGGGCAGACAAGATTAAGGACGTGGAATCGTTCTATCTCGTGACTCGACGATAAAAGGATTCAAGTGAGAACGCCACGAGCTCAAGCTGGCCAGAGATCCGTCTCAAGGCATGGCTTACGATTCTGTCCAGAGAGCAGCCATGTGCTCTCTGGAACACGCGGACCAGTCCATTCCACGTTACGAGACGCCATTCGGTCCAAGACCTACGATATCCGACCGAAGAATCCTCCGACTCTCATTACCTCGTGCGGCGAGCTCGATTCACCGACAACTTTATACATCTACATTATAAACTCTCGATTCGGCAATTTCCGCGAAACGCGAAATAACCTCGAGATAAACACGTCAACGCCGCTCGCGCAATCTCAAAATTTATCGATCGTAAATTGACTCCCGCCAATTGACATCGGCCTCGACATGTATCGGCGTTAACTCCGACTACGCTTTTGCCAGGGATTTAATTAGTAAGCGTCGAACGAGAAAATTGAAACAAGCCTGCGATTTCTCGGCCAGAAGTCGACGATGGCCAACATGGGGGGCCATAAAACACGCGGCAGCGTGCTACTCGCGACAGTCGTTTTCGATTCGATTTATGACAATCCGCAGGACGATCCCCGGGACGATCCACGGCTCGATCCTCGGCTCGATCCTCTGCTCGATCCTCGGCTCGATTCTGCGCCCGGCCGCAAGAGAAAGAAATGTTTACGGTGCACGATATTGATGTTACTTTACGGCTCCTCGCTGGCAAACCGGTCCAACCATAACTTCGCGTCGCTTATAACGCTCGCCATCGGCTTCCTGCGAGACTTTTGTCGCGGCGAGCATGCCCTGCCTGGACAAAAAGAGGCTGAGAAAAATGAGTGAGACGAAAATGGACGGATAATTGCGAAAAGTCGAGTAACGAGTGCGACCGTTCGGACTTTTAGTCTCGATTCTCGACTCGATTCGACATTTCGCTCTCTTCGTTACGCACGTGCTTATCTGGAAGACAGAAATTGCGATACGTGCGATTCGTGCCAGGTTTTGTTCTGGGTACGGTCGATTTTTTTGAAATCCGAGAACTCGAGCTGGAAAGCCGTGCGAAGGGCTCATCGACGAATTTTTCATCTTTTGCACCAACGTCGCACGCTCCATTGGCCGGTAAAATATCGTAAAACGTTTCTGCTCGGTCGAACCAAGGACTCCGACGCCGTTTTCCCTCCGATTTATGGAACGCGTCCTGCGCATGCGCCCGCGCCAAAGAAATCGCGATTGGTGACTCAATTCAGGATCCTCGAACGTTCCCGAGAAAAATGAATGCTCGTTTACGGCGTCTCGTTAGTCGGATCTTTTTTTCGAATTTGTGGAAACCGGTCGCCGACAATTTCCGATACCCCGAACTTTTCTATCAGCACGGGAAGTTCTATAATTTTCAAGGGGATGAGTTTAAGAGGTATTAAATGCCAAGTATCATGCTAGTATTAAGGGCAACCATAGAAGAAACATATTTTAATTACATTTATAGAATAATAGAAATATTTTATTGCTTACTGTGGTCTGATGCAACTTTTAAGACTTGTTACTGCTTAATTGCTCTTTTTTAAACTATACGCATTTATTTCGTAAGAAGAGTCTTAGTTATTACGTAACATTCGTCCGAACGTATTGGAACAAAATTCGCTCAATAATCACAAGGGCTCACCTAGGTGAGATCTTGAAATTCCACAGGAATACATTGGCAGATCGAAGCTTCTACGATCTTCTCAGGACGAGTATCCTTGCTCGAAGCCGCGGAAGGACTCCCGCTCGTCCTACCTGAATGTGTAAATCAGACGGGGACGACTAACAAATTTCGACAAGATGAAAGCCCATTCCTGTCCCCGAAACTTATGCTAAACGAAAGCCGGGGGTGGTCCCCCGTGCATCGTCTCACGAGACGCGGCTTCGAACGTGGCCGGGGAACTTTTGAATCCGTAATCGTTTTAGGGGTTGAACGACAGGAAGATTAAGCGTGTCGGGTTGATTTATACCGTCGGCTTTTCTTCAGAAATTTGGCGCCTGCCCCGTCCACCTCCGAGCGATAAAAGGAGAGTCGTGAGGGAATGGCGAGTTGATATATCATCCGGATTTAATGCGAACGAGAGTTCTACGAGACCATTACACGATAAATTTCTATTATTCCCCCCGAAATCTCAATATTTCGGGGATAAATCTTTGGAAAGCTCCGAGGCGAGTGCGACAGGACGGAACGGTATGTTGGGAATAATGACCTGGGAAAATGTGCTTGCCAGATTTTTCGGCCAGAAGATGGTCACATTGTGTCCGGCAGTTCGGTTTTAGTGCTTAACGAAGGAGCGTGCGAATGAATTTTCGAGCAACCCTCTTTGCACCCTGTCGCTTCTCGGGGGCCATGTGAGTTTGTGGATTTTCTCACAACATCGGGTTTAGTGACGATATCGACGGACGTTTTCTCTTGCTTTTCTCTCGGCTTTCTCTGACAACAGGTGCTACGTGGCTAAAAAATAGTAGGAGGACTTTTGACCCTGAGCGACCGTGAGATCCGCCTTCAACCCCCGGGTAAAGTCATATTAATCGTCGGTCGAGATCGTAATTTCCTTTTCTCTCGCCCTGTTCGCGCTCGTATATTTTCTCAGAGGCCCAATAGTTTGCGCCGTTGCTCGGAAAGCTTTAAAGAAAACAATCTCGCTACCCTCGGACTTTCAACGGGCTTCTGGCGCTTCGGTCTCGAGAGACTGAAGAAACAGAACACCCCTGACACGTTTCTGTCGTTAGGAAGCGGATTTCCATGATCGACTTTCCACCTGACATCACTTTCGTCTATCTTCGCTGCTGGTTCACAGGTTGGGGTAAAAATTGATTTATTCGGGATTCTTAGGATGAGTATAACGTGTGGCATCAAATTGCATTCAAACTATGCTTAGAATGCGTATTATCGTCCTCGAAATATAATTGGTGCACTCAGGTTGAAGGTAGCTTTTTGTTGAGGGACGAAGGTTGAAAAAGAAGTACAAAATGTGCATAAAAACAAGGCGGTCTTGAAATGCGAGGGTGGCACGTGCGTAAACGCGGTTTGTTTCGCGTGCACGCGCGTGCCTTCAGGGCCGTATTTTAATGTGGCGCATCTAAAATCGTTGCCTGTCCTCGACGAGTGCATTTTCGGGTTTGGCCGGCGGCCAAAGTTTTTAAAGTGCGGGAGGGGATCGGGCCGATACGCACGCGTGAGTCTCGATTCAATGTTTCTATGAAAATGTCCCGATGACTTTGTTGACTCTGAACGTTTGGACTATGACACTCGCATTCTGAAACCTTTAATTTCTGGTAATTACGTTGGAATATACGTGAAGTATTAATATTGTAGATGAGCGTCCGACAAATGTTAATTCTTTATTGGTGTGTTATATATTTTTTATGATATTTTTGTGAATTACTTCACCCTGCTTTCATATTATACTGCAATAACTTAGTCCAAAGCCGTTGTATGTGTTACAACCACCAAAATGCCCATTTTTCGTTATTTTCCCGCCTATTTTTGGTCATATCTCAATCAAGTCCAAGTTCAAGAGGGATAAGTAAGTTAAACATCCCTCAAACCCTTACCGTATACGGTGGAGTTCACACGTAAAACGCCAGGACGACACAATTCACTCATAACATTGATTATATTCCCTTACCTGAGGTGCCATGTACGTCCCAATAAGGTATACCGACCATCCATGCTCATATTTAAACCGTTTCAGTCACACAACATTCGTATTTTATTAACATCTCACCCTTATTCGCCAAAAAAATCGCCGTCTTGAAAAATCAAGAATCAATTCAATGATATACGATGCGTTATTCAGAAGAGGTATAATAGAAAATATTATGAACTGTGATAGATAAAGGAGATGCGTGGGCGGGCGGCGAGACAAGCCGAGTCAAGGAAGTCCCGAGTTTTGCACGTTTTAGAGGCCTTTTTTCACGCCCCGGATTATCCTGTCGGTCGTTTACGAGCGGCGAGTAAATAAACGTCCGGCTTCTGTTTCAGAAAGTCACTCATGCCGCGCTCGGAGCACTAGCCTGTCATACCCGGTGTCGAAAAAGTCGGTATGGCGACGAGAACCTGCCTCATCCTGGGGATCCTTGGGATCCTGGAAATCGGACTCGCGCAAGGACGACTGGTTCGACTAGGTAAGCCAAACAACGAAACCCTCTAACACGTTCTAACGAATTTCTCAAATAACAAACTTTCATATTTGACGTCAACGTTCGGTTCGCCTACTTTTGAATATCCACATAAGCCGCGTTGAGAAACAACGAAGTTAACAGAAACCTTCATTAAGTCTAAAAAGATAGAAATCTGCTTCCCCTATTAATTACATTCGTTACAATTGTATGATAAAAAAAAATCTCCTTTCTTGCAAAAGACAAATAATCTTCAAACATCCCACGTACAAAAGAAAGCAACTTATGCCACTTTCAAAATAGGCGTCCCACTTAATTCCCCATCCGCAAAAATTCGTCAAGCTACCTCCAGTATGTAACTCTCGAATACCTTCAACGCAATTCCTGCGCAGTTCCATTTAAAAAGCTTGCCCGCCATTCGCGATCAAGATTTAGCCGTACGTCTACTTTGGGATTTCCTCGTGCGCCCTCCACTTCCGTCGACCTTCCCCCCCACCCCATCAGCGACGAATTCCTCCCCGCGTCTCCCGGAGTCAGAAAAATGCCTCGCAAGCGAAAAGGAATACTCGCCGCCGAGGGAAACTCGCGATATTTTCGTACACGGACGAAAAGAAAAAAGGAGGAAGAGAGCGCAGAAGCTCGCGAGGAAGGTGCCGACGACTGGGTCGAAGAAAAATAACAGCACGACCGATACCGGCCGCGAAAGCAGCCGCCCTGGACCTCGGAAGATTCCAAATCGAAATATTGCAGTCGTAAAGCCGGCCTAAAAATATCCTCCTAGAAAGAGTCAGGCGTCGACCGGCCGTCGAAATCCGACGTGATCGAAGTTCCGACTCCGTTCGCGAGGACCCTCTTCGCGGAACGGTCGATCGAGCCGCGAGTCATTCGACTCCGGAATGCCTGATGAGACGACAACGGGATCCCGATGTTTCTTTTCTCCTTACTTTGCACCCCGACCGCGCCCTGCGTGCGATCCCAGTTCGTGAAACGATTCCGTCGGCGCCTCTGCGTTTCCCAAACGCACCGTTGGCATTTTTCCAGTCACGTAATCCACCTCGGAGGCTCTCTCCTTCTGGCGAGATAGGAGTTACAATTTAATTAGCCGCGGTATTTCGCGCCGGCATCCGTTTCGTTAATGTTGCGAGTCGCGATTATCTTATCCGACGCCAGCGTCTTTCGTCTTTTTACGAATAGCTTCGCTGCACTTTCCTTCGCGACGTACGTGATTTATGCATTCGGTTGAGGTAATGCGGAAAATTCGGCGCGAGCGAATAGGAACGGCAGACGGACGTATTTGTTTTGGGATGGAACTTGGCAAAAGGATTTTTGCAATTGGATTTTGGTTGATTTTTGTGGGAATCGGGAAGGGAAAATGGGAGGCAGTTGGTTAATGTGGTGGTAAAGCGTAGAATGTTTACCATCTCATATGTTTACGCAAATTATCATTGCGATATGTACAGAAATAGGCGATAATTGGAGTATTAAGAACGCTGCGTCGCCAGTGCGAATTTTTATCAGACGAAAATTGTAAACATTCTATGTGCGTCTAACGCTTCGCGGAAACGAACAAATATCTTAATCCGTCCGCTGATCGATCGACTCGCGCAGAAATTGCGCAATCTGCACGGGAGCTGTTCCCGGTAATCGAAGCCAAACAGATTATAATATTAACGCGCGAGTCATGAGGATGACGGAAGATTTCGAGCAAACACTTCCTAACACGTAAACGTTAGAAATTTGCTTTTGAAATCTCACGTGCTCCAGTAGCGTGCTTAACAAAAAAAGGACCGTGATAAATCGGTCAGTTCACTGAACGTACAGTGATTACTTGCTAAAGTCGAATAGTAAACGAGGCCCTGTGCGAAAATAAGAACTAATAATCGGCGGACTCGACCGTACGTGGAAAATGAGGATTAATGATTCTCGCCAGCGAAGGGATCCCTTCGGGAAGGGAGAAAGGGAGGAAGGAAGGAAGGCGAGGAGGGTCGAGACGCGTTTTTAATCGTCAGCCAAACGATTCGTGACTAAATAGAGTATTTTTACCGCGAGACACCGAGACAGAGGACAGAAATAAAGAACGTCTCGACCGAAACAGTCCGAACCTTGAAAACTGCGCAAAAATCATCCTCTGCTCTCACTGTGTTTACTCACCGCAAAAACGAGCTTAAAAAAGCAAGATATATGAAGGGTTTCATTTTTGCGTAAGATGAGAAATAGTAATCATTAACCTATTCTTTCGGAAAATATAACAGAAGTCGGATTTAAACTTCAAGTCGCTAGCTTTATAATAACACTCGGCAACTTTCCCTTTTCGTCGCGGCCTCAAATGCCGAAGGTAAATTTATCTTCCGATTTAGATCGATCGACGCAACGATCGATTACGACCATCAATGTAGAGCGGTAAAACGCATTTGCGATCGAATTAAATGATCGCGCCGGCGCAAATATTTATTTGACCGCTCGCCGCCTCTCGCCGAACTTAATTATTGCATCGGTTAGCCGTGAATTCTGGCACGTACCTAATAGCCCAACCGAGCTCGAACTTCATTGTTCGACGAAGGAACCTGCCTGTCGGAAGTCCGCGCAACATCTGGCGCACAGATTCGGGGAGTCCGCGCATTCACCGACTTGTGGTACGCTGGATACTCGGTACATTCACGAAACTAGATATTTCGTTGGAACTTTAGTCAGCCCCCCCGAGCCCTGACCACGTGCTCGCCTCTTGGCTTCCAGCAGTTTCACCGCGAAACGGGATTTACACCCTTCCTCGTTGAACTTCGACGAGCGTTCTCTGTTCCGACTCGCGAATCTAGAGGCCGAGCACGAAGTTCGACGATCCGTTTGTTTTTCGACGCGTCGGAGGTGATCGAAAATGAATTCCTCGAAGGCGACGTGTGAACGTCTTCGGGGAACGGTCAGAAAAATATTCCGTCCGGACGTCTTCGACACGTGCCCAGTAATCGTATGCGAAAAACGGCTGGCCGCCGAGTGGCTCGCGATTTTGGCAAACAAATTTATCCGTCACGGCCCGAAATACTGCCCGTTGGCACGATATGTGTATAAGTATTATTATGATTGAGCTCAATTGTCCAATTGCCCGGTCATTGAATGCCGGGCCACTACACGCTTGCTGGTTATTAGCGAACGGCGAATATTCTCAACCGTTCGCGTTTCGATCAGCGTCGGACACGTCCGGACGGTAATTGACATGGAAATGTCGATCAGAGTCTATACAGGACCGTAGTTCGGAAGTCAAGTTAAGGACAAGTGGCCAGAAAAAACGTATATTACGAATACTTCCGCGTTGTCAAAAGGAAACATGAAAAAGTCACATATGTCATAAAAATTATATTCTTTTCGGTAATTATGTCAATAATAAAAATAAGAGAATTTGTTTAAATCCACGGAAATTATTTTTCATTTTCGTTAACAATTTTATACTTCAACGTTCTTCTAATTGGAAGTTAAATCTTAGTCCCGATGCGATAATTCGTAAATTCTGAGTTTAGATGATTTCGAAAATAAGTCATCCGCGTTGTTCACTGCATCCAAAGACATATTCCACGTTTCCTACCCCATCGCCGGCGATGAGAGCCGCTGCCAATCTTTTGTCTATTAAATGTATTCAACAGCGTAATAGCGGCTGATATTACCAATTGGACAATGAAAGAGATGGCAAGCGGAGCACGATTTGTTCGGGGGATCAGAACGCACGAAGGAGATTTCGCCAAGAGACTCCCGCTATCTTCAGTTTAAACCCGATTCTGCCTGCGGCAGGGTATGTCGTTCAATTCAGACAAATTGAACGGCTCCGAGTGCATCCCTTAACTCGCATCTCCCGCAAACAGCGCATCCTACTTCGCCCCGGACAAAAAAATCCGCAACAGTCTCACTTACCAATTTAAATAGCCTCGATTTGTAAACTTGTTCAGCCCCAGCCACTCTCGTCGATCGTCCGTAATCTCAGACGATCCTCCCATGATCCAGCGTGCGTACACGCGTACGACGTAATTCAGTCTCACCTCGTGTTTTCCCTCCGATCCAGTTCGGAATTGCTTGTAACGAGCGAGGAGGCCAGACCTCGCCGCACGCTGAAGAGGCATGAACGTTGCTGAGACGTTCGTACTGCGGTCCGTGACCTTCGGCAAGCGTCGACCACCGAAAAGGGGAGCCAGCCGCTGACCAACGTTCATTAAGATAACGCAATCGTCCTTAAGCGTTCTTAGCCCCTTAATCTCGCCGAGCGGATGATCCGTTTTAACGTGTAATTATGCAAGGGACGGCAGGCTCCTTCTTCAACTTCTACCACATCTTCCACGCGTCCTTCTCCCCCATCATCCTGTCGGTACCTGACCGTCATGCGCTGCCAGACGTTTCTATCTGTCAGGCCGAAGCGCTGATCCTTTTTACGCCGTCTACCAACCCTTCTCTATTTGAGACAAAACGAGCCAGCCGAGCGTGCTGGAATTTTAATTAGAACCCCGGCCCGACGATCAGTCGTCCGGATTGAAGACTTTATCTTCGCTCTAATAGGCACGCGAGTGGCCCTTCTTTTCGGCCAGAAGGATATCTTTGTTAAGGACCACGGCAGCGTGACCGAACGATGCGTTATGGAGTGTTGCGGCTAGGAGACAGTGAGAACACCTGTTGATCTCGGACGAAAAATTCGTTTCCAGCAGGAATTTCGGGCATTCCTCGCCTGTTCGCACCGTGTCGAGCACGTTTCAACTCTTTCGGGAGAGACTGGTTGAAACGGGGCCGTGGCAGATGCCGCCACCGATAGGATGATCGACAAAGAAGTAGGACAAAGAGGGCTGGAGGAGTGCTAGGAACAAAAAGAGTTCGGAAAGTGACGAAACGAGAAAGGTGGACGAGAACAGGATTCAGGAAGAGAAAGAGGGTGCCAGCGGCAGGAGGATTGGGATGGATGATCGCGAGTGTGGAAAGAGGGTAAAAAATGTGAGCTGCCTCCGACTCGGAGGAATCCCTCGGTGACGTTGGATTAAGATGCGAGAAGCGAGTTGAACGCGTGGGACAAGCGTAATCCGACACTCGGTGGACCCTGCCTCTTACCGTTCCCAGATTGTGGATGCATTTTTCTTTTGTTTCTCATCCCACCGCGGCCGTCGGTCCTCGGAAAATAGAATGGCCCGCTCAGGCCCCAGAAATCAATCGTATACATGTCAAAGTAGCCTGGCGCGCCTAATCTGAGTCTCAGAATTGGTGAAGCCCAACGTACGAGCGTAGCAAATCCTTCGTAGCATCCGGTACTAAATCGTCATCCACTTTCGTCCCGTCGACTCTCCACTCGCGAGCGTGTAAATAATCGATCTCTCGCACTCGGCCCGAAGCCGGGGAAGAAAGTCTCGATCCTCGGGATGGCGAGTTCGACGGGCAAACAAACGCTTTTACGTCTCGATCGGAGTCTTTTCGCGTGCTGTTGGGTCGGATCAGCGGAGTGACGGGGGATGCTTCGCTCTCGGCTCTCGAAATAGACGGCTGGACGAGTCGGCGGACGAGTCGCGGGAATAATTGAAGTAAGTGGCGTTAGGGTAGACAATTCAGCGAGTCCCGAAATCCACCCTGACTAAAGATAAACCCCGGCGTCTCTCGGATGTCTGCTGGCCGGCAGGGAAAAACGAGAATAGTCACTCTGTCTATTCCTCTCTCTCTCTCTCTCTCTCTCTCTCTCTCTTGCTCTCTCTCTCTCTCTCTAGTCCACCTTAATCACCGTGGAGAGTCCGCGGTCGTTCCGCGAATAATTAATCAGTCCGGGATCTCTCCCCGAGGTTCCTGGTGTCTTCCTGAGCAGAAAGAGACTAAGACGCAGGCGGTTGATAGTTTATTGTCCCCGGCTGTCGCATCTGCCTGTCCGCTTAATGCGAATTCTCAAAGTAAGCCGGACCGAAGTGACCCGAACCTCGAAACGGAGGTAAAAATAAGTATTCTTCCCTGCAACCGGTATTAGAATCTCTAAGTTCCCTCCTAAGTAATAAGAAAACAAATGACGAGTCGTTCAGCGTTCTTAATCTTCGGCTATCACATGCTTCAGTTCGAATGCTCGAACTGCAAGAATCAGACATTCCTGTTACTCCAACTATCTGCCGCTGTAGATAAATCGAAAAGGAGGGTGCTAAAAATCGTTTTATCGGAACATCGACGCTCTCATTCACGGAACGAACGTTGAATCGAGCTAAAGTATGAACGGGCACCGTCGTAGTCCAGCGGCCAAAGCCGAGATTCGCTGGTCGGACTCTATCTCGAGTGGCGGAAGTGTGGCGCTAATGCGCGCGGCGTTTCGCCGTGCAGAAGACGGATTACTGTCAGGGGTCGGGAGACGAGCCGTGGGTCCAAAAATAATTCATCTCCGCCGAGACGAGACCGCTCGCCAATCCCAACAATTTCGTACCGGGTCGCGACTCTGCGGCTATCAATCGAGCGCTGGCTGTGTAAATAAAACGAAGACTCGCCGTCGGGCCTCTTCGGAGAACTCTCGAAATTCGTAGGCTCAAAAATTGAACGGTAAGGGTACATCGACCTTGAGGAAAAGAACCTAATCGACGGACGGTCGGGTCCCGAGCCATCGGCCGTTCAAGCTGGCGGGAAGCGAGACGAAAGCCTCGGTCCATTAATTAGACGCGTAATTGCCTACCGTCGCGCATAATTCATCGAGTGCCCGACGCAGCTACCCTGACACTTCCCCGAAGCGACGAGAACCGATGGTCAGCCGTGTCCAGGGCGCGCGTCGAACGACGAATCCATTTTCGTCGACGCGCCGTGACGGAGGCCGGCTCGGATTTAATCTCGTCCGCTCGCGATCCCACTGACTTCAACACTCTTCGTTAATCCACCACGAACTCACCGTGAACCGCGAAGGACCCTGTCGGACCCATCGACTCACCTGAACATGCAACCTGACCGTAGAAGCTCTTATCCGCACTCGAGCGCGTAAATTTCATCCGCGCCTTGAAGCCCATGAATGACCGAAGGGATGGAATTTCATTGACGGGCCGACCTTGGGCAGGAGAGAAAAAGAGGGTCGGGGTATGGAGAATCAATGGTATCAGGCCGTAAATCAAGCCGAGCGTCACGCGCAGAGTGTCAGGCCGCGAAGCGCATGGCAACCGGTTTCTCGACTTTTGCAGCCGTTTAATTTATAAAGCGCAGATCCTACCCGAGATTCCTCTATGGGGCGGCCCTCGATCGCGCACGGCAGATTCCGCGGATGCCACGGGAAAGGAGAGTGCGCCGTGAGCTGGATTTCGTGTCGGCCGGCCATGTTGTCCCGGCAAAATGCTGCCCGAGAATAAATAAACCTCGTGGCACGGTCCTGGATGTCAAACGAGAGATATCCACGTTCCGCGCTAATGGCTAATGCTCCTGAGCACGGAACTGTCTCTGGCCGGGCATCGAGCCAGTTTGGGCCCCTCACGTTCGCTGGATAAAATGCAATTGTCACGTAGCCCGGCAAAATTGCGCGGCAAGAGTTAGAAACATTCCGCGGCGCTCAGTATGCGCTCGGCGGCACGTAACTGTCAGGCATCCGGCTGGTATGAAAGGTTCGTATTTGGATCGCGCTGTAGATCGAGCCTGGTCGATTCCTTTATGCTCACCCGATAAAAAGTAATTATCCTGCGCTACAGTGAAGGTACGGTAAAACCTCGCGAGTCGGAGCATATGTACGTAGAACAAATAGACATTCCGCGGCGGCGTCATAAAATACTGACGCCATCAGCAGCGTCCAGCTGACGCGACCGCAAACACATTAACTCCGCCAAGAGTCGGAAAACCGAAAAGCTTGCATCCCGAATTTTTCCACCTCGGACTCCTGCGCCGAACTTCTTGGCATTCTGTCAGGACGCGGGCACGTACCTGGTGGCGAAGTTTCGCCAGCGTCGGAATTGGCAGAAGCTCGAGCCAGCGGCAAATCCTGAGGGTCGGGAGGAAGGCGGACTCTTGAAACGTTTATCGCGATTCCTCGCGTCTGGCTCGCGGCAGATGGCCCACATGACGTCATTCGCCGAAATCGACGTCTCTCTCCGCCGATCCATCATCCGAGATCAGAACTGCGACGATCGGAGTCTCAAATAAGCCTGCTGAAGTTTCCCTCCTCCCTCCCAACTGGTCCAGGTACTCGATGTGAAACAGAGCCAGCGATTCGAATCCGCGTCACGTGTGACGCACGTGGTCGTCGGCGGAAAAATGCGAAGGAGCCCGGAGGACGGAACTGGGAAGCGACAATAAACTCCATCGATTTCCGTCGAGAGCACCCTCGGCCTGTCGCACAATGCTGGGCTTGTCGGAGCCGAGACCCGAAAGGATGTTTAAAACCAGACGACAAAAGAAGAAGCGAAGAGTGCTCGCGAATTTAAACGGAAATTAAGACGGAATTAAAACAGACGAGAGTGCAGGAAGCAGTGGGCGAACTTCTGGAAAGTCAGAGTAACTCTCCTCACTAACAGTACGGATTTCGTTCTTGCACTGCAAGGAGAGAACCGAGTAGACGAATCTCGCGTCGATCATAGACGCGTGGTCCGAGAAAAGAAGGGCGAGGGTGCGTCTCTCGACGATTCTAAATATAGTGCACCCTGTCTCGTTCCACGGACGACAAGGCTCATCGTGGAATCAACCGCATGACACACACTCCCCCATAAACAAGGGAACCGAAAATGCGCGTAGGACGAACAAATTACGCCGACGTCGCGAGCGCCACTCGGCCAAAAAGGGACCGAACGGCCGTAAAACCGTATCGGAACTCGCCGCGCGAACGACGAACCGTGGAAACCGGAGATAGAATGAGGAAGAGGGGGAGAAATGTCGCGAGGGGGTTGGCGGCGGGGGGGAGGCCGGATGCGGAGGTTCGAGGAGGACAGTGTCGCGATTCACTTCTGGCCTCCATCCAAATGGCGATAACGCCTCGACTCTTCATGAATGGACCCGGACCACGCGAGGGAAAACGAGTTTCCCCGGGTAGGCAGACGCGCTCGGCGATCAAACTTCCCCCTAGCTGTCAACTTTCGCTGACTCGCGAAGCCAACTGCGACTGTCTGCTCGGCTTGGTCGAGTCGGTCGACGACAGGGTTGACGATGGTCAGCCTCGTCGAATGATTCACTCCCGATCGGACGACGAATCTTTCGTCGACGTCTTCCCTCCTTTGGATGTCAACGAGCGTGACTGGGCAGATTTCGTCTGGTCGACTCGGGCAGGGTCAGTCCTCGGTTAAGCATCCCCACGATTATCCCCGCTGGTCGGTAATTGCCGGCAATAACGACCGCGAGAGTAGCCGGTCCCTCGGCACTTACCGTTTTCCCTCGGAATTCTTGCCCAGGAATTGCCTAGGATTCCTCGAATGTCACGCGCGTCGACTCTTCAAACACACCGACACTCCCACACTCCGGACACTCCGCACATCTCCTCCCACGGCGCTGACCACCGAGCTTTCGTGCCTCCGATAAAAGTTTCAATTACGACTTTCCTTATAATTCCCGAGCGTCGCGGTCGCGCGATCCTGGAACGGCTGAGCATGAATCTAAGCGGGATCGTGATTAGATGCTAACTGAAATGGTAATGACGGCGGCGGAGCGTGGAGCTTGGCAAGAAACGAGAGCATTAGCATAGAAGCAAACCGTGGCGTGGCATCCGAGCCGCTTGCTCGCTCGCTCGCTCGCTCGCGCGCGCTCGCGTGTTGCGCGAAAAAGCTTAAAGCGCTTCATACTCGCCGGCCGGAAAAAGGGAATGGGTAACCGGTACTTCACTCGCCGCGCCAGCCGCTTTTATTGCCTCGGCTAAACACAATCCCAGCGTGCCGCTTCCAGCCACCTACGACGGTACCTTCCTTCCTTCACGCTGCGCTCGCGCGCTCATCGCCTCCTTTTCCTTCGCAGAAGAGAGCAATCCGGACGTCGTGGTGTCCGCCGGGGAAAAACTGACCTTACGATGCACGTCGATTACGGACGGCGAGACGACCTGGTACAGGGAGGACGACATTCTGCGACGATCCTCGCCGAGGATACGTGTCATGAAGCAATCGCTGAGGTTCAAGTACGTCGAGGCCGAGGATGCCGGGACATACGCGTGCAGGATCGATACCAGTCGCAGCATCGAGTGGCGGAACGTCTCGCTGCGGGTCGAGAGTTTGCAGAACGACGGCTATCAGGACGAAGCTGAGGAGCTGGGAAGCGTCCTTGGCGGCCTGCGGCCGGAGGACGAAACGAACGAGTTGGAAATCGAAACGAGAAGTAAGTTGAAGAATTTAAAAAAAAAAACGCAGACATTTTCATACCTCATAACTTTGCTATTTTAGTTACTTCCATGCAATAATGTTTTTTTTCCTATTTTTGTGTCACTAATATATGCATGTATTACTTGAAAAAAAAATTGCCTTAATTGGATCGTTTATTTTGAAAGTGATGTGTCTATATTCAAAAAAAATGAAATATATATTTTTTGATTTAGGAGGTGTACTTAATCGGTTTATTTATATGATATTTTTTTATTTTTTTAAATTGACTTACACCACTTTCAAAATAAACGGTCCAATTGATGCATGTAAAAAATCAATGATTAATGTGACAATGATCGTTCTATCGATCAGATCTACCCGAAACGCGTTCGCTGCACCTGGACAGCGAAAAAGCGGACGCCGACGTGGACAACGACAGAGGTGGCGAGAACGAAACGGCAGCTGGAGAACACAATAAGACAGCACCCGAGAGTCCACCCTCCTTCAACAAAAGCGACGAGATGCACGGATCAGTCGTGAAGCCAGCGGGCAACATGCTCAGACTTAGATGTCCGGCGGTGGGCAATCCGAAGCCTAACATCACGTGGCTGAAGAACAACGAGGACCCGAAGAGAACCTTAGGCACGATGGTGAAGAGCAAGTGGACCCTGAGACTGGAAGACCTGGTCTCCGAAGACAGCGGGAACTACACCTGCATCGTCTGCAATCAACACGGCTGCATCAATCACACCTACAAGGTCGACATCATCGGTGAGTCTCTTCTTTTAAAGGAAAAAGAATCCAAAGCACTAAACCTACTCTAAGCTCGTCTCTAACTCAACGACGTGCGAACACCTAACGATGTTAGGCAAGATCAAGAACGATATCCCTATCCCGAATCAAGCTCGATCATTCCCGGTCGACCTCTATAAAAATCGATGTCAATTGCCAAACCTAGAACGTTTCCCGCACAAACCGTACATCAATGAGGACTTCCCGAAGAACGTGACTGCCCTGGTGAACGGCACGGCGACGTTCAAGTGCCCTATTGTCTCCGATCTTGAGCCTTACATACAGTGGGTCAAGGTCGCGGAGTATCCGGGTGATCAGGAGGACACGCCGAAGGGCACATTGCTCCAGGTAGAGCCGCAAATCTTTGGGGCTGATGGTGGCGGTTCTTCTGGTCCTCTTGACTAACGACTCCTGATCAAAAAAAAAAAAAATTCTTTTTAAATCGAGTCGATCGCAAGTGTCTTCAGGCTCAGGGTTTTGCGTTTTCGTTTAGTCAACCTGAGACAGACTGCTGCGAATCCTGGCAGGGAGCGGTCTCTGTCTGTGTGTTGGCCTACAATGGTAGAGGGTAATAATCAGATAATTTTCCGAGGTGCACTCTCGTCCACGGTGCTTCACCACGTTGTGTGACTAACCGAGAGAAACGACCGGGTGGCGCTTCTTCTCACTCTTCTTCGTTCCTCTTCTTCGTCCTCCACTTCGTTCCACCGGAACCTCTTGAAAATCTTTACCCCCCTTTCAGGCGGCACAAAACACGGCAGATAGTCACGTGCACTGCATCTTTCTTCATTACTTCAAATAACCGGTTATAACGTTCTCCCTTCGGGGTCTCATTGCTGAAGAGCGTGTATCGAGAATGAAATTGTCTTCGCCGTCAGTTCCTGGCTGGAAACGGGAGTAAATGTCCAGAATGCGGAACCAGGAGTCCAAAGACAATTTCATTCTTCCTAGACGATCTTCCCAGCAGACTGTTCTCTTTTATGTGGTACATGTTCACTCTGGTAATAAAAAGGTGAGAGGTCGTTCGCAGCTAAATTTCGTTTTAGCGTTGAAATCATATTTATTGCACTTTTGTAAATAACATGAAATTTCAAATGTAAATATTTGATTGTACTCGATTGAACGTGAAATTTCGTTTGGCGAACGATCCAATCTGTCGAATCATCTTCTCTTGTGCCTAACTCTCTGTAATCTGGTAAAAACGGTGGTTGGGTCTCTTTTTACTGTAGAGAGCGTGAAGCACCGACCGATTTTAACGAGGCCGCCACGAAACACGACTGTGCTGATCGGATCCAATGCGACTATGACCTGTGAGGTCCTGTCGGATGCACATCGTCATCTCGAGTGGTACCACGGTTATCACACCTCTTTCGACACCGTCAACAAAACCAATCAAAGCTTCCGGGTGGAGGTCAAGGTGGGCAGTTGCATGTCTTTCACTTTCGGGTTCAACCTTCTACCATCTTTCTCCTTCCTCGTTCAAGCTTCTACCCTCTCATCCACCCTTTCTGTGTTACATGTACAATCTTCGAATTCTGTACTTTGAATATACGAAAGCAATCTAGTACAGAATCGATAAAAGCAAGCGCTGGTCTGACCTGAACGCTTCCTACACTTCCGATTCTCATCTTCAGCATGTAATTCTATGTTTCAAAAAAGAACGGACCCACGCTTGCTTCTATACAATGTATGTTACCTGCACGACCACTGCTTTCTCTGTGTCACTTCCGTAAAGTAGATAGATAATCGTAGCTTGAGTCTGCCAACTCGATAAACAGCAATCAACTGACACCATCCCTATGACTTTTGATATCGCAGGCTGGAATAGCGGAGAATCCGGAAGTCCTGAAACTGTACAACGTCACGGAGAAGGACGAAGGATGGTATACCTGTATCGCTCAGAACACTTTAGGCGAGACATTTAGCAGCGCCTATCTCCGCGTGGTGGAAAGTAAGTATACTCGCTAAGCTACACCTATAAAACTTCATCTCTCCCTACACGAACATCATCCGCCGCGTCAGATTATGTAATCGTCCAATCGCCTCAGCTGCGATAAAGACAATGTAGCGAGCTGCCACATCTTTTTCCGACTCTCCCATCCTCAAAGTCGTTATCCAATTTCTCGATTACCTCGATCCCCAGAGAACGAACGTCTCAAAGACCACCTTGAGCCTACCTCATCATCCACTTTGTCGGCTGCGCAGAAATTCCTCCCGAACGATCGTGAGATCGCATCAGTTCCACACTCCAACCTCGTATCTAACAAAAAAAACAATCTCGTTAGCACTGGAGGAGCAGCGCGTCCCTCTGACTGCCCGGCCGCAAATCCTGGTGAACGTCCTGGCGGCGGTGCTCTTCGTCTTCTTCGCCGTCGGCGTCGTCGTGGTCATCTATATATTCCACCGCCTGAAACGCGAGAAGATGAAGAAGCTGCTGGCGATCGAGACAGCGCGCGCCGCCGTTGTCACTCAGTGGACAAAAAAGGTGATCGTCGAGAAGCAAAATCTGGTCAACTCCTCCAACGTCCAGGAACCCCTTCTGATGCCGGTGGTGAAGATAGAGAAGCAAAAATCCACCGTAACAGCCGAAGACAGCAACGGCGGTAGCATATCCGAGTACGAGCTTCCACTGGACAGTGCTTGGGAACTGCCGCGGGAACACTTGACCTTGGGCAATACCCTGGGAGAAGGCGCATTCGGCAAGGTGGTCAGAGCGCAGACGAACACCGGCAAGCCGGGAATACCGGGTGTCGTCGCTGTAAAAATGTTAAAAGGTACAGACTCGCTCACTTAGCCGCGTCGGCCCGTAATACGGAGGTTGAATTAGCTGCGGCAAAAAATGTACGTTCAATCTCTCCTAACACGGCATTCCACTTTCAGAGGGTCACACCGACGCGGAGATGATGGACCTTGTCTCGGAGATGGAGATGATGAAGATGATCGGCAAACACGTGAACATCATCAATTTACTCGGCGCCTGCACTCAAGGCGGTCCGCTCTACGTCGTGGTGGAATTCGCGCCGCACGGCAATCTGCGAGACTTCCTGCGCGACCACAGGCCATCTTCCGGCTACGAGCCGACGATCGGCCAGGAGGGTAAGGAGCGCAAGACCCTGACGCAGAAGGACCTCGTGTCCTTCGCCTACCAAGTGGCCAGAGGTATGGAGTACCTGGCCAGCAGGAGGTGCATCCACAGGGACCTGGCCGCCAGGAACGTCCTGGTCAGCGACGAGTACGTCCTGAAGATCGCCGACTTCGGCCTGGCCAGGGACATCCACTGCCACGACTACTACAGGAAGACGACCGACGGCAGGCTGCCCGTGAAGTGGATGGCGCCCGAGGCACTCTTCCATCGGGTCTACACCACGCAGTCCGACGTGTGAGTGCTTTATTGTACTCTTCCGAGAATTCGGGCGTAATTTATTTCAGTCACCGTATCCGGTATCCTCTTACGACGCCTTCGACATCATCCCCGGCAACGCAATGCATTTCAATAAGCGCGCCGGAGAGGATGACGGCGGAACGTGCGAATGTAACGACAAGCCGGGTGAAGGCAGGATCTGATTTAAGCTCTCCACTTTGCAGATGGTCGTACGGCATTCTGTTGTGGGAGATCATGACGCTGGGTGGTACTCCGTATCCGTCGGTGCCCTCGGTGGAGAAGCTGTTCCAGCTGCTGAGGACCGGGCACAGAATGGAGAAGCCGCCGTGCTGCTCGATCGAAATGTAAGATACCGAGAGCCAGAATTTACGACCGCTGCTCTCTTCTTACCGCGCGTAGCGTGTCTCGCGAGAGTAATCGAGACGTCTCTTCATCTTCGTGTTCGCAGATATATGCTCATGAGGGACTGTTGGAGCTATCAGCCGAACGAGCGACCGAATTTCGGTGAACTGGTCGAGGACCTCGACAGGATATTAACCATAACAGCGAACGAGGTACTATAAATTCATTTTTTAACACAGCTTCTCTTTTAAAGATGACGTGGCATGAGATTGAATAATGCGTTGGCTCGCCCTCAATGTTGGATATCTTATCGTTTAAGGAGTACTTGGACCTTGGTCTGCCGCAACTCGACACACCGCCGTCCAGTCAGGAATCCAGCGAGGCCGAGGACGACGAGGGGGAGGAACAATTTCCGCACTTGTTGTAAAATTCTGGCAGCGGGGAATGGACTTCCTGCGTGCCTCGTGCATCACGGGCCAAATCGGACGAGGAGGACAATGTGGAGGAAGACGATTAGGATCAATCATTTGGAACGGTGCTGCAATAGGAGGAGTGGTGTATCACGAACGACCTGCGAACGAGAACTAATCGACTGACACACAGCGAATACGCCAAATAATACAAATCAGTATTGAACTGTAGTGCATATAACGTAGGGTTAAGCGATCGAGCGAGGAGGAGTTTTGGGGAAGACTTCGGGTGATGAGAGAAAGTCTGATCGTCAATTTCACCTTCCGGAAAGCGGACTCAATCGGTTTGCCTTTTTCTATCGACCACTTTGTACGCGTTAATTTAACGGTGCCATGGAAAGTGCCTTATTTGATGGGGCCAATGCGCGTTCGGGCACGGAATAGGAATTGCGAGACAAAAATAATGGAAAGTCGTTGGCGATACTTACCGACGATAATTGACGGAAACCCTCGAAGGCGAGACGAGATCACCGCGGGTGACGCGGATTTTTGTATGTTTGATATCAAATGTGGGCATGATATTGTGCTTATGACTAGTCAATTTATAAAATTGTACGTTTTCATTTGTAATATAGTAGCTGATAGGTTGATACTTTAATATTTCTACGTGAGGAATAGTTCTTTTTTTTAGCGAACGACGATCGCAGATTAATTGCAGGTCGCGAAGAAACGATTTGCACACGTTTTGTACACATTGCAGGCGGGAGAATAAGATGGTGACAAAGGTATAATTAATACCGCGAGATAAACACTGTATAAATGTACGGAGAAGGTGTTTAGTATTAGATAATTTATTCCTTGTATATTAATGTTTCCGATGAACCGTGTATCGAAGGACTTTTTTCTACGTAACCCTAGGATTAAAAGGGCGACACTTTGAGATTAAGCGGGCGAAAAAACCTTGTAAAAAGCAATGCTAACCCATTACACGTAATGAGCGCGAACCTTCGTAGGGTAGAGAGAGAGTTGTACATAGTACGGACCTTGTTTATTATTTAAACATTATCTGTTACCCCAGCACCTACAGGTAGCCAGTAAAAACAGCATTTACCGAAGGTACATAGAGTGTATGTATAGTCTCTGTAAAGGAATTATTATTGTAATGTGAGTTTCATCTCCAATAAATCAAATCTGTACCCAATTAATCAACCGGACAAACGCACACCGTCCAATCTCAATATGAACCAAACTAACGCACAACAAATCATCATACGAAAATTATGCAACCGGTGTATTATTCCCCAAATACTGAAATTATCCAATCCAACACACTCCTATAGAATATTCAATCCATAAACATTTCAATGTTCTCGTTAAACACTAAAGCTCGTGTGAAGCTAGAATGATGACCACCCTCGACGCAAATGGCCCAATACGAGACGGGCGCGCGTAACAAGATGCTCAGACTTTAATTTACGTAGGGTCATTTAAACGGACTGCTCGTCATATTAGCCTACTTAAAACAAGAGTCATGATTGATCGGATCAGAATATCAAATCCCCCACCGTGGCGTAGAACCGCGTGTCTCTCCGGTTTTGATAATTCACGAGCCAGCCAAATAAGGGCGCCACCGTCAGTCCGTTTTGTTGTCATCAGCCACATTTACGCTAAGTTGTTTTTACACGATTTTACGTAGTGAACGTTCAGTTTAATCGAGTTACAATCGACGCAGCGCCCAGCCGACGACGATGACGACGACATTGGCGATAAGAATATCGAAGAAACTCACCGGCGAGCCTCGGGACGAGTGAGAATTGCGCGAGGCTACACTGCGTGAACGAGGTTAGAATTCGATAACCCACTTTTACGTGTCGACCGTCGACCGTGGCATAATTGAACGAAACGAATGCCACCCGGACAGTCGCGACCGATTGAAAAAGTGGCATCCCGGCAAAAAATGATTCTCGCATAATTCGCATCTTTCCAGCGAAACGCTCGAGCGACCTGTTGGCTTTGTCGTGTCCCGGTTGTCGTTTGACACGTCGCCAAATTTTAACGGTGCTCGCTGGTTTTGTTTGTCAGCTCGACGTAGATATTAATCACCCTCGCGGCTGCGATGTAACTTCGTCGCATCGGAGTTTCGTTATTCGAGAGAACGCGCTCGAGTCAATGAAAACACTTAAATAAACAGAAAGGCCAATTACAGCAGGTGTAGTGACTGTGTGTTATGCTTCTCATTTTTCATAGGCGGGTGGCAGCTATATGTTAAATGGTGACTACCAGTGCCATGGAGAGAAGAATAAAGCTGAAGACCTTGAATAGTCACATAACATGTAAAATATGCAGAGGCTACCTGATAGACGCAACTACAGTAACGGAATGTCTACATACCTTTTGCAAGAGTTGCCTGGTCAAACATTTGGAGGAGAAACATACCTGTCCGACATGCCAAATAGTGATACACCAGTCGCATCCGCTTCAGTACATCAGCTTTGACAGAACTATGCAAGATATTGTCTACAAATTAGTTCCTGATCTCCAAGAAAGTTAGTAGGATAATTTATTGAATGACATGTACAAATAAATTTTTTTATAATGTAATTTATAAACGAAAAATAATTACAACATTAATAAATATTCTTCACAGATGAAATCAAAAGGGAGAGAGAATTCTACAGAGCTAGGGGCTTGCCTTGTCCTAAAGATGTTTTACCTAATGCTGGTGAAGTCGAGGAGGAAAAGGCAACAGCTGATGCTCATGCAGAGTCAGACTACCACCGGGCTGATGAACAAGTATATCGAGTTCAACTATATGCCATAAACCACACCAATGTTATTATCTTCTTACCTACTATGTCATTATCCTTTACAGGTCAACGTTTGTCTGGAATGTATAAATGCAAGTTTAAAAACGTTGAAACGAAGATTCATCAGGTGTTCAGCTCAGGCTACTATTACTCATCTCAAAAAGTTCATTGCCAAAAAGGTACTAAACGGCATGGAAAAATATAGAGATGTAAGTGTTCGCGACAAACCGATCGAAAATAGTTCGACCTTTCCTCACTCGACGAAGATCGTTTTTCATCTCATATCTTTATCCTTTTTTTCAGATTGATATTTTGTGCAATGACGAGCTATTAGGTAAGGACCACACGTTAAAATTTGTCTACGTGACAAGATGGAGGTTCCGGGACCCGCCTTTAAGGTTACAATACAGACCACGCATAGATATATAAGACTAATCTTTCTAACATTCAGGGCGTACGAGAAAAAAAGGAAGAAAAAAATCGCAAAGACTTTTTCCCTATTTTATACATGTTTTTGGTTCTGCCCATGTATATCAGCTGTCGCAGTACTTATGTCTGTGTTCCTGTACAAAGGAGTGTACATGGGAAATTTTGAGACTACAGTGATTTTTATTTCGATGCAATGGATAAGGAAAAACGAATCGGATCGATTTGCCGAGTGACTTCTTCGTATCGCCGAAAATCTAGTTTGCGCGCATTCGATTTACGAAAGACAGTCCCTTATTTATTGCTCCATCGGCGTTAAGAATCGATCAACTTCGGATCGACAATTAAGTTGAATCGTTTTCTAAGAACGTTCTGTTTTTTGTTGAACGACTAACTCACGTGACACGTAAATGTGGCTGGTACAGGAACGAAACGTGGTATCTTATACATACAAACAAACCAACAAAAAGAAGAGCATTTATATTTATGAAATTCAGCATAGGATCTTTCTTTGTAAGTATTTAGATAGGATCATATCAAACAGTACTGACTGAGTTGCGGCGCAAAATTTGCGCGCGTTGTATGTTCCCGCACATTATGTTTTGACGAACGATGTGATCATTGGATGAGGATGAAAAAAAAACGTCGTGCGCTAACACAACGGCGAAAGTGTCATTTAAGATTGCGTTTTCTTTTTCTTTATTCTCTTGTTGAAGGACAAAAAAAAATGAGAACTTTCGCTTGTCGTGTGAAACACGAGAGACAGGGAAATAGAGAAAGAGAGGAAAAAAGAAGTGAGCCGTCGCTCCGTGCGACGCTCCTAAAGCGAAAAACTTTTTATCACACATACCCTAATTGTACATAGGAATATTTTTGACAGAACTCTAAATACATTGCGTGTAGTCGCAGCTTTGTATTAGATCGAGGAGGGAAAAGAATTTGGGTCTAAGCGGCTCTGACGCGTTTAGACTTTTTAACTTTGTATGTTTATGCCGCACCATATTCTGATACTACCCCCGAATTTCTTTCAATGTCCGATCACGCTTTAGACGACTTTATTAACGGATGGGCAGCATATTTTCGAAAGATTTGCCCGACGCACGATAAGTGGTGGGACGTATTGAAAGAAATGCGGCGCGTAATTTGTCGCTTGTAGTAAGTGAAAACTTGTTTCATCGGACAATGTTAAACGAAACACGTGTGATTGTATATAAATATTAGAGAATTGAAAACCGATTTTGCGAAGTAGCAGCATTCCCCGCGAATGCTAGGGCTTATACGTTGTACACTGTGTGTGTATCTTCATAAATTATTGAATAAATATGTTTTGTACAGTACGATAAGCAGCTACAAGACCGTTTTATCGAACGAGCGAGAGAGCGGTACACGCACATGCGTATGATCACGTACGCGTGCGTCCGGATCGGGTCTTGACGTAACAAGAAAGTAGCGAAATTATGAACAAACCGGGAAGACTCTACCTTTCACTTTCAGTGCCGCTAACGAGTCACATAAATATCGTTAGACCGTCCGCGAAATTCATCAGGGCATTCGATCCGTAACAACTTTCTTCCCATACGAAATTCCAGCACACGCACTCTGACTTCGACCTTAGTCTAATCCACCTATTACACAGACACAAAAGAATGCGCTCGACGTAAGACCATTACATTCCCCGCCGCCCGGAGCGAAATACGTACGAAAAGTAGAACACCGGCCACGACAATCAGCTCCCACTTACATAACATTACATAAGCTCAAATCCGTCGCTGCCGAAAGCGGTCCCATAGAATACTAATTCCCACTCCGTACCGATACTAAGCCCATTACGTAACCCCAACCCAAACACCAATAATAATATAATCAAAAATTCATCCTCTACCTCGCCTCAAAAACCACCAAGCGATCCGAACTCGAAACTACAACCCTCGACCGACATTCAAGGGGTCGAAATTCTCCCGCGCAAATTTCCGCGCCTAAACCGCCTACGGGCATGCGCCTCGCGAGGGATGGCGGCGGGGGGGAGAAGTAGGAACGGCCGCGAAAAAACGAGGGGCATGCGCTCGACTATCGGTCTCCTGCGTAGTCCGTGGTCAATGTGCAGCGGTGTTAGGAAATGCCGCCACTCCGTAGTGCGTGGTAGTGCGCCAGAATACACGGGCGCTAGTCGCGTAGAGGAACGGGCAGCAACGGGGAAGAACGAGTTCGTGCCATCCGAATGCATTTGATCTGATTTGATCGCAGTGAGGAGCCTCTTCTCGTGTTCGATAGAAGCGCGCCAGCTCCGATAAATGAGCTTGCAGGACAGCCTCTTCGCCGAGGATGTGGAGTACGACGTGACTCTGTTCGCGAGGGACAGAAGGCGGAAAAGGTAGGTAAGCAATACGGGGCCCCCGAGTGGACGGGATCACGTTTCTTCCCCCTTTTCGAGCGAGTGCATCGACGCGCCTTTAAAGGTTAGACTGCCCGACCACTCTCAGGATCTAACGTTAATCGCCACCGTTCGTTTCACAATGAATCCGCTCCTCCGAACGTTTCCGCATGCTCTAGCGATTCTTACGTTGCCAGCGTTCTGTCTCGAACCGACGCCGATCTTAACGGGAACTCAGGATCTGCACTGAGGTTGAATTTTAACGGGGCGGAATGCACGGTATTCCGTGTTCGATGACGTACGGCTAATCAAAACAAACGAAACGGAAGTGAATGCTCTGCCAAAGTCGTTTTTCGCTATCGTCTTATCGCGTCTTTCGGAGTCGTGCTCGCTAAGCGTATTCTTTGTCTCGGTGCTAATGGGTTTAAAGGTTAGATTCGGTCGTTTGTTGCTTCCGCGATGCGAGAATCCACGTTGTGCGGGCTCAGCTCGAATTCGCACGAAGACAGAAATACATGTCGAGTGTAGGAGGATCGTAGACGCGCTTTCTTTCGCGGTGCTTCCTCGTAGAATGCCGTGTTAGACGATTCTTGGAATTTTGTACGAATGTCGTACGGTGTATAGATGGAACGGAGCAGTGATCCAATAAAGCTCGTCTCGGAGAAAAATCGTTACTACGATATATCGAAGAAAGTGGTTCTACCCCTTGGCCGATCCAATTATCGACTATTTCCGCGAGTGCTAAGTATAGCATTTATAAATATCTTTCGTAGGGGTAGGCGGACTGATACCGAACGTTTCCTCGGCACGAAGAGACATACGTCGCTATCAAATCCCATTCGCCTCGTCACGTAAGACACACGCGAGTCACGGTTTCTTTCCTGAAACTTGGGTAAAATCAAGATTTCAAACACGTCTACGAATTAACGCTAATTCAGTCGAGTCACGATCAATACCCGTGCCTCCAACAAGGATAGATCGATTTCCCACCGTTTCAAACCTGTTCGCCTCGCAATTTTTAGAACCGGAAGTACGTCCTTCGTTATCGACGAATTTGCGTTTACGCGCGTTTGGCGCGTCGATAGGCGAGAAATTAAAAATATTCCAACGTCCGCGTCCACATTTCCCAACTCCAGCCGATGTCACAATTCCTTGCCCATCGAGGGGCCTGTATTTTAAGAGGCGGACAACCGCGATGAGTCACTGGCGTTTCGCCAGGTAAAAAAGCTCCGGTTAGGAGAAAAAAAAGGTACAGAAAACCAGCGAGCCCCGTCAAGCGTCGAGTTTTGTCGCGCTTCTCTGATTGCGCGCGCACGCGCTTCCTTAATTACCGGCCAGGAAAAACCGGAAGTGTGCATCGACCTCGCCGAAGCCCGCTCTACGATCCTCCAGTTCCAATCTCTCCATCGACCTTCCACCTTGGTTCAAAAATCTCTTTAAATTCTCGTTCCCAAACCATTCAGACCTTCGAACGCAAGAGCTGCCAAACACGATCATCTTCCGCCTGTTTAGGTTCTCGCTCAGTATACTTACAGTCAAGAATTGAACGTGGTGCGGGGTGCGTATCGGGCCGGATAATTACCCAATCGACTTGGAGCCCACGTCACGCATTTTACGCTCGCGACAACTCACGTATCGGACCCCTAGCTAACCGATTACGTGATCCTCCGGGTAACCGGCACCAAGCCGCCACACTTTTCCATTATAGTTCAAGGTTCGACGATTCCGACGGACGCGCTAAGTGCCGCATTCGCGATGCAATTAGCGCGACCCGAAACTCTTCCCAGTGATAACGCGTAAGAGTATTACGAGTCCGTCGAGTTTCTCTCTTACCGAGTACGCGGCACGCTAATTATTACGAGGGTTTAACGATCGGCCTCGATCGAAAATTGATCCTACTGCCCGATTCGCCATGCTCCGCCGCACCTCGCTTACGAGAAACGCGATTCGCCGGAGTCAATAGCCATGATCCACCGGGTGAAATCGAATCCCTCTATCGGGAATCAATGCGTTCATTGTTCGCTTTCCTCCAGGTCCCACGGTTGACGTCTGACCCCACACTTCCCCCGATCGCCGACAAACGGGTCCGCACCTCGTTAGGCAGGGCAGTCAATCCTCTTAACAGATCTCATCTACCGTTAGACGCCTCAAGTCTGCGTACTTTCCCCAAGGACGATTCGCAACCGTCGCTTCCACGTTCTCCGTTCCGTTCGCAAGAAACATTTCGAGCAACCGAATCTGTCTAGGACTGAGAGCGCAAATCCATCCTCATCAGGACCCAAGCCGTTGTAGGGTCTCCGGCAAGGGCCGATCTACCGGGAAGATGATCGATTTCAGGAAACCGAGCGAAGGTGAAAGTTGCGCGCGCCGTGCCGTGTTACGTAAAAGTTAGCCGGCGTGTTTATCCGGCGTGTGGTACTCGCTCGAAGAGAAGGTCCCCACGGAGGTGAGGCGGAGGTGTTTCAGCGAGACTCGAACGGGCCGTCGTCTCGTTACGTTCACCGAGAGAGTTCACCGAGGAGACGGACAGCAGTTCGGCCTCGCTTTCCGTCCGGCTCGGATCGTCGCCGACGAGGATAGGCCCGTCGAAGACGATACAAGTTCCCTGTATCTTCTTCTCGGTTCCAGAGTGCTCGTCTTTCCGCCAGTGAACAACTATTGGCGCTTCGTCATACATCAGTACGTGCAGACTCGCTTCGCCGACCTCCTGCACACCTTCTCCATCGGCCAGGGCCTGGACAGGCGGACGGTCGTCTGCTACAAGAGCGACCTAATCAGGTACATACTCCGTGCTTCCTGGAAAATAGTGCCCGCCGTATTCGAATATGTATACTGATCGGACGAATTGAACGGCCACGCGAGTGTGTACGCACGCACACGTGCCATCTAGCAGGTTGTAAAGTGTTAATCAGTGGTTTGGCGCTCGATAGCTGCAAGTGTTGGCTATCGGTGACATTGGATCGCCGTTCGCTTTGTTCCTAAGGCGATGCTATCGGCCCGCGAGGCGAGCGTCTCCAACGTCAAGTGACAGCGTTCCACTGTCACAACGTGGCACTGACATATCGCGCCCGTGTGGCAGAATTGATTAAATGCCGCCCGTGTGCCGCTTGATTAAGACATCGGATACCAGGCCAATCGTATCGCGAATTCCACTGGCGCCGTGACACTCGCTTCCAGCAAAATCTTTGCATGCCTGCAGACTCGCCGTCTCTAATTCGCGCTTCTCAAGATTATAGTTCGCCCGCGCGTCACGGAGTTCTTCCGGGCTTTCGAGAGTATTACGAAACTTCTGACGAGGAATTCAGCTCTTGCGCGGGGCGGCTCGCGGAAGTGGACGCGGAAAGAGTACGGGAGAAGATAATCGCGTAGTCGCCGTCCTGCGCGTCAAAACTTTACCGGCCCATTCTCGAGCGAGCGTTCGCGCTCTCCGTTAATCACCGTCCGTCATCGGCGAAGCCAACGATAGTACGCCAACGTAATTTATCGGCTCCGACGATCCGACTTTCGCTCGCCATTAGCGGCTGACTTAACGTCGAGGAACGCGCCAGGTTGAATAACAGGAAGCCCGCGAGCGAGTCTTCGTTCCGAGCGGCTTTGCAGCTTTCATTTTCCTCCGTCTCGCGTTTCCTCTCGCGTTTCCTCTACCATTTCCTCTCGCATTTCCTCCGGCGAACCCTTCGATTTCCCATGATCGCTGTCAAAGTTCGACGCTCCCCGTTCGATCGCACGCCGATCGACGCCTAGCATCGTAACGGGGCCTTGCGGGACCGACGAACGAAAGTGAAACTGGCCGTCTCAAGGTCGTTCGCGTCACAGAAACCAATCTGACGTTCGCGGCATTAATCGGACCGGTATATTACGCTGTGGCCCCGTGACGGCCATCGTAGACGTAGACTGGCCTGCGAACTGAAGGGAACGTTCGTCTGCTTCCCTTTCAGAGACCCGAGATTGAATGGTGCCGAGTGTAAAAGTGGACCTGCAACGAGAGCGACCGAGCGCTCCGGAATGGACGTCGAAGGGCAACGATCGCCCTCAGCCTCGCCGGACGATGCGGATGGACAAGGGGAAGGTAACGCTAATAACATTCTAACACCTATCTGAAGGATCGAGACTCCGGCCGGTATCAGAGTTCATGATTTTCCAGCGAGCACAAAGTTTGCTTCCTCCGCCTACTTACACCCTAAATAATTCGGAACTAGGACAGTTTTAACATCAGTTTCATACTAATCGCGATAGGATCGTACAGTGGCTGTCCGATCGTAACTAGCTTAGAGGAAACCGTTAAAGAGTTGAGCCTAAAGTCGATTGGTTGCCCAAATCACTCGCCAGCCGTCGAAGCCAGGCCGCCAGCGACGAGAAGGTCCAGAAAGGGAGGCGGCAATCCTCACCAGCAGCCCGTACAGAATCACGTTCAGCATCAGCAGCAGCAACAGCAACAGACTCCGCCACCGGTCACCGACTCGTCTGCTTTCGCCAAGTAAGCGACCGATGAGAGAGAGAATGAAATCGAGCGCTGCACGGAAACGACTCGCGCTAATCGATTTCCTTCTCGCTTTGATTCTTCGTAACAGTTCGAATAGTTCGTCGTAACAGTTCGAACCGTGAAACGTTCGCTTATCGCACGATCCTTATCATGGAAATGTGACCTTAACGCCGTTCTTATAATTAGGAGCAGTCGACAGAAAAGGCCGGATCGCGCGATCTACGTGCCGAGGCATCGCAGGAGCTTAGCGGAAAAGGGAAGTCCTCAGCCATCGTCGGACAACAACCGAACGAGTCGACCAGTTCAACCCTGCACGCCGGCGTCGAAAGTTCCTACGAGCAACTCTTCGAGCAATTCTTCGAACAATTCTTTGAACAATCCTTCGAACGATTCTTTGAACAATTCATTGAACAATTCTTTGAACAATCCTTCGAACGATTCTTCGAACAATCCTTCGAACGATTCTTCGAACAATTCCTCGAACAATTCCTCGAACAATTCTTCGAACGATTCTTCGAAAGAGGCCCACTCAACCACGCGTCGCAGTGCGGAGAGTTCAAAGGAACGGAACGCCAGGCAAGTTCAGCCGAGCGCGGAGTTCAACGTCAGCGAAGGAAACACGAAGGAAAGTACGCAAAGCGTCGTCCCGTCCGAGACAGGTGCCTCGACCGGCATGGAATGCAGTCATGATCGTTCGGTCGCGATCGCGGACGGAGAGACGACGAGTGACGGGAGTAGCGAGCACGTGCCAAATATAGTTGAGAAAGGGGAACTCGAAGAATCTGTGATGTGCGAGGGAAAAAGTGGAGAGACGGGACGGTTGTGCGCGGAAATGGACGAGGCGTCTAGTGAACCGGGCGTCGTTGAATGTACACGGCTTGGTGAGGAGTCGGTAAGTTCTAACGGGGGAACCGACGAGTCGTCCGACGATGCGTCGAGGTTGACGGAAACGAAGGACGGTGCGAAGGACGAGGAGTCGAAGGATTCTGACCGCAACGAAGAAGTCGTTACGCCTGTCATTCCCACCGCCGTTCCCACTACTGTTTCCCCTGTCGTCACCCCTGTCCCTCCTGTCCCCCCTGTCCCTCCTATCGTCACCCCTGTCGTCACCCCTGTCGTCCCTCCCGCAAAGATCGACAGGTCGAACGAGGAACAGTCGAATCGCAACGAGGCGATTAATAATAAGAACAGACGCTTAGCGCGGCAGAACGTGGTTTCGGACGTTCTGATCATATCGGACAGTGCGCGCGACAAGAAGAAGCCGACGAAGGACGTGCCTGCCGTTCCCTTGACTCCGCCGGAGAAGAAGGTGAAGAAAATCGAGAGGCCGAAGAGTAAACCGGCACCGCCGCCGTCTCCGCCCATGAAGATCAACAGGGACGAGTGCGACTGGGACAGTTTGTTCGACGACAACGGGGACTGCCTAGATCCGACCTTGATAGAGGAGGTAATGTCGCTATAGTTCCTTAATCCATTAGCCGCCACAATTAAAAAATAACAAAAAAATTAGCTGTAAATTTAGAAATTGCAGTTATCAAAAGAAAACAATTTGAAAGTGTGTCCTAAAAATGGGACATTGGCGGATAATGGGTTAAGACATTGCGTACAAACGATTGCTCGACGTAACAGGCACCTTATCTCTTCTTCAGCTAACGTCCGCCGTCGGCGAGGTGACGATAGAACAGCCAAAGAACGACTATAAAGCGTTTAGCAAGCAAGTCGAAGTGTCCAGCGACGAGTTCGCTCACGTCGTAGAGATTTACAATTTTCCCTCGGACTTCAAGACCAGTGACCTGGCCGCTGTGTTCAGTCCGTTCAAGAACGGTGGCTTCGAGCTGAAGTGGGTGGACGATACTCATTGCCTCGGAGTCTTCAGCAGCCCGTTGATAGGTACCGAAAATCAGTCGATTTCACACTGCACTCGCTTATGAACCTTGTCCAATTTATTCTCTTTGTTCCTCTCAGCTGCGGAAGTCTTAGCTTCGGATCATCCGTTCGTGAAGACGAGGCCTCTCAGCGAGGCAACGACCTTGAGCAAAACGAAAGCCAGGAGGAGCGCGGAATTCCTGCAGCCGTACAGAAGTCGTCCTGAAACTTGCGCTGCATTGGCCAGGCGATTGGTGACAGGCGCTCTCGGAGTAAAATTGGCAACAGCCAGACAGGAACGCGAGCACGAGAAAAAGGTGTTGCGCGAAGCGAAAGGTAGGTTCTCGTTTCAATGCCAGCGTTCCTAAGAGTCTGCGCCTCGTACGGCCGACCCATTAGTTCTATTACGTTTCTTGCAGAAAAACGAAGACTGGCCAACAAGCAGCGAGAGGACGCGTGGGAGGGAATAATTCCCGAGAAGTAGCACAGACGATTGACACCGATGTTCACCGGTACCTCGTACACTGGCGTACTCTACGTTGCCTACAGAAATTGTGCCTTACTCATCTATTTTCGTTACGAACAAATATGCATACCAATTTCTGTCGAAACCAGCGGACGCGGCTGTTACTCGGTTTTGGGATCACACGCGACGAAGGGAAGGAAAGGGATGGAGGGTGAGAGATCATTCGCCGATAGATGAGTGTGGCATGAGGAGTATCCGTATCGTCAGATATCAGATTAACTACGGGTATATTTTTACCTAGACTGGCGAACTTTTTAATCGTTTAAGTTTATTTCACCCGCGCGTGCATATCATTCTAAGGACGACCAGTCAGAGTGTTGCGTGCTGCCTCATGCACCGTATTCTTCGAACGTGTAAGGATATTTATGAATCTTCGGTTTTCCTTTGTTTATTGCTTTCCCCTCTCTCTTTTTTTTTTAACGAGACACTATAAGGGAAATTTACAACCCTGGAATTAAGTACATTTCTAAGACGATGAAAAAGTGAGGAAGAAGTTGGCGAGGTCATTTTATAGAAACGCTGTTGGCTCTTACCTCTGCCGTTGCCTCTAGTATAATTTATACGACGAAGAGATAGAAAAAGAAGAGACAGCAAAATATGCTACTTCGACGTGCAATTTAATACGAAGACAATAAGAATTGTAGAATCGAAATGGATGGAGATTCTTTACATACACATGGATACATCGATTTACTGCAGTGATATTTATAAATGAGAGATGTGTCTTTACAACGTTACATGGGTTTCACGGCGGCAGGAGAAAAATATATTTATTAAAGTGTCGTGGCGTTGACAGTTGTATTTATACAATGTAAAACGACTTGGTGTGAATTGTGCCACGTAATATATATGTCTGTTATATATGAATGTTGAATATTTGACGCACAATCACGAATTACCTACACGATTGCTACAGATTTGCCGGAGAACCTGACCTACAGATTGTATTTTTATATACAATTGTTACCAATGAAAAAATAAAAATATGTATGGCCAAATCCTAAACAATGTACACGAACATGTTACCTATATTATATGTTATATTGCATAAGTCATGAATTGACATAAAGGGTTTATTGAAAAGACGAATAAAAATATTTTCTCTACTGCTGCTCCACTCCGCCCGAATCCTATTTTTTGACTGGCATTCGGCTAGAGTTTGTTTGTTGAAAAACCATTGAAAAACTTATCAACCTTACGTCATTTTCATAAACTTATGAGATATACTGTAAATGTCATTACATCGTACAAATTCTGTACATACAAATGCCAGAGGGAAAAAAAGGGTAATTGTTCTTGAGTTCTGTTCACTGGTAATCTGGACGTAATACACTCTGCATTCACGGAATATACTCTGGAAGGTAGTTAAAAAATGGCAGTACTGTTCGTCATATCCGATTTCGTACGTCACCCGTAAAAAAACGATATATCACTTCCCATCTATATATGCACGATCGACAACCCTTGGCTGTATGTTAATAGACAAATGAGTTCCTCTATCTTTATTATATTATTTCATACGTGGTAATTTGCTCACTGCACCCGTTACCACTTGCCACCTTTTTTCTTCTTCTTCTGTTGTATTTTCCGCTGTTGTTGCCTAGGTCCAGATGGCTCAACGGCCGGGCTGTGCCGAGGATTTGGCGAGGGTTTCGTATTTGCAGGCATCTTTGTGATGTCACTAAAGTAACGAGGGCCAAATTAATAAAATCTGTCCAAATTAATCTCAACCAACCGGCAAATCATGTCCGTATACTTACTACAAGTCGCTAGCCCCAGCAGCCGTTCCCTGAGTTCCTTTCATTGCAACATCCCTGTTCCTTCTGTCACGTTTCTTCCGGAATCCACTTCTTTCGTGCTTGGGCAACCACCTCTCCGGATCTGGTGGCACGTTCGGATCGTAATTCTTCGGCAACTTACCCTTACGCTTGCGCTTCTTGCGTTTCTTCTGCGTTACGTCAACTGGTTTTCTGTGAGCCAAATAAAATAGTTGTTAATGTCGTGGTATTATTTCATTCACGCTCGATCGGTCGACAGCAAATAATTACCCAGGTGAAGGTTCAACTTTCTTCTTCACAACCTTGGTGCCGATAACCCAATTACTGCTTTCCAAAGCGTCGACGTCGGTCGTTTCGGATAAGTCATGAAGCGGTGGCAATCTCTTCGACAAGGCCTGTGCCTTTGCCGGCGAGAATTGTACGTAGGCCACCACTAATTGGGCTAACGTCTTGGTATCCGACGGCGAGGCGTCCACTAATTCTTGTAGGATATCCGCGGCTTCCTTGATTTCACCACCTCTCAGGTAGAAGTCAGCGGCCTGCCGCCATAACTCTCCCAGATAATCAGTCGTTTTCTGAAAAAAGAAAGTTTCTCATCAAGACCCTACACAAATGAAAACGATTGGCCTCGCAAAAAAAAGAATTTCCGCACGTACGTTATTCTTTTTATAGTAATTTACGGCGCCTCTCAGCACTGCCGAGGCCTTGTCACGATTATTATCGGCCATGTGCAACGTGACTAACGCGCTCACTATTCCGGGGAGCGATTTGTCTTTTTCATTTAGGCTCTCGAGAATATTTATGGCTTCGCCTCTCTCGTCCTGACTCAGAAGTAATTGCACGCAGGCCAACTTCATCGGCAACTCTTTTTCGTCTGCCGCATGCTGGACCAACAGCTTCGTCGCTTCCTTCGCTTTGCCTTCCTTGCTTAATTGAACTGCTTTCACAAACATGGCGTCGGCCGCCAGTTGCGGATGATCCTTCGCTAACTTATTGCATAATGTCTGGCAATGTTCTCCCTATGCGGACAGAGGTAATGAATCTATTTAGATAATTAAACTTCAGAATCGATTAAGCGTGTTGAAATTAAGCTTACCTGATCTGTGTATAAAGCCAGCAAACACTGGTTGTAAGCGATACTTCTTCTCTGTCGCGTCGTTAGTTTATGCTCCAAGCTATCGTGAGTCGCGCTCTTCATACGCTTTTTGCTGTCGAAAACATTTTGATCTTTGTTCACGCAAACAAGATTGTTGTTTGCCACAGCGACCAGCGCGATATCGTCTGGTTTAGCTTTCAGGACTGTTGCGTAAATTGCTTGTGCTTCCTTTTCTCTTCCCTGCAGTTGCAAACAATACCCTAACTGAACTCTGATGATGCCAACTTCGTTGTTTATCTCCTCCTCTGTCATTCCATCTTCTTCTAAGCCCTCTCTGCACATTTTCTCAGCTGTCCTAAGCTTTCTCTCTGCCTCAGCAAGGGATGATATATCTCCCTTCTTAACTTGTGCAAGCAAAGAGCAAGCTGCATTGTATGTCAGTTCATACGTATGCTCACGCAATGAAGGTACCTCCAATTTCTGTAAAGGTCAAATTGCTTTAAACTTTGCACAGATTAAAACAATTACGTTTACTTACAGAGCCTTCAGTGGCTAAGTTAACCAATACAGCTGCAAGGTTTGTTTCCCTCTCATCTTCGTATTCATCATTGGAATTTTTAATGATGTCTCTGTATACTGCAAAGCATTCCTCATATTTTTCCAGTCGATATAATATCTGTGCTTTGAGTTCTTTGATTTTAAGTGATGGGTTCTGCACGCTTTCTACAATTTTCAGGGCTTCAGGAACTTGGTTCATACGATAAAGACAATATGCCTTTTCAAACTCCATATTCCTATGATAATAATAAAGTAAGTATACAACATAATCAATTTTTTGCTGTTTGATGCATATCAGGTATGCTACTAACTTTGCATTTTTGTTAATGAATTGTAGAGCATCATTGAATTTGGACATCTGTATGTAACAGATGACCTTACAATGCAATGCAGCCACTTCATCTTGAGAGATGCCTAGTACTGGAATGAAGCACAGAGTAAATAATGAGTTGCACTTTTCATGAAACGCTTTTTGTGTACCGATACGTGAGATACGTGATCAGTTGCACAAATGTCCGTGGAAATATTGGTGTCAAGAACGCCTAGAGATGTTATTGAAAAATATTTTGTGGGGACGTTCAGAGCCTTCACGAAAAGTATAGGTTATAACAACGAGTCTGGTGTATACGGATAATCCTAATTAGCATACCTATAAATACCAAAGATACATACTTCTGTTTGCGGCTTTCAAAGCTCTCTCGTACTCCCCGTTCTGACCCAATTTATTTAATTCCGCGTATAACGCGGACAGGTTAGCCTCCTTCGAAGCCATATTGGTCACTTTTCCAACGTGTCAACGTGGAACCAAACATGTGATGTGTAGCCGCGAAACTGCATAATTGAACTTTGGAAAAATAGTAAGCTAACGATTCAACGAAAAATAGTAACGAAGCCATTTAACAACTTAAACCACGAATAATACAACAAAATTCGAAATAAATCTCATAACCCTTATTGTCGGAGAAAAACCCGCGAAAAACTTAATTTATCGAACGCAGAATTCAAACTCTAGTACCAGCGCATGTGTACAAATTTGTTTCTGATCCTCCCAAGTTTCTAACCTGAAACATCATAAGCATAACCTCTCTTTCGACAACTATAAAATCACGTAATCTCTCTGTGAGGGTGATAACGCAGAAAAAAAGGCAAATTTTTCAATTTTTCGAAAAACCAGGAATGACCTCCCCTCTTTCGAAAACGCATTCGCCGACCGTACTGTGGCGCCACCAAGCGTCAATTCTACGAACTACGCACTGCGCAAGGAGCGGCTATGCCGTTCCAATCGCACGCACGCAGCCCCAACACATAAAAGTACAGTTAGCCTGGTGCGGCACGGGATATTAGATTAGAGTGCCGAGTAGTATGAAAGTACGACAGCCAAACTGCCTTGCGGAACATGGGAGATAAAGGTACAGGTGCTCGACGGCGTGATCGTTCGTCAATAATCGTTCGCGCGTGCCCGCTCGGCGGGGTGATACGAAAAAAAAATATGTCCGGTGCAGAGTGCGACGGTTACACAGTACATCACGTCCCGTGCGAACTTCTTCTCTGGGGCCGGGACGTGCACACGGGCGTGCATCGTCGTCACGCCGTGAGAAGAATGTATCGGTGAGATAGTGTTGCCACTCCGTCCGTGATATGGTCGCAAACTGTCTACCAGCTTTTCGCTCCCGACAACTCGAGGCGCTCCTCCGGGACTCCCGAGAGTGCCGCGACGATAGGTTAGAACCGTCGGCCGATAATTTTGGCTCAGAATTCGGGAGTGCATTTTTTCGGCAGGAAATTCGAACGTTCGAGAGATTCAATTAATCTCCAGTATCGCGCGAGCCGAGCGTTACGTGATGATACTGCGAGATAACGGGGACATTTCTTACTTATAGCCGACGAGCGCGTGTTCCTGTGAGTTTTATTCTCGAACCGCTCGCCAGATTTTCCACACTCAATTACCTATGTATCATACCCGATTAGATCTGTTCGCGGGACGCAGTCGGTTTTTCTCTTACGAACGAAGAAGAACGCCGTGCATCTTCTGTAGAGAAAGTTTCCGAGCACGTAAAGAAATTCCGATCATCGATCGGCTGGATCGCTCTTTCGAAGGGCCACTTCTTCCGCGCAGGGAAAAAGTCTCTTTGTCGTAACGTTCAGTTACAAGTACGTACGTTGCATCACGCCAGTCTCATAATCGGATCTGTTACACGCCGCTCCGTATTGCGAACAATGCGACGTACAATTGTCACTTTTCCATTGTCTCGGCCCGCTTAAATGCCAGGGGTATTTTTGAAAGTGCGACGTGAATGGAGCGCGAACAAAACCGATACGCGCCTTCGGCGCGCGACTTTTCTCGCCGTCAGTCCGCATTGCGAGAGATCATATCGAGTAATAGGCGATCTCATTTCGCATTCAGAGCGAACACTTTTGAATGTCATCCAGTTGCGCGCCGCTATTCCGCGTGCACGTAACGGCGTGCTAATTCATGATCGTGCCAGGCGAAATGGGGTGGGGGGTGGGGGCAAACGGCGAACAATTGAATTCTCGCGGCAGAAAGGATTTCAATTGATGCGAACCGCTTCGGTTTAATGTGCTCGCGACCTCGTCAAGGGATTAGGCGGAAATTATTTTTAATGAACCCGAGACGAAGCATTCTGCGAGAATTCGAGGATGACAATGACGCGCACCCAAGGGCGCGCAAAACGTCAAGTTAGTATCAACGTTTTTTTTTCAAAATGAAAAGAAACTTGACGTTGTCCCTCACGGATGAGGTTAACAAACAATGCGCATCTAGACGCTTTACTTTTGTACAATCGTCGACCGATTCCGTTCGTTTCGTTAATGTCATTCGTTTATCCGGCATTCGACGCCGCGGGATGAGGCTTATTAACGGCACCCGATTATTGAAATGAACTTTGTCATGTCTGAAGGAAAGCCGCGGCACGTGCACCTCAGTTCGCTGTTTACTTTGCATGAAAGATGTTCCGTGACCTCGGCAATTTATCAAGACCAACTTTTGCCGAGCCAATTTGCGTATTTATATTTGCTACGGCCCGATTAAGCGCTGATATTTCAGGCTCTCGGTGTGTTTTTATTCTTCGTCGGCTTCATTGGCCGAATCTCGGTTCGCTTCACAGCGCTCTGCGAATTAATTCCTGCTCGAGTGCCGCAAGAATATTTGCGTCAAGAACCTTGGTGGCATCGGTACAATTTTCTGAGAGAAAACTGCTCGCACGCGAGTCTAACATCTAACTCTCGATCGTCCTTGAAATAATTCCCGATCGAATCGTAGACAGACGTTTCCGGCCAATAATTGCACTCCACTCATCTGCATCATTCATTAGCCGCTCGTATCTTCGTCGTCTCTTACAAAAAGTAAAGACACTTAAATAATCGGAAACGCACATTAGAGTCTCGCTGGACGCAATTCTTGTCGTACCCCTAACATGATCTCGCCCGGTGATGCAATCGGGATAAACGAGCAGCGACTATTACGTCTTCCCGTAACACTTTCGTTCATCTTTTTCGTCGGCTAGATATCCAGTATACGCTATATTCGTTTACCGAGTTCCACCCATGTTTAAGTAGACGTTTCGATGCCGAACGCCGAGAACATCGAGGGTAACGTTTTGCGTGCGCGACATACACAGCGGACCACAGTCGGGACGAACGTGATCGGTTAACAAAGCGAAAGACATCTTCTGCACTTCTCGCCTTTCCTTTTTTCCAGAGCATCATGTGCACTTCAGCGGCGGCAGCGGTCTTGGCAAGGACAACAACATCATGATACAGCCGCAACGGCACGGACACATAGACGCCCACCTTGGATTCCTGCAGCTCTATCATAGGTGAATTGAACGTTTCTTACCTCCCCAGGTACCTTGAAATTCCCCGAAAGTCTTCCTCTCGCACTAGCCCTAAACTGCTCGCGTTTACGCCAGATATCACGTAGAGTTCTCGGTGCCATGGAACCTGTGCGTTCACGGGGAAGGGAAGACGAACGTGCCGGCCATCGTTGCCGGGACTATCAATCCCAATTGCCGTATCATTGATCTCGCTCAAGAGAAGGATGGCTTGAGGTAAGGCTCTCAACATCTGTACTGCTTGAAGTCGCTGAAATTTGATTCTCACCACTTACGAGTATCTGCCATTCAATGTCCGCAGGCTGAAGGTAGAGTTGCGGGCTCACAAGGAGAAGATCCTGAAGGAGGAGGTTCAGGTGACCTGCTGCAAGTCCGGCACGCCCTTGAAGATTCTTCTCAACGCGCGCGTCCTTGGCAAGGACAAGGGAACGCCACTGCTGAGGAACGGGATTCGCAGCGTCGCCGTGGAGGGAATCGACGAGGACGAGGTCTCCGAGTAGATCTGATCCCCGACAAAAAAAAAAAAAAAACAAAGCGAACTCGTAAACGGTTTCCTTCCCTTAAAGGAGTCGGATGTCTATGAGTCGAGAATTTCTTTCCGCAGGTGCTGGGTACGAAGTTGCGGGCTTCCCTGAGCGAGCAGGGCGGTAAGAAGCTCTGAGCCTTGAAGAGGTGGGATTGAAGGGTGGCCGTCAGCGACGTATGAGCTGGATTAATCGAACTGGCGAGACGCGCGATCATGAGTCATTCCCATTCGACCGAGCTCGTCGCCCGCGACATTCCATCGGGAAGCATGCAAGAGCAGCTCCATCGTCAATTAGAGTCCTACGGCTGGCGGTCGATTGATAATCCGAGATGTTCGAGGTTGAGAATCCGAGATGTTCGAGGTTGAGAATCGACTGTCAGCCGCGAGCGAGTTCAGGTGATCGGTAGAAGTTTTACTCTTCGTTAAACCTTTTTCTTGTCGCATACCGATTACATTGAGAAGGTCTAACGAACGGCTAACGATCGGCTGACGATCCGCTAACGATCGGCCGACCATCGGCCGATGATCGGCACCGTGGCTTTCACTCTCGTTTCCATCCTCGGCCAGCGGCCGAAGGATGAATTCGTTAGGCGCACCGACAATTTTCGACATTCCACTGACAATGAATCGCTGTGGCCAGCCGCTGTGGCCACAACGATGCGTAATGGGCACATATTGATGCATATTGCATAACGTAAATGCGGTGGCACGCTAACTGGCCGTCTCCGCGTCAAAATGGCACTACGTAGCTTCGAGCATAGTGAGAGATCAGCGATGCGCGCCGATTCGCTACCCCGTAGATCATTCGTCGTACATTCGAAACGGGAGAAGCAGGGATAGCGATGGAGCATCGACGGGGCTCGTTACTCCGTCGGCCAGAGTGATGAAAACGCCGGAGAGAGGCTGTTGCTTCTCTCTCGCGATATGAAAGACTGTGTTCCTTCGAGCTCGCCTTCGACAAATGACTCCCATCGGCCACGGTTTAGAATCGGCGTTGGGGGGAGTTCATGTTTTTTGAAAGATAAGCGTTGCATTTTTGCCTACCGTTTCCTTCCTACTTCGAGAAATCTTATCACGCAATTGCCTGTACAAACAAATTGATTACACACTTTGAACTGTCATATTACTATAACTACTAATATTATTGATATTACTACTACTACTACTACCACTACTACTACTACTACTACTATTACTACTGCTGCTAGAATTATACTACTACTACTTCTATTGTTACTATTATTACTCTACATGTAACAAAATTGTATTTTATTATCGTTTTACATCGATTATTAGCTTCCAACGATCGCTATTCCAGCGTGGACGATGACACGCGTGAGTCAACGATTCACGGTCAGCACTGTTAGCGCCCATACGGGAATGTCCCCGTTGAGGATCTTGTATAAAAAGGAAGAACGACGTTACACGTAATTACGTTCTCAGATTCTTCGCTGCGATAAAAGACGAATTATTAAAGAGAAACGAATTCGAGAAGAAGGCGTTTCTGAGTTTATTGCACGAAAACAAGGAACTTTCACTGAACCGCGGCTGGCCTCACAATGAAATTCACCGACGAGCGCGCGTAATCCGCTCGTTCGCCGGAACCTTTAGTAGCTCACCGCGATTATCGTCGAATGCGGAACGGCCGGCCGGGAGAGATTAGCATCGAAAATTGGACCTTTTCGTCGGAATGCCAGCGGGCCCGTCGACGAACTCGCAAATGTTCAGTCCCAGTTTGGCCAGCGGATGACACTTGTTCCTCGGATTTCCCCATTTCCCTCTGAAGGCCATCCAGCCAGGTAACTGTCCCTCGTTCTCCACCCGTAACAGTTCCACTTTCTTCCACGTGGGCCAGGCAGTCCCGAATCCGCTCTCGTCGTAGAGACGCGGCAGCCGGACGAACTTGTGCTTCCCGGGTGCCGTCCAGAGTCCGTGAGATCCCCGCGCGCTGAACAGGACCGGATGGGAGCCGCCGGCGGTGTAGACGGTTTCCGGGAAAATTGGCTTCTGAAAGATTCCCTTCCTGGTCTCCTGGCTCTCGTAGACGAACGTTCCGCTCCGCGAGTCGAAACGGTAAAATGCACCGGCGTCGTGGGCAGACACGTACATCGCCACCGGACGCTCGTCACCCTGACGGAGAAAGGACACACAGAGTCGTTCATGGCAGAAGTTTGCTTCTCGGTAGGATCGAAGGAAATAGGTACGCGGGCAGAAAGAGATTTTACGATATCGTCGCTGAATCTTTCGACCAGCCCAGACGCCGCGATTACAGTTACAGTTACAGTTACAGTTACCCGTTGGAAGCGAACGACGAAGTTCGCACCTTGAAATACAGGCTCATGTGCTCCCAGTCGCCGACGTGATGACCGTACTCCTTGAGCATGCCGAGACAAACGCCGCCTACGGTCGGCATAGGCCAACTACCGAAAAATCCGAGATCCAGAACGCAAACTGCCTTTCCCTCGCTGAACGGATAGAACATCCAATAGGTCACGTGAAAGTGCAGCTTCCGGAGCCTGTTCTCCTCCTCCGTCTCGTCCCCCTCGATCGAGTCGAATGTACCCTATGCGTGGAATCAATGACGATTCAAACGTCTTCCCGTACGATTTTCACCTAGTCGACTATCGCCCACGCGTCCGCACTCTCTAGCCATTCTATATTCATGCACAGTATTTCTATACGGATCTATGTTGCCTGATTATTTCTTTCTTTATTTATTTATTTACTTATTTATTTAACGGCATAACCGCCTTTATATTTAGATATTATTTCTTCTCATGACTTATATTTATATAATTGGATGTCCTAAGATAGTCTGACGATTTATAGATCATTGGACGAGCGATCCCGAGCTAAGCGCAACTTGGACAGTCTCACCTGAGCTTCTATTCTCGAATCGGTCGTCCCTACGTCATTGGTTCTTATCATAGAAGCCAAGTTGACGCTCTCGGCGCTGAGAACGTTCCTCGACAAAGCCGCCTGATGCCTCTCGAAGACTCTCCTGCTCCTCGTCGCCGTCAGCTCCTTCGTCCCCTTCCTCGCCACGCAATTCCTCACCAGAGCGTAGACTGGCACGATGCCTGCTGGCTTCCGGCCGTACAGAAACGACGAGCTGTTCCTCAACAAGGTCCCTGCCAACGAGCATTTATTTAGTAAAAGCCTTCGAATCCTCGGCCAACTGCGACACCTCCCGACCGCCGATGGGAAGAGTATGAACTCATCAAATCTCTACCCCCATTCCTCCCCCTTCTCGCCTCTCCACAACTACCCTGCTTTTCAGCTGGCCCGCCAGAAGAGAACTCACCGACGTCAATCTTCGTCCGCAGATACTCGTCGTCGGACTCGACGTTGTCGAGGAATTCCGGCACGCCGAGAGGCAGAAATCTTTCTCCAGGTGCGAGCCAGACGAGCGGCGCCCACGCTCTTATCAATCCTCGGACTGAAACACAGGCCGTGGCGTTCGTCAGAGGGAAATCATCGGAGCGGTTCGGCTACGTCGGGAAAAAGCCTTGGCCGGCAATCGGAATCGGTAAACCGCTATCAGTAAACGAAACTATCGCTGGCAGTGAAAGTCAGGCATCATCGTAAAGGGAGAGTATTCGGCAGCACGTGGCACGGCCGAAATGCGTTCCCTCATCCGCGGCGAGTCGGGAAGGAGTAAAAACGTACGATTTCGCTGGGGGTCAGAGTTCGCCGAATGGGGGAAAGAGGCTGGGGACTGCTGGGGACTGCTGGGGACCGTCTACGAGCGGTCGTGCGGATTAGTCGGTCCCTGGGCGCATAATGAGGTTACCGGAATCTCTCCGTGACCCGCGGAGATCGTGGATGCAAATCGACGAGTCGTGCACGCGCGCATCCGTGCGCACGTGTGCGTCTCAGGTTGCGTTCCCGTTCGCTCGATCGATCTAAGGAAACGGACGGCGGGAGGACGAGGGGGTGAGGGCGGGAAGACGAGAATCGTGACAAGCGAGATTTTCTTCTCTCCGTCGGTCAGAGATGTGCCATTCGCGCGCATACGCGCACATGTACGCACACGTACGTGTACGTACGCGCAAGCGGGCACGTTCGCGTTCCTCGAGTCAGCCTCGTGATCTACCTGGGGGACTAAGGCTGACTAAGGCTGACCACATTGTTGCGGACTACTTTGCTAAGTTCCTCGCGACTCCTTCGTTCCGTTTCCAGGCAGGTCGTCGAGCGCGGCGAGATGAAGGATGCCACCTCGTTATGCAATTGTTCCTAACAGACCGTGTGACGCTAAATGCTTCGACAACCGAAATTCCTTCACCGTTACGTTCAGCAGCTCTCAACCTGTCCACGCTGCCGAGGACGGCCTGCCGCGCGTGTCTCGGGATTATCAGACCGAGCTGGCCGATCCCGTTCTGCGACGATCGATCGTAACGGAAAAGACGCGGGGGCGATCGTCTGCTTCTTCCTTTTCTTCTTCTTCTTCGACCGTGATATGAATGGGGGGTCTAATTAACTGAGTCGTACGAACCTTGTACTTCCTCCTCCGCAGATCGACGGCTCCCGGTCACGGATGCGGCTAGCATCAGAATCGTCAACAGACAGTGCGCGGTCATAGTTGTCGCACCGTCGAAGCAACATCTTGACGGATAGAGGAACGATCCTAGCCCGACGCTAACGATCTATCATCCTCGGGGAAGCATAGCCGATGCTCCCGTCTGTTCACCGGATGTTCCCCGCGCAGGGTCAAACTTGGCACCGTCAACGAGATCGGTTCAACGTTCCAACCGAACTCCCGCACGCTTCTTAGGCCACTCGTACGAGACACGATCGAAAATCCCGACTGCATCCACAGCGCCAGCACTCCTCTTATCCATATAATTGGACCGCGCGCCTGATTCCGGGCTATCACTTTTACCGTATACGTTCGGCGCGTTTAATTTTCGGATTAACACGCGACTGGCCCCGGCGTCCAGGATTCGTCCAACTTGCCTCACGAGTAACTGACCAGTTCCACATTCCCGCGTGCCGTTCACCGGGTATTACGGTCTCTTACGGCAGCCGTAATTCAACGGCGTGGAGTACCGGAAGTCGGAGGGGGATCGCAGCGGGCAAGCGAAATGGAAAGCGGCCCCGTTGAAGGAGAATGGGAATGCTCGGTAATTACGTCGCGGGGGTGGGTTAATGAGTAGGTGCGAAAAAAGAATCGTTGCGATTGACTCGGACACGTAAGAAATAATGAGCTTCGCACGTATCGCGTGCGGATTTTTTTCTCCTTTTTTTTGGGGGAGGGAGGCGAGTATGCTCGATGAAGCGCTGTTTCCGTTGTTCCGGAAGCTAAACTGACCGGAGCGAATAGAGAGGGAACGTTGAAGTACGTTGCTCTATTCGTTATTAGTCAGTGATTCGACGATCGATAGTTTTAATTCAGTAAGCATAGTTTCCTCGTCGTGGAAAACGTGTGATTTAGGGTCGATACCGTACCGTGACCTTGTACGTGGAAGACACAATGCTTGTCGGAAGTTAGACAAGAATGCCGTCTACGTCGAGTGAAAACGAAAACAGGCGAGAAAGTTTGAACACAGCGCGTCTTCCATACGTAATACATATATGTTCCGTTTGTGATCGGAACTGTCGCGCAACGGATTAAGGGTGCGTGACTTACTTGTGGGAGGTGAATGGCTGTGTGCACGTATCGTAACGAATTATATATATTTTGGTATAGAGTATAATAACAAATAAATAACAATAATGTAAGGAATATTGGTAAAAGACACGAGGAGTGCTCGGTTTGTAGTTTTATCTATATTTCGATGAATCGGATGTTCTTGCCAGTGTCTCTTACGAGAATGTCTCGTCGGCATTGCGCTGTGTAAAGGAAAAACTCGTGGTGGGCCAGGGTAACGAAGGATCGGACCAAGGGCATGCACGTACGGAATATGGCACGTGCGCTATCTCAATCCTTCTTTCTTGCGGCCTGAAAAGCGAATCGCTCAACAAACGACGAACGGCTATATCGCGATATCTGCCGGAATTTGCATTCGCGTATAAACAATGAAAGGGGATAACTATAACTGTGTGTGTGTGTCGTATGAACTGACGCGGTATCCCGCCAAATTCTTCCGTTGCTATCCGCTAGCTACAGCCCAGCAACGAATAGACACGACCAGACGCGAGTATCCCGCCAAATTCTTCCCGTGCAAAATGACAATCGTTGCTACCTGCTGATGATACAATGAACTATGTATACATAGCACCGACGAGATATACTTAAAGACCGCTAGCCTTATGGGACTTTGTGTCGCACGAAAATTGAGCCGTACTGGGACGCCCTCTCGGCGTATAGAGCGGCCGAATCAGGAAACTCGAGGCAACGCAACATACTCAGTGATTCCAGTTTTTACACCAAGTTACGAAGAATTGCGAAGAACCACTGCCGTGACGATCGTGGTGGGGGAAAGTTCAGATGGGTGCTGTCAGTCAGCGAGTCGTCTACTATGTATCGAACGGAGTCAAAGAATGAGCTATGGCTCTGACTCTTTTCCGGCACGATCGTATGCGTGTTTCCTTTGACATAAGCCAGCGGTATTAAAATGCTTTTTCGTCCCTAACCTAACCGATGATCTGATAAAGTATCTTATTCGAAGGGTGTAGTTGGATGCTGGGGTCAAAATAACATAATATAACAATTATAAATCGAAAACGTCATGCGATAGCTCATTAAAAAATACCCATTTTCATCACGTTTTAACTTTCAATCTGGAAGGGCAAGGGGCAGTAGGTTGTAAATTAAGAACTTTCGTTTTTGCTCATTTCTAAAAAAGGGGTGTCCGTGAAAAAATCAAGAAACTCCTTTCTGGCCGTTCCTGGCGTGTTAAAATTAATTTGTAGAACGATTTTTCATGCATCCTTTATAAGATAAGTATATTATGCAATATTCAATGCTATGAGATGGGGTACAATAAACAAATATAGGTGCTAAGAAAACTGCTAAAACAAGGAGAATATGTAGTAATGGCGCTTGTTATTTTATGCTAAAATATTTGTAGGTCCGCTAATATTATCGGTTGCACAACGGCAAAACGTCTTTTTTCTCAGTACTACTCTCTTTATTATTAATTTCCTTTAGTTTATTATTATAATTATTTTGTCGTTTCTTTCTTTTTCTTCCTTTTTTTGTGCAGCTTAATCTCTCTGTATTTTATCCTTTATTTTTCTTTTTCCTAGAGATAAGTTAACATAATATTTAGGTTAAGTTATATTCAATTAGATATTGAAGCCAGTTTCTTTTTTGGACCCATGTTCTGTAGCCCCCCGCATAAAACGAATGCGGTGCATGCACCGAATTATATTTCATCTAATGTTCAAGCGCATTTAATGTTAACCGGGCCGATTCAAACCTTCCCACTGCTGCGTTCCGGGAACACGTACGCACTTTCATTTACATTTTCGGCATCTGCGCACGAATCCAATACTCTCAAGATCACTAGGCATAGGGACACCCCTCCTTCATGCGATTGTCATATTCTTGACGATTGTCATATTTTCGACGTATTCTTCACGTGCATTTTTATGTTTTTCTTCTTACAATGTATTTGTACAAGAAAAACATTAATATATATGCGAAATGTCTAATAGTAAATGTAATTGGCCGGCCTCAGGATCCAATGGTTACGATTCAAACTCCTCACCTGAGTGTGAAATTTTTCCGATCCTGCATAAATTTTTACTAACATTTATTAGTTGCCAAGTTTTAAGAGTTCGCGGAGGCGATACAGTGGAGGCCCGATGAATTTTTCCTGAGATCTCCCAGATAAATTTTGACGCTTAAACCCCACCACTAGGCGGGATTCCCTCTCGCATTCGGCAACTGTCACGCCTGATATCGCAGCGTAATTCCTTTGAATACTAACGTAACGTGGTGAAAAGTTGATAATCTTATACGTAATGTAAGGTGATTTTCGAGAAAACAACTACTATTCGGTTCAACTCTGATTTTCCTTGCATCTGCTCTGCTCTACTACTCAAAATGCTATATCCCTTGTCCGTCCGTGTCCGTCCGGTGCCGTCCGGAAAGAAACGCGCTTCGCGTCTCCCCTCGTGCAAATCCTGGCTCGGTGACGTCATCGGCCGCTAGCCCTAGCGTCCGTTGACATGCGCCGGTTTGCGTTTCTTACAGCAACGACTATGTACATATGTACGAACGTGTAATATGTAAACATTTTAATAAGTACAAATATAAACCGAGTTGTACTGTGTTTGGTCTCATTTTACTCGGAATAATATTATTAATGTTTTGCCTTCAGTCCGTCTTTTTTCCTTATCAACCGTTTCTACTTCTGATCATCCGTATCGGCAAAAAGCAAACGACGAATTCGATTACAGTAGATTTTCTATGTATATGAGTCCGATTTGAGCTACACGATATCTATCCACGGATGCCCCTTTCACAAACAGGGATCGTCGTCGGCCGGGCGGTTCCCCGTCGCTTGTATCGCAGTGGCATTTTTTGATGCTGACAATTGAACAGCGACGCGGTCTATCGGTGAGACACTAACCCTAGTTAAGAAATCAAAAATTGTTAATTGCAATTTTTCGGTAGAAAGAAGTTTACTGGTATATTGGAGACGTTTTCCTAATAAAAATAAGACCAAATACGAAATGGTTACGACACTTGGTTTCGCTATTCTGACTTGTCAAACACACTGTCGCCTAAACGTCGCGAGATCAATGTGGTGTGAAGAAGGAACTTCTATTCGATGTGAATCAAGTACCTGGCGAATGAATCGACGCTTACCGTGGAGCTGGATGAGAAACAAAGTTTTCTTGAGTGGAATGAATGTCCCCTATTCGTTATAAGTCCATTTGGCGGCATTTTTTTTGCGTCTCTTACCGTGTAGGGACACCGTTGGCAGGTGCCTCCTCACAAACTCACACAGGGATCCTGCTACAGTTTAGACGGCTTTAAACTCCTCATACGCAAATAAAGTGGCAACCAATTTTATTTGTAAATAGAAGTTTTAATTAGTAACAAAATATAACCCGATTGGTTTCGTGTTTGGTCTCATTTTACTTGGCAAAATATTAGCAATAAGGTACTGACATTTTTATTCATAAAAAGTCAAAGTTGTAAAAATTTCTTCGCTGCACTAGTGTTGCCTCATCGTCATGTGGCATTCAATCATTCAACAATGGCTTCACCTTCACTCCCTCTTTCTATATCAACTGTCCCTACGTTTGGCGGTGTCGGCAAATTACAAAGAGACGGGCGCGTGGCCCAGCGTGGCCGGCAACGTGGCGCAGAGACGACATTCGTGTCAAATCACCGGATGTATGTACGAGCAACGGAAAAAATTTAGAATTGCAAAGATAGAAATAAAGAAGTTTTGCATACAGACAGGGTTGTTTCGTTTCTCATGTTCCGATCATTTGTATGAAATGGAATACAATAATCAATGTAAGAGAGCAAGTGTATTGGAAGGCATTTACTTCTTTAATTAACAAGTACTTTTTGCAACATTTTCAACCTCGTCGGTGCTACTAGCACTTAAAATTATCACGATACAAAAATTGGGAGTGATGGGATTCGATCATGTATAAAAGTTCGTTCTACAAATTAGTTCAACAAGCCAGTAAACGACTAGAAAGGATGATCTTCCTTTTTCACTGACACCCCTTTTTTAAAAATGAGCAAAAAGGGAAGTTTTTAATTTATACCTCACTGCCCATCGCCCTTGCAGATTCAACGTTAAAACATGATGAAAATGGGAATTTTTTAATGAGCTATCGAATGACGTTTTTGGTTTATAATTGTTTTGGGATCGCTTTTGAGCCCCATCATCCAACTACACCCTTCGAATAAGATACTTTATCAGATCATCGGTTAGGTGAGGGACGAAAAAGCATTTTAATACCGCTGGCTTATGCCAATGGAAACACTTGTACGCAATCGTGTCGGAGAGGAGTCGGAGCGGTAGCTTATTTCTTGTCTCCGTTCGGTACGTAGTAGACGACTCACTGACTGAGAGCACGTATACATACATCTAATGTACATCTTTTCACCACCACGACCGTCACGACAGTGGTTCTTCTGAATTCCTCGTCGGTACGTGGTGTTACCTACAAAGTTAGAACCTCGGAATTCTTCCGTGCCGACAGAGCATTTGGGCCCCTTTGAGCCCCCTTGCGTGCCCGAAATTTTACCCAGGGCTAGCGGTCTTTAAGTATATCTCGTCGGTGTACATAGTATAATATGCCCTGACTTCATGAATGAAGAACATAAATTATTCAAAATGTTACATGTAAATCGATTTTATATGCAACATGTACAAAAAGATAGTTTTAGCTTTAAATATGTTTTTGTTTATACAAGTTAAGACATTGATTGCGGATCTATTCCGGCACGGACTTAAGCGTGTAGCAAGCGAATTCCGTGGGAATTTAGGCATTCAGTAAAATCGGGGTAAATTGAAAACTACTTGGTTTTCTCCAACAAAACTTTCTTCGTTTACACTTAATTATGTGCCCCATGATTGTTGTTTAAAAAAAACTGCGTTTTTTAAATAGGTAAATACAGAATAGCGAAAGGAATATGAGAATAAGCAAGTTGTAACATTACCTTTTATTCAAAAATATTTTTGCATGACAAAGATTAAACAGAGCAATCACACGTCTTTAATGTTTAGTCACAGTGTAATAACGTCACCCAGTATAGCTGAATAGAAACGCGATGCTCTGCTTAAAGATATGCTCGCAGGAAGCGATGTTTAGGTTTGGGAGTTTATCTGACCTGGGCTCAAGTATGCCCCGGTTGGCAACGTGGGCCTAAGTGCCAAACTGACGAATCCTTTGTCGCCCTTCGTTAACGTTCGACGATATTCGAACTGGCGACCTCACTTGTATCCTGCACGTCGTAGCGAACAGACGTTTTGTACTTTTTCTCATTCTATACTTTTACCCTGGTGTCGCGCCAGTATTTCGATATTTAAATAAAGTTAAGTTAGGAGTGAAGGGCGTGAGCGTTCCATTAATTCACCCTCAACGTAACAACAGTATGGTATCGTTGAAAGCATATTCCTCTGTGAAGCAATACACTGCAGAATTTGCACATGAAATAAGTTTTCCTCTGCACTTTATTGGCCGAGCAACACTGCATTGTCTCCCCGGATTTTTTTCTTCACAGTATTAACAATTTTATTTAATATGCTCTACAATTTCTTAATACCTCGCAGTTTACTGCCCTTCTAGGAAATATTTGTTCCTTCGATACCAGCACAGGAAAAGACATAAAACTACAGGTTCCGCAGACAATGCGTTAATAAGTTTATTATGACTTATGCAAGCACATACTTTTACTTTTTTAAATCTGCAATCATTTTTCTCAGTTTTTAATTGTTGTCAATGAGAGTTATGCCTTAAAACTACTGACAGTTGATTTTAGAATCTTTGCTGCCATTTTTGTACAAAAGCGTATCTAATCAGTTGAAATTACAGGAACGCATGTCACATCACGAATCACATTGAATTTCAGTTTTCAATTTGAGCTCTGCAATTTGGACAAGTAGGCACCTATAAAACAAAAGAGATAACAACAAAGACCATATATTAATAAATCCTGGGAGATTAACCACTTGCGCTGGAAAGATGTGCCACGCAAGTCGTAATGCTTTTATGACAGGATTTTTTGCCAGCGCAAGTGGTTAAGGCTAATTGAAACAAGTAATGGAACCCACTGATTGATTGGTCATCGTAAGGTGTGCCTGGATACAAGTGGAATGGAAAACATGATGGCATAAAAGTAAACGGCAATCAGAGGATGGAGTAATACTCTCCATGCATATAGTACATGTTTTATCGTATAGTGATGGACGTCTTCTCTGATAAGGTCTACTTCTTCTGTTTCTCCGATCGCTTATATCCTCTGGTTCAGATCTTCTTGTTCTCACATCACAAGCAATTGGAGGATTCTGACTGTGATATTTATATAGTGCGTGGATACCACATACGATACCACCTAACATTATCATAATTGTAAAGTATGGAAACGCCATGTTATTAGCCAAATAACTGAATTACATGTAAAACTAAAATATCACTGTCAATAGTTCCCGCAAACACACAACAGAATTCAATAATTCCCCTTTGCTTTCACCGTACAACACCAGGCTATCCACACTTATAATTCGTACAAAATTGTGACTTTACACGCGCGCCAACCTATACGACAATTGAACGCTATTTCAGGGTTACGCCAGGTTACGCTGGGTTACGCAGGGTTACGCGCTATAGTTTTTTGTTATGACAAGTAACGCCACGTAGCGTGAAATTTAGTAACGAATATCAGAACTAGCTGCGTACGCGGGTCAAACGCGTGGTTTTGCAAACAAATTGTACATGAGAGCGTAACACGGAAACAAACAAGAGTTTAGTAAACGAATTATTGATTCGATGATAAGTAATTTATTGTTGGCTGCTGGATGAATTGTTTATTTTACGCAACTATAAATATAATATATTCGCTAAGTAAAATATTTCGTTACTGCAACGAAACGCAAGTACACGCCAGCCTCCGAAGATTTTAGATATTTTGTATTGTATGCGTAAGCAACACTTATATTGCTTGTTATTAATGTTAAACGTTACATTTGTTCAAATCCTGTTTCTATATTTCAAGACAAGTTCTTGGTTTATGAAAGGACTATAAACAAGTTAAAGACCCAGCCCCAGTTCTCACAAAGTCTTTCATTTTCCAACAAAGAGACCGCAGTATTAGCATACAAATCATTTCTTTTCGTATTGAATGCACTTAATTCCAGTGATCTTTCCCCACCATCAACCTAATATTATCACTGTTTATAGCGTACATCGACAACAAAAAGCGAATGATTATGCAACGGATAGCTAATGGTGAAGAGGATGGTTAAAGCGCTGTATGTATAGTATAAAATGTAAGTGCATGAATGATTTGTGTGACGAAACTGCTTTACCGACTGCGTTCAAAACCAATATTACTATTCGCACCCACATCGAACGACGGTGGAAACATAAACTACACTTGCTGTATACAGTGTTTCATGAAGATTTAATAGCCTAATTGACGTGCATGGTCATTGTATAAATGTCGAAATTTGACACAGGAAGTCGGACAAAGGTGTGCAGTGGAACCACATTTTTTTAATGTTTTGACACAACATTTGATGAGCCTTCGGAAATTTAAGCAGTTTGATGCATGTTGAGCATGTAAATACATATCTTGTTGTGATTAGAGCCAGAGTACAGATGCTTCTGATTGGCTGAAATAGTTTAGGTATTTATGCCGCACAGTTTTATCAGTGGACGGCTTAATTTATGAGGATCTCATAAATAGAGAGAAGGAAAGTAGGGTTTATCGAATATTTCATCTGATTATTGTAGATTAATTGAAATATTTAACTCGTTTTCAAGACATAATTGATAGTTTGGAAATCCAACGGACGTCACGATGTTCAATCACCAGTTGTTGAAAATTTACATCGTGTTCACTAAATTTCAATTTGTTTAGCAATATATTTCTGTTCTTGTATCATATTGGTACGCAATTAATGACGTAATACGTCATCATGGGTAATAAAATACAACGCATTAAGTTCGCATAACGAAGTTGTGTTTTGTAATACTTGGCAGCAATAAAAGATGCGCAATGCGCGTGCGCAACTCGAGTTATTCAAATATAGGACTAGTGACAGGTGCGAAAATGTTGGGAAACTTGGATACTATGCCATTGTCTCCATACACTATTTTCTTTAACTAAGCTATCTTTCGAAACGAAAACAAGGACGAAGGAAACGAAAGAAAGGTAAATAAACTATTATTTCCAGCTTTTTATTTTAATGTTCCTGCTAATTCTGAATTTTAACATCGCATAATGACACTTTACATAGACGGTGAATGTAATCAATTAAGTTTTCTATATCAATAGTGATACTGACATTTTACAAGTCATGCAATAGCAACAGCTATGCTTTGATGTGAGACGCAGCAACAGGTGTGTCTGCCTCAACTGACTTATACTACTGCTATGCTATGTCATATACCTGCACTACTTTGGTGAGTCACACTTCTCCTCACCACACATTCACGTCTGTGTTACACTTCATACTTAAAGCATACTGTTGCATTATTACACTCATTTTTTTACTGTATTTGTTTCATATTTCTCACATGTGTTCTTAGTTGAATCATATATATATATATACTCGTTCAACATGCAATTTTATTTTAACAGCCCTTACACACAACAGTATTTGTTATACTGCATGATTTATTTGTCATTTATTAGTAATGACAAGCTGCCATTAATCTTTTGCAAGTACCCCATGTAATATATTTAAACGTATTTTACTAACAATTCATCCTATATTACTTCGTACCTTACTACATTAAAATGAAACAGATATTACGGATCGCCACTTACAGTCACACTCGCATCTCTTCTTCGTTTTTTTTCGCTGAATAAAGTACTGCGCTCATAAGTCAGGTTCAATTCTATTCACCTCTAGAAAAGTTTATTTTCAGGGAACGGCGTCAATACGAACTTACCAAGCCACATGTTCATCTGGCGTCAGGGTCTTCCGCTTAATAAGGAAATAAATGAAACAACATCCATGACTTTCCGATAGACGCAGTTACCAATGAATTTACATGTACTATAACAAGTTTCACCCTACGCCTTTTCTTCGCTGTCGCTATCACCGCTCACAATTAATCTAGCATAAACACACTCATTGCACATCAGATTAACCGTTCGCGGCCAACAGACCGCTTCGGCAGATTTAATTTCGTAACAAGAGAGCGCAGAACATCACATCCAATCGCATGTGGGAACAAGGAAGCGCTCCTCTCATCAACACTCGCCAATGCGTCCATCCGCTTAAATCACATACGTACAACAGACATTTCATAAATAACAGTGATAAAATTCTCGCCCATGGTCGTCACAAAATCCCGAAGCGAGGGCACGGGCTCCTCTAAAATCTGACAAACGCATAACACGATCATTCGCCTCTCACATTGTCGTTCTCTTTCGACAGGGCAGCTGGGCAACGTCCAACGGGAATCTTTATTGTCTCCGCGTCGAGCGTCCAATTTGAGGGGGTTAAACCTGACAGTCCAAGGTCGCGGAGGGACGAACCGGTGAGAGGGCAACTGGCGTGATGGACGATATCGGACGATCGATCGATTGCAGTGTCGGAGCCTGCTGCTTGATCAGCATGTGTCGAAGGGACTGGGCCTCCTCGCGCAGGGTAATTATCTGCGCCCTCAGAATCGCATTTTCGTGCTCCAGCATGGTCGCCCGCAGAGCGATCTGCGAACGAAACTGACGTTCAACGACTAGGTAACAATTTTGGAAAGCCTGGCTCAAAGTGCTGATTGTATGCGAAGCGGGAATGAGTGATGAGAAGGTCAACAATCGTCGAACTTTGCCAATCAGATTCCAAAATATCTGTACGCGTGTGCGTTAGGGAAGAAGGTAGGAAGGGTTGGGAATGGTATGCGTGCTCGAGAGATTGATTTGAGCGTCGTTTGTTCTTCTGATTCCACTCAACGTGCATCGCTTACGTGATCCTCGCGAATCTTTCGCGCGTCCCGCGACTTCTTTGCCGCCTGATTGTTCCTCTTGCGCCTCTCGTAATATTTCTCATCTTTCTGCTCGTCCGGTATCGGCTTTTTCTCACTTCGCGGCCTCCTGTGAATGCCTGCCATGCCATTGCTACTAACAAAATGTCGATTCATCATAGCACCTGTGTAATTCGCAATGGGAAAGCAGAGTATTAGCCTGTCATTCGCCGGCAAACAGATTGCGTATGCCTAGAACGCGTTAGATTATGTAAATCTGCTGTAAAAAGCATCTAATTCGGATGGAAACGATAAGATTCGTCGACACTTACGCGCTGACATCGTTCGGGATATAACTACTTATTTGCTAATTTCCAGATGTTTGACCGTACACGTAATGATGCTTCCGCGCTCGAGAGAATTTTGCAAAAAATAACTGCCCCGGGTGAGGGTCGAACTCACGACCTTAAGATTATGAGACTTACGCGCTGCCTACTGCGCTACCGAGGCGGTTGAATACCTCCCTTCAAGTTTATCTCTTTCAGCACACCGAGCCTCAATCGTTATTTCAATTCAACGTGCAATAATGTTACTGTATTTTAGGTAAATTGTCTTCGATCTGACCGTGTTCGTTCGCACCTGCCGCATTGGAAAATGGTTGAGGCACGTTTATGGAGTGCATGAGAGGCGGAATTGTTGTCAAGAACGGCGTTTGCAAAAAATTCCCGGGAAGCGTAAAAGTGGCCGACAGTGATGAGGATGTCAAAGGCGACGGTGGAGGTTCCATGGATGTTGAATTTTGCAGCATATCCGGCTCCGTGAACGTATACTCCCGCAGAGGATATCCGTCGTATCTACACAAATCTGCGACAAAAGTGTTATAAAGGCAATGACCGAGCACGATCTGCAATATAGATAAGGTAAGAATAATAAAAAGGTTGCAAATAAGTGTTTGAAGTCTTCAAAGGTGGCATTCAGTTCTTTTTCTATTCTAACTAAGAACCCATCGACCGCCCCTGTGGCCTAATGGATAAGGCATCGGTCTCCTAAACCGGGGATTGTGGGTTCGAGTCCCACCAGGGGTAAAGCGTTTTTTTTTGCTCCTCTTTCACGATCGTTCGCCCATCGATTATTGCAAGTAAATACTTATACAATTTATAAGAATTAACGAATATTAGTCGGTTTGCTATTTTCTACAGCAATGTTCCTTGCGAATACTATGCAAACGTTCATTCGCGTTCCATACGCCGCGATAAGCTGATGTTTATATTATAATTCAAATAACTGATATATGATGTTCACAAAATACTATATAATATAGAAATTATTTTTTGAATTCTTGTGTTCGCGGTTTGACCGGAGTATGTTGGTTTGTTGCAGGCGCTTTCTATGTTGGCGCGGAGTTACGCGCCAGTGAGCAAGTCGTTCACGATCTAGCTCGATCTTTCACGGTTTCGTGATCATTTTCAATTCCTCCGGTAGCCGTGATCGTCTAGTGGTTAGGACCCTACGTTGTGGCCGTAGTAACCCAGGTTCGAATCCTGGTCACGGCAATGTGCTCTCAAGTCGCATTGTCACGGCGGAGGTTTATTTTTGAAAATTTTCGACTGAGGGAAACATTTTTTTCTTGGTAAGTGAACATTCTACGCATGCAAATTAACTTTCTATAATGAATTTGTGTCCAAAATAAATATGTAGGCTTCGTGTCGTGGAGGGGATATGTACTTTCATACGATTACGGAGAGTGTATGAAATAATATTAATGAATATTATTTTTTATTCGATATACCTACCTGAGCTTGGCGTAAGCAAATTATAGCTTCTCAACAGATGAAGCGCCGAGAATGCTCCCGACACCGCGTTCCCAGAGCAAATCGACCTCGAATGCGTATGTGATCCCATTTTCCAAACTGTTCCAGCCTACGAGCCTTGTCAACCTATCGCACTGACAGCCGTGCGAGAGCAAAGCAGAAGATAGCACCACCTCGAACCTTCTTCAAGCACGCGTCTGTCATCATCTCCAGTTCCTCAGTCAACCGAGCACCCCAGTTGAAAAATCCCAACCGCACCTACCCCCAACATTCACACCCACCAACATCTACCCCCCTCATCTCTTCTCTTCAACAGGCAACCTTCAATTTTCCCCATGACGCCGCACGAGTCTTCCTCAACATCCAACGAACAACCGAATTCAGAAGAACCGATCCGAAGCCGAATGTTCTTGCCGCGAGTTTCCGAGACACTCTCGCCAATCCTCACCCTTGCGAACCCTCTCAGACTCGCTGACGTCTTTCGTCACGTGCTTCCTACCCTCGCAGGCGTCCCCCAGTGCGACTTCGAAGCTCGAATTCTCATTCGTCGAGACAGGGGTTGCTCCCGCCCCAGGTTCATGCGCACTCGGACTTACCCCCTGTCTCGTTCCGCCCCGAAGATCGTCGGCTGCCGAGGCAGGGGGTGGAAGAGGATGGAGAGCCGTCGGGGGTGGCTAAGCTGAATCGGCCTGACCAATGGCCAGCGGCACGTCGAGTCGCGATAAATGATTGCCGCCGCTTACATCGTATCGAGCCCCGTAATCTCGGCATTTCGCGGGCATAATAGGTCGTCGAATTGCTTTTCCCTGGCCAGGGGTGGGCGGGAGGGGGTGGCGGGGCGGAGATGGAGGCCGATTATTGCCCGGGAATGTCGAATGACGCGCACTCGTTGAGAACGTATTGCTCGACGTTTCGCGTAATTGTCGGCTCTATTAACGTCAGGATGTTTTACGACATGCTGCCACGACGTCATGCAGGATGGTTCCCGCGAACGACGCCTGGTAGGATTTACTGTACCTACGATGGAGATGCGTCGTCATTGGCGCAGGATAGGCGTCGATTTTCTCTATATTTTCAATATTCTCAATATTCAGATTTTCTTACAAGAATATCCTTAATATTCAGAAATTCTTACAAGAATATTCTCAATGTTCAGATCTTCGTACAAGAATATTCTCAATATTCAGATTTTCTCATAATAATATTCTCAATATTCAAATTTTCTTCGATAAACAATATTCTTATGTAACAAAAATATTCTTAATATTTGCAGAATCATTACATCTGATGCAAAACTGTATTCTGTATTGAGTTTAGTCAGCGTCATGCATATTGCACCATCGCGCACGTTTGTGCCACTATTTTGCTAGCACGCAACACGTGCATAGAGATCCGTATCAATCGAACGGCCGCACTGCCGAGAATCTGCGCGTTTATACGTATTTATATAAAATTCGCGTTAGCATCGCGCCTCGTAACTGCGGACGTGTCTCGCAATAATGCGAGCCTCGATCGATTGACGGAATTACGCGTCTTGCCGCCCCGATGCGCAACTCAAATTATTCCCGATAAAACGCGAGGAATACCCACCGTACTCCTCCGAAAACTAGACAAATGAGTTTTTGACCCGGCAATAAGTCCACCATTTTACGTTCGCCTTCGGGGAACCCGTACGCCACGCCGCTGATTCTAATTGGGAATAACAAATTGGAATTCGAAATTGCGAGCGCAGCAACCCCCAACCTTGGGGGTATATTAAAGTTTATGCGGCGGGGAAAGCGACGTCGGGTAACGATTCTTTGTTTACTGCTTCCGGGAAAGGCGGCCATCCTACATTTTACACCTGGCGCCCGGAAAGAAATTGCACTTTCCTACTGTTATCCTGATTCCGTTCCGACTTCGCATACTCTCTGCGACTTCTCGAAGAGAAGGACGGCCGATCGTCTGCCCAACGATCAGCACTCGCCACTGAACATATGTACCTGAACATTTTGTAACACTCTGGGACATCGCGCACCTGACACTCTCGCGTCACCCACAAATGTTTAATGCGCCGGTAATTATTATGAAGTAAATTAGACGGTAGGCCGGGCAATTTTAGACGTACACTGGCATGTATCAACGTACACTCATGAATGTTGCAACCGCCACTGTCCTGTAATTATGCTACGCCGTTGGCAATTAACGGTCAAAAGATCGATTGCCGTTCGTACGATAGAGGGCCGGGAGGGGGGAAGAGGGCAGGCAGGAGGTCGAGATGGCTCGCGTCCTTTGACCTTCCCGCCCCCTCGGCCAGCTGCGTGGCTCTTCTTCGTCCCGACGCGCCGACCCTGATCAGGCGAAACACGCATCGATCTTCGGAGGAAGTCCTTTACTTAGAAAAGGCTCATCGCGGTCATTACTCGCGTATATTCTGTCACGTCCCGCGGACAGGCTTGCCACCGCTGCAAGAGTGTCATTTTTCACTTGCTCGGCTCTAATTTTACCATGGTACGGATGAAGTCCAAAGACGTTCTTCACTTTAAAGTGCTACGTCGATTCGTACATTCGACCTGATTCGCTTGATTCATCACCCTTTCACCCTCTCACCCCAGCCCCTCCCCCCATGCTATTTTGCCGAGAACGAGTTAAATAATGCCGTTTAGTATCGTAATATCTAATTTGCAGGTGAAGGGCGACGTGCGTGTGCCATGTGGCGATGATCTCACGAGTCCGCAATTACGTGCACCTTAGAAACAATCGGCCATCCTTCACCCCCCCGCCGACCCGAGGCACCCCTGGTCGAGGCAGAGTTCGGCGCAAGGTCTGGCAGCACAGCGTAATTACGAGGTTGGACGGTGTCGTCTCGAAAGCAGCCTTCCACCTCGTCAACCTGGCCCGTACACCTTCAGGTGCAACAGATAGACTTGGTTGAGCTAACGTTGTATGGTTGACCGATCAGTAAGATTCGTCACAGCGTACTCTTATCAGCCTCCTTTTAAACTGCCATAGCTCCTGAAGACGGCCGACACCGGCCGACACGCGTCCAGCAGCATAAGAGTACATTCAGAAGACTACAAAAAAGGCCCACCAATACGAATTTCATCAGACCGTCGAACTTCGTTCTTCATCAACAAGGAACAAAACTCGCCGGAAGGTATCTCTGTTCCTACGAATCGATCGAGAGCAGGTTTCAGGAATCCACGATGAGAGGAAGGAAGAGTGGAAACGGAAAATCTGGTCGAGCTGACGTTATATGGCTGCCTGGTCAGTAAGATACATTCGTCACAGCGTACTCTTATCAGCCTCCTTTTAAACTGCCGTAGCTCCTGAAGACGGTCGACACCAGCCAAACGCGTCCAGCAGCATAAGAGTACATTCAGAAGACTAGAAAAAAGGCCCACCAATACGAATCTCATCAGACCGTCGAACTTCGTTCTTCTTCAACAAGGAACGAAACTCGCCGGAAGGTATCTCTGTTCCTACGAATCGATTGAGAGCAGGTTTCAGGAATCCACGATGAGAGGAAGGAAGAGTGGAAACGGAGAATGAGTAGGAGAGCGTTCGGTGGCGGCCGAAATGAATTGAGGGCAATTCGCGGCGGCAGTCGCTCAAGTTCCTGGCCGAAGTCGAACGCTTACACGAGGTGGGCTCGTCGCGCCCGTTCGGTAGGGATGCCTCGTTATCATTATGTGGCTGGATTTGCGCGATAGCGAATGCCGCTTCCGTGGGCTCGGCCTGTTCTTGCCCGGTCGTGCGAACCCAAACACCTGTCGGCGACCGCCCCGGTAACGTGACATCATGTCACGTGACCCCCCGCGAGCCACCGAGCACACCAGCCGAACCCTTTCCCGCCCCCTCTGGCCACCTCCGCCTCCTCGTAAGGCTGCGCGACCCGAGGGATAATCGGTCTAATCGCTGTCCTGGAAATCGGGATCACGCACCCCACGACGTCGGATTAATCTGTCGCGCGATCGCTCCGCCGTGCGGGGGCGGTTTTAGGAAGACGGTTTCGTTCGCCGGGCCTGGATCGTCACTCTGTCGTTCCTGAGATTGTTAATCTCGCAATGGGCCTCCCTATAGGAGTACTTTCGTATCGAGCTATAGACTAGAGTATCCTTGAAAGTAAAATGTTGAGATTAGACACAGTTAGACGTAATTTTCGACAAATTACACTGCTGACAATTTTTGAGATATTGTTATTTATTTATTTATATAACTATATATTATGTGTAATTCATAATTTAATTATATATTTGTCGTGTTACCAGTACGATTGCTACGCTGAAAATCTTCTATCAAAATATGGATTATCAGATATCCGGTAGAAATGAAGTGTTCTGTACAAAATTCAATGTGAAATGTTGTATATTGAATAACTAATTCCGTTGCATTCGGCGGCCGGAGGATCGGACACACTCGGGCGTGACATTTACACGTTGTATCGGATGTATTCAATGTATCAGACGTATCCGGCCGGGTCGCGTGTCTGCTCAGTTCCTTCGGGCCAACCCCTTACCTCACCCCCTCCTTCGCCGTAGGCACGGATTCCTTTCACCCTCGGCCCGAGCACGAAGTCACGAATCGTGACGCCCGTTGTTTCACAACTTGGCTCAAAGTTATCTCATCAAGTCGTCACGAGGACTCGCCTTGCGCCCCTTCCGGAAGTCCCGATTAAACTTTTCTTACTTCGGCCTGCTCCCCCCACCACCATCCCTCTCGTGCCCTCCTCCCCTCCGAGCGGCGGCTACGCTTGTAATCTCACGCCGTTCCTTTCTCGTGCCTTCTTACAATTGCATTTATTATCAGCGTCACTGATTAGCTCGGCCGCTATCGCGCCGCTGCTCCTTTTTCGCTTCGGAATATGCCTATTAAACTGCACGGCGAGAAACGACTCTATGCACGCCCGGTTAATAGTCCAACGAAACCATCGTTATTCTAAATACTAATTACGTCTCTTTCTATGATACACTATCAGCCGAATGTCCTGCCCAATCAGTTTTGACTTTTATTTAGGTACTTATCAACAATTACAATATACGGTTTCATTGTTTGACATATATAATTATATATTATAATTGTATCATATATATAATATTACTTTCATCGTATATGAGAGTACAACATTAGGTAGATGTTCGAATTTTTCTAAGCTGACCTACACCGCTTTCCCCGCGATCGGCTAACAACTGCCATCGCAGGACATTGACAGGGAGTGCAACTTGAAATAATGTTCACGTTTCAGCGCGCGCCGTCCTGACAACAGGTAGCAGAGGATAATGACGACCGGTCGGCAACACCAGGAAGTGACTGATATATTCATGAAAATTGCCGAGCGCCGCCGAAGCGAAGGAAGCCGCGGGATCGAAGGGCAAAATTAGAGATCACGGGAGCGATAGATCGTTACCGGTCAGAAGGAATCGTACCGGTGCTCCAACGTCGGTCGGACGGTTAATCATTTAGGCTATTTGCCCCCTTGGAGCACACGCCAGGCTACATACAGCCCTTCCGTTCCCAGGCTGTCGGCAAATTGTGGCTTACCGCGCCGGCACGGTTCTTATCCGCACTCGTCCAGGTAATTCTTGGCAGGCCCTGAGCCTCCTCGTCCTTATCGGACGCGGAACAACAACCCTTCCCGCGCCCTGCCGTCCTCGAAGAAGGGGTCGGCACAAAGTGGAGCGCGGTACCTGCCAGAGCTTTAATTCGCGCCTTCACGCTTCTTCCATTTACTTAATCCAATTCTCCTAGTTCGCGCTCAGCCTCGAGATGAGTCCTGGCCGAAGGATAATACAAACGAATAAGACCTGCCAGAGCTTTAATTCGCGTCTCCATCCTTCTTCGATTTACTTAATCCAATTCTCATAGTTCACGCTCAGCCTCGAGACAAGTCCTGGTCAAAGGATAATACAAACGAATAAGACCTGGGTCTTGCGTAAAAAAGGAATGTATGTATGTAAGATTTTTACTGATCCCTGTTGGGTTCAATTTCTTCTCCTCCCTCCTTTCTCTTACATCGTACGTCTTCTCGTAATTCCACCTTATCCTATCCTATTGTATTTAATCTACTTATTCGTAAAAAAGGAATGTGTACTCAAAGATTCATATGACTTGCAGGAGGGAAATATTGCGAGTGGGACAATTTTGTCACATGAGGAGCACTGGCTGCGGACGGTAATTTAGCGCTATTTGTACCGCAAGGTAGGAGGTCCGGCTGCGAAATCAACAGCGTAAGCGCGGTGGAACCAACATGGCAGCTTTCGCGTGTAGACAGCCATGTCTAGCGTCGGCTTGTGTTTCTATTAATATTTCACGTCTGCACCGCTCATCCCTTCCACCTCCGGGCTCCACCTACGCTTCCTTCGCATTACCCGCTGCCTGCCGTGTGTAGATGTGTGCAGACCCAACGCATTCCTGTGACGTTATTTTCAATCGCAAATCGATATTGCTCGACGATGCGAGCGGAAGGATGGTATCGATCAAAGTTCGTTGACTCGCTGTCAGTTCCTCGTGAAGTGACTGCGTTCACAGGTGTACGAGTCTTATTGTTAGATGGCCAGTGTCACGATTCTTCTTCTTCTTCTTCTTTTGGCTAACGTTGGATCATCGACTAAATTGAACGTATGAACTTAATCGAACATGACCTGTAGGGGAAGCACGAGTTCCGAGGAGGAAATTGCCGCTGCGATAGATCGAGTTCTCGATGAAGATCGACGGAAGGACTCCAGGGTGAAGGAGTCGAGAGAAGGCAGCAGAGGACAGGCCACGACGAAGTCGGGGGAGTTCAACGAGAATTCGTCGGCAAGTCCGGATGCGAAGACTGCGCAGAATAATGGCAGTGACCCAAAGGCAGTGATAAACGTACTCTTTTCTAGTAACGTAATTTGTTTATTCCTACTTTAACTTAATGTGTTTTTAGTTTTCAACCATTTATTTTATTATTAATATTTTAGTACGAACAGTCATTATAAGCCCTTGGTTTTGGTTGAAAATCCCTAACTACTTTATTACTCTCCCTGTTTTCCGTATATGCGCCTCTTCAGGTTTCAGAAGGTTGATTATGACCCCACGATTCCTAACAAATGAATATCTTACGCTATGTTCAGTTCCTTTACTCCTGATGACGACACCGTAAGCTGTTACTTTACTCGCGACGAGGACACCGTAACGTGTTGAAAGCAGGGACAGTAAAAAAGTAGTTAAAGATCTTCACCAAAAACAAGGGCTATTAATGATTCTTTACTTCTAGATATTAACCCCGGAATACGAATTTTCAGTATTGCTGCTGCAGAGCAAGTGTTATGTCAAGATTTTCCCTGATGGTCATGGAAGCTCTGCGTTCGTTGGAGAGAGAGAGCAATACATTCACAATATCGAGCGTCGACGATATCGTCGAGCACATTCAGAAAAATTACGCGACCAACGGTGACGTGTACGCCCAATCGCTGACCGCCCTCAAGCAGGTCTCTTCTCAAGGGTTAGTTCCCTGAACGTCGAACCGATCGTAGGACAATTAACGCTTGGCGTGTAACAAAAATTGTCGAGCACATTCAGAAAAATTATGCGACCAACGGTGACGTGTACGCCCAATCGCTGACCGCCCTCAAGCAGGTCTCTTCTCAAGGGTTAGTTCCCTGAACATCGAACCGATCGTAGAAAAATTAACGCTTTGCGTGTAATAAAGAAATTGTCTCGCGAGCGGCAAGTTGGACGACAGGGAAAATTTGAAAGCTCGCTAACGACAAGCGAAAATTGTCTCGCGTGAGGGACGAGCTTTCAAGGCGACTGCGGATAATACGTCTATCGCACTCCGCTCGACTGGTGGATCTATCGATCCCATTTTCCCTGCCCCGGAGCTGGCAGTCGGCTTAACGTTAACTGCGATCTTCCTGCGTAACGCAATTGCTCGGCTAATGTTTCTTATTTTATGTCATGCGTCGGCACGCTATAATTGTCAGCATTGGCAGAATGCACCGTATGCGAAGTGAACTGACAACGGCCATCTTGAACTGACTGACGATACGCTATTAATGGAGCGATAAGCTGAGTCTGTACGCGATCGTTGATGAGTTTCTTTTGAATTAAATATAACTTCCCCATAACTTTGCCATAACTTTGCCATAACTTTGCCATAACTTTAATGTAGATTCGTATTAATGCATCGAGTTTCTCTTGGATTAAATATAACTTTGCCATAACTTTGTGGTAGATCCGTATTAATGTATCGATAAGCTGAGTCTGTACGCGATCGTTTAAATTTTCTCGTGGACTAAATGCCATGCTTTGATGCAGATTCGTATTGGAAGTGCTGAAGGACGAGTATCATTTGGTGGGCCCGCTAGCGAATTCCATGAACGAATGTTTGGTGGGCAGAACAGGTTGCTTGCCAGGGGACAAATCACTTGAATCCGGTAACAGGCGACAATCTGATTGCAGTCTGAACTGGAGGCACAATTTGTGCGAACCCGGCAGGGATACGGAGAATAGATCGAGTGCTGATTTTGAAGAGGACTCTTCAGTCGACGTAGAAAGTCAAGAAACTGATAACTGTGGCTGTGCGACGCAGAAAAGGAAAAACGAAGGAAACAGTGATAATTTGAGGGAGAAACGTGTGCGACGTGCGAGCGGCGATTTTCAAGGAAATATTTCGATGAGAACTCGAGCTGCTTCGCAGAAAAGTCGGAACACTCGACGGAATCAAACTGTAGACAAAGATTCTACTACGGAGGAATCCAACGATGTGGACGATCAAGATTTTGTTCAAGAGGCGCAAAGTAGTAATTCGAGGCCGCAGGGTAAGAAGAGATCGGAAGAATTGAAGGAATGGATCCAACGCTGTCAAGAAGAATGCAAACGTCGTACACGTAATCGACGGTGAATGTAAAATATCCCGTCTTGTCGAATAAATTATTATGCGTCAAAGGTAATACAGTATTAGATTCTATGGGTTCGTAGAAAAACTAAATACCAACATTTGGTTCACGCTTAAAATTTTATTCAATTTCATACGGTTTACATTATATTTTCAACATATAACTGAATGAAAGGACTATTATTACACTATCCTTTTCTTTAATACGCTTGTTTTGTTCGGTTAGTCGTTTTGTCATCCCAGCTAAATTTTGCAGATATTCCTTCAGTAGAACAGCTATCGTTGCGCCTTTTTCTTCATACGATAGACTCTCTTGCCTGCAGTGAACAATTTAATATCCGGCGACAGTCGCAATCGTTTGCCCAGATAATCAGTCGGCACCAAGTATCCCGAATATACTCCAAACGATAAGGCTTTGCAGATGTAATTTCTCGCACGTTTTCTACCTACACAATCACATAATTAACGTTCCACTTACATTTCTGTATCAACACCTTATCAGGCTGAAAGAATGGAGAGAGAAAGAAATTACCCTCGCTAACTGCCTTAGCGTACTCAGCAGCTACCGAACCAGTAGATCTTGCACTGCTCGTTCCGTCATCGAGTCGATTCGAAAGAGAATATCTGGATCTCATCGAGTCCAACCAACTTTTCTCTTGTTTCATGAACATTGGCCGATGTACATCCTGCTGCCTCTTATTCCGCCGACGAAACATATTCGTCGCAGGACACCTACCAGTTCGTCTCAAGTTCTTCCTGGTGGTACTCGCCAAATATTTGTAGACCAACGCTGCCACGGTCGCCTGATTGTTCATTCGCGTTTTCCTCGTCAATTTTCGCTCTCTGCGCACATGAGAAGACAGACACATTTACAGGCTTCCTCGTTACGAGTGCCGGCAAGTAATCGTAACTTGAATCCGCGAATCTTTTGCGGGAACGTTACTTCGGGAAACTTCTGATTTCATGAACCGGAATGCTAATGTGCACGCCTTATCTGGCAAAATGATCTCGCGATAGGGTATGCCGCCATTAAACTTGCAAAATGCTCTCCTGCCCGGCCCGCATCGGAGAGAATATCAGCTTCGCGTATCGGGAAACTTTCGGAAAGAGCGGAGATTCGCGATATCGTGGCTAACCTCGTGCGACCTTGAAGCCGAGATTTGCAGGTGTATCTCGTCGGTGGGCGTCGGGCTGTTTCCCGTGAAGCCATTTCGAGAAATTCCCGCGTGGGTAAACGCTGCTTCACTTGAGAGCGACGTACGACTTTTCCGAAAGGGTACGCTATAATTTTGACATCGTTTTCACGGCTCGTCCTTTCGCGCAGGCCGTCACAAAGAAAAGAAGGTCGTACGATGTTTAATCTACGATCGAAATGACTGGCCTGCCTGCTCGCCCGAGTTTAATATTTAATGATCATTATTCTCGTATTAAAGGAGGTCCTGTAGAGAATTCCATTTGCGTTAGCGACTATTATTCCTGAGTCGCGACACAAATACGATTCATATAATTTTGTAACGATATAAATACGATCGTAATTGCATTTAATTCGTACATTTGAATATTGTTTCTTTCTTTCGAAACAGCTGAGTGTTACAAAGTCAACTCTTGCATTAATTTCCCATTTTATCAACAATAGTAATATCGTACCATCAGTCCACAACCGTAACTGAACCAACGGTTAGTAATTCTAAGTTTTCCCGCCGGCTCTTGGTGGCAAATTCGGGAACACTGTCGAGAACTAAGTGAGTTCTAAGTTTGACGTAGAGATGGCGCCACGTGTACTGCCCGGGAGGTGCTGCCATCGGTGGCGAAACCGTGAACTGTGTCGAGAGCCGAACAAGTTCTGACTCTGTCGTAGAGACGGCGCGACGTGTACTGCCCGGGAGGTGCTGCCACCGGTGGCGAAACCGTGAACTGCGTCGAGAGCCGAACAAGTTCTGACTCTGTCGTAGAGATGGCGCGACGTGTACTGCCCGGGAGGTGCTGCCACCGGTGGCCCTCTTGTGAACTGCTTCGGTCAATACGTGCAGCGGGTTGAGACGATTCCGTAGAGATGGCGCAACATGTACTGCCCGGGAGGTGCTGCCCTCGGTGGCCTACTTGTGAACTGTTTTGAGCAATTCGTAGAGGATTACCCCTTAGCATTTTCTCGATTTTAGAAAATTCGCTGTAACTCCGAAACTAATGCGAATTTCGACCAACGACAAACGGCTCTCTGACTTATGTTTGACCCTCTACAAGATAGCAGAAAGGGAATCCAATGCGCTGACTTTCGATTTTTGCTGGAAAAAACGGTAAGGCTAACCCCTTACCATTTTTTTCGGCCAAAAAATGAAAGTCGGCGGATCGGATCGTCCTTGTACATAGTGGTAGGGGGTCAATGAAAACTCAGCCAGCCGTCTCCCGTTCTCCAATATTTGCGTTATTTTCGGAGTTGCAGCCAAAAAACGGTAGGGCGATAGAGAATCGAAAGGTGATGATAATAATCGCAACCCGAGTTTCCTGGTCTTGTCGCCAAGTGCCGAATTTTATTGTGTAAGATTAATATTCAATCATTATAACGTTATATACTATTATTCTTGATAATAATTGGGTTTCTTCTATTTTTTACAGTACGTATACCAAAAGATCCAAAATTGCGTTTACTGTTGGCTTCCTTATTTAAAATGCAGCACGTAATATTGGTCTTACGTAACTGCTTCCACAGCAAAAGCGTTGACTGTTTCAAGAAAGTTTTTAGTGCGTTACTTATTTACCTTTGCGACTATATAAATATTAAATTATTAAAGAAAATTATTACGGCCCTTGCCGTTTTTTTCAGCCAAAAAATGAAAGTCGGCGGATCGGATTCTCCTTTTGCTATCTTTTATGGGGTCAAAAGTAGGTCACCGAACCGTTTGCCGTTGGTGCGTTAGTTTCGGAGTTACAGCCAAAAAACGGTAGGGCGATAGAGGATCGAAAGGAGATGATGAAAATCGCAAGCCGTGCTTCCTAGTCTTGACGTCGAATGCCGAATTTTAATGGGTAAGATTAATATTCAATAATTATTATGTCATATACTATTTTTCTTGATAATAGTTGGGTTCTTTCTATTTTTTACAGTACGTGTACCAAAAGAAGCAAAATTACGTTCACTGTTGGCTTCCTTACTTACATTGCGGCACGTTATAATGGTCTTACTTACAATTAGTCGCTTCCACAGCAAAAGTGTTGATCTTTTCAAGACAGTTTTTAGTGTGTTACTTATTTACCTTTGCGCCTATATTAATACTAAATTATTAGAGACAATTATTATATAAGAAATTGTACGTATGTATGTATGTGAGCTGAGTATGCTGTATGTAGCGTGTATGATAAAAGTACAACAATTGTATGGGAATTAGATTATAACTATGTAAGAAACATTTTTTACTGTATACTATTTTTCCTTACAATATATGTATTAAACGAAATTCTGTGTTCTCTAATTACTTAGTTATAAGATCCCATATATCCAATATCCCTCGCCGAAACCATGCCTTTTTCCGTTGTAACAAAAATCACCAACTTCGATGAAATCTTATGGGTTCATACAGAAATGCAATGGGAGAAGAAGGCAAGCGACTGTTTTATTCATCTCATATCGCGAAGAATTCCATTTTGATAGAAAACACTATGGGAATAGCGAGAAATCATCAAATATACGAAGAGGCGAAAAATGTTAAAGTCTCGGTTAGGACTGGAATCAGTCAAGCGTTAAAATGTTGAAAATCTGACCAAGTAACAGGAACATAGAAGTGCCGAAGAGGTGGCACAGCGAAACTTGGCGTGTTCAGTCAAGCGTGACGACTAAGAATTTCAGAATTTTGCCCAAAATCAGACGAGTTAATAGGAACATAGAAGTACCGAAGAGGTGGCACAGCGAAACTTGGCGTGTTCAGTCAAGCGTGACGACTAAGAATTTCAGAATTTTGCCCAAAATCGGACGAGTTAATAGGAACATAGGAGTACCGAAGAGGTGGCACAGCGAAACTTGGCGTGTTCAGTCAAGCGTGACGACTAAGAATTTCAGAATTTTTCCCAAAATCGGACGATTTAACAGGAACATAGGAGTACCGAAGAGGTGGCACTGCGAAACTTGGCGTGTTCAGTCAAGCATGACGATTAACGTTTTCAGAATCTTGCCCAAATTTCTGTACTTCTCTATGTTCCAATTTGCCTTCCTCGTTCGTTTTACATATTCCATTGACTTTCCATAAGCTATTTGTAATTCTCATTACTTTTACTGACACTATGCGTGTAGCTTATGGTTTTCTTATGGTTTTTGTTAGTATTCTCATTTATCTAACTTAACATTAATTCCTATCATTTTCAATGGGTTTCCTATGGCGTTTCTGCGCTTGTAGTATTCTTTAACAATACTTACCGTATATTTTATGGACTTTATGGCACCACCAGAGTTCTGATGGTGGATTGTTTTATGGATCTTGAACTTCCCGAAATGGTAAACGATAGACTTATAACTATTGTAAACGACGATGGGGAATAGGTGGGTTAGGAAAGTAATTGTTGAACGCTTATTTTAGTTTAAGTTCTGGTATATTGTAAAACCATTGAATAATATACATTTCATGTTCCTTAATAAAAAATATTTAAACTATATAGAAGTTCGCACGTTCTCGCCGATAGTCCTATCCGATACAGCGCGTCAAAAGCTTCAAGGAACTGTATGATCATCATAGGTTTTGATCGCCGATTCCAAAGTTGCAGCCGATTCCATAAAATCGAGAAAATAGTAAGGGATACCGCTTCTCGGCTTTTACAGATCTTATTGTTATGCAAGAACTGATGTTTCTGCAAAGTTCCATGCAAATCATGAGGAGCGCGTCTTTCTTTACCTTTACCCTATACACCGACGAGATATACTTAAAGACCGCTAGCCTTATGGGACTTTGTGTCGCACGAAAATTGAGCCGTACTGGGACGCCCTCTCGGCGTATAGAGCGGCCGAATCAGGAAACTCGAGGCAACGCAACATACTCAGTGATTCCAGTTTTTACACCAAGTTACGAAGAATTGCGAAGAACCACTGCCGTGACGATCGTGGTGGGGGAAAGTTCAGATGGGTGCTGTCAGTCAGCGAGTCGTCTACTATGTATCGAACGGTGTCAAAGAATGAGCTATGGCTCTGACTCTTTTCCGGCACGATCGTATGCGTGTTTCCTTTGACATAAACCAGCGGTATTAAAATGCTTTTTCGTCCCTAACCTATCCGATGATCTGATAAAGTTTTTTATTCAAAGGGTGTAGTTGGATGATGGGGTCAAAATAACATAATATAACAATTATAAATCGAAAACGTCATGCGATAGCTCATTAAGAAATACCCATTTTCATCACGTTTTAACTTTCAATCTGGAAGGGCAAGGGGCAGTAGGTTGTAAATTAAAAACTTTCGTTTTTGCTCATTTCTAAAAAAGGGGTGTCCGTGAAATGATCAAGAACCTCCTTTCTGGCCGTTTCTGGCGTGTTCAAATTAATTTGTAGAACGAATTTTCATGCATCCTTTATAAGAAAAGTATATTATGCAATATTCAAAGCTATGAGATGGGATACAATAAACAAATATAGGTGCTAAGAAAACTGCTAAAACAAGGAGAATATGTAGTAATGGCGCTTGTTATTTTATGCTAAAATATTTGTAGTTCCGCTAATATTATCGGATGCACAACGGCAAAACGTCTTTTTTCTCAGTACTACTCTCTTTATTATTTTTTCCTTTGGTTTATTATTATTATTTTGTCGTTTCTTTCTTTTTCTTCCTTTTTTGTGCAGCTTAATCTCTGTATTTTATCCTTTATTTTTCTTTTTCCTAGAGATAAGTTAACATAATATTTAGGTTAAGTTATATTCAATTAGATATTAAAGCCAGCTTCTTTTTTGGACCCATGTTCTGTAGCCCTCCGCATAAAACGAATGCGGTGCATGCGCCGAATTATATTTCATGTAATGTTCAAGCGCATTTAATGTTAACCGGGCCGATTCAAACCTTCCCACTGCTGCGTTCCGGGAACACGTACGCACTTTCATTTACATTTTCGGCATCTGCGCACGAATCCAATACTCTCAAGATCACTAGGCATAGGGACACCCCTCCTTCATGCGATTGTCATATTCTTGACGATTGTCATATTTTCGACGTATTCTTCACGTGCATTTTTATGTTTTTCTTCTTACAATGTATTTGTACAAGACAAACATTAATATATATGCGAAATGTCTAATAGTAAATGTAATTGGCCGGCCTCAGGATCCAATGGTTACGATTCAAACTCCTCACCTGAGTGTGAAATTTTTCCGATCCTGCATAAATTTTTACTAACATTTATTAGTTGCCAAGTTTTAAGAGTTCGCGGAGGCGATACAGTGGAGGCCCGATGAATTTTTCCTGAGATCTCCCAGATAAATTTTGACGCTTAAACCCCACCACTAGGCGGGATTCCCTCTCGCATTCGGCAACTGTCACGCCTGATATCGCAGCGTAATTCCTTTGAATACTAACGTAACGTGGTGAAAAGTTGATAATTTTATAAGTAATGTAAGGTGATTTTCGAGAAAACAACTACTATTCGGTTTAACTCTGATTTTCCTTGCATCTGCTCTGCTCTACTACTCAAAATGCTATATCCCTTGTCCGTCCGTGTCCGTCCGGTGCCGTCCGGAAAGAAACGCGCTTCGCGCCTCCCCTCGTGCAAATTCTGCTCGGTGACGTCAGCGGCCGCCAGCTCTAGCGTCCATTGACATGCGCCGGCTTGCGTTTGTTACAGCAACGACTATGTACATATGTACGAACGTGTAATATGTAAACGTTTTAATAAGTACAAATATAAACCGAGTTGTACTGTGTTTGGTCTCATTTTACTCGGAATAATATTACTAATATGTTTTGTCTTCAGTCCGTCTTTTTTCCTTATCTGCCGTTTCTACTTCTGATCATCCGTATCGGCAAAAAGCAAACGAACGAATTCGACTACAGTAGATTTTCTATATGTATGAGTCCGATTTGAGCTACACGATATCTGTCCCCGGATGCCCCTTTCACAAACAGGGGTCGTCGTCGGCCGAGCGGTTCCCCGTCGCTTGTATCGCAGTGGCATTTTTTGATGCTGACAATTGAACAGCGACGCGGTCTATCGGTGAGACACTAACCCTAGTTAAGAAATCAAAAATTGTTAATTGCAATTTTTCGGTAAAAAGAAGTTTACTGGTATATTGGAGACGTTTTTCTAATAAAAATAAGACCAAATACGAAATGGTTACGACACTTGGTTTCGCTATTCTGGCTTGTCAAACACACTGTCGCCTAAACGTCGCGAGATCAATGTGGTGTGAAGAAGGAACTTCTATTCGATGGAATCAAGTACCTGGCGAATGAATCGACGCTTACCGTGGAGCTGGATGAGAAACAAAGTTTTCTTGAGTGGAATGAATGTCCCCTATTCGTTATAAGCCCATTTGGCGGCATTTTTTTTGCGTCTCTTACCGTGTAGGGACACCATTGGCAGGTGCCTCCTCACAAACTCACACAGGGATCCTGCTACAGTTTAGACGGCTTTAAACTCCTCATACGCAAATAAAGTGGCAAGCAATTTTATATGTAAATAGGAGTTTTAATTAGTAACAAAATATAACCCGATTGGTTTCGTGTTTGGTCTCATTTTACTTGGCAAAATATTAGCAATACGGTACTGACATTTTTATTCATAAAAATTCAAAGTTGTAAAAATTTCTTCGCTGCACTAGTGTTGCCTCATCGTCATGTGGAATTCAATCATTCAACAATGGCTTCACCTTCACTCCCTCTTTCTATATCAACTGTCCCTACGTTTGGCGGTGTCGGCAAATTACAAAGAGACGGGCGCGTGGCCCAGCGTGGCCGGCAACGTGGCGCAGAGACGACATTCGTGTCAAATCACCGGATGTATGTACGAGCAACGGAAAAACTTTAGAATTGCAAAGATAGAAATAAACAAGTTTTGCGTACAGACAGGGTCGTTTCGTTTCTCATGTTCCGATCATTTGTATGAAATGGAATACAATAATCAATGTAAGAGAGCAAGTGTATTGGAAGGCATTTACTTCTTTAATTAACAAGTACTTTTTGTAACATTTTCAACCTCGTCGGTGCTGCTAGCACTTAAAATTATCACGATACAAAAATTGGGAGTGATGGGATTCGATAAAGTATAAAAGTTCGTTCTACAAATTAGTTTAACACGCCAGTAAACGACTAGAAAGGATGATCTTGACTTTTTCACTGACACCCCTTTTTTAAAAATGAGCAAAAAGGGAAGTTTTCAATTTACACTTCACTGCCCATCGCCCTTGCAGATTCAACGTTAACACATGATGAAAATGGGAATTTTTTAATAAGCTTTCGAATGACGTTTTTGGTTTATAATTGTTTTGGGATCGCTTTTGAGCCCCATCATCACCCTTCGAATAAGATACTTTATCAGATTATCGGTTAGGTTAGGGACAAAAAGCATTTTAATACCGCTGGCTTATACCAAAGGAAACACTTGTATGCAATCGTGTCGGAGAGGAGTCGGAGCCGTAGCTTATTTCTTGTCTCCGTTCGGTACGTAGTAGACGACTCGCTGACTGAGAGCACGTATACATACATCTCAATGTACATCTTTTCCCCACCACGCCCGTCACGACAGTGGTTCTTAGGAATTCCTCGTCGGTGCTTGGTGTTACCTACAAAGTTAGAACCTCGGAATTCTTCCGTGCCGACAGAGCATTTGGGCCCCTTTGAGCCCCCTTGCGTGCCCGAAATTTTACCCAGGGCTAGCGGCACCGACGAGATATACTTAAAGACCGCTAGCCCTGGGTAAAATTTCGGGCACGCAAGGGGGCTCAAAGGGGCCCAAATGCTCTGTCGGCACGGAAGAATTCCGAGGTTCTAACTTTGTAGGTAACACCAAGCACCGACGAGGAATTCCTAAGAACCACTGTCGTGACGGGCGTGGTGGGGAAAAGATGTACATTGAGATGTATGTATACGTGCTCTCAGTCAGCGAGTCGTCTACTACGTACCGAACGGAGACAAGAAATAAGCTACGGCTCCGACTCCTCTCCGACACGATTGCATACAAGTGTTTCCTTTGGTATAAGCCAGCGGTATTAAAATGCTTTTTGTCCCTAACCTAACCGATAATCTGATAAAGTATCTTATTCGAAGGGTGATGATGGGGCTCAAAAGCGATCCCAAAACAATTATAAACCAAAAACGTCATTCGAAAGCTTATTAAAAAATTCCCATTTTCATCATGTGTTAACGTTGAATCTGCAAGGGCGATGGGCAGTGAAGTGTAAATTGAAAACTTCCCTTTTTGCTCATTTTTAAAAAAGGGGTGTCAGTGAAAAAGTCAAGATCATCCTTTCTAGTCGTTTACTGGCGTGTTAAACTAATTTGTAGAACGAACTTTTATACTTTATCGAATCCCATCACTCCCAATTTTTGTATCGTGATAATTTTAAGTGCTAGCAGCACCGACGAGGTTGAAAATGTTACAAAAAGTACTTGTTAATTAAAGAAGTAAATGCCTTCCAATACACTTGCTCTCTTACATTGATTATTGTATTCCATTTCATACAAATGATCGGAACATGAGAAACGAAACGACCCTGTCTGTACGCAAAACTTGTTTATTTCTATCTTTGCAATTCTAAAGTTTTTCCGTTGCTCGTACATACATCCGGTGATTTGACACGAATGTCGTCTCTGCGCCACGTTGCCGGCCACGCTGGGCCACGCGCCCGTCTCTTTGTAATTTGCCGACACCGCCAAACGTAGGGACAGTTGATATAGAAAGAGGGAGTGAAGGTGAAGCCATTGTTGAATGATTGAATTCCACATGACGATGAGGCAACACTAGTGCAGCGAAGAAATTTTTACAACTTTGAATTTTTATGAATAAAAATGTCAGTACCGTATTGCTAATATTTTGCCAAGTAAAATGAGACCAAACACGAAACCAATCGGGTTATATTTTGTTACTAATTAAAACTCCTATTTACATATAAAATTGCTTGCCACTTTATTTGCGTATGAGGAGTTTAAAGCCGTCTAAACTGTAGCAGGATCCCTGTGTGAGTTTGTGAGGAGGCACCTGCCAATGGTGTCCCTACACGGTAAGAGACGCAAAAAAAATGCCGCCAAATGGGCTTATAACGAATAGGGGACATTCATTCCACTCAAGAAAACTTTGTTTCTCATCCAGCTCCACGGTAAGCGTCGATTCATTCGCCAGGTACTTGATTCCATCGAATAGAAGTTCCTTCTTCACACCACATTGATCTCGCGACGTTTAGGCGACAGTGTGTTTGACAAGCCAGAATAGCGAAACCAAGTGTCGTAACCATTTCGTATTTGGTCTTATTTTTATTAGAAAAACGTCTCCAATATACCAGTAAACTTCTTTTTACCGAAAAATTGCAATTAACAATTTTTGATTTCTTAACTAGGGTTAGTGTCTCACCGATAGACCGCGTCGCTGTTCAATTGTCAGCATCAAAAAATGCCACTGCGATACAAGCGACGGGGAACCGCTCGGCCGACGACGACCCCTGTTTGTGAAAGGGGCATCCGGGGACAGATATCGTGTAGCTCAAATCGGACTCATACATATAGAAAATCTACTGTAGTCGAATTCGTTCGTTTGCTTTTTGCCGATACGGATGATCAGAAGTAGAAACGGCAGATAAGGAAAAAAGACGGACTGAAGACAAAACATATTAGTAATATTATTCCGAGTAAAATGAGACCAAACACAGTACAACTCGGTTTATATTTGTACTTATTAAAACGTTTACATATTACACGTTCGTACATATGTACATAGTCGTTGCTGTAACAAACGCAAGCCGGCGCATGTCAATGGACGCTAGAGCTGGCGGCCGCTGACGTCACCGAGCAGAATTTGCACGAGGGGAGGCGCGAAGCGCGTTTCTTTCCGGACGGCACCGGACGGACACGGACGGACAAGGGATATAGCATTTTGAGTAGTAGAGCAGAGCAGATGCAAGGAAAATCAGAGTTAAACCGAATAGTAGTTGTTTTCTCGAAAATCACCTTACATTACTTATAAAATTATCAACTTTTCACCACGTTACGTTAGTATTCAAAGGAATTACGCTGCGATATCAGGCGTGACAGTTGCCGAATGCGAGAGGGAATCCCGCCTAGTGGTGGGGTTTAAGCGTCAAAATTTATCTGGGAGATCTCAGGAAAAATTCATCGGGCCTCCACTGTATCGCCTCCGCGAACTCTTAAAACTTGGCAACTAATAAATGTTAGTAAAAATTTATGCAGGATCGGAAAAATTTCACACTCAGGTGAGGAGTTTGAATCGTAACCATTGGATCCTGAGGCCGGCCAATTACATTTACTATTAGACATTTCGCATATATATTAATGTTTGTCTTGTACAAATACATTGTAAGAAGAAAAACATAAAAATGCACGTGAAGAATACGTCGAAAATATGACAATCGTCAAGAATATGACAATCGCATGAAGGAGGGGTGTCCCTATGCCTAGTGATCTTGAGAGTATTGGATTCGTGCGCAGATGCCGAAAATGTAAATGAAAGTGCGTACGTGTTCCCGGAACGCAGCAGTGGGAAGGTTTGAATCGGCCCGGTTAACATTAAATGCGCTTGAACATTACATGAAATATAATTCGGCGCATGCACCGCATTCGTTTTATGCGGAGGGCTACAGAACATGGGTCCAAAAAAGAAGCTGGCTTTAATATCTAATTGAATATAACTTAACCTAAATATTATGTTAACTTATCTCTAGGAAAAAGAAAAATAAAGGATAAAATACAGAGATTAAGCTGCACAAAAAAGGAAGAAAAAGAAAGAAACGACAAAATAATAATAATAAACCAAAGGAAAAAATAATAAAGAGAGTAGTACTGAGAAAAAAGACGTTTTGCCGTTGTGCATCCGATAATATTAGCGGAACTACAAATATTTTAGCATAAAATAACAAGCGCCATTACTACATATTCTCCTTGTTTTAGCAGTTTTCTTAGCACCTATATTTGTTTATTGTATCCCATCTCATAGCTTTGAATATTGCATAATATACTTTTCTTATAAAGGATGCATGAAAATTCGTTCTACAAATTAATTTGAACACGCCAGAAACGGCCAGAAAGGAGGTTCTTGATCATTTCACGGACACCCCTTTTTTAGAAATGAGCAAAAACGAAAGTTTTTAATTTACAACCTACTGCCCCTTGCCCTTCCAGATTGAAAGTTAAAACGTGATGAAAATGGGTATTTCTTAATGAGCTATCGCATGACGTTTTCGATTTATAATTGTTATATTATGTTATTTTGACCCCATCATCCAACTACACCCTTTGAATAAAAAACTTTATCAGATCATCGGATAGGTTAGGGACGAAAAAGCATTTTAATACCGCTGGTTTATGTCAAAGGAAACACGCATACGATCGTGCCGGAAAAGAGTCAGAGCCATAGCTCATTCTTTGACACCGTTCGATACATAGTAGACGACTCGCTGACTGACAGCACCCATCTGAACTTTCCCCCACCACGATCGTCACGGCAGTGGTTCTTCGCAATTCTTCGTAACTTGGTGTAAAAACTGGAATCACTGAGTATGTTGCGTTGCCTCGAGTTTCCTGATTCGGCCGCTCTATACGCCGAGAGGGCGTCCCAGTACGGCTCAATTTTCGTGCGACACAAAGTCCCATAAGGCTAGCGGTCTTTAAGTATATCTCGTCGGTGCTAGCGGTCTTTAAGTATATCTCGTCGGTGCCCTATATTTTCAATAAAAAACAAAAGAAGTAGTGATATCGTACCATCAGTCGATACATTAAAATTTAAACGATAAATGTTGATTAGTTTGCGACGTATTTTGTAAGATGACACTAGCATCAGTTTAGTTTACATCATGGTGTCCTTATGACTGTCAACACTAATCAATTAACGACATTATGTCCAATAAGGTAACATTCAATCATTTTTAGCGCTTGTCAACTATTTCAACCTATTTGTTAGCATTTCAGTAATCATTCGCACATTGTTCAGTAAGAGTAACATCATCCTTAGCGTAGAAATAGAACTGCATTCGTGGCCAATGACTTTGACATTCCGAACGAAACGATTTCCACGTTGTACAACAGCCTCGAGAATATCGACCTCACGTGCATTCTGATTTTTTGCTACGTAAGCCGAGACATAACTGCTCCGCAAATTTTTTATTCATCAGATTCGAATGTCGATTAGACCCTTGTCAGTCCACTCATTTAGGAGCGTGCAGTCTGCTGCCACTGTCATAACTGTACATTTTAGGGTGCTATAAAAAAGGTGGATCCCAAGAATGGAACAGTGCTACCCACACAGCGTAAGTCTAAAAAATCTGTTGTGAATGAAGACACAGATGAAACCTCAAAGGATCTACGTCGTTCGAAAATGCTGCAAGGTTCGGAACGTAAGGGAGAGAAGGATGTTAGGTCAAAGGTGTCACGTACATCTCTATCGGATAAAAAAGAAAGGACTACTACCAGGGATAGCACCAGGCTATCACAAAGCAAGAGCTTGTCGTCAAAGAGCTCGAGCTCAAAATCCAATGTAAGCAGCTCAACCAGCATAAGCGGCACTGCAATGAGAAGTACTGCTAGTTCCCGAGCAAAGCTGGAAGCTAAAGAACATGCAATAAAGAAAGTTGCAAGTAATAGTAGCAGTAGCACATTGGAGAAAAAGGAAAAGAAATCAAAGGATAAGAGTGCAAAAGGATACTCAGAAAAAAGGGGACTGAGTACAATCTTTATTCCAAAGTCAACTACCCAGAGACTCAGTTTAACGTCATCAGAGAAATCGATGCAATCGACGAGAGACAAGGAAAAATTGCCGACGGCCAGATTACCGGATAATTCGAAAACACGCTCCAGCTCAAAAACGCGGTCGAACTCAAAGACTCGTCGGAAGTCAAGAACATTGAGTCCGAGCGAAGTAAAAGTTCTACACTCACAACTATTGTCCGCTAAAAGTCAAGGAACTTTGGAAAGTGATGTTCCAAAAGAAACTAAGACACCCGTTCCTGATGAGAACGAGTACAGTTACGAGGATGACTTCGAGGTAATTACCAAAATATGAAACTACTTGAAACTTGAAAACTACTTTAAAGAACATAGAATTATGAAATTTGAAAATATGTCTCTTCAGGACTACGAATCCGACTTTCAAGAATGTTCTGACAGCGAAGTTAGCGAGGAATCGGATCGTAGCAAGAATAGTCTTGAACTGGATCCCATCGAGCTACATTCCAAAGAACGGGTACATTGATATTAAAAGAAACAAAACTAGGATCAAGGTATTGCATCTGATATAATGTATCTTTTCAGCAAAAGGTTGTACATAGTGCGGAGAATCGAAAGCAAGAAGAAGATCACATGCATGACTCAGGTCATTACGAGTTGGCAGAAGCCAGGAAGAGGGCTGCGAGGATAGAATCGATGATTGTCAATCGACCAAAAACGCCGGAATTAAGGCAACCCGTTAACAAAGCTTATAGGTTCGCTCTTTCTAAAATAAAATATCAGGAATAAATTTTGTTCTTCTGCATTTTATTATTTAGTCGTTGAGCGTGTAACGATAGAGGGATATCTAAGAACAAACTAAGTTTAAGAGGTGCGTGTTTTTTTTTATACAGTGAGGATCGACCATCGGAAAGTAAGTCACTGCCATCATCCACAGACGAGGGCTTTGAGGACAGTCGTTCCGGAGATTTCAAATCTCCGCCTTTATCACAGATATCATACATCGATTTTCGCAAACCTAAAGAAACAGAACTGATCGAGGAACCACAAAAGCAGCAAGAGAATGTAATATATACTATTCATAATTTAATTTCGTTACATCATAACATTGTGTGATATGTGACCTGTCAAAACATTAGAAGCCAAAGAGAGTGAAGAAGACCAGAGGCCAGGAATTACTGGAAATGATCAAGTTGGACACTATGGAATTTTCGCTATTAGAATCTTCGCCGGTGCCGTACGAAGAGTTCATAAGAAATTACGGCAAACTGAACACTCAGCAAACCTATAGTCAAACTGGCGAAGATAATTTAGATGTGGAAGTGCAAACGGAGGAAATCACTCTTCAGAACAAGTGGACCCAATTTCCTATAACTTGTCGAAAAGATTTGCGACAAAAGGAGGATATAGATTTATTCAAAATGGTTTGTACTCTTGCTGTATACCATCACATAAAATACGATAAAATCATATTTATGAATTTTGCAGGAACAAATTGGCGTTGGTTCTGATGAAATTCCGGATACGCTTCACACAACTGCTCCACCTGTTGACATTTTACAATTAAATGAATTCGTAAATCGTGCCGGAAGAGTTATGTTATCGTTGTTGGAAGAAAGAAAATCCGGCGGCACAATTTTTAATAATGATAATCGCAACTTGCCATTTAGCGACGGATACGTCAAACTTTCCGTTGACTCTGTCACGTTTCTAGCTGGCAGATCCGTATCTCTGGTACAATATTCTGAGGTTTTAAATAAGGTTTTGCTAACGATACATTCGGCGGTCGAAGAGGTAAATTTTCATCGTAACTAGTTAAATCTGTGTATGTAGCAATATTCCGCCACTTTGTGCTACGCTGTTCCAGGAAATAGAAACGTCGAGCAAGCAGGATTATGTTACGGATTGCTGTATCGGATGCGTGTGGAATATTTCCGAACCGTCGAGGCCAACGAAACTTTTTTATTCGCAATCTCCTATCACCGCCTGTTGCTTTCATTTGACTAATTATAATATCGTGTTTGCCGGATTGGACGACGGGTAAATCATTAGCTATTACTTAGAATGATTTGGCAATTTCACTCCTCTGAACAGAACTATGTCCTTAATGCAGCTCCATAAGTCTCTGGGATCTCAGAGAAGATGAAATGTGGCATCAACATGTCACTGATAAAGACAATAATTTAGAATGGACAGTTAGAACTGCGACGTACACGACGGCAGGAAGTATAGAATCGGAACAGCATAGGTCACGAATCGTCGCAATTCGTGTCTTGTCGAAAATTGAAACCAAATTTTTACAAAAGAGAAACAATAATTTCGTACCAATTCAGGTAGGTCATCATCGTTATTCGATATAAACTCCTTGGACGCAAGTCGCTTTACTATATATGAACATTGCAGATATGTAGTTTAGACGGCGATGGTGTTGTAATTATCTGGAGTATTTTATCTAATATGGGTATAAATATCGACGACTTCGGTTTATCGCAGTGGGGCGACATACGATTAGTTCAAAGCGACGTCATATCTTTACAACCGGACGACGTGAGAAAGTGAGTAATTTTCTCGAATACATCGTACATGTATGAACCGTTCATCTTACATATTTCAGTAAAGACAATATTAGCGCCTTTTTGGACTTGCGCGTGGATACCGTTGACAACAATAATTTATACATCGCTACTAACACAACTAACGTATTGCATGGCAGTTGCATCGGTAACAGAACTAACCCTCCAATGTACAGAATGAATGAAGATGGTAACTAATACTAGTCCCCAATTTGCAATGTATACGATAACTTCTAAACTTCATTTCTTCTTTCAACATTTTAGACCCGACTGGAGTGACAGCTTGTATCGAAACTTGTCCATTCAGGAAATCATTCTTTCTGGTAACATATTTTTATACACTTTTGTGTTTATGTATATTCTTACATTGAATATAATACAACATTTGTTACTAGGTTGGCTGTGACGATGGAACGGTACGACTTCATACGGTTAATATAGAGAAACCAATCGTACAGTTAAAAGATCAGCGTTGCCAGACAGGTGCAATAAAATCTGTACAATGGTCAAAAACGAAACCGTTCACCATATTCATTTTGGACAATAGATCCCAGTGAGCAAAAATTTATCGTATCTTTCCACATTTGAAAATCAGAATACATGAACAGAAATATGTTTATTGCAGAATTCGGGTATGGGATTTGGGTGTAAGCGACTTACAACCTGTTCACAGTGTTCTTACAGAAGATTTGGGTCGTGTCACGTGTATGCAACTTTCACCTTGTAGGACGGAACACGACATGGCTAATCAGTATTTGGTATGTTTACATCTGTTAATGTAGTGACTTGATATTATATATAGGTATATTGTACCTTTTTTCTATTTAGGCTCTTGGTACTCTTGCGGGCACCGTGGAAATACATAAACTCAATACAAATTTTTCTTATTCCAAGAAGGAGGATCTCTCGCGGGAAATAAGTATTTTCGCGAAATACATTGCTGTTTGGTAATCGTTGCACACTAAGTTTAATACCTCACCAGAGAATGGGATACCAGTTAGGATTCCGGGACTTTTATAATTTGCACATGTTCTACAAAAACAAAAAATGGCTGCAGCAGTACAAATTTAAACATTTTCTGACCGACGTTCAAACGACATGACAATCGTGCAATATAACAGTTGAATGAAGACTGTCCGTTTTTTCCGTACATTGTAAAATTTTTAAACTATTGGGACTTGTACGACATTCTTTAAGGCCGTTGTATGCCAATGTTTGCTATCTCGCTGTAAGTTCCGATATATGAAACTTGTTAATTAATTATAATCTCGCGCACCCGTTCACGATATGTAAGCGACAAAGAGTTAATTCCGTCCAATTAGATATTAATAATGCCTTCCTGTACATAAACGAAATACAGTTGTAGCTTAAGCAGTACGGATGAAGGAATTTAAATAAACACCGTCTTATATTAAAAACTTCGAATAATCAACGATATTTTATTGATCTACAAACTTAGGATTAATACCGCGATTACGTTACTGTAGCTTAAGGCAAGCGATAGAGAGCAACTTTAGTAAAGTAATGATCGTGAAAGCTGACTTAGAACGCCAATGGCGACACTCAGTACGGGAATGGAATATGGATTCCATCGATTTGCACCATTGCACTCTTTACGATTTACCATATCCTCCACGATATCGTTGTAACCTTTGGTTCGATACATTGGTTGAGTTACCTTCAATTCCAGATGATGCGTTTGCTCCTGTTAACAAAACATTACAGTTACTAAAATGTCTTTTCCACAACCACCTTCATATATTTTTTTTATTTTTAATTAATTCTGATAAAAGAATACTAATGGAAGTGAAGATAACCGAAGCATTTAGAATTTGGTCCTAATGCTCTGCGTGCATTGACTAAACGTCACGTCAAAATTCATGTTACTATTTTCACAATGTGCGACTACTGTTCCTGGATTGATCGCGTCTTGGCCAAGGTCTATACGGAAGTCAAAGCGTTACATAAGAACATACCCGAACGAGTGGACCCTATAATTATAGTACACGGAGGCGCAGGAAGAATACCAGCGAAAAAACGACCTTACATGCTGACAGAGGTTACAATTTAATGCGCTCATTGCTTTAAAAAAAAGAATAGAGACAGCTCGTTAATGTCCAGTGAACTTTCCGCGGACAGGTAAAAAATTCTGCGATTGAAGCTTATTCGGAACTCATAAACGGCCGTTCAGCTGTAGACGCTGTTGAAGTCGCGATTTGCTGCATGGAAGCAAAAAAGTATTTTAATTGCGGTCGTGGTGGTTCAACGAATGCCAACGGAGAAGTAGTTATGGACGCTGGTATAATGACCGCAAATTACGAATGCGGATTCGTCGGTTCCGTTCATAACATAGAACATCCTATAGCTTTGGGTTCGACGCTTTAGCATTTGTCCTATACCCATCTTGTTCGAAAAGGCTGAACGTTTCACCATAAGTATCTTCCGTGTAGCAAAGAAAGTTCTGCAAAAGACTCCCCACGTGCTGATCGTCGAGAATGGCGTTAAGAAGCTCGCTGCAGATAACGACATACCGACTGTACCAGCAAAGTCGCTGATTGCTGAAGAAACACCGGATGAATCGGCTTACTCAATGGGCGGGGAAGAAGAGGAGGAACGAGAAGAAGAAGAAGAAGATCTGACTCGCTACGATCCGAGATACTACTGTGACGATGATACCTGCGGTGATTGGATTGACACAGCAGCACGCGATAAGAAGAAGAAGAAGAAGAAGAAGGACCGTAAAATAAGTTTCTGCCCTTCGAGCTGCGCCAAAGAAAGATCCTCGCCGTTAAATTACATGTCAAGTTTCACATCGACAAAAAGTGATGGAGGAGAAGAGTGGCCGCACGATGCGGATTCTAGTATCTGCATACCACAACCTGAAGAGGAACCACTCTTTCTAGAGGTGGGGTAAAGTTGCTTTAACGTGAACTATTAATGAAAGCATCCTTTGTAAAGGTACTTTTTGAAAGGTAAACGGAGTGGGTGCAGTCGCCTATGACAGAAAGCGTCGGTTGGCAAGCGGAACGTCGACTGCTGGTCATCCTGGCAAATTAATCGGTAACGTTTCCGCAATGGGCACAGTGCCCGGCTGTGGAGTCTACGTCAACGAAAATGGCGGTGTGTCGGTTTCCGGCGAGGACAAGGCTATCTATACATTTGCCCCAGCCCGAAAAATCGTTCAGAGATTGGAGGACGACTGCATAGGAACCGCAATGACGGCCGAAATACGAAACTTCGAGCACGACACTGGCGAATCGTGCATCGGTGCAGTTGGTATCAATTGCAAGGGAGAGTCATACGTACACTTCAAGTCTCAGCATTTTCCCTGGGCTATGTGTTACAATGGTTACGTTTATTATGGCCTCGCTAAGCATGAGCGGCATATAGACGTGGTGGATGTACTCGAGAGGCCGCTTGATTGTATGTGCGAGAGCGGTGCATAAGGATGGATAATTGCATCGAGCAGGAAAATTGTATGCGAAGAAATTTGCAAGCCTTACCGGAAAGATGATGCTGCGATTTGAATTATACGCTCCATATAAAGAGAACGCCGGTGAATGCCCATTGAAATTTCTTCCGAACAACTCGTCCATCTCCATCAGCATCGAGTATATTTCCTCGTGCCTCAGGTCCGTTATATTCTCATGTGCCACTATCTAAAAAAGCGCGAGAAATTGTTCCACGAAGACCTGTTTGCGACTACCAAGAAGGAAAGGAAACTTTCAAGCCTATTACCGAGCCGAGAGTAGTCCAGGTTAAAATACACGCAGCTTCCTCCTTCATCTGAGATTCCTGCGGACATAGTATTCTGTATTTGTGCCTGGGGACTGTAGGAGTCTGAGACTGATCCAGAGATCCTGCAACATTATAAACGTCACGAATAACAACGGCTGGCTGAACACAGTGTCTAAAGACACTGATATTTTTTTCCGTATCAAGCGAAAGTACCAGTTTTCTTTTCTATGACATTCAAATTGACCACTGCCACGTCTCCCAGGCCGGAAGATAGGCAATCGAATGCGCTGACATCATCTCCAGAATTACCACCTAAAAATGTCACGCACATCATCTTCTATCCTTGCGTGACCGCAACAATTAAATGCGCATTTTCCCATAGGGATGCAAGAACTCTAGATACGAACCCTGTTTACACAAAGAGAACAAGTTTGCCGGCATCTTCGAGACATCCTCGCCAAGACCAAGAACACAGCTGTCCTTGAAGAAGTTCCCGATGGCCTCGGTGTCCGAACAGCCCCACTTCGAGCCGGTCAGGTTCCGCATGGCCCAGTCGAAGGCGTTCCAGCCTGGTTAGCAAATTTTGTTATCAACGAAGCGTTCGGGCTGAAGAAAGAGAGCCGAGCGAGATTTCCTTACCGACGTTCCGGTAGCCCGTGAAACAGGCCTTCGCGCCTCTGAGATCCGTCAAGCTGGTGAACCGTGAATCCTGCTTAACAACTGCCGCTATCCTGTCCAAGCCAGCTCGCCTGGTCGACGCTACCATGACAATGGGCTTCAGGCCCTTCCTAAAACAGCGACCTAGACACCACGGAGCCACTTTTTTTCACACACTCTCACTCACTTTCTCGCGATGTACTCTTCATCAGGCCTGACGACGAAGATATCCGCTCGCCGACTCTTCACGGCCTGCAGGCAGGCGGATCTGTTCGCTTCCTGAATGCATTCTATGGCAGGCTCGATTCCGTAGACGAAGGAAGCTTCTCTCAGCCAGTGACACTTCTGATCCTCCAGATTCGAGGCCACGCACCATTGTACTCGCCTGGATGGACGACAGGCCGCTCTGTTGTTCGCGCTCATGAACGCAGGAACTTGAAGAGGAAGGAAGGTGATACTCATCATTTTATACAGACAACCCTTTCGCCAACGAACTCGACGCGTTAATTAATGTACGTGAGACGTGCGCATCAAGTGTTAAGTGTAGATCCGTGCGCGATAAGTGTTTAATGTGAGAATTACGCGGCGAAAGATTTAATAAGACTCAGCGATGCGAGTTAGCATCGTAGCGAAAGGTCTGCATAAGGGTGGCCATCCACCGTATACATTACATCGTCTTAAGAAATCCTCAGGCGTCTCCAGGGTGTCCGTGCTGACCGGCGTCGGATGATAGCTCTCCAAGAGTTCCATCACCTTCGTCTCCCAGCCGAACTTAGCCTCCTTCAGGGAATTCATCAGCCTCATGACTTTCTCGGCTATCTCGCTGTTAAGGTTCAAACGATAAGATCCGATCAAGCGTCTCTGGCCGTTTAAGTGGCAGGCCTGCGTCGGCGAGGACGGCACGGTCAAACGAAATTATGCGTGCCTTGCCTCGAGACACACGGCCAATTGTCGGCGAATTGAACTGTTCAGTTACTTAACTACGGCAATACGTCGCAAGTGTCTCGTGTGCATTGTCACATTATTGATGCACCGTCTTCGCCGAAGCTGCCACTACCGCCGCTAAGTTTGACTAGTCTACTTACCCTCTGGCCACAACGACCGGCCATGGTTTTGTGATCCACGCGCACGGTTCACTGGTCGCCATAGGTCTTGCGGTACCGTCGGGACAGAGATAGCTATAATCAGCTTTGTTCACCCTCTCATCCTGAAAGACATGTCGATTATCGAATAATTCCTTAATTCATTTCGCTCATTCCGCGAACCTTGAAATGCTCTAAAGCGTCGTCCAATCGCACCCAGGCAATGTCACCAGCTTTTTCCGTCAAGCATAGCAGTGCACCTTCTCGGCCATGGTACTTGTCGCTCGTATAACAACCCACCGGATTATCACAAATGGCACACAAATTCTTGTACTTTGACTCTAAATAGGAAATAATGCTATAAATATATGAATCGTTCGGATTTGGCTTAAATGCATACTCAGTTTAAGATCAAGCGCAGGATCCAGAGACCAAGGACCCGCGATGCAGGCAGAGTGGAAGTAATCCGACAAGCCGAGCACCCTGTTCTCCGTCAGGGTCTTGTCCGGATCGCACTCTTTAGGTATTATCCAATTCTCAAAGTACTGTAAGGGGGAGTAGGTGACATGAAAGAGATTTTCGCACGGCACTCAGGGATTATTAAGGACCTACTGTACCGTGGAGAAGGCATTCGTCCAGTCGTCGACGGTCGAGAAGCCCGGATGACAGAAGGTCTTCCCCTTGGTGTGCCATATACTCTTTATACTTCGATCTACCAAGGCCACCATCTGAAAGCGCTGCTTGTCTGAAAACGATCATCGTCATTGGCTCGTGCCCGCCTATTCCGTTCCATTCAACCCTCTCGACGCTAGCTTCTCTCTCTCTCTCTCTCTCTCTCTCTCTCTCTCTCCCTTCATCCTCAACGAGAAACAAAGACCGTCCCTAATCGTGCGCAGAATTCTCAACAGTTAAGGCCGTTCCGGTACGTAATGGCTCGAATGAGCCGCCACGAGCTTGCCGCATCGAGAGGGTTAAATCGTCTTTGCTCCGCCAGTCCCCGCCCTCGAGAAATTACCGTCCGGAAATAGTCGTAGCTCGTTCGTGACTAGAGTGTTGTACTCGCTGTAGGCCGAGGCGGCCACGAGATCCTCGGGTTCCAAAACCGTCATGTCGGCCTGACCCATCGTCAGCCGCCGCAGGCAATTGAACCTGCCGACGATAATGACACCTATGTAATTAGCTCTCCTTCGAAACTGCTAGCGGCAGTCTTTCCGATCGAAGGCTTCACAGCACGTTACATTGTCTCATACTTGCCTATCGTTTCCTATAACGCATTCTACCTGACTGCCCGAGGACACCAGTCGAGGACAGATCTGCTGGATCCTCTTCGCGGTGTGCACGCTCTCCACTATGCATAGCTTCACTGAAACGCATAGAAAGCCACTCTCAACTCCCCACTCGTCACCTCATTGACAGCGCTTCGACAAAAGTAATTGCGAACGTTTGCGAGATCTAATTGTCGGGCAAGATTCTGCGCGACGGCAGAATGTACCGCGAAATTACAGAGTCGGGGAGCAAGATGTGAAACGTGTGGTACGTGAGATGTAATCCTGGGACGATTAGAAGCCGGCCATGATTAGAAGCTATGTGCTAGGTGCCGTTCGCGCTGTTCGTTTTCGAACGTTTCTTTGGCTAGATGGCGAGTGTAGCCGGATAAACGTGTACAGTTAAGACGGTCGCTGGTGATGGGACACCATCGCCGAGCCGGACGTTCCACGGTCAATTACCGGCACGTCGCCTCTGATGAAGGGCAATCTGCCGGGATAAAGCTCTGACACCGGCATGAAAGAACTGTCAGCACTTTGGTAACTCGGTTAAACAACGAAATTGCCCTCAGCAGGCTCGGACGAAAGTGAACGCAAGGTTCGCCGTCCTGAGGTCCCAGAAGTTCACGGCCAGAAGTACGTTTGACAAAGATCGAATGCAAAAAAAAAATGCGAAAAGTGCAAAAAGATGTGAACAACGCTTCTAGATGTCTCGCACGGAAATACTTTGAGACTCGCTGCCTGTTCTTTTGCTTGTTACGCTTATTCCGCTTGTTCTGTTTATTCTGCTTGTTCTGCTAACGACCGGAGAGTCTCACGCGTTAATTAAAGCACGCTCGTCTCGCGAGGCGCGGAAACGGAGACAAAGAAATGGGTAACGCTTTAAACTGCGCACTTACCGGCTAATCTACGCGCATCGCAAATACGGCAGAAGCCTCGCGCGAGAACTCTCTGCGAACAGTTCAAATGGGAATCTATCCGCGGATACCGTGAAATTGTGGGATGTAAAAGCTGCGAGCGTGCATTCGCACGTTTATCGTCGCCCGGAGTCTCTCCTTTTTTCCTGATCAGTGACGCACGGTTTTCCCGGGCACGTGTGTCATTGCCGATGTAGCTAATGCGATCCAGTACGAAGAGACTGTACATGGGTGGATCTCGCAGGGCGATTATGAACGCGAGGAAAGTGCCAGGTGGCCAGGTGGGTCGTTATCGACCCCGCGATCGCCTTCTTACTCACGTTTTTCGCCGCTGACAGTCTGGCTGATGTCTGCCGCGCAGAGTATCGTCAGGACGATCCCAGCCAACGATCGGAGATCCATTGTCAGCCTTGCCACCCAGCCGCCACCTTGCAATGACAGAAAGTTTCGCTAGCTTCGGTTCGTGGTCGAGGATGAGGTGCTTATCCGTCTCGCCGCTCGGACAAGTAGCACGTCGTCGGGGTGCGATGCGATAGGAGCATGCTACCGCGATCGTATACATGCATGTGCACCGGTCACGTACGGATTCGCGTCTTATCGGTCACAGTTTCTGTCAGATCTGACAGTGAAACGAGCGCGAGCCGCTGGACAAAAATTGGTACGCGGAATCGGGAAAGACACGTGCGAGACACGTTCTTGGAACGAGTCGCCAGGAAGCTAACAGTGTGATAAGTGAACGGGCTCGAGTATCGTTGTGCCGTTACAATTTGTGACAGAGAAACCGGCTCGCCGAAAATAAGAGACTCACGCCGTTTCCGCGCGTCCTTGAAATTTCGTCAAGGCTTCCGATTGCACGGAGACGACGGATAGATTTGCAATGCCAATTTTTGTACATATGTAAAGGAACGCACTGTCAGTATCTTTAATCCAGGAGTATTTACGCTATCCCAGACTCATCCACGCCAAATGCGAGATAATTGTAATCCGACGACTATCTAATATTCAATCTTGGCTCGAGCGACGACAAGGCATTAATTAATTCTATCCGACGAATAATCCTTCCTCGAACACTCGGCGGAATAGGAATCGGACCTCGTACCTTCTCACACCCAAAGTCTCTCCATCCGCGGGTGGGTCACGATTTTGAACGTTCTCTCACTCCTCCTTCCTTGACACGATTCGACTGCCGAAAACGCGTGCGTGCCCGATGCTCTCGGAGTTCACGGAATGTCAAGGGAAAACTGAGAAGGCCGGCGAGCGGTAGGCCAGCGTTTAGCGGCGTTTCACTTCTTCGACTGACACCAGCTTGCAGCCCACTCTTTTTCCGCTCAGCGATCGTGTGGCCTGAACGTGGAAACGAAACCGACGACGTGCTCGCCGACTTACAGACTCTTCCGAGACTGAATTAAAGCCGCACGATGCCCGGCACCGCCGCGCGGATCCGGCCGAAAGTCCAGTAGGAAACTGGAATTATTATGTCTTGGTGGGAGAGCGACACAAGACTGCGTAATACAGGCGTGTGTACAGTTCGCCACATTAAAGTCCGCGCGCTCGGCGAACTTCGCGCCAAAAGGCCAGCCGGCTTCAGATAAATACATCCTGTTCCTTCTGCCTAACTGAAAAATGAAACGTATATCGAATGAATCGCCGGACAGCATTGTTGAACATAGCGCAGGGAAAGTACCTACATGGCATATGTTCTGGCAGAGCGTGGGTGTATTGTGATACCGGTAGCAAGTATGAAGTTGCAGGTTGATAAATACTGTCTACGCCTCCCTTTCGCGCTCCCGTTTATCAGCATAAATTTGCATTGCTACAATGGCACACTCCCCCGTGACCGATCGCTCTGCGCAACGAGCGTATCGCTGGCTTGATTAAAGTTCCCTGTATTCGCACGCTCTCTGTCCGGTAGAGCTTTTTCTGTAGCAAAGTGTACGGCGATAAACGTGTGCGATACACGGACAAGATGATGCGGTCAGAGATCCGTGCATGAGCGGCACAGTGGAACACTATGACGATGGTGAACGTGGCCGATGATAGGAGGAAAGAACGGGAGGCGTTCGACTACGAGGAATTCATCTTTCATAGTCTGCGGCCATCGAGAAGTTTAATAAGCGTGTGCGTGCGGACCTACTTTACCAGCTCGGTCCTATGTCGATGATTGAATAGAAAGCGTTAAGGTAATTTTGCCCAGATTGGCCTTCCTTACCTAAACCGAACGTACGGGTATCTGCAAAGTCGAAAGAATGTAGTGAGCGTGGTTTCGGAAAGGAAGAATCGCAGATACCTGACCGTTGTTCGTCGTACCCGGCGTACGCTTCTACCTGACAGTTCGCACTTTCTTACCTGAAAATTGAATTAAGCCGAGGCAAATTGTCGACTGGCTGCTATAAATCTTGAACCGGGCCCGAATCGGCCTGTGCTCGTTAACCGCCGGCAGCAATTTCCATACTATTTCCATACCGTTCGCGGTGCGGTCCCTTGTTATTATCACATTAAGCGTCTAGACCGCCGTATCTGCACTGATATCAGCGCATCGAAGTGCATCATGCATCATGAATCATCGCATCGCATCGATACATAGCGAGTTCAGCAGCCTCAACGTTTGAATATCGCAAAGAACATTGTGGATTATCATATAATCTCGGAACAATAAATTTTCAATAAGCGATCATCCGATAGTAATTACGCTTCGAATGATCTTTTTGCCCCTACTCGCGGCGAGATAATGCTAGGCTCGGTTAAGTGAGAACCGGGAAAGTCTTGCTCCAATTATTGCGCGTATATTTGGAGCACCTGTTGCTACGCCATTCCTTACGCAGGTCGAAAGGTTGATGAATAGGCACTTTAGATTGCGGCATAATAATGACCCGTTAACGGTTCGTAACTTCGGACTGTGTAATTAGTATCGGCGTCTGTTATCACACTCTGTGCGAACAGAGCGTTAAAAAGTGCAATTCCCTCGACGTTGTTCCCAGTTCAATTTTTCTGGCAGAAGTCGCGTGCGCGGGGAACGCGATATGCAAATTCGTATTGAGAGACTCGCCGGGGGGAATTACGAAGGATGCGATTACGTGCGCGCGGGTGTGAACGATTGATAATGCCGACTCTATCGCGGGAACCGTTCAACACCTGGCAGCCAATTGTTACTTCCGAACGTAGCTCTTCCTCCAAATGTTTGCCGCACTGCAATGATCGTTCGCACTTTTTCAAACTCGCCGACGTCGCAAACGAAACAACGTACGTGCGACACGTGCCGTAATTGCATAAGCGAAGATCGTTGGGATTCCCATTAATCGCGAGAACGAGCGAGCAATTAAACGTTGGCGCGACAGAAGTCGGAACGTAACAATGCAGAGAAGTTGACTTATCTATCAAGTACAATATCTGTTAAATCGGCCAGTTATATTGGGCTGGCAGTCGTATGTAAATGCGGCGCTTACAATGTGCTTAAATTATCTTGTGAGAAAACGTATGAAAGAGAAAAGTGAGCACGTGGAGAAACGTTATCAATAAAGATGTACCTGAACTTCCTTGCTCCGGAGTCTATCCGTGATAAATCGGCGCGACATACAGACTACCTTTTATCTTGATACGAGATACGTAACACCGATGTCGGAGTGAAATAAAACATACACAGTAAATAATTGTCTTTGCGGATAAGGTCAGTTTAACTAATTCCAAGGTTGTCTCATCTTTGACTATCGACAATAACGTGCTCCAAAAAATTTGACGTTATTTCATGTAAAGTACTACGCTTCCATAATTAATAAAATGCCTGTATAACATACAAAAAAAAAATATATTAACATCCTTAACACGTATGCCATAGCCGCTGATAGAGAAACGAAATTAAACGATATGTCATTACAATAAAAACGAATAAAAACTAAACAAAGAACTAACCCAGCCAATGCACCTTTAAAATACGGTACTGTTAAATTCAGTTCCGGCACTACACTGTTCCATTCTTGCACGTTCTACGAGCATGACATTCATCCTGTTCTACAACTAACATCCTTGAACTTTGTTGCACAATACATATGCAAACAACCTGAAAAATGTCTGCCTTCATCATACGAAGGTATCCGCACCTAATTGAGAAAACGCGTGGAAATCCGAGGCGCCTAACGTTAATACAACCCTGAAAGCGTATAAAGTCTGGGACATCCGATTGATGAAAGTATCAACAAGCTCGCAGATGCATACACCGAGTCAGTTATCACCCTCGCCTTTCCATCCTAGCAAGTTCGGTGACGGGTTCTCAAACAAAACGAGAAGCCTGCGCGTTAGTCTGTTTTCTTGATGCTCGACAGCTTAGAGAGAAGCCAAGCTCCCTCACATGCACATAATCGTTTCGGAAACGAACGCCCTGCGCTGCAGATGCAGCTGGATGCAACTCAGGGAAAGGAGAGAAAGCGACAGAAGCGGCGGACGCAAGTAAGTGCTCTTTGTTCAGGGATCGATACGCCCACTTTCCGGAAATGACAGATTTCTTGTTCGCGACCGAGCTTTAGTAAACCATTCGGCAAACACGATAATCGTCCAATTGTTGCCGTGTCAATCGCATTATCGCCGCAGTCAATATTGACGGTTCGCGAGGATGACAGTTTCATGGAACGACGTGCGACGCCATCTTTGATGTTTGACACTCGTTTCTGGAAAAAAAAGTGCAAGGCCGCGTTAACAATGTTATCGCCGTCTGTCTGTTTGCCTTTTCGCTCGACAATAGGCAATTACGCAGTAAAAGGCTTACTGTAGTCACGAGGCGCCGTTTGACAGGGTATATGTTTAGAATTAACCTGGCATACGCAAAAATTGGAGTGTCTATTTATAGTCCCGCTAGACACTGTCCCACGAGCATCCAGCGTGCACGTGTAGAATCTACCTTACCGACGATCCTTCGACCGTTAGGCGCGCAGTTCGAAAAAGTGGATCAATGACAGATGGCGCAGGCTCACTTTGAGTCGATCTGTCGTGATAAATGTTACGATAGCAATAGCTTTAATGCTTCCGTTACGTTGCGCCGGTGCCCGAAAACCTTTCCCAGTCGTAAATCAACAGTCCTCGTCAAGAGGATTTTTTCCCAGCATCACTTTAGATTCGCCTCGCTCCTTTTCGACTTGGCCGGCAGTCTGGTTAATTTTATCGCATCGTTTATTTTGCCGCCGCGACGGCGCTCGTCGCTGCGTCTCCGAATTAAAATATTTAGGAAAGACTTAGCGGGCTTGTCCGGAGGGTGTAGACGAAGATGGGCGAATGGCAAATTGTGCTGTTGATATCTAACGTCGGGACGCGAACTTCGAGCCTCGTTATCTCGCCGAGTCAGGTGTCGACTTCCCATTAAGCGAGCCGGGATCGTTGCTAGGGTACGGACTTGCCACAGATTAATTCCGTGCTCCACATTAACGAGTATCTCTTAGACACTGACTAGAAGCGGAGTGTGGCGCGTAGGGGCCGAAATTTATCGTACCGAATAGTCAGTTATCGAGGCGAGATAGGGCCCCGATTAAAATCGTTCACCGTAATTGCCGATAGTTCCTTTCGATAAGGTAATCGGCACATTTCTCTCTGGCAGTCCTTGATATTCGCTTGGCAACAATTTCGCACACGCGTCCGGCTATCTGCGCTAGGTTTCGATGAATTCCTATTGAAATTCAACTGTCGCAGGATCTTGAGACGAGCCGGGCCAAAGTTTTTAAACTGGAACATAGAGTAACATGACATAGACGAACGACTTCCGAATTTAACGTGGGAAGGACATCTGTACGAAGGCACGGTGGTCGAGGAAGCATAAATGAGAGGGATTTGAGTGAACCCGAACGTCGGTCAAGATGAAGCTGAATCAACGACAGCTGCCTGTCAAGGCGCACTACTTTTTTTTTATGGCAGGTGAGTGACAAGTAACACGTAGATTGCGTTCATAAACGGATTATGTCGTTACTGATCTGTTACAGCGATGGGACCCATTCTGCCGTTTTTATCCGTTTACGGTAAACAGCTGGGCGTTTCACCGATGGTAATGGGCACCATAATGGCAATTTTGCCGATTTTATTTTTAATCGCCAAACCTACCTTCGGCTTCATCGTCGACTACTTTCATCCTTGGCGAAAGTCAATTTTCATTGTTTTACTAGGAACCACTAGCGCTTGTTACGTATTAATGTACTTCTTACCAACACTTCCGGGACCATATATGCCGGATCATGAATTCAAAAATGTGTCCTGTTCGTCCATTGCGCATTGCGCGCCACAAGTCAGTGACCCGCGTTTTTTAATTTGAATGTTAAGTACTCATTGTAAAGAATCATAGTGATTTTCATCTTTTTTCTTCTAGAACACCACGTCAACTGAGTGCGTGGGACGAAAGAATGCACTGTGCCATTGGAACTGTGGAAATTTGAATTTTTCCACGAGGGTCTCCTTTCAACAGATGAAAGGACAAGCTAGTTTCTTATCGAATACAACGTGTTTCATCGATTTTGATGAATCCTTGTGTTGGGCTAACAGTACCTGTGATATACGCTGTGATAATTTCGAGGACGATTATTGCTTATACACTTCCGCCTCGTTTTGGGGATTTGTGTTTCTCTTAGCGATAGGAACAATTGGCTTCAACGTCTCAAATTGCATAAGCGATGCAATTTGCTTCGACGTCTTAGGTACATCGTACTTGTCCGATTGAAAAAGCCGCGAAGTCTGTAAAATTTATTAATCAGCGTGTTGACATTTAGGAGAAGGAGGTCAAATGGGCTATGGGAGACAACGTGTATGGGGAACCATAGGGTTCGGACTCACAGCACTTTTGGCCGGCTATTCCGTCGACTGGTGGTCGCAAGGAGAAATTATAAAAACATACACACCTGCATTCATCCTGGTTCTGGCGTTCTCCTGCTTCGACCTGATATGCTGTACAAAACTAGACGTACGTACACCCTGAGAACGCATATGGCAATAGACGAAGTATCTTCATCGTTCAAAATTGTTTTTTACAGTTACCGATTATGTCAGGTTCATCGAGTATCGTGAAAGACGTCTATGAACTATTAAAGCTAAAGCCTATAGTAATATTCTTGTGCTTTGCCACCCTCGCTGGTATACTCGACAGTTTCTTGATTTACTTTTTGTTTTGGTAAATACCGTTTGTCTGATTACGTCGACGCTCTCGACTTCCGTTCTGGGATACGCCCTGCAAAATTACAAAATTCATTGTCGGCGATAGGTATCTAGAAGACTTGGCTACCGCCACTGGTTACATGAGCGAAATCAAGTTGATCGAGGGACTGACCGTCGCCGCGGAAACGCTGGGTGGCGAAGTAATATTCTTTTCCTTATCTGGTAACGTTGCTCCTTGAATTTTGTTCATTTCGTTCTCGATATATGCGCAAACAGGAAGTAGGCAGTATATCGTACGCATTACTTTTATAAAGCGTATGCGCGAGTGGCCGATTCTACTTATTGCCTTAATCATTGATCGTAGGTAAAATTCTCAAGAAAATTGGATACGGATACTGTTTTACGTTTTGCTTTGCGTGTTACGCGCTGAGACTGGGACTCATATCTTTGGCACCGACACCATGGTGGGTTCTGCCCGTCGAGTTCTTCATGCAGGGACCCACATATGCCTTGTGTTATACAACGATTGTTGCATATGCAAGTGCAGTTGCGCCACCCGGTACATCGGCGACTGTTCAAGGAATAGTGGCTGGAATGGATGATGGTTTCGGTAAGTAAAATTTTATTACATAACTAGAACAATATTATACAACCAATATATTCACTGTAGGTTTCGCTGTCGGCTGCTTACTCGGCGGCATTCTTTACAAAGAAGTTGGCGGAGTTGTGACTTTAAGGATTCTCACAGTACTCGCCGCAGTCTCGTCAGTAATGTACCTTATCCTCCATGTGACCTATTTGAAACATTCAACACCAGGTACATATGTACATTTAAGACTGTACTTCGACGAATGTTTGGAATGCGTTGCGTCGTTACAGGTTTAGTAAATTATTGTTTGTTTCTTGTAGACACCCGCAATAATGCCGAATGGAAAAGTCCGATTGAAGCGACGAAAGAATGCGCTACACCTGACTCTTAATGAAAGAAGCTCACAACTTTTTAATGTACATAGTAGTAATACGGGTGACCGGGATTTATTAAAGAAACAAACTTTACAACGAATTTCCGGTGAATTACTGATAATTATTTTTATAACGATTTAATTTGTAATAGTTTCTGTATAATAACCATATTTTTACCTTAAAGTGTGACTTAAATAAACTTTATACTGAAATTGTTAATTAGTGTTCTCGTAATATCGTAAAAATTCTATTACCATTCGTGACACCATGCATGAATTGCTGCGATAACAAAATTGTACAAGTCTTGAGACGCGTGACAGAAATTTTTGCAATTCTTAAAACTTTACGAAGAATAATTTAAGCTACTACAGAAGTATCGTACCGGTGCTGCAACGAATATAAAAAGTTTAATGTATGTGTGGCGTAAATACAATCACGATTGCTCGGTAGAGTAACTACAGCTGATTTACAACAGAGTCACGTGATAAAGATGGCAGGTACCTGGCGTTTGGACACCTTGCCATCAGACGTACTTATCCTAATTTTTGATTACTGCCATGCGTTTGATTTGGTACGGCTTAGTAAAGTTTGCACACGATTTCTTCATATTGTGCGTGATGATACCTTATGGATTAGAAAGAGTAAGCAGCCACTCGTGACGAATCAAGCTACGAAAAGGTTCCGCGACAGGTGCGTTAGGTTATCCGGAGCATTTTACCTAGTAAATTTCGCAAATATGATGTTAAATATTCTAACTAAATAGTGATGCAGTTTTAATATATAAAGTTTAAAATAAATCTTATATTCCTTACAGTAAACAGGGTACACTGTGTCGAAATGTTAACACTTTAGTGTACATATCATTTATTACTGTTGACAGGCATTGAAAGCTCTAGCAGCACATTGTCACAATAACATTTTGAATTTCTAGGTGCAATCCATTATTGTCCCTGCGAACAAGATGGCATGTTTCCCAAAATTGGCAAAATGGGAGGTATCAAAAAGAACTCTTGTTTTCACAAAGACTTAAGCTGATGCCATGGATACAAATTACCAGAGATGTACTCTGGTGGAGTGGAGGCTCTCAGCTTTGCGGCTATCTACGAAACAAAGTACCTATGAAAAGTTATAGAATTTTTTCTGAAGACAGAGATAAAGGTGATATATGTAAATTCATAGTTAGAGAAGATTATATCGTCAGTGGTCACAGGTACTAAATTTTCTTCATCGATTATATACTTACCACCTATCAATCTCAATTACCTGTTTAACGTTGAAACAGAAATGGGAGCATAAACATCTGGACAACGGGGAATGTGGCTGATCACTTTTACTGCGGTTTATATAGGGCTCATAGCTGTGACGTAAATGCAGTAGACCAATCTGGGGATAGCATCATATCTGGCGATGGTAATGGGATTGTTAAGGTACACCATCTGAGGAAATGAACTTTAATAATAAGTCGCAATGTTAGATTTCCTCTGACTTGTAGATTTGGAATTGGGATAGAGAAACTATTGCAAATGTGCCTTCCACAACTCTACATGTCTCTGATAGGGTATTATCACTCGCCATTGATCCGGCAGGTACTAAATTCGCTGTCGGATCTACGGGAAATAGCGCTGCCGCACCACTCCGCATATTCGATATGGAATGGTATATAAGTCCACTAAATATCCAACACTATAGTTCGACCGTAGTTCGGCCAATAAACAATTACGTTTTAAACATTTACCAGTTGCGATGAGTTAAATAACTCCAAACGTAGCTGGCGACGCGGAGCAGGTATATTAGATATGGTTTGGGATAGCCCCAACATTCTTCTTACTTGCGGCTATGATAGTTATATTAAGAAGTGGGATCTGAGGTAAATATTTATGCGGTCATCGCACGGGAAGCCATGGGTCGGACACGACAGGAGTTTTTTCTTTCAGGACTGGAAGAGTTGTGAGTGCTTGGCCGGATCCGACTGATGCGACATTGTATTGCATATCGTCCGACTATCAATATACGATGGTCTCCGGAACACAATACAATTGCAAGGCTGTGCTGTGGGATCAGAGGCAACAGGGTTATATACAAGTATGACAAAAAAGATAGGCGAATAAGCTTGTTTCGCATATTGTGCTAAGTTAAATATATATACCCATTTTCAGTTATACTTTATGCACATGCGGAGTACTTTGAGCCCAGTCTATTCTATTGCGTTTGACAGTTCGCACCTTTATGCCGCCACAGATCAACACGTTGTCGAGCTTACATTTTCGGGTTACTCGTACAAAGAGAACGATTACAGGAAAATCCTTGGACACTGTTGGTCTACAAATCGAAATAGAGTACAAACGAACCGAAATGCAGTACAAAGTGGATAGTATAAATAAATGTTCGATGGCGAAAAACATTTTAGTGGTAAACCTTTCAACCTAAACAAGAAAGCAAAATTGGCACTGAATTGAAACAATTCTTTAACAATTTATTGTGTACAACGCTTGTACATACACAGAAGCATATGTATATGTTAACTATACTATATAAAATGTAAAAAATCTGACTTTACACGCGCACCGTTTGGACGATGTGCGTCTATTTATAAAAATTAACAAACGACCCTATTTGCACAGTATCTTCGGCTTTGTTCGCGAGAAACGTTTTGTAATTATGTGTAAGGCTTAGGATGCGGATTTTGTAAAACAGTGAAATAAATATCTTTGTAAAAACAAACGGGAATTACGCGTTTGTAGAAATCAGGTTTAAGTTCACTACTCCTGCTATACCTAAGATCAAAAGAAGTCTGACCTCCTTGGATGTCAGTGAACAGCCACGTCTTTACCCAAAACCCAAAGTTAAGTATCTCTTTAAGTAACACCTTTGCATTTATCCTTCGTTCTAAGGAGATGTTTGTCGTTATCAAAGCATTGCTCTGATCATGTAATTAAGAATGCCGCCATGTCTGTAATATGTTAAGTCAACTTCTGTGTCGAATCGGACAACCACTTCGAACTTCTTGCCATTGTCCGTGGTAACTTGAATCTTCTGACCGGGTTGACAATCCTCTGGAATGGCAATGTCGTATAACTCCAATCCTGTCAGACCCAAAGTCTCCGCATTTTGTCCGGGCAGGTACTGCAAGGGCACAATTCCCATGCCAACAAGATTTGACCTGCATAAAATAATGAGAAACTTCAAACAACAGTTGCACCGTACCATCCTTACTTAGAAAGGTTATGGCCTAATAAAGTGGTCAAAGGTGACCCCAGGTTAAATTCATTTCTGTATGAACCACTCGATAAGTTATAAAAAAAAGATAAACATTTGTGCGAAGGTTCAAATTTACATTTGGACTATGGGAGCAGGAAGAGGTAGGTATGCGTTTTGCATTACGAGTAACGTACCTGTGTATTCTTTCGTAAGATTCGGCTATAACGGCACGAATTCCCAAAAGAAAAGGCCCCTTGGCAGCCCAATCCCTCGAGGATCCAGATCCATATTCTTTACCGACCAAAGCAATTAAAGCAGTGTTGTCCTTTCCATACTTTTCTGCTGCGTCGAAAACGTCCATCTGCGTGTTTACAAGTAATTAGTCATATGATCCTAATCCTACCATGTCCCGTTAATCTTTTAATTAGCCTCAACCGACCTCTTCGTTCGTCGGAACGTAAATTGTTCGTGGGCCTGGTTTGCCAATGAATTTATTTATCAATCGAATGTTTGCGAACGTTCCTCGTGCCATTACTGCGTCATTTCCTCTGCGGGAACCGTAGGAATTAAATTCCTTCGGCGTCAGTCTGAAAGCGAACGCATAAATATAAATTTATAGTGGACGGTATGTAATAGGTTTTTATCAAACTCTGTTCGTACTAAACTCGAAGCGTTGTTCGTTTCGAAACACGAAACTTACCCCCGACTAGCCAAATATCTTGCAGCCGGCGAATTACGCGCAATGCTGCCCGCTGGACTGATATGATCAGTTGTCACAGAATCTCCAAGATTCAGAAGCACGCGAGCCTTGGTAACAGGTGTGATTTTTGGTAGTTCCTAAAATAATAATTTGCGTTTTTGTGCCCATCGACATGACGTAATAGCGACTATTAAATTTTTGGCAAGCGTGCTCACCTTTGTAAGGCCATCGAAGTACGGTGGACTCTTAATATATGTAGATTCCGTATCCCACGGATACAGCTTGCCACCCGGTGCGGCCAAGCTCGCCCAACTTTGACTACCTTTCTCAATCTTGCCATAGACTTCCTTAAACATCGCAGGTATGACGTGCTTTTGCTCGACCGCCTGAATCTCTGATCGGGTTGGCCATATGTCTTGAAGGAACACTTTACTTCCGTCGGGTCTGAGACCTGCATTATTACGTTTTTAAGTATCACGTGAACACAGAATCTTACGAATATCATTCAAACTGGATGCAAATAACTTACCTAGAGGTTCTTTCTCGAAATCTATATCAACCGTGCCAGCGATGGCGTAGGCAATTACCAACAAAGGCGACGCCAGATAATTGGCGCGCGTGTTAGGGTGTATTCTGCCCTCGAAGTTTCGATTTCCGGACAGAACGCCGCAGCACACGAGCTCGTTCTTCTCGATGGTCTCCACGATGGCATCCGGCAAGGGACCGCTGTTGCCGATACAAGTCATACAGCCGTAGCCGACTATGTCAAAGCCTAATTTGGTTAAATAAGGAACCACGCCGCTCTCTTGCAAGTAATAAGTGACGGCACCCGATCCGGGCGACAACGATGTCTTAATGTACGGTGCCACGCTCAAGCCAGCTTGAACAGCATTTTTCGCCAGAAGACCTGCAATTGTTTATTGTCTAAATATCTTCCCCGGATGTTTCGGTTCACGTTTCCTGAAGCAATCGTCTTTTACCTGCTCCGAGCATCACGCTGGGATTGCTCGTGTTCGTACAGCTAGTGATAGCGGCTATCACAACTGAGCCATGACGGAGTTTGTAATCCTTGCCGCCATACTCGAACATCCCCACATTCTCGACCTTCGTAGGACTCAGGCCGTAGCCCTTGAATCCAACCTGGAACAGAGAAATTATTCTTCACTCTCTGGAATGCGTACGTGGCGCGCCGGAACGGTTCAAAAGGTAGATTGGAAACGAATTTGAAAGTGTGAGTGCCTCTGCTGGCGGTTTATTGCCCGCAAAATAATTCGCTGAACAAGCGCGACGCCGGAGGTGTCTAAACTATCGGAGAGGTGCACGACCTTAATGCATGCCAATGTTCAAGGCCGAGAGATGAGGAGTTATTGAAAGTAGCTATCGAAGGCGAAGTCCTATTCTGACCGCGGTAACAGTTTCAAAAATCGAAGAAAGGATTTGTAAGGGTAGTTCACGCTGCCCTGAACAAAATCTAGGTGACATCCAAATTTACGACAATTCTGTTGACCGGGCCTCGACTGAGGGTCCGCCATTGTTTTCGGCGATTAGGCCCCCGTGGCCCAAAGCTCGCCAGGACATTTTTCCCCGCTTTCGAACGGGCGCATGACCTGGACTTTCTCGAAATGGTCTTTCGCCTCGTTGTTCGAGGAACAGTTATGCTCATTCTTTTAATTCCATGGAATATGCGATGACTCGAAAGGACAATGGCGAGGATCCCAAAAATTCCTGAAAGACTTTTTCCGGACTTCTATACTTCAATCACATAACTCGATGGGTAGATTCGCTCAGACAAAAGCTTAATCGTTGCAAAAATCAAGGATTGCTTTCGCTAACGTAGACGAGGAGACGATTCACTTGAAAAGCGAGAAGAGGGAAGAACTAAGAAAGTCTCGCGGGGCAACCATGAAATTTTGTTTTGACACGATCGTGCCGCGAACGCGCGAGAAACCACTTGTTATCTCCGCCGGAGATACAGGTGCTATATTTTCCGTGCTCGTGCATATCATTTAGAGTAAACATAACGGCTTTCTCAAAGAAAACATTTCCCTTTTCCGCGGCCCGTAGCGAAACGATACGAAGCGTACGCGCGGCGTTCTCGCGGGGGAAAAATATTCGACGAATCGCTAGCTGCCTGAAAACTTTGGCGACTCGCGTTGGCCGCGGGACGTTCGGCAGGCCGCTTTTGCAAGCGAAATGTGTGGGCTTGGCAAAAAATTAATAGAACGTCGTATCAGCGAATTCAGGCCGAAGGCTCGGGCCAGGCAATGGAACTTTTTCTGCGCAGAGTCAGTTTGCCAGACTGCGAGAGGAAGTCACGCCACGGTTGCGAACGGTACGTATAGATAATATGTTTGAAAAATGTGTATTCCGACCGCGTGCATCGCTTGCTGGCAGAAATTCCCTTTTCGAAAGCGTTGACGTTAAGGGGATGACGTGGAAGCTTATCCGGCACTCGATTTTACGACGTCCTTCCCACGAAGTACGAAAATCGGCTTTATTAGGGATACGGACGAATCATGCTTAACGGTATTAGGTATGCGTCAAGGCACTAAGCACCTCGGGGACGTACCTAAGGTAATAACTGACCTAATAACGGTGTCGTGGCGCGAACCTTTCTCATGAAAAAAAATTGTTATTTCTTTCCAAATCGAAAATTAATTCGAATGTGACGGAAGTGTGCTAGATTGAGATTTTTCGAAGGCGGCAAACTAGCAGTTTCGCAGCCGTGCGCGCGAAGGATCGAAGGCGACAGGGGAATTGAATTTCATGCCGCGGAAACGTCAGCTCTATGATTCACGTGAATGAATTTCAGCAAATGTTCTCGCTGTCATAGGCGGCGGTAACGCGACGCCGGTGTTGAAAATCTTCGTGCGGAAATCGATCGACTACTTGGCTCGCAAAATCATAAACGAGTCATTGTCACGGCGGTCGACTTTTATATCGGGGACTAGCTCAATTGTATTAGGCGTCAAATAGAACGCACTTCGCGATCGTGGAATTATAAATGTCGTCGACCGTTTGCGCAAGGTGCGAAGAAAAAAAATAAAAAAAAAAGTAAGAAAAACACTTTACTATCGTTATGCATACGCTGCTCTCAATTCTCAAAGAATATTATCCTTATGCAGAAAATATTAATGTATACCGTTATTTCAAGTATATTTACGCCTACGATGGGGAGTCATCGGATTTTGAATTTTGCAAGGGTCCTTGTCTACCTGCCACTCCTCGCAGGGGAGGGTAAGGGAAAATTCACGGAACGTTCCATGCCGGACGCGGGTGGACAATCGGACGGTCAACCATGGTGGAGGGAAGGTAAACTGGAGGGAGGGAGGTACGGGAAAGCACCCTACGTGTATAAATGTGGCCCACCGCGCAGCTAAGGTCATCAGTGTGCAATTAGCAGTGCGAACGATCAATTACACCAAGAGTGCGCGGGCCTGATACAACTTTCGAAGTTCGGAGTTCAGTTCAAGTGCTGCAGAATGGGACTTTTCAGTCCTTCACTGCGTTCGTCGGATGGAAATTGTTGGTTCGACTATGGAGCAGCGGAAAGAAAGAGGGACTCGTACAGTAAGAATTCACTTTAGCTGACTTTCGACGGAGTATAAGAATTGTTTGAACTCCAGCGAGGAGGCCACTGTCGGATGAAATCTCGTCCGGTGTGGGTGAACTGATTCCTCACCGGGTAGGATTCATCCAATATTCGCCCCTGTACTTCAGTAGCATTAAGGGAGGTTTAACGCTCTGGTACCACAATAGATCTCGACGTCGGAGGCGTAGTATCGATCTAGTGGCACGTTGATCTTGAAGCGTGACTAGATCGAAATACTCGTCCCTGACGACGAGATAATTCGTCAAGGATTTGTCATGCTCGCTTGAATTTACCGAAGACTGTTCACTGAGTCCCGTTTATTTTTCTTTGGTGATCTAACTGTATGGTGAATTGAAGGATCATAAAGCTAGATCAGCAAGGCAAAATGTACGAGACATGACAACGATGGATAACGATTCAAGGGAACGTGGGAAGTATTCGAAGGTTCGCACTTCGCACTAAGTGAACAGTTTGTCTTTCACGTTTTTCTCACAAGGATGGCAGGGTCCAGAGGAACTTTTGCCGTGATGTGTCGTAATTTCAAGCTCATATCACAGCAGTAGTTACCTGGGATCCTTCTGTCCACGTTCATCTGTACTAGAATCTAACTACCGGGTATTCAACTATGAACGGTAGGTCTCGTGTAGCAGACAATGAGGTGAACTTACGCATGCTGTTTCTCTTACTGACAACGTAAAGGTACAGCATGGGATAAACGTGATCCCGTCTGACGGTGACAAATAATCGTCACTGGGTTATGTTTGTCCCATACAAGTACTCACTAATCATCACTGTTATTGCACTTTCAAATCGCTTTGCCTCACCTTGCGCTATTATGTAAAATGCATGCATAGAAATCAATAAATATTCTGAACTTACTTTATTGACCAGACAATTCCTGAAGTCTGTCTTCATGTCAGACACGGAAACTCGATCGTGTGGACGCTTAGGTCCGCTTACACTGGAAACAACGGTTGCCAGATCCAAGGTAACGACTTCAGAGAATACCGGATCTTGAGCTTCATTATCATAGTTTCGCAACATACGAACTGTACTGAGGTATCGTTCGATTTTATTAATGTGTTCTTCAGAACGATCTGAAACATAGGTGAAAGTGTAAATTCATGTTCGAATACTAAGCATATCGATTGAAAGTGGTCGTATCGTGAAACTTACTCGTCTGCCTGAGGTATGCCAAACTCTGCTGATCAACTGGGAAGAAACCAACAGTGGCGCCGTATTCCGGGCACATATTTGAAATCGTTGCTCGGTCTGCAATGCTTAATTGTGAAACGCCCGGGCCAAAGAATTCGACGAACTTGCCGACAACTCCAACTTGTCGCAAATTCTGCAACAAATAATTATTGTATATACCTATTGCACGGTCATACGTTTTGTAATAATAAATCGCATGGTCAAGTATCCATCTTTTAATTAATATGTACCTTCGTGATTGTGAGGACTAAGTCAGTTGAAGTTGCGTACTGACTCAGGACACCTTCCAGCCTGTATCCAACGACTTTCGGTATTAACATAGATATAGCCTGTCCCAGCATTACAGCTTCTGCTTCAATTCCTCCTACGCCCCATCCGACGACGCCAAGACCATTAATCATTGTTGTGTGAGAATCCGTTCCTACCACGCTGTCAGGATACAAAGTGTCGTTTTTGTCGAACACAACCCTTGCCAAATATTCCAAGTTTACTTGATGAACAATTCCACTACCGGGCGGCACGATTAACATATTCTCGAAAGCTTTCGCTCCCCATTTCAGAAACATGAAACGTTCCTTATTCCTCTCGAATTCCAATTCTTCATTCTTTTTAAGCGCGTCACCACTGTAAAAAGAAAACAGAAATATTCTGACTTATCTGCATACTTCTGTCATACAGAATTTAAGACTATTACTTGGGTCACAAGAACGCGTATTTTAATCGGTCTTATCGAGCGAATTACGTAAATTATTCTTTTAGCATGTTTACATAATGGTGCAATGACATTAAATCTGCAAGTTCAGATCTAGATAACCTTTACAATGATCGTGTTTTGAGACCTTTACAAACAACATGAGGAGTATTTCTATTTCATAATATTACAGCAGTAAACAAAGATCAGTTTCTTATAGATCTTACCTCCTAGTAAAGTCAACTTGAATGGAATGGTCAATGACAAGGTCTGATGGACAAACAGGGTTAATTTTGTCAGGATTACCATTAAGATTTTTGACTGCATCTCTCATGGCAGCAAAATCAACAACAGCAGGGACTCCTGTAAAGTCCTATAACAAATCTGTGTCAGTCTCAGCCTTTAATAATATTGGGAAGAAGAGATAAAAAAATCCTTACCTGCAAAATAACTCTTGCTGGTTTAAATGCTACTTCAACTCCATCTTCAACAGCTTGATTCTCCTGCCAGTTTAAAATTTTTTCAACATCACTCTTCTTTACTTGAAATTCATCACAATTTCTCACAGCACTTTCCAAAAGAACTCGTATCGAAAATGGCAGCTTATCTACAATTACAAATTACACAATAGAATACTGTACATACAATTGTAGTCCCCACAAGTTTTGATTGATAATAAAACAATACCATATTTAGGCCCCAAGCTTGCAACATCGTAGTAGTTGCATGTTTTGCTTCCAATCTCAACGGATTTCAGCAAATGCTTGAATGGATTTTCCCCTGGAATTCATAAGGCATAAATAGAACTCCATATCCCACATACATTAACTAATAATTACAAGTCACTGTACGTTTGCCAAGGTGTATGAAGGTTGTAATATGAAATACTCTGAAAATCAGAGCCTTGCCAATTAAAACATCTTGAGATAAATATGTTTTGGATAATATCTGAATAACAAAGTTCAGCACCATATGCTGCTTCATATTAAACCACTTAACATAATGTTTACTATTACACTTAAAATGTCAACACATACTTCACATTAATAATGCATTCAAATAAATGACCCTGAAGTATGCAAAACAACAACACTTACAAAAAGTCATCTAACTTCATTGGCACTTGTTACCCAATTGCTTTTCACAATTTTGAAATAGTAACAACGTATTAATCGAATCCTAATTTTCGATTCACAGACATTTCGTTACCGCTAATTTGATTATCAACTTAACAGGTGTTTTTATTTAAAAGAAACAATACTTTACTATTCTTATTACACTCAGCACATTATCTATTGTGTATGAGGAATAGGATTGAATTATATTATTTCTTCGAAAAAGTCGAAAGTCATGGTTTCCTGTGGCACATTTTTCATAATTCGAGACACAGAATACATTATGATCGATGGTACTATGAAAATGCGGAAATCAAACTTCGACACTTCATTTATGATGAATAAATGCAAAGTGTTTGTCATGTAATGTATTTGAGGTGAAAGAAAATTTAAAATCAGTATGTTTTCATAGTAAAATTACAAGCGATAAACAATACAGATCTTGCCACTTACCAGCCATGGTTGTCACTGCAGCAGTCACGTCGTCCACCTCGGAATATGTATACGACGAATTATACCGGGTGTCAATGAAAGATTAAACAGCGCAGATACCAGGATACTGATTGAACTTTAAATTTATTCTGTTCAACGGGTATGCAGCTCAATAGTTCACTTGTAATATGTAACTAAATATATGATGTAATACAAAGCTTAAACAGAGATTAAAATATTAGAATATTTTTCTTCGTAAACGATAAAATCACATAATTCCTTACTTGCAAAAACGTTTCAATCGGAAGTAAAACGTTGTTATGTAAGTATAAACTACGATAAAGTACGTCATCAAACTGATTTTGGCATAAAACTTACTTTTGCGACGAAATTCTTGGCTAGTTTTGTTTTAATACACTGAGTAGGTGCGGCAGTCGCAGCAATGATCCGATCCTCTTTCGATATATCGATAGTTTGTATCGAAACCTGTTGGTGAGTTGTGCAGTTGATATCACAGATATTTACAACGAAATGTCAGTGTGACTTTACTGTACGCGTTTGTACTGCGTATTTCCGTTTGAATGTTTGAAAAGATATAAAGATGGAACGTAATTTAGAAAAGACATTAGATGATGTGTAAGTTACCTTAAAATAGGCTATATTGTTGAATTGCTATTGTAATCAAACAAACCTTGCTCCTTATTCAGAAACAATACAGAAGGCATCATAGGCTGCATCTTGGCAGATCATGCTGGCCTTTGTTTGGGAGGTAAAAAAAACTTTTATTTACATTTATAAGGTGATAGAACAAGATATTGATTGTTTTTTCAGTGAAGGGAAATGCAAGTAGTGATAGTGCTGGGATAATAGCAGCTATAGCTGATCAAGTGGCCAAATTAGAACCTGGAGCACCAGCTCCTATTGTATCACTCCAAAATGAAACCAGGTATGATCATGATGATATTTGCTACATGTACGTAATTTTCTTCCTTAGATGCTTGTACATTCAAAGTACATTGTATAATTTCTAGACAATGTCTTATACATCGTCAAGGTCCTGTAGTTGGTGCTATATATAAGGAAGCGTCAATATGAAACCCATGACATGAATCATCTATCCTATTACCATTGATTTGTATCATATAGTGTTTACTGTAAATTAAATATTGTTGATTATTTTAATAAATCATAAATAAGAGATTACCAATTTCACTTTGAAGGATCCTGCTTACATTCCAGACATATTGAATAAAAATATAATTTTTTATAGAAAATAGGCATTCATTATTTCAATCTGTGTGGATTTACATTGAGTTGGCTTGTACAGCAATCACTGTACATTAAAGATAATTTTATACATAGTTATTCAGAAGTGTCCATGGTGGAAGAGCTTAAGGTCAATCACTTTTCCTGTGCCGATTTTTCCTCTCATACCACTTGTTTGCACCAAGCCTGATCAAATCATGATGTTCGTATATCCATGAAATAAGTACCACAATGAACATTACCACACCAACGAGTAAGTGCAGAACCTTTTCATCAGGAAAGAAGTAAGCCTACAAACACATTCGCAGAATTATTAGAAATAAGTTGGTACATTAATCTCATACTGCATCATAAATTTCTTACATGCGATATGTTAGTTATCAGTGCTGATAAGATCAAGGAGGCAGAAAACATGGGTTTCGGCACTAGGCCACGTAATGGACGGTAAACGGTTTCACGATGTCTCCTATTTATGAACATCGACGAGTGTATGATCCTAAGGGTCATGTTAACACAATTGCCAAAAATAAAGCCTACTGGCCCAAACCAAATGGCAAACAAGTACGAGGCACCCAAGAATGCCACAGACTCATATATCATGATTAGATTGCTTCTATTAATGGTAGCACTGTCCGCTGTTGCATTGGTATAACATTCAGTTACACCGTTAATCCCTAATAATAGAATGGCCAGGCAATGTGCTCTCATCAGCATGATTGGTAAGTGCGTAGTCAATTTGGTACCGCCATACAACCATAATAGGGTACTAGAATACGATTGTCCAAACACCAGAACAATTAGTCCAATAGATGTAACGGCTGAACACAAGTGCGTAAGAACATTTACGCTTTCTTGTATTTTCACCTGATAAGGTAATATACAGTTAAATACAGGTCATGAAATGCTCAGTATTTACAAACTTACAGGACTTTGGTCTGATACAGGTTTGTCTCTTTTCACCATTTGCGTAAAATAGAAGTACCCACTTTCCTCAATTGGACGGAAAATAAATCTAGCCGCTAAGGAGCCTAAATTATTGACAACTTCGTATGTGCCTTGTTCTGTGAATGTCAGTACTGGCATAACAGTCATGATTAGTCTTTCTCCTTCGGTTAAAATTTGTTTTAATATCCCCTGTCTAAAGAAGCTCCATGTGAGAACAGTCAACTTTCTATCTAAATAGACATCCTAGAAAAAAGGGTATTAATAGTCAGCATACTGCAGACTGGAACAATGTAATAACATCAGCAAAACATACGTTATTTTCCAATTGCCCAGGCAAAAAATCTTTCACTGTCCGAAAAGGAAACTCCCTCACCACATACTCATCAGTACTGTCCTTTATCGACATTCTCCTTTTTAATTTACATTTATTTAATTTTTGAATGTAGTAATGAAAGTATGCATAATGACTGGTTGTATAAAATATTGCTGCAACTAATTGAGCTACACCAAAGGCAAATAGTGCATTTTCTGGGTGGTAGAGTATAAGAGGAACAAATGTCAGTGTACGAATGGCAATCATAATTGTATCCAGAACTATCTGGAAATGTAAAAAAAAAATAAACATTGGACATGCAAGTAATCCATAAATAATGTATTATGGAAGTTGTCTTACTTTAAGTCTAACAAACAAGAATGCACTTGAAACTAGTTGAACTATCAAGGAGGAAAGTTCAATTATGCAGGATAGTGCAACTGCCCAGACTGCAAATGTATAATAAGGTGGTAGGGCCTCTGTGGTTGACAATAAAAATAACCATATGTACCCAAATGTTAAAGACATTACAACACATATGGGAACACTAAAACATTATTTAATATTAGTTAGTTGTGATTATAAATGAAACCTATATTTATCTAATATGTCGAAGATTATTATGAAACTAACGTCACCCATAGTAAATTCACAACTTGAGCCCAATTATGTTCTGCCGTATTGGTGAGACATGCTTTCATAAATGGTTCACGAGATAAAAACAATATCATTGATTCTAACAGTAGTAATCTGACATTAATAACACCTAGAACTGCTTGACCTACATGGCGAACCACAAAAGCATTCAAAACAAAGGTGACACAGCGACATAGGATCTGGAAAAAGAATTCATGTTGATTTACATACAATAAACGTGTACTGATAACAAATTGAAGGCTAGTATCATCAACATATGGTTTCCATATTTTTTTTATAAGTTTTCAATCCATAATTTACGATGAAAGAACAAATAATCAAATAAGATTACTTCCGAACTAACAGTAACGATAAAGTTATTGACATGGGTATAATACAAAAAGTACAAGTGTTATACTTCGCTAAACCCATAGATTTCACGCTGGCAATGTGTACTAAACAGGTCGTGTAACAGCATACCTGAAATATAATGTTGAAAGATGCATTTTCCAAACTACTCGTCAAAATGTTCTGCCCCATTTTTCGCGTCCTATGGTATTGAGATTGAAAATACTTCGAGATTCCCGCCGAAACAAATGTCAATGCAGTTCGAGGTTATGTAAAGGCTGCGTAAAACCTAAGACATCGATAAAATCATTTTCGTTTAATTTCATGCATGGTCCTGACTGCGGATACAGATACAGCGTATAGCATCAGCGCATAGCACCTCAGCGGACTATCGGACACTGAATCTAACGGATTTCATGACGTAATTACGTCAGATTCGCTGTCCGTGGTCACTAGTAATTTTCGGCCGAACAGCTCTCTCCCTCTCCTTTTCTCTCCGTCTTGCTAGTGGAAAACGAGGGCGCCGACAAATAATTTTCCGACAATTTTCTGGACCCATGTGACTGTGCTGGCGCAGTTTGCAGTGACAGTGGAAATGGTTTAAGGTTAGGCGCTCAGCTGACTGTAAAAGCAGACGACGGTCAGCCGATTCGTAGTAACGTCATTATGCAATAACGCGGAGAGTGCACGTGGTAGTATGCCACTTCTAATTGGCATTACGTCAGATTCCCCGTTTTTTCATATAAAGAAATGCAATGCCGTGCCGAGATTGCTCCTACACCACTGTCGATAATGCAACGACAAATTTAAACTATTGTCAGAGGTTCAATGAACTGGTAGTCCAGGGTATGGCGAATTTGCCTTCGTAAGTTTATCGCGATTAGCTGCCTATCTGTTGAATTAGGCTTACCGGCACTACCGAACATTTGAAATTGAGCATTGTCACTGCCGTGCTTGAATTGTGATAACGCCATAGCCAAGAGAAAATGTTTCGCGAGGAAACAAAGTCGGCAGACACCGGCAACGCAAAAAATGTGTTCCTTACCGCACTAATTGTAAGTATCCTCCTTAATCAGTAATCAAATTTTATACGCCGTTCTTTATGCGCCTGTCCAATATTTCATGATTCAAACTATCAACTTTATTACGCGAGTATTTAACAATGAGCAAATGTACTTGAAATTTTATTCAAGTGCTTTTATCTGGTAGTACAAAAATGCGGAAAAAAAATTCGTTACACATATACTTAACGTCTACCGATTTTTTGTCCTTTTCTAATTTTCTCGATGAAAGAGTGCTACCGATTAATTGTATAATGTTGTGAAAAAATAGTTAATGTTCAGTTCTCGCTTATACGCAATACAAGTACTGTTGAATATCAGTCAGGTGCTGTAGCAGGTACTGCTTGTGATCTGTTGTTCTTCCCTCTGGATACATTGAAAACACGATTACAAAGTCAACATGGCTTCGCAAAATCGGGTGGCTTTAAACGCTTGTACCAAGGTATTGGACCCGTGATGCTAGGCTCTGCCCCGTCAGGTAACGTGCGAGTGAATAACAAAACAAAAAATGTGTTCATATTTTCAATTAAAACTGTCTTTCGATGGCTTGCAGCTTCGTTGTTCTTCATCGTGTATGAAGGCCTGAAGGAAATTATGCAGCCACGAATACGCCAAGAACATCACGTCTTCGTACACATGTTCGCAGCATCAGCTGGAGAAGTGGTATAGTTTCTTATTACCTGTTACATATGAAAAAAAAGTATCCATTATAATTTAAGGCAAATTCGTGTAATCTTATTGCCACTCACATCGTTACAAATAGGCGGCTTGTTGCATTCGGGTTCCAGTGGAAGTGGTTAAGCAAAGAAAGCAAGCTCTTCTCAATGATAGTCGAAAATTGGGATGGAAAATGTTATACCGAGGATATGGAAGTACTGTTCTCAGGGATATGCCGTTTGGCGTAACGCAAATGCCATTGTGGGAATATTTTAAACTATGTTGGAAGAATAATGTACATAGAGAATGCACACCGCTCGAAGGTGCCTATTGTGGTGCATTATCAGGTATAGAGTTATTATAAATGAAATATAAATCTTGATCAAAGACAATGTGAACATTAATAAAAATATCTGATTCGCAGTCGCACTGTCAGCAACATTAACAACGCCGTTAGACGTTGCAAAGACTCGTATTATGCTGTCTTCTTCTGGGGCCGATAAGGAAGAAACTAAGATCTCAACGATGTTGAAACACGTGTATCGGGAATCTGGAGTTAAAGGGTTAGTTCTGACGTTATCCTACTGTGCACATAACAGAGTATATATTCTTTAAATTTTATGGATTATTTTTAGGCTCTTCGCCGGCTTCATTCCGAGGACAACTGCGTTCACCATTGGAGGCTTTATATTTTTTGGCATCTATGACCAATGTAGAGAAGTTTGTTCGACAGTATTACCAAGTTCTCCGCCGACGTAACGTGCCGTTTATAGGACTTTACTAGAAGTAAATTATGAAGCCTACTTGAGAATATATCTCTTGCACGTAAATTTTACACTTTAAGTAAAGCGCACCAAGCAGTTTGCCTTACACCAGCCAAATATCTACACGCAAATGTAAAATAACATTGTACGAGTTTTTGTTAGTTTCAAAAAAATGTATCGGCCTATACCGATATTAATATCCCTTGTAAATTTTGTGTCTGGAGAAATATGAGGCACTGCACCAAAAACCGAGTTTTTTAACGAAATTTCATAATTGATAAATGGAAAGTTTTAGGTAATATAGAGTACAGTACATGGAATGTGTTCAATGTTGTCACAACCTTTATCAGTGAAAGTGATATCTATGCCAGACAGTATAAGCACAGGGAAATCTATTTTCAGCATAATAATGATGAAAATATAATAGGGGTAAATACAGTAATACGAACTTTGTTACCTTAATTGGCAACAGTAGGATCCTTTTGACTCTGGAGTTAAGTTAATTGTTTCCTCCAACATTTGTAAGTTCTCAGGACATGATAAGAAATCCTGTGCTATTTCACTGAACAATTCAGCTGAAATATATGTTACATATATAAAAAAAGTATAAATAAAAACTTACTAATTTAGTTTCAAACAACTGTTTTCTGTTTGGCAATATCATTTTCTTACCCACATTTTCTCCTGTTTTACTAGAAGTTACAAACAGCTTTGCCTGTATACCAGATACATAGTTTTCAACAAGTTCTATGTCAGGAGAAGCTGATGTTCCCAGCTCCAAAATATCACTTTTGGTTGCACAGATGTAAACTTTACATCCTTCCTCAACAGTTCTGAGTTCATTAACCCAAAATTTTGCTCTCTGAAACGTTTGAGATTTGGTAACATCATAACAAACTATAGCAGCTTTTGCTCCCCGATAGTATATCCTTGTCATAGCATCATACCTACAATGAAATCAATTCACATGTACTACATGACTATGCAGGGACCTTGAAATGAATTTTCAAGGTGACTTACTTCTCACTCCCAGCTGTGTCCCAAATTCCCATAACAAGCTTCTTGCCATCAAATTGCATCTGTTTCGCCGCAAACGCAGCGCCTATTGTCTAACGAACATGAAACCGAATTAGTTGACTTCTGTTCGCAATCTTTTGCGAAACACGATAGCTCACGAGAAATAATGGAACTATCAAATTTTCTTTGTATCGCATATATATGCGTCAAACGTAGCGACACAACATTGTTCACTGGCTCACGGTAATTACTCCCGATATCCGTGATCGCACTTTAAGTTAGATCAAAGATCAACGTAATCCACTTACTTACGTTTTGATAGGAAAGGTGCTCGTTGAACCTTTCATTTACAAATCGCTCCACAAGACTCGTCTTCCCAACGGCCGCATGACCGAGCAGTACCACTTTCAAATCTACGCGATTCATGCTACGGTGACTGACCGAAAAGTTGGAACGTACGATGTCTCTTAGGCCTCGACTATTATCGACAAACGGCTCCACAGATCTGGTGCGTCATCGATGAGGTTAAGAAGTGTACGTCCGTTCGTTCAAATTCTTGCGGCAAGAAACGAACCGACGACTATCGCCCCGACGCGCTCGGTCGCCGATAGAATTTCTCGTATCGGGTGAATTGAGTAAGCAGCTGATTGTTCCGTCGGTGATTCATATTTCGTTTTGCACACACCAAAGTGGGAGTGTAGGAACATGTATACCATCGCAATTTTCTTAAAGTTGCATCCCAGATGGCGCTCACCGCTGCCGGGAGATATTTGAACATTAGCTTAAATTTGGTTTTCAGGGATAAGAGTGTATAAGAGTTGTATCGTAAAAGGGTCAATGTCATGATTTGAAATTTCATATGTACCGCACGTCTTCATTGTAACATTTATTGTATTATTTGTTTTGTATTTGTTATTTGTATTATTTCCTTTTTGTATGTGACGACACGGAGATACACGTGAACTTACAAGTTGTAACTGTGCATTCGCAACATTGTATTCATGCGGGGAATTGTTTGTTCGCAATATTCTTGTACCATTTTTCGATGACGGAGTTCATCCTAGTTAATGTCTACTTTACAATCATGGAGATCAACTCTATGAAGTATCAACGAAACTATGTTTTAATAAATATCCGTCACAGATATGCGTAACTGTAATTTTTCTTAGAAATTAAATTATCTCATGATGCTGTTGGCTCTTGAATCACATATGTCTCTTAATTGTTCATTTTGCTTTTCCCTGGGCAGCAACAGCTGCCATTGCAGCCCTTACTGTTTCTTCATCACCCAAAAACTTCATTGAAACCACTGGTTTGAAGTTCTCATCTAACTCATAAATAAATGGAATGCCAGTTGGCAAGTTCAGGCCCATGATCTGTTCATTGGTCAAATCTAAAAACAAGGAGAATATAAGTTAAATGTTTGAAAACACGAAAACACTTTTTATTTTGAGAAAATAAATATTACTGTCTAAATGTTTGACAATGCCACGTAAGCTATTGCCATGGGCAGCAATGATCAGTTTCTTTCCTTCTTTGAGCTGCGGAATAATTGTATCATTCCAATACGGGAGTGTTCTCTCAATTGTTAACTTAAGAGACTCAAACTTAGGAAATTCCTCTAGTTTTGGGCCATCTGCATATCTGGGATCCTTGACGATGGTCTCATAATATTTGTGATCAGATTCCATCGGTGGTGGAGGAATGTCAAACGATCTTCTCCAAATTTGTACTTGTTCTTCTCCATACTTTGCTGCTGTTTCTGCCTTATTCATTCCAGTTAAACCACCATAGTGACGTTCATTCAAACGCCATGTTTTATGAATTGGGATATTTTCTTGGCCTGATTCCTTCAGAATTGCTTTCAATGTCTCCTGGGCCCTTGTCAAGACTGACGTATGCGCAGCATCAAATTTAAGTCCTGCATCCTTAACTGCCTTTCCAGCAGACAGAGCTTCACTCTTTCCTATTAAACATCACAGACATTTGCTAAGTTCCAAGAAAAACACAGAATTCTTGATTAAAATATGAAATAAGTTGCAAAAATTGTATTGTTTAAAACGGCAAAGCAGATCACGACTAAGTACTACGTGATTCTTATCGCTTAATTATCAATCATAATATTACAGTCGTTGTGTAATAGAAATGTAGGACAGCGGAAGAGTAAAATGTTCGACCTATGCATAAAATTATAGGTAACTTGCGTTTGCAAACAATCTACAAGTTTTGTGTCAATTTTGAAAGGCCAGATTCGCATTGTTGGCAGTACGACCTTTTGCCCTTGAACATCGCGTATCTGACAAGGATCCGTTATGGACAAATCGTCATTATTATCACCTTTTTCTGATAGATTGGCATCGAACCATCCGCAGAACAAATTTAACTGATTCCACTCGCTTTCGCCATGGCGAACCATCACGATCTTGTACTTCGACATCTTATTCGGCTTTGTGCAGAAAACACGCGCGCACGAGTCAAAATTCACGAGCGAACTGCCTCGACCGATATTTTTATCCGTCTCCTCACGACCCCCACCACTTGTTACCAACATGATATCGGCGATCCATATTTTCGCGTACGTGACATGATCCTCTGTAAAAATAAAAGAAATACTCTAACAAACGTGTACAATATTATGGAAATAGTTAATTCGTCCGTATTAATTATAAAAAACATGTACGTTTCAGGAACTTTAATATATAATGCGATTTTGTATGCATATGTGCTGATGAATTCAAACGTTGAGAATATCCCGCCGACGGAGCAAGGCTAATTTGCAATGCAGTGTTTTAGACTTGGTTGATGTAAAATCTAATTCGTCGAAACAAACGAAGTGCTCTCATTGTTATGTTTGTTTTGTGCCCAAATGCTGCATGAAAAGCAATCAGTGACCCGTTGTTCAAAATATACTATCCTACTAACACAAATCTAGTCACCAGGTAGCACAAAAATTGTAGCGACATGTCATATTAATAGTATGGGATTCTAAACATTAAGATTCAGGAAATGACCAAGTCTTGAGAATTATTTACACGGAACATTTTGCCCAGATAAACGTAAGAACAAGTTTCGTAGAAAGAGTGAAAAATATCATCTGTCTAAAAGATTCTATAATACATCGTGCAGAACATCAATCGTGACATTAACTTAATTACGCTGGAGTCATGAAGTAATATACACTTTTGATAAAATGGTGTATTGTCAGCTGTGTTCTTAAAAGAACAACAATGTTATTTGTCTAATAAAGCAGGAAAAGCTTTAAAATAATGGACGTGACAACCGATGCCTCTCCGGCATCATCTGGCACTACATCAAACCAGAATGACTTCTTTGATATTTCCTGCAATTGGCAAGTCAACAATGAAAGATCAATACACGGTACTATTACTTCAACATTACTGCAGCAGGAACCTGAGAGGTAATTTGCATACATTATAGTTTGCAAATTAGCATTTTTTAAAACATAATTAATTTAATGATTCTTGTTGTTGTAGAACAAATATGGAAGATGTTGTTTCTTTAGATACTTGCATTGCATTAAGACCGCCATCAAAAGGCCAAGAACCCTGTGTTATACATATTAAAATGAAAAATCTGCAAAAAATTGCCAGAATAGCAGTAGTTTCTGAAGCATCTGTATTAGAGTTTTTCAAACAATATGGAGAATACAAAGGTACTGTATTCGCAGAATTCATAGATGAGTTTCAAGGAAATTCTGTTTTCTTTGCTGAGACAAAAATTGATCCACCTACCGTGGAAGCTAGTATTAAGGTAAGTTTGATCTGACAATGTTGTCGAAATCAAGGATTATCTTGCAATGATGTTAAATAATTTGGCAGTTTGCAAAACTCAAGACTGAAGGACCTCTGATGTGGATTTATGGTATAAGACTGATATTGACAGAACCTAGCAAGCAAAACGAAACAAGCATGTTCAATCATGAAATAATTAAAAACTTTCTTGTCAATTCTAATGGATCAATGCACAATAGGCATGACATGGCTGAAAAATTAATGCAGGCTTTTGAAAACGAAAGGAAACAAATTATGAATAATGAAGATCTATGGCAGAAGAGTTTTATGGCATTAAGCTTAAATGCCACAAATAAGATGCAGTGTACAGAAGAGGATGACAGAGAGGATATTAAGAATCAGAATGCACAATTGAAATCTGATACAGATATTAAAACTTACATTGACAATGAATTTCGTAACATGGAAAGCAGGTTGATACAAAAAATGTCAGAAGTGGAGTATAGAATCAATGAAAAACTTGATACCATACTGAAAGCAGTTGAAACCTCACTGAACAGGAATTGAGTACATGTTGTTCTATAAACATACTCTTACTGTATATAGCAGTGCCTCCACATGTACAAAATGTACATTGTATTATCTATCTTTTACCTAATGTTTGTCTTATAATTTAATATAAAACATTGTAAGTTAAATATTGATAATTGTATGATAATTTCATGAATGTCAGCAACCACTCCTTGTAAAATAAATAGCTGACCGAATTTTGGTATAGTTGTATTAAATATACACCCTAATTAGAAATGTGTTTTCATTTCCATCTGTACAATAATACAAAATTGTAAACTTTATTCTACTCATTATGGAAAATAGCGAAACTATGAAAATTTCACATAATTCATGCCTATGATACTTTTACAGAGACGACAGTTATCAACAAATTATCGCCGATAATGAAACTCTGTGACGCTTATAATCTAGTAACATAAACAGTAATTTTTTTTTATGGTTATTCAACGTGCGTTTCATTGCGATAAATTAGAATTCGATCCTATCCACAGATTTATGAAAGTATGAAAAATAAATGAGAGACATGTGTCACTCCTTGACACTGATGATTTTAGTCTCAGAAAAGTCGCTGATGATGAAAAATACCAGTAAGATCAATTTGCTCTAGTTTTCAGAAACACTGGTTTCTTCTGGAGGGTCCCAACAATGAAGCTGTTTTCTCCATAGCTTAACCATTCCGTCCCACCCCCTTCTGCTATATTTAACATATTTTGGTGGTGTCCTAGGATGCTCCTTTGAACGTCTGTCTCTAAAATATCAATTCAGTGTGTGAATTAACGAAATCAATGGTAGTAATTCTACTATATTATCCACTAGAGTTAAATGTCCATTTATTATGAAGCTTACTTAGGAACTGCTTGTATATATCTGTCATATCCAATAGTGTTCTTTCCATAATCAATTTCTTTTTGCCTACGTGCCAGCACGATAGGATCATTTTCATACTCTATTCGTTTTCTACTACTCCTACTATCTGATGAACTTGTCGTTGAACTGCACTCACTATTGTTCCTTCTTCTTGAAACTTTTGCTGCATTGCTGCTTACCTCATTATCATTAACTCGTTTACGAATTGAATGATTTTGATTTTCAGGCTTATTCTTTACATTGTCTTTGTACTCTATATGATTGACACTGTTTCCGGCCTGCACATTTTGGGAAGGCTTTACCTCTACCGCATTTACACTTTGTTTAACAATTTCCTTTGGAACAGAACCATTTTTTATGACACTTCCGTTTTCCATTTTCTTTTTCTCATTTTCGTCTTCAATCATTTTTCCAAGTTCAGTCGTCCGCATACAAACAACCTCATTGAAGAGATCGTCTTCATCACTCGATAATTGCGCCCAAGTTTCACGCTCATCTATCTCCATTTTTATTCCTCTAAAAACAATATAGTTTACAGTATATTCTCGCATGAAAAGATTAACGTAAGATTGTGTACAACTTTGGATAACCTAAGTGCGTAAAAGTGGTTGCGACGGCTTAAGATGTGCCAGACATTCTGACCTTAAGTGTCATATTGAATTGGTGCAACTTGTTTTTATTTATATGTACCTTTGGAAAAGAAATCCCTTTTTTCGTTGTGGGTCTTCAATACCAAATATTGGCAGTACACTGCAAAATTAAATGTTTGCCTTGGTCCGAAGACAAACACGACTTTCTTGCGCGCCTTTTCTAATATGCGACTGGCTTCGTTCCTTTAATTTCGCATGGCTCAGTCGACTAGCGGGAGGGTGAAGATTTTTTTGACATCAACCTATTATGTTACTTAAACATTGTACAACTTATCAAGCAAAATACCCTATAGTCTTGTAGCCGTGTAAGATTCATATTTACAACAAATCGTTTTTTCTGACGTCGTCTGAATTTGTCATATGAGATCTGGGGGCAGGGTATATTGCCGTAAACATTTGAAATAACCGCTTCCTCTGCCTGATATTCAGCATTAATGTGTTCTGTCGATAACACAACCACATCTGCCGGGAAGCACAATAATACGTGGAATGATATTTATCTTTGTGTACTATATACGATTATTCTACGAATGACATTCGTCAGTAACATCTCTAATCTTACTCAAGTTAATGTTTTCAGTGGAGTATTGCCTACTTGAAAAAATACATATGACGCTTGATGTTGTGCATCGTGCAAGATAGAAAATTGTTTACCGGCACTATTTGAATGTAAATTTTTGTGCTGACGGTTAACTGCAATTTCCGTTGCTGTTGTACACTACGTCTTAACTTAGTTGATTGGTGCAAGATGCCTCCTAAAGCAGCAAAGGTTGTCAAATAAGTGAAACAGCAAAAATTGAGATAACAAATGTATTCTTAACAGGTGGTTATCATGATTATATTTTCAGGAAAACTTAACTTTCATAATTAATGTTGGAACATCATCATGCTGTTCAGATGGTATAAAAATACTGGAGAAGTTCAAACTCATTTCCAAATATTTAATAGAAAGAAAGGTAACTTCATTATATTTAGATGATTATATGAAACGTATCATGTCATCTATTATTCACAGATTTTTTTACAACCACATTCTGAAATTGGTTTAATATTAATGGGTTCTGAAACCACCAAGAATATTTTGGATATTGATAACATCGAGGAATTTGTTAAAGTTCAACGAGCTAATTGGGATATACTTGATGACATAATGGCTATGGAACCGACAAAATATAAAACAAATTGGCTGGATGCTGTTCAAGTTGCCCTGAAATATATTGAATATGAACATGTGTATGCATATTGTTGAAGATCCTGTTTTAATATATGTTAGGCTATTCATAATGGAGTTATTAATCTTTGTATTCTGTTTTTATACATTATAGTGATGCTGTCATAAAGAAATTAGTTTTATTATCTGACTTCAAGGAAGAATCTGAGATTGAAGATGACTCTGCTTGTGACTTGGTGGTAGATGGCATAAAAAGTCAAGGGATTCAACTGATAGCTATGTACAAATTTATATTATGTATATTATATTTTTATATTAGCCTTGTTTCCTGAATGCAAACTTTATTCTGTCTCTACAGAGGAGAGAAAAATTTGCAGAATGAAACAGAATCAAACCTAGTAAACAATGAATCTATTTTGAAACAAGTTTGTGAGAGGGTAATTATGCCAGGCCACATTAGACTAAATTGATATAACGCATATGTGAAAAATATTTAAAATGTGTTTTTTGTTATGAAGGTGAGAGCAACAACATTTTCATTAGATACAGCATTGAAGGAATTCAGGATCTATGAAAAGCAATCGTCTAAGCCAGCTCCTTGGCCATGCAATTTGGAAATAGTTGACATTAAAATACCAATTGCTGCATATGTAAAGGTGAATCATGCAAAATCAGATTTATGTTATGAAGAAATTCTGGTAGCCTTACTTATGTGTGTCCTGACAGATAGCAAATGATTCCAAATTACCTTCATGGAAGCAAGTAGTAGGAGAAGATAAAGAAGCAAGGAACATACAGTTAATTAATCCTACCATAGTGAAACGACAGGTAGAATATTATGATAGGCACAGAAATATTTGTAAGCCAGAAGATACTACCTTTGCATACTTATATGGAGGAGAACCTGTTTCATTCATAGGTAAGTCAATTTACCGCGATTTTAAGTGGGTTATACCAATTTGGGCTTTTTTAATTACAGAGGGAATCGAGGAAGCCGTGGCCGAGAAGCGCGAGAAGAAAAGTTATAAGGTTCATAGTTTTACTCATAAGAAGAATGTTGATTTAACACACTGGAACACTGGATCAAGTACGCGCATCATAGTGCCTGGCAATAAAGTAAAATTCATTTTAGTATTTACGCGTTCGTACAATTACAATACTTTACAAATGAACGTCCGCAGCATGCGGCCAAAACATTTTACAGTTTCGTGCAAGCAATGATCGAGATGGAGTTAGTTGCCGTCGTTAGGAAAGTTTACAATGCCGTTGCAACTCCGAGAATGATCGCTTTATTCCCGTGCACGGATATACCGGGAGAGCCTTCGGTATAAAATAATTATTTAGTACCTATCGTACTTAGATGTCATAGGCAGGTTCTAATATGACATTGATTTAATAGTGCCTGGTGGAAATTGATTTACCGTTTGCTGAAGATCGCAGGAAGATAACATCAAGAACGTATAAGTCGATCGTCAAACGATTAAGCAAGGAACAAGATGGGGCAGTGGATAACTATTTGGATGCGCTAACATTACCGTACGTACCGACTACATGTAGAAAAATTTCGTATTTAAGACTGTCTCATATTTGAAACGACAAAATAGGGATGATGCGCCAGAGACGACTGAAAGTTATGCTGATTTATACAATCCTGGACATGTGCCTAGTCCAGCGGCTCAACATACGTGGGATATGTTATCGTTGAGAGCATCGTACCCTGAGAAGCCCTTGCTAGCTATGGCTCCGGAACTGAAAGAGATTTTAGAACGTCCTGCCTGTGTCAAGGAGAAAATTGTACCCCATCTTAAAAGAATTAAGGATTTGTTTGATATGGAAAAGTACGCATATACTTGTCTGCGAAAATAGAGTAAGCTAATCATGCTTTGGTCTAATTTCGCTGCGTTTTCAGAGTTGAGGATAATGTTCAGAAAAAGAGAAAAAAGTATACCAATATTGATGAAAATGTTGCACCAGAGAAGTCAGACGACAAAAAGGATATGGTGGTCGATAAGAATCAAAATGATGACTTAAGCGATACGCCGGTATTATCTCTTGACACCTCAGACGTCGATTTAGAAGACTTGGTATGTTTGTTCACTTTCGTTTAATGTGCCACTTTTTGTCCATACTGTATGTAACACCAATATCTTTTTCAGGCTGCAAATATATAACTATTTTTATATAATATATAACAGGCTCGAGTCGTCATAAAATATATAAAATATAAAATGAATGTACAGATAAAACGCAGTTTTGTACTTTTAACTGTTTTGTCACGTAATGTTTTTGTGATGCAAAAATAATATATTTATGTACTATGATCAATAAACCGCACTGAGTGCTATTCTTGCGTAATGAGGCTTGCGGATGACAGTTCCCTTGATCTGGAAGTTTGGGTGAGGCAGTGATGATTCTATCTATAACTGAATATGGGAAGGACGAGGTCACCTTCCCACATCACGCCTACTTATCTCTATCCCTGTTTCACCAAAAATCTATCACGACGCTGAGCGATGAAACGATCCTAGAATAATACCATGTAAGAACTTAAAACAGTCGGTCTCGGAAACAACGTATTCCCAACGGTGCCGACGTTTCTAAACTTTCAAATTTATCTAAAGAACAATACAATTAATGTATACGAAATCTCGTTACTCAAGGACGCTGAAGGTAAGCGAGCGTGTCAGGTTTTCTGCATTCGGAGGTAAGCCATTAGGATGAACCTCATTGTAGAAGCATAATGCAGAGCGGTATCTCTCTTCTATCTGAATAATTTATGAAATCAACATCTATTAATCATACATTATCATTTCTCGCATTTACCATCGCTACTCATTAACACATAGAGCGCCATGTCACCCACCCATAGGTACATTCTACCCGGGGGTCATATTAATGCAAAGAAAATCTGATACTGCGTGAGGTCGATAATTCCAAGATTTAAAATTGAAAAATATTAAAAATGATATGGTTCGCGCGTTGATACGGAATCGCGACGGTCACCGCGTTTATTTCCGTCGATTCGCTGACTTTTTCGACGACGGTCTTTAGACGCGGGATCTAACGGCACCTCTTCCACCACCCGCTGTCCTGCGGATCTCGAGAGAAGGATCGAGAGGGGCATGCGTGAGATCAGTCGACGAACGTACGCCGTCTGGCGTGGATCAACAGGTGTGAATCGTGAGTTCCTGAATCTCATCAAGCATGGGTAAGTATTAGCCGCTCGCCTCGTCTTAATCGCGAGTCGGGTCAGTTTTGACAGTTCGGAACGTTTCGCAAGCGGTGCCGATGGCTCCGGCAAGCTACCGGAGTGCCGTGCACCCGATCACCTTTTGGGTAAGAAAAGGGAACAGGGGGGGTGCGGGAAGGAGCGGAAGAAGGTTGCGTCTTCGCTCAGGCATGCCGCCTAGCGATGGGCTTGAATGCTCGATCGAGCGTCGATCAAGACAATTGTTCAGTGCATACAAATCATAATTGTACCTTGAATCGGAATCTGTTTTTCGTTGCAAGAAAGATTTATTCGAATCGAGTATTTCGACCGCATGACGTCGGTATCTTTGTCACCCTCACGTATATTACCTTTTGTTACTATATGTTAGTATTCGTATATTATGTCTCGATATTTTTCTCGCAGTTAGTAGTTTAATTATCTAGCTGGAAATTTGTCGCAGACAGCGTGCATTGCTGTGCCTCCGTACGATTCGACTCCTACTTGCATCCATCGCTAGATGTGTGTAGTGCTATGCGGCTGCAAAAAAAATGGTTGAAATTCAGTCTTAAAGAGCAGACGTTAATATACTTGAAGCGAGTTAGAAGGAAACCTTTAAAGGCCTATGTTGTAACGTTCGCCTCACGAGGATTCCGGGATGGTCTTTGAGGGAACACGTTGAACTATCGCTCGCATGCAACAAGCTCTTTCCTACTTGGCGCATCGAATGCCACGACCGAATGTCGTGAATTAAATGTCACGTCAAAATGCAGCCTTCCGAAAGCACCGCGAGCGAGGCAATTTTTTGCGCAACATCGCGAACGGTTCTGTACCTTGTTCAATATGAAACGTTAAATTTCGCAACGGTCCGACAAACCGTACATTTCGCAATGTACCGCCAGTCTAATCGCGTCAAAAAGTAACTGCAGGACTGCAAAGTTGGACGCTGGTTAACGATCGTCACTCGGGCAGGGTGGCGAAAATTAATTCCGCCGAGAAATGAACGCAATATGTTTGGGTGCAATTCGCTCGTTACATAGGTAGCATTACCTGACGCGAGTATATGTCAATTATCGCACGTGCTGCAGAGAAAGTTTTATGCGTCATCGGTACAAGACCAACCGCCAACGGCTCCTTATCATAGGTCAATGCTGAGCGTTGAGCCGGACTCTCGTAAGTTCAAGTTGGTTGAACTTGATGATCGGAAGTCCGGATAATTGTCCGGACCCTAGCTTTAAGTGCCCTATTCGCCAAGCGACAGCGTTGGCTGCCTGCCTACCACCGACCATGCAGGAGGGAGCGTTGTTTGTCAAATGTATCTCAAGTTTTTCTAGTCTCATTTCAAATTCCAGTGAATGGTGAAAACAACCCACAACCTGTTGAACTAGTTATTTAAAACGTTTGACTTTTTTCTGCGCATTGAATTAAGATCCGTTGACATGTCAGGCGCGGGTACCGTTAATAAAGCTACGTGTCCGCCACAGATTTTCGACTCGATCGAAAAGTCGTGAGAAACCTTACCAAAACTTTTACGGTGACGTGACTCACGCTCGCCTACGCATTTTTTGCGTTCCCACTTCAAGGAGGACGCAAACAGTTTCAATTTCAAGCCTGTATCGGGCATTTCCTGAAATTGGAGTAGACGCAGCGGTCGAAACGGAATGCAAGGAGTCCGAGACTGTTCCCGTCGTCCTTGTTTGAGACACTCCTTGGATTGATACCAGATCGTCCAGATCCAATCGAAAATTAACGGTTGACCGACGCTGAACCGATTTGCATTGTATCGCGGGTAAGGATAAGTTCAGGCATCGGATGGAGACAATGCGTTGTTAAAGGACACCGCGGTTGCAGAACAACTGTCGAGATTAGCCATAACGGTGCAAGCAAGGTGCTAAAAGTGTCAGCTCCTGATAAGCTGTATGACTATGTCTGAAATGTGGAATTGAAAAATGATCAGCAGGTATGCGTCGCGCATATCATATATGAATAGGACTGTATGAGTATGAAGTGAAAGAATCGGCTACCGAAAGGAATTGATTGCCATATGAAACGTCATAATGTACCGAGAATGGTGTTAACGAGAAAATTATCCTCGAAGCGGTATACCTGTCTCCCGCATAATCGTATCGACTGTGACATTGACTCAGCAGCCCACTTTCATGCGTTGCATTTAGTTAATGATGCGGTGTTTACGTCAACGAGGTCGTTGTTGCGCAACTTCCATAAGGTGCACTGCAAAAAAAAGTTCCCCCTGTCCGTTTCGCTACCTTTTTTTTTCTCCATAAAATATGGGCCAATTTTCCTGTCCGCCTTTCTAAACGATTTCCTTTCTTTCTTTCCAGGGAACGTTTACGTCTACGGTCTAGTCGTCGTGCTCGCAGTAAGTTGGGAAACTCTTTGTGGGGAAAAGAAAATTTTCGACGTTAAAGTATGCCGGAAGTATGATTTTCTCCGTGTGAGAGTTAGCTGAAAAATAAGGAGGACGCGCGAACGCTCATGGGCATTATAATCGTAGAATTCTTAGTTGCCCACGCTGGTGACAATTGAACGTAAATCCTATCCGTGAAAGTTGGGACTCTATGATCCATTAGATGCATTTAATTCGGTTCTATGCAAGTATCAGGCATGAGAGTGATTCATCATTAGCATAGTAAAAGAGCAAAGAAGAAAACTTTCAATTTTTTCCCAAATTTCGTACTGGTCCTGCAATGATGTTTAAATTAGCAAGATACATAGATAGTTATATGTACAAATAATGCGTTCACACTCAGCACCCAACAATCGCACGTAGAGAAAACATGAAGAATACATGAAGACATGTCTAAGATCTGGCGTGTTAATAAGTCAGACTTGTAAGGCAGGCAATCAGTGTATTATGATATTTGTACCAGATGATCCTGATGACTAGCGAGGCCGGTGACATGATGCGAAAGAGTATAGTTTTCGACAAGAACACGCCAGACGTCTTCTATTGTCCTCAACATAAGCCAACCGGTTTCGAGAAGATGATTGTCAGGGCAAAACCGCTGTCGAGGCTCTGTCAATTTGAGGGGGGTCCAATTCCAGCGGATTACAAGAGCGACTGTTACAACGACGTCGACGAGACCGAGTACGCTTGTAAGGAGAAGTACAGGATCATGGTGAGTTACCTGGGAAGATGAGCGTGAGTACAGTGTCTGCGCCATTATCTGCAAATGGCAGACAGTCGGCAAGAAGATGTTTTACGTATCCCTGCAATTTTCATATGATTCCCTTTGAAATGAGATGCTTTTTCAGATGAGGAGGTGTCGGATGATAACTTCTCTGAGAAATACTTGACGCGATTGCCCGATTACTCGAAATTTATCCCCCAACCCTCGAAATGTGAGCCCTGAGTCGTGAATCCCCCAACAATCACCCCCCAACATACCCAGAATCATCGCCACCCGCACATTACTTACCCGTAACCACATTCGTGAACGATGCATATGCATAACCGTCTGGTGTCGGTTTTTTTTTCTTACAGAAGCGATTCACAAAAGCGGAAGGGGATTCGAAAGTGACTGACAACGACTACATCGAGAAATAGACGAGAAAACGCTGCACGGCCAATAAAAAAAAAACATACGAAATACCATGCGCGCTCAAACCATCCATACGAAAAACAAAAAAAAAAAGATTCACGACAAAAGTCAAAACTCATAACTTACTAATGCTGCTGGCGGGGGAATTGCAATTGGCTGTTACAGAAAAAAAAAGATATACAGCACGACGTGCTCGCGATATTAATTGCCAGAGTGATTTGCCGAGATAGAAGCTAATCATAGTTTTCCGCCCTCGGGTCAATGGTCCGTTTCTTCATCACGCGATCATGATGGCCAGGGGAAATGAAAGTTAATTGCCGTTTTGATCAGCCGCCATCGTCGGGGGTCATTCCTTAACTGGGCCAGTTCGCGATAATTATTCCCTGTCCTGCGTATCGTGAGAAGGGTCGAAGTACGTGGACTCGTGTCAATCTCGGAAGGTAGCTGGACATGAAAGAATGACGATTCGTACGTTAGTAGTCCATAGTGTGTCGCGTATTTCACGGTGCTTAGATGTTAGATAGTTACGACGCCGAGTCCTCAGCTTGCCATTGGCAGTTGCGAATAATTATTGCAAGGTATATGAATATTGTTGTCCTACGAGTACCGGGACGAGAGTACAGGTATTCTGAGCATCCTAAGTTCGATTCCGATCGTAACGGAGCACCACTGCTTTGCCTCTCTCCATTTGTCCCTGACGCAGATTAGATCACTAGACGTTAGTCTAAAGCCTGTGGCTGTGTTCGAAATAAACGTGGAATCGGTGGTTCGAAAATTCTGATAATCGGCATAAGTTAATGGAAACTTGTTTTTAAATTACGTTCACCGAGGAATGCGTGGGATGAGAATTGAAGGGAAGTCGAACAATGCGGTCGTGACATTTGAAAATCTCGTGTGACTTGTCCGAACATAGCCAACGGTCAGCTTCCGGTGTACAGTGGCGCTCCGTGTAGCAATTGTAAACAACAGAAAGCGCGGGAATAGATTACGAATTCAATATTAACGAGTTACTAATAAATGCTGAAATGTTCGTTTTCTAACGCTTGGAAATAATAGATCGTGCCGTTAATCTATTCCTGATGCTTATGCTGTTCAGCATACTTTAAGAATCAATGGGAAATTTGTATCGTCTCTCAGCATTAATAATAAAACTAACAATGATAGAGCTGGGTAGTTGATTATTAACCATGTATGGAATGGTGCTGATTGCTGTCATTGCTTAGTTTCAATGAATGGAACTGCAAATCATATCATGATTCACACCATATATTACCGTGTCCATTTACGCATTATCCCTCTTCCAACGATGTCCACTGTATGACTGAAAGACTCTCCTATATATCGATATTCTTATTTACCGATATTACAAATTGTCTGTATATGTTACATGAAGAGTTTAGCACAGACTGATGTACAGAATATTTTAACATAAGCTAATGTAATAGCAGTATCTTTCAAACAGTATATTGTAGCTAACGGTTCTTTGATCTCTGTTCTTTTTTTTTCTTTTTGTATATACAAACATTGTTTCTCAAGGTTTTTCTTCACAAGTCATTATTTAGGAATAGCATCAAAAAAATCTACAATTTGTCCGGTACGTAGACTCTCAGTAAAGAGCTGAATTTGTAAGGAATTGATATACTTGCATAATTATATTTCAGCCCATGTCTAATGGCAGTAACTCGAATGTTTTAGATGAGGCTTCACCCACCAGGAAGTGACACGCCATATAACGGAACGCGCCTGAAAAAGTTTTTAGGCTTCGAGAAGACTACTTATTTGACGAAGAATCAAGTGTGACGGGCATTCTGGCTATCGATTTCGATAATTCACGATTCTAATATGCTGAGTTCCTAGTTACGCTTATTGGATCGGTTAACCGATCCAAAGAGTTGACTGGGCTGGACCCAACATTGTACATTTTTCAAATTCAAAGATCGAATTCTGTGCCTCATTATTTGCGAAACGTACCATTCCTATTTTACTGAGATACGTACTAAGATCTTCCGGGATATAGAAAGGCGCGTAGTCGATCATGCAAAATGTGAAAGTAACTCTTCTTCGATTCACCTGTAACATACTGTAACACTTTAGGAAGAGAGAGAGTAATATATGCAAATAGATGTATTTTCTAGTTTGGTACACTAGTCGAAATTGGTGAGAGTTGACATAGCAAATAAAACCTGTCGCGTTCGATGCATTGATAAATGTATCATTAGATCAGGTTTCCTTAAGTAATATAATATATTAAATTTAATTTCTTCAGAGTGTTGTACATATTACACTTCCTTTCTTATAGTACAAGTTTACTCCTACGTCATTTTGTCTTACCTCACTGGACAATAATATTTTGTCTCACCCTAAACAGTTCTATTTATCGATAATTTTATTTAAAAAAAAAAAAGCCTAAATGACAATTTTGTAAATTAACCATTTAGGGAACATCCAACGAGAACGAAGTTAAACAAACATGCTGTACTCTATATCACACATACAGACGTTACGCCTGCCAAGAATATTGCCATCAATTTTTGCCGGAGCGTCAAATATAAAATTCTGCTTCGGAGAATCTGTTCTTCATTAATAATGCTGTAAGTTGCATTAATTCCTAAGATGAAAAATGTGTATATGACACATTGATTATCTAAGTCATTGCAGTTTACCACCGATAAAGATCAGACAATTATACATAGCTCGGCATATTTCGTTTCATGCCTTTTATACGTATGTAAAAATCAGGTAATGCTTACTTAAATACTATGGTTTGCTTAGGAAATGCACGACATTGTTTAATACTCCCACCCCAGTCATTCGAAGCTGGACATCTTACAACATACTATAGAGGCGGCAAACTCAGATAAAATAGGATCCCGTTCTCTCGCAATTTTTTGTAACATATCAAGTAATGAACACGTGCTCATACTTAAAATAAATCATGACTGAACAATTCCCTACTTAAAGGGAAAATACGGGTTAGTTTTCGAATACGTTCGACATCCACGTGTAAATATATGCGTAAGTTTATGAACAACATGGCGGCTGCACTTCAAATTGGGCTTACCTAATACTGCATGCAAATTAATATTATGTGAAAATACCATTTGCGTACATATACACTAATGAAGCTGTATTCTAATTAATTGGTCGAAGAATGAATGTCTGCACATATTTTCAACAGAACAAGTAGAATCAATATGACAAAGGGCATATTACTGATCTCTTTTTCACAGCAATGGCGATGCTATTATGTTTAAATGAATACAGAACTGAGAACGTATAGCATCGTGAGTCTTTGCACAATGGCACTTCGCACGCGATCACTGTGCATTTAAAATAATGCGCAGAACTATATACAAGAGTTCATTCTGCGCCCTAACTAATATGTGACAGTGTTCGCTAATTAACGGTAATCAAATAAAAATCTGACTATATCAAAGGACACAATTATACCGTATACGCTTTCCTCTCTCTATCTCACTAAGATATCAAAGACCGTGTGATAACGCCAAAATATTTTATCACCTCACTTACTTTCTATGGTGCTGCATCTCGTCATCCCGCCAATGACGAGGAAAATATAAAATTTATGTAGTAAACGTGTCTTTGCTGCTCATCCACATTAAAACACCGTCCCCTCACAAAACTAGTTTCCCGCCGTTCGACGCTCTGATCTGCGCAACTTGCTCGGGCGTAAGTATTAGCTTACTACCGTTCGGCAAAGATAGAGCGTAATGACTTCCGGTTTCATTCACCACAACCACTAATTGAGTGCTCGGATTTTGAACGGGCTGCACCGGCGGCTTTATCGGCGTTATCGATATACCGCCTTGACTCATACGCTGTATTATTTGTGGCGATATAACTCCTCTCGCAGAAGCGGGTACCGTGATCTCCGACGTCACCGTCGGCTTTTGCCTCTGCGGATTGTCAGGTTTCCGGGGCGGAGTGCTCGAGTTCTCCGCGTTGTTGGCAGTCGAAGGCTTCTCCGTAATTATCATCTCAATTTCGTCGTCGCTGTCACTCAAAACGATTAACGAAGTCGTCTTCGTCGCACCGGCTTCCGCACTCGGCGCAGGGCTGGTGTTGGCCGGATTCTTGGGTCTTCCTAGCTTGGGAGTTATTTGTCGCGGTTGAGTCGTGGACTTGTGCATCCTCGGAGCAGTGGGATTTCGTGATTTGTTGCTTCTGATGGGCATGCTACTTCTTATAACGGCGCCATCGGGATGTGGGAAACTGGGCTGCTGCGAAACAGGTGGCCTGTGCGTCGGCCTATTTGGAGTGCTAGTCATCTGTGGTTGAGGTTGTGGTTGTGGTTGTGGTTGTGATTGTGATTGTGATTGTGGTTGAGGCTGAGGTTGTGGTTGAAGTTGTGGTTGAGGTTGAGGTGGAGGTTGAGGCTGTGATGGCGGCGGCGGCGGGGCCGAAATTTCCTGGGTAACTAACTGCTGTCTGGGAATATGAATATATTGCTGCGACGGCGGTGGGAGTGGCGGTGCAGCTCTTACCATATAAGGAAGATAAGTGGGATGATTAACGAATTGTGGGGGCGGCGCTATCATCTGCGGTGCCGGTTGGTGGAAAACTGGTTGCTGAGGCGGTAGGAAAGCCGTTTGCGAGTTATGTATTATGTAATTCTCAGGCCCTTGTAGATAGTATCCATGCTGAATCGGTGGCATCATGCCAGAGACTATTGCACTCTGCTGAACGAGGTTCGCCTGCTGCGGAATGCCCGGCATCGTCGGATTCGAGTGCATCACATAATAATTTATGGGGTTGTGGTCGGTCTTGACCATCAAATAATTCGACGGTTGGTTCGGATTGCAACCGGGGTCGTAAAATGGGACCTCTTCTTTGATATCCAGCTCCGAATGTACGCTACCGATCGATTGGATCGTGCAAATGGTGTCTACAGAAGGCACTGCTTGCTTAGGATCCTCCGTGGCAACGGCCTCGGGGACACTTACAGCTCTAAAACTATCGGGTTTCGGTACGTCAGCTTTCTTTGAGTGAGATTCTTTGGTTTCTCTACCCTTCTGCTGCTTCGGTGTAGTGCTTGGTGGCGCGGTGGTAACGGATTTAGGAGGATCGACAGGGACTGTCGGCGACGTGCTCTGGAACGTTTCGATCTTAATACTCTGAACTTTCTGCTGGAATGACTTTAATCTTCGATGGGCAGCTGCAAAGGATGTAGAGCGTTAGGAAAGTTAAGATAAATCACCTGCGGTATCGATACTCACTCGGACGTTTATTTTTCCTTTTGCGAGAGCTTGGTAATATCCAATCCTGGTCTGAGTCCTCCGTCTCTGGCCAACTGTCACCGTGTCCGTCCTTCGAAGGAGAGTCGCCAACGGGTGAACTGACTGGTGGGCCGGAAGGCGCATAGACTGCCTCAACGTCGGACCATTCTTCCAGCTCGTTCTCCTCGATTTCCTCATCTGAGTATAATTGTTCTGTGTATGAGGATACACCGCGGGCTCGTAGCACCCTCTTCGGCTGTTGCTCAAGGGCTGTTCACGAGAAGAAAGAATTCATCTGCCTATATCGACCGATACGTTTTGGATATCAACATCTTAGACTAACGTGCAACGTTAGGCTACCTTCTTTGTCGGATTCTGCGTCTTTCGTTTCGTCACCTTCCCCGCATTGGTCTTCCTCTTCGCGTTGACCTCTTTCCGATTCTTCTGCGGCCGGCTTTTCGACTTTGCTCTGTTTCCTGTCGCTATTTCTTTTCTCATCACTCTTTTGCTCTCTGCACTTCGGCTCACTGTTTCCGTCGTCTCGTTCGTCTTGGCTCTCGGCGCCAAATGAGGATATGGGAGGTTCCGATAACGTCTGTAACGTTGCGTCACCGGAACTTGGCAATGGACAGCCCTGCGATCCAAGAACCCACCAATTAGAGCTGAGACCACCAGACGAGTCCTGATCCTCCACACTGCTACAACATACAGCAGCTTGTCTGCCATATAAACTCGATAACATAGTTAATGTTACTGGAAGAAAGTCTCGTGTGGCTTCCGTACCTTATGTTATGAATTGTAGCAATAGCAAGAGGTTTCAGGTTCATAATGTTTACATATAAGCTGCTGTTTTTTTTAAGTGGTATGGATCATTTTCAAGGACATTAAAAGGTTTTAAAGAGTTGTAAATATGTTGATTTCTATTATGGAAGTCACAAGTATTATGAGCTTAGAATGCAAGCAGAATGAAACGCATTTACCCCTGATAGCTATGTCATCATATAATAAATTTTATTCTCAACATTGGGCTTATACCACTTAAAAAAAAACTGCTTATATTCAGATGTAATAATTGTTATGTACAACATAATAAAGAATAATTTTGTCTACGTTCCCGTTTTCGCTAGTACATGAATAATATAAAAAAAAATACCCATACCCTTCTTGGAAGTTTGTCCATTCCCTTTGTAGTTTATTCCGCGCCTTCCTCGTTGCTTCCTTTAACGTAGACTCAACTGTTTCTAAAGAAGTTAATAATTCACTCAATTTTTCAACTAATTTTGTTTCACATGCCGGAACGGGTTCCTCCTAAAAGAACGTAAAAATAATTTCGTAATGTGGTTCTAAAACTTCATTATCAACTTTTGCGTTTTCTCTCTTACCGTGTTATCACAATTATCCATTTCTTCGCCATCGGTTGAAAAGCCTGCTATCAAGTCCCTTAAACCTTCCACACTATCAGCAACCAATTGAAAATTTGAAACACTAAGATCAACCAGCATGCCTTGAAAGCTTTCCACTTCTTCCTTCCATTTCTTCGTTTTTTCGTCTTTGGGCCTTCTCAAATTGTACATCATTTCACTGCTGGAATCGTCTGAACAATTGTCGCTGTCGCCAATTACTTCCTCCTCAAGCCGTTTCCTGAATTCGTTTAACGAAGAATTGTCATCCGAGTCAGCGAAATCACTCTCAACTTTGGCATCGTCCGTCGATTTGTGCTTCGTCTTCATTTTCGATCTTCTGCTCCTATTTCTTTCCACCGCATTCTTCCGCTGATCTATCTTCAGTAGACCACTTTTCAAACGATCCAGAGACACACGCTCTACCTTCACAAAGCTCTCCGCGCAGGTTTTTGACGCATGCAATTTCTCATCATCAGACCTAGACACTGAAGATATTTGTTGGCCCTCGTCGGTATCACAAAAGTTCACTCCTCCAGCTTCATCGTTTACCCTGTCCGCCCCGATAATTTCGTTCAGCTTCTCGTCGTCCGTTTTCGAGCTACTGGACAAATTATCCGCAATTTGCGTCTTCTCATTGCACTCGTCCTTCTCCTGATTCGAATCTATGCCGTTCAAATGCAGCCTTGATGCGCTGTCGCTCGTACACGCGTTCCTTTTTAGAGCACTCGAAGTGTCAGGCATCGAGTTCGTTAATACTGTATCACCACCGTTTGTCGCCTCACTTTCGTTATCTATCTCTTCCTTCAACCCATTAAGTATGCCACTAATTACCGCTATGTTACACGCCTCGTTGTCGACGCTGGAAAATCCTTTGAACGTGTTTCGCGCGTTATGGTTTCCCAACGACCTTGACTCGCTAGAGGTAGTGCTATTGTATCCGCTGGAACGAGGATTGCTGAGTCTGCTCCCACTCGAGATTGCACTTTCATCCGAAGCCTTCGACAGGCTCCTAGTCCGTTTCCGCGGTACACCGTTCAACCGGATATGATTGTTATTGCTATAAGTTCCAGCACTGTTCACGCTCTCCTCGTTCGTCAACGAGTCCATGCCACTGTCACCACTGCACTTACAATCCTTCGGGTCTTTCTGGGCTTGCTTGTATATCCGCTTCCTCGATTTTGCGGGCAGGCCATTCCTCCACCGTAATTTCCGCTTCCTGCTCTTGGTTGCCTTGTTGTCAGCTTCCGCCTTCGCTTTGGAATCCACCGTTGCTGTCGGCGTTGGCCTGGCCTGGAGGCATTCGCTTTATTAGCTTGACATAAGTAATGTCAATTCGTCAATTGAATATTTTACCTTAACGGTCGACAGGATTGTATTGTCGATGCAATGTCTGTATATCCGAAGGTCGGTGGGCACGAATTGGGGGAAGTAGATGTATCTTGCGCCGTATCTGTCGATTCCTAATACAGTGTCAAACTGATCTTCCCAGGATTGTTTGGATAATTCCTCCTGCACCGTCTTTCTCGTATGCTGCAAATCATAGACTTGACAGTAGGTCATTACTTCACTTGAACAGGGATCAGACCCGAATTCTCACCATGACGGTGTCGCAAACTGTCTTCAGGAGCCATACTCTTTGTTTGAAAGTAAGGTCCTCAAAGTCCTTGCCATTGATCGCCGACAAATCCGGGAAGATGTTCCAGAACTCTGGCTCAACCCCGATCGTTTCTAGAACCTAAAAATCTTTGATCACACGTCTGATCACTATGCTGTATTCGTCCTAATGATAATTTTTCATGCCTGCGCTCGGCACGCATATTATTTCCAACTGCAACGTTGAAGAGAGATCACGGACAGTCGGTAACGAACATACCTTCACCGCGTCCTCATGCTTTCCGTGATAAACTTTGAACCAACCGTTCATCTTGTGCGCGAGAATGTTGGTCCAAAATTCGTACGGCATCGGCGGTATTTTCCGAAGTTTCGCCTTGGTGATTGGCGAACTGAAATTTTGCAATAAAATAGCATTTCTTTGGTTCCTCGCGTTTTAGTCTGGTCCAAGTCCTAAGTGACCTTTCTAATACCTTAACAAACTCGTCATGATGTTCGCTAGTTGCCTGGATGCTCTTGGCATCAGCAGCATCCTCTCCATTTCGTACATCGACAAATGGGGAATGTTGAGGGCCTCCTTGGTGAGATGAAGGAAGTGGAAGATCTGGGGAATCTAAAAAGTTCGGATGCCCGTTATGTTTCGCCTACAGTCACGCAGTTTCAGTAGAGGGAAAATGTCTACCTCCCACATCGACTCCAACTCGACCCTGAGCTCGTCGGTGAGAAAGGATTCATGCTCCCAATCCACCATCGACTGCTCCTCGCCCTCAAGCTTCCGCTTCTTGTTCTTTTTCGACATTTTGTCCCTGCGCAAAGGAAAACACGAGGGTGGTCAGTGGGCCACATTTTTGAAAGTCGATGAAAATTGACTCGATTACTGCAAGGACAAGGCGGGTGACTTTTCAGTCAACACATTTTTTACGGTAACATCATTATTATTGCGAACGCTGCCTTAATCGACTGGAGAACGCCGCGACTCGTCAGCTCGGCTAAACGTTTAACAATAATGTTAGCACGAGGCGTGGGCAAAGTGGACCAAGGCGTCAGAAGGCGTCAGAAGGCGTCAGACCTCAAGGATCCACGGGAAAAAGATGACATTCCAGATAGTCTCGTGACGAGACCTTACACAATATCCCGTCGAACGCAGTTTTATGTACAGCCTGACCCGTATAATCGTCGAGCGAAGAAAGGGGGGGATCGGTCGGATGTGGGTACACAAATTATTGTAATTACTCGATTTGGAACGAGTTACGGCATCGACCCCGTTGAGGGAGCCGTCGTTTATCTATCCCTCTTCCTCGAGCTTCACGGCCAAGGTGTACTCCTTTGATCGTGCGTTCACGGCATCCCGATGAAACATTAAGTTTCGCGAACTTGGCGAAACACGCGAGTATTTCTCGTGACTCGCGTGAGGTGTCCCGTTGAGCATCGATAAGGATGAAGAATAAAAAAAACGGAATGTTTGTGATGCCATTACATACGGGGAGTCACGAAACATTCCTACGTAGAGATGAGTATTACGGGAGTGGGTGAGAGAGAGATAGACAGAGATAGATAGAGAGAGAGAGAGAGAGAGACAGAGAGAGAGAGAGAGAGAGAGAGAAGGATTTTAAGTAATTCCGAGGAGATCTAATTACGTTCACGCGATGTCAGCGGCTGGCTGATCAAAGGCTAGCAGGTTGTTTGACGCGAGCTTCTCTGTATCAGTCTCTTCATCGTGGGCAAGCGCGCCACGAAAAATCATCCATATTTAATAAGCATCGTTTTGCGTACCGTTGGATTTATTATCGTCGCATTAAGTTAATAATTACTGCTTACCGGACATTAATTATCGCGCACGTGCGCCACCCGTCAAGGGACGGACTTTTAATCGAAACGATATTTGAATAACGATACGCACGCGATGAATAATTATATAGGAGGGCTATGAATATGAAAACGATTATTCGTAACGTTTAGAGCCGATAATTGAGAAATTGATAATGCATGAGGATGTTAATGAATGGCCAGCGTGCCTGGAATACGTATGTTCCACCTGTGCTTACAGTGACCCGTTTTCTTAGTACAACAGCGGTAGGCCATTATTTAAGGTCAAAGTGGCTGCAAACTGCACCCTTATAACAAGCGGCGATCTACGATGGTGGAACGTTTAGCCATGATATCGAACGTCCCTTGGGACCTCGCCGTATCCTGTCCGCTATCAAAGCTGAGAAATGTGTGCAAATGAGCTTATCGCGATGGAAAACTGTTCGCGGTCTGTTAAGCGGACCTCGCGCGGTCAGCAAATTATCGTTCGGTACGCTGCAATAAGACAATTACCAATACCGTAAGGTTGTACTTGGTCGGGTAACGTCCAATCTATAGTCCGTTATGGCGATGCTCGCAAATTACTCCGACAAATCGTTTACATGCTCGCATCAATGTGTCGATATTAAGAGGAGCGAAGCGTTCCTGGCGAATGGATTACCGAATTTCACGCGATGATCAGTTAGCGTCCTAAAACGCGTTCCACTGCAATCAAATGCGGCAATCACAATACCCTCAATTTGTCAGTGTCGGTTGCCCGTAAGAAAAAAGCGTAGCAGAAAGCGTGCGGGAAAATTGCTCAACACTTTTCTGCCCTGAATCGGGATAACTCTACCTTCCAGAAATATATGTGATATTGACGGACGATAAGGGAGTAATCGTACGTTCCCGATCTGCTATCTTCTTGTACTGTGTCGTAAACTTTTTAACAGCTGCTTTTCGACATGCGTTACGACGTACAGACACGACAAACAGTAGACATTACGTTCTTAGTAGACAGCGTGCTGCCCATATTATAACTGAATGTAGAACGACGATAAAAAACAAACGCTGGTCAAAATTAGAGCGCTTCACTTCTAATTGGAGACTCGAAAATGCTTACAATTGATATATTTCGAGCGCAACCAGTGTAAAACAATTAATTGTTTTTGGGCGACTAGAAATATATCGTCCACATGATAAACGGTACCGAAGGCGTAAAGTTTCAAGTCTGCATATACTTGCAAAGCATAGCGTAGAAACAAAATCGTTAATTCTGACGTTAGTTAAGTATGGGTAAATAGACTCGTTCAGGAAACGCAATATTCCGTTCGGCTCCGTTCGAACATTTTATCGCGACATCAATCGAACGATTGCTCTCCTCGTCATCCTCCAGGAAAGGACGATGAAACAATAATTTCCATTTATCTGGCTGATCGTACACGCGCGTAGCCTGCCTTGACATACGACGAATATCATCCCCGAGACGAAAGTTAAAAGCGCGACTGTACGCCTCTCACCCCCTCAGTCAATTGTCCACCATCGTCGGGGGTGGTAGTGGTGGTGGTGGTGGTCTTGAAAACAGGTGCCATTCGATTGTTGCACACCTGCGCGACCGGACATTGGAACGTGTTTCGTGACACGGTTCACGACTGTAGGTCGAGGTAATTGCGTGAAAATATTTTCTGACAAAACGTACGGTTCCACCCCTTATAGATCATGTCTCACCGACGAAAGTTCGCCAGCTCGTAAAGCTATAAGGCAGTCCTCAGTTTCGTGGCCGTCCTTGAAGTTCTTCCGCTCCCAGGAATGTGACGAAGAAATTTCGGTTCTGTCCGCTGGCTCGGAAGTACATCGTTTCAACTTTCGTGGCTGCATAATAAACATCCGTCAGTGAAGCTTTCAATTGTCGGTGTATAATCGAGAGACGACTGTGTTGGAACAGTGATCTATTCTTGTGAGATCTTACGCTTAGCGTTTCGAACGAGATATCTTCACGAGTATGTCTCGATGGAGAGTTTAGAGTCCAAAGAGAGACTGAAGTCGAAAAAATCTGCGGGCGACATCTGGAGAGACGTGCGGATCTTCATCAGAGGAGGCTTGCCGATACCAGGGAGGTCGCAGAGACTGAACGATTTGGAGAACCTGAAGATATTCAACGTTGGCGTAATGCCGACTGGCGTCTACCCAGGCTACGACGAGGAAAGAAAAGCTGAGAAATCCGCTTACGACGAGCAGGGTAACGCTGTACCTGCCGGTCGTTATTACAAGACCGACAGGACGACGTCGAACTACCTGAAGACTCACGATCCTTGGGCACCGTATCCTGTGAACACGCTTCATCTGCAGAATCCTTACCAAGCGCCACAGAGACTGGAGGGATACGCGTCCAGAGACACCACGATCAATCGGACTGTCATGTCAAAGGTGAATGGAAATTTTTAGTATCGCTAGTGTGATTTATGGTAATGATAGGTACGGTAATATATTAGCTCACTCTGACGCTACGTACTCGTATATTATTTATGGAGAAGAGTCGTTGAAGGTGTAAGGTTGCACTCCGGTTATTTTCCGTAATATCCATTGTTTGTGCGACGAGCGGGATCTTGATACGTGAAGTTGCAGAAATAAAGCTGTGGGCGTGTAGGGTCTGAAGATATGTCGAGATTACCTTGCAATATGGGGGACATAATATTTGTTACGAAACTGTAATTACATTTGATGCATGCAGTCTTTTCCGAGTGCATATCACGCGAGAGGATCGTTCTCGGGGCTGACGGCAACGTACTGCTCGTAATGTAACTCGTAATGCTGACATACGAAACATGTTTGACAGGAAATGTTTCGACCGAGAGAATCGAACTTACGGTCAAGATACAATAAGAAATTGCTGACCCGACGAGAGACGGTACCAACCAAAAAGTACGATCGAGAAGACGACACAAAAATGGAAAGGTAATAAGGTAAACTCTTAGTTCCTTCACCGTTGGAAGCGAGAAGTTTCAACATTTATGTTTTTAGTTCGACTAAGAATGATATTCAGGTGTGTTTGAAAAACTCACAAATCGCTGCGATGGCACAGCAATATTGTGTGAACAGTAGCCTTCACGGCCTACGATATGTAGGTGACTCCAGTCTATCCTTAGGTGAAAGGTAACGTTTATCAGAGAATAAAATCTAAAAGCCATATTGACGGAATTTCGGTAGAATTGGCCATGGCTTTTGTTTCCAGACTCTTTTGGATAATTTCATTCATAGCTGCAGTAGTAACAGCAGCCTACTATATCTGGCTACTGTACAAGAAGTGGGTTCTCGCACCAATAATTATTTCCCTAGATCCGGAGTCAGTACCCCTGGACTATTTTCCGTTCCCTTCCTTAACCATTTGCAATATGAACAACGCTAAGAAGACAGAGGCTCATCGGATTCTGAAAGGGTGAGCTCCGTGTGTCTTAATCAGTTATAATACTGAACATGCATGTACAACAGATACAATCGGCCGACAAATCACCTGCTAGATAACTTATGCACGCTTAGTCCCACAGCGTTGTGAACATGTAGCATTGTTCACGAATACAGGTTCCTAGCTAACACTATGACTATGCTCTTACGTACGCATCAGTTTCTTTACAACATACACATGCCTGTTATCTATTTCTCTCTGTCAAACAGGAGCAATATAAGTAAGAAATTATTGTTGGAGGACATTTGCAATGCCGAAACGAACGCGTCGGCTTTCGACGCCGTGGAGAACGAGATAAAGTGGGAGACCATGCTAAGTTTCATGATCAACGTACGTAAATTACCGTCTACTTTCGGCTATCAGCCACGTTCATCATCGTTTACCGATAGTCACGAGTTAGCGATAAAATATTTCTCCGACGTAAGCGTTTGCATTCTTCCGCGAGTCGAAGATCGAACGTCAATAAACGATTATCGAGGATTATGTAATAAATAAGGTGATCGTCCGTACGGCCGCGGATTAATAATGAAATTGCGGTCAGCGTCGTTTATCGATGCATACTTAAAACGCCGATAATTAGATTTGTCCTTCGTTAAGGGGCTACGTCCGCGCGACGGGATTAAATTAACGCCAGAGTGGTTTGAGTTAATGAAGAACGCTTGTTTTTAATTAACCGACGCTCGGAGAGCCTCATATCGGTCCCTCGTTACGTGCGCTTAAAAATTGCAATTTATGGTATAGACGGATTTTATCGGCGTCTCGCGGATTATATTTTAAATTCAAGCATATTTTCGTTATTAATACATTAACGCCGCCTCGACCAATAAACTTTTCATAACACTTTTTATTTGCGTAATTTGATTTTCATCGACGGTTCAATCTTTCTTGTACGTCGATATTATATCAGGTGTCTCAACCATGTACGGACATGCTGTACTCCTGCAAATGGCATGGGAATCAAACGGAGTGCGAGAAGATCTTCAACCCCACCATGACCGACGAGGGTATATGCTGTAACTTCAACTCCGTGGAGAAGAAGTATCTCTTTTATAATCCGTAAGTTCGATCGGATCAACGACAGCTTATTAACTCGGCCATAAAATCTCGCGTTACGAATTGCTCATTTGGGACGGCGACCGAATTATTTATCTACTGCGATTACATCACCATTAGGCTTATGGCAAAACGGGCAACTATTACGGAAATTGCGACACTGCCTCTCGTACTAGACTTCTGCCTGATCCTGCCATCGATTACGCTACACATTCCGCATAACTGTAATTATATCGCGCGATTGGGCAAATTGCATGCGGTGTCACGCGAGTTCATAATACAATTATGCTCTGTATACCATGCCGAGGAAACGATTAGCTTCACAGCGATAACTTTTTTTAAGATCAGACGAGTGCGATCTATTGCTCTGTTTTTCATCCTTTACTTTCTCGGTTCGCAGACTCGAATGGCCGGAGCTTAATATTACGTTTCCGTTCGCTGGGATCGACTGGAATGCGGAAAGTGGCTATGATAAAAGTGTGCCTGCCGATGCGACCCCATGGCGATCTTATGGCGCTGGACTAATGTACGGTCTCACGTTGGTTCTTGACGCGGAAGTAGCAGAATATTATTGCTCTTCAACGGCCAGTGCCGGCTTCAAGGTAGGCAATCCGTCAAGTAGAATTCTAATCCAAACCGGAGTTCTAGCAGAAGAATTAAAGTCTAAGTGCTCAAGAGATTCTTACTCTAGATGCTGCTACACAATCCGGTAGAGACGCCGAAAATGGCTGACTTCTCTTTCGCCATCACACCAGGCGAGGAGACAAGAGTAGTTGTGACACCGCGCATATCTACTGCTAGTAGAGCGATACTATCCGTGCCCTTAAAGATAAGGAAGTGCTTCTTCCTGTCTGAAAGAAAACTTCGCTATTACAGGACCTACACGCAGAGAAACTGTGTGTTAGAATGTGAGGCGAACTTTACGCAGAAGATTTGTCATTGTGTGCAGTATTACATGCCGAGTAAGTTCACGCTGCGTATACTTGGAGGTGTCTCCGGATTGCTGAAGAGAGTTTCAATCTTGCAGAGTCTTCTAATACTCCGATATGTGGGAAGAAAGATGATCAGTGTGCGACGAATGCAAGGCGAGCGATGGAGGTTCGACTCTACGATGAAGATGATCCGGTGAATATGTTAAACTTGTCGGAAACGTGAGTGTCCATCTTCGTAAGTTATCTACGGTGTTGTGTGCTCTGTGTACTTGACTAACGTTATATGTTGTTGCTACTAGACCGAGTTGTAACTGCTGGCCAGGATGCTACGAGATTAATTATAATATGGAAATATCTCAGAGTAAGCTGGTGCCGACCTTCAACATCAATGAACAGTACATCAAGAAGGACAGCAAATATTTTACGTAATTCAATTATGATCAAACTGATTATATGATTGGAAAGATTCTTATAGATTATTGAGAGTTAAATTTTGAATCTAGGGAAAACATGGCTGTGGTGCATCTCTTTTTCGTTGACTCTCAGTTCACGAAATACGTGAAGAACGAGCTCTTCGGCTTCACGGAATTTCTCTGTGAGTTCTACACAGGAACGAGTTTGATCGAGTCTTTAAAATGCAGACGATGACGAAATTATTATTCCAGCCAGTACAGGTGGCCTCTTAGGGCTCTTCATGGGATTCAGCTTCCTCTCGTTCATGGAGGTCGTTTACTTCGCAACGGTAAGATTCTGGTGCCGAATCTACGAAGGCAGAGGGAAATCCGAACGAGCGGTTCTTCAGGTACAGCCGATGGACCGGACGCAGAACGTTGTTTACCCATTCGCGCAATAGATAGATTTACCACCGTACAACGATACGAAAGAGTAGCCGTTTCCTAAGTACAAATATGTAAATATACGAGATGTCAGAAGTGTGTTAAAATAAACGATTCACAAAATGCAACGAACTCTTCCAATTTCTTGCCAATTGAAGGTTATCGCGCTGCACAGACAATCGCAATAACGCTACTGTAAGGATCGAAGTTCGCTAAGCATGTATATCAGTGCCATGTAACGCAATACCAACAAATTCGAAAGCGGTATTAATAGCTATATTGACAGAGAGCTTCCTCCCTTGTCTACGTCGAGCGACTGCCGGTAACAAGCTACGTCCAAGCTCGTCCACTGGCAAAAAAGGCAGAGTGCATTTCCCGAAAAAGAACCTACAACAATCCCAAAACTGACAGCTTACAGCACAACTCATCTCGGCCATACTTACGACGCTGTCTCGTACAAGTTCGGACAGGCACTGTTTACTCCCGAAAAATGTGACGCACTCGCGACATCGTTCAAAATGACGCTCGACATTGCGCAAACAAACAACTCTCTCGCCGCTGAGGCGCACGTTTTTCGTCCGAGAGGGCTGCTCACCCTCCAAGATAAAAGGCACGCCGACAATTTCGTACGATGTTCAACTTTCGGGGAAAATTAACTCGCCGCCGCGACTGTCATATCGTATTCGCGGCGTTGAAACAAGCGAGGAAGCACGCGAGGCGGACTCTCGCGTTGGTTGGAGCAGGACGGAGAGAAGGTGGGGAAGAGGGAGCGAGAGAGAGAGTGAGAGAGAGCGAACGTGTGCATTGGCTCGCTTCGGCTGGGACATACCTCTCGGTGATGAGCTTCGCTGGATGATTTTTAGCCGCGATCGGGTGACATCCTTCCCAGGCGGAAGTCGACGGTTGTTGCGAGGAGTGGGTGCCTCGATCGACACGGGAATCACTGCAATTTTCACAGGGGGATCGGGACTACACAACACAGTTCGACAATCTCATCGCCGCCATGCCAGTTCTGTCGGGAGGAACGGGTGGGACTGGGTTCGAGCGACGTTCCGCTGTCTATTATCGCGCCGTCTGTCGGTCTTCTTAGGAATTCGGTGTGCTCATACGAAATTTTGAATATGGAATGTTTCGCGGGGCGGATGTTCCAGCGGAAGGATTTCAATCCGACAATAACGGCGGCGTCGGTTCGTTGTGCCGCGAAAGATGATTGAGCGCGTGGAGACGAGATGCTGGCGTTTCGCGGCGGAATAGCTGTTCTAGGGGATTCGAAATATTTTGGCAATATTTTTTGCCTTGATTGCATGCATTTTGCGAGTGTAAACGGACACTGAGAGCGGATTTTGATTAGTGCTGTTGTTTAAATTTGAATTTGAATATAAATGGTATTTGTTGAATTGTACCGTGTTTGTGACAGTTTATGTTGCGTCAATTAACTGTGACTGAATAATTGCTGGAACATTTCAATGTCAATCTTGATCATAGAACAGGTGATAGGTACATAGCAGAATGATATATTCTACAATATTAGTAGGCACATCGATTTCGGTAGAAAAGAGATTCAGTTCATGTTAAATGGTACCACTATTTTGAGATCTCATTAATCGGGCTCCATTCTGCCTCAGTCAATGTATAAAACGGGCTACACATTATAGATACAATCGATTCCGATCACACGGACGCTCAAATAAATATCACGCAGATTTCAAAAATGAAAATGCCCCGCGGACATTATTTATTATTATACCTAGAGTCTGATATAATCGTGCGCTAGTTGTTCTTAATCGGTACGGTTCCTTATCTAGGCGATAATCAGTATGATACACGTACATTCAAAATTATAATTCTAGTTATATTGACAGCAGACTAATCTAAATGTGACACGTTTTTTCTTACGACTTTTTGTTTCATACAAAACGTTGTATACACACATAAGTCTGTCTGTGGAATTACACTCATATAATGAGCTCCACCGCACGCTAATACAGCTATTATATAGCTCCATTATTTTTGCGAACTCTTACGTGACCGAGCATCATCGTTCTCTGCGTCATTCTGCTCGTCATAAAAGTGGCCCGTAAATGTTTCGTCGACGACTCCGAATGAAGGCTCGGAAAACGCGAACTAAAGGAGAGACAAAATAGTTTAAACTTATACTTAAAGAAACGCAGCTACGCCGTAAATTTTTTTGTTACCTTATCCTCGTACACATCGATACACTTGCATACTAATTGAACTAATCATTAAAATAACAAGTACGCTAGTATTCACAAAAAATTTAACAATAAGCATTCCGATGTCGTCCCCAGAGACAAAAACGAATCCTACTAAATAGAAACGTAAAACTCGTGCTGTTCATATCCCGCGTATGGTAGGAATTTTCTTTCGGGTAAAACTATTCTCGCGCATTGGCGAGCGTGCGAGAGAGAAAAATAATAGATTTTACCGGAAAGTAAGTGAGGAGGATATGAGCGACGGTCTTTTCGTCTTGGAAAGTACATAGGAAGCGCAAAGAATTTCATCTTCACCTCTCGTTACCGCTAAAAAAAGAATTTGTCGCACAGAGTGACGAGAAGTTTGTCCTTCGCTCGTAAAACGTATTGTTGAATATGGATCGAAGGATAAAAATCAAATTACGTTTACGGACACAATCGGCAGGACAAACGATTCGTTAATTTCGCAGAAGCATCGTCATCGTAACAACTTCCTTCTCTCTCCCAAATTTATAGGTCGGATTTCTCGTGTTCTTAGGCGATAAAAAATAATGATCGTGTATACTCGAAACGTTCAATCTGTTTCATTTTCTTTGTTGGCTACCTGGGATCTCTCTACGCGCGGAAAGTAAGAGCTGACATTGTTCGTTTGCAAAATCCGTTCCTCCCAATCGCTCGTCTCACATCCGACATGCGCAATTTTGCACAATGCCATCTCGACTTAATTGTACGACAATGAACAGATAATTTAATAGGAACGTGTTTTATTATCAAAAATTCGTATGTTCAGTTATTATTGCCCATACAACGTGTTTGTCGTGTAAAAATTAATCTATATTCGCGATATGACTGCACACTGTGAGTTTAAGAAAAGTTCCTGAAGTCGCGCGCACTTTTATCTAATACAATTCTTTCTCCTCATTTTCATTTCCACGCATCTTCGTGTCCGTTCGTAATTAATATGTCTTTCGCATGAGACTCGGACTACGTGGGTGATCATCGGTGTCAATGACGTAAAACAATGTCGCCTTCTAATTCAGCGCGAATGTCCTGATCCTCGTGTACAATTTGTACAGACGTTCGAACTTCGAGCACGGACGAATTTTTGTACGCGGAACGTACATTGTCAATAATGAATCGCTTTACGTATATGCCTCGCGTTCGTCGATTTGAACGGAGAGCGACTTTGAAAAATAAGACTGCGCTAATCTGTGTCATCGGATTCGTAAAATGCAGACTCGAAAATTTTGGGGGGCGTACGCTTTCTAGCCGACTGTTTTTTACTTATCAGATCTTCGCCGAAATATGCTCACGAATGAATTACTCGCTTATATCATTGATACGATCAATGTTGTCAATCGCATACGCCTGTGACTAAATGGAACTTATAATCATAGGAGTTCGTTAAGGTGGTCCTGAGACATCGACCCTCAAACGTACTATTTCGTTATTCGCAATCTGGATCATGGACTCGTCCGCCGATTACTCGAAAGAAGAAAGGAAAAATTGGAGAACAAAATCGAGAACGTTCTCTGGAATCGAAGGAAATATTTTGCAAAAAGATTATACACGCACGCAGATCGGCGAAGAAAAACGCACAACATATAACGATGAACGACAGAACATTTCTATATGACAGTGTTCAGTGTGTGTATGTGTCTTCTGTGTATCTCTCTCCCTCTCTCTCTCTCTCTCGCTACGTACGGTGTCTGATTCCTTTTTTCTGTATATGCGTATGTACAACGAAACTTCCAAGATATATCGGGTAGGTCAGGATATACTTTGAGCCCCAGGAAGACGCTTCCGTTAATATTCTTTTGATTAAAGTGGAAGCTCCGAGTTTCTTCTTCTTTTTTTTCTTCGCCTACTATAATATTATCTAGGAGCGTGACGCGGTCGCTTGCGGGCGGCACGAGGCGGCATTTCAAAAAGAAGTGTGTCAAGCTGTTTCTTATTGTCGATTCGTTTGCCTTCGGTTAACGCGCGTATCCTCGAGTAAGATATATATTGGTCATTTTGCAGAGAGTTTATACGGGGAGCCGGCATTAACCCGAAGTCGTCGAAATCTGTGTCGTTCAACCTCATCCTTCTCTCCCATTTTTTTTTTGCGCCCTGGACGCGGTCGTTCGATCCCGCCGACGCCCTGCGACTTCAAATTCTCGATATCACCCGTATGTTCGTTTTACAAATGGTTACGCGTTGATAGAGGCACAGGTCGTGGGCGTGTTTCGCTACAAATAATCTCGAACGCATCGGTGTCGAAGTTAATCAATGGGGGGGTTTATGTAGGAACGCTTGGATGTACGAGAGTCTCTGTGTATGTTTATGTGTGTGTGTGTGTAACGGAGTATGTGGCTAAGCAGTAAACGGGCCCGCTTGGCCTCGTATGATTCCATCGGAATGGCGCACTTTCGGCAATGACTTCCCTCGCTTTTATGTAATCGAACGCGGCGATACAAATGTCGCTTTCGCCTGTAATTACGCAACGCAAACTGACGGAAATATATATCGCACGGGCGAGACAGTTTTCAAAAGCCGTCTCGTGCCTCCCTACCTCTCGACAACCCTCGCGGCGGATTACTTAAGAGTTACTTATTCATCTAGTACTTCGTACTTACATTCATATTCCTGACTCTTTTTTTTTGTTCTCTCTCTCTCTCTCTCTCTCATTCAATCGCGACTCTCACAATCCTCTTCGAACCACTCTATACGGAGGCTTATCGTTTTTCCGACTCGTTTCTATAGCGTTCATTCCTCGCTTATTCTTTTTTGCTTGCCTGGCTTGTTTTAACATAGATACAATATATAACATTGTTCATTCGAAAAAAAGGGCTCACACAAGGGCGCGTTATGATACAAAAACGTCGACCAGGAATGACAGAACTTTTTTCTCTCCTCGACGAATGTTACACGTTTGGAACAATTGATCGCGGAAACCCGACGGTTAGTACGTTAATAATTTTGGCATATTAGTGAAGTATAATAAAAATAGCAAAACTCTTCCTTTTGAAAAATATGATTTATAAAACGGGTACATTCGTGTGGCGGGTTAGAAAATATTTTTCTTTCTTCTCCTTTCTCGTTATCGAAGTTCTTGTAAAGAATACATTATGTTACACTTAATCGTCTTAAGCAAGTTTAAAAAATTTGTCAGTTTTTTTCTCATGGATAAAGGTTCGCTGTTTTATCGGAGATAATTAGAGCCCTCCTATTCGATCTGGGTATATAATTATTACTATGTACAGAGTTTCTTTTATATAGTTTCGATTTCAATTAATGTATCTAGAGCAAACCTAAAGTTTAGTAACCCATAGTCGAGACACCCTGACCTACCAATGCGTGCTCACTTCATTGTTTTCGCAGACGTAAGACTAAAGTGGCTAGATTTCTGTTACAATATTAACATAACGTGTTAAGCATTTCAAGTACTTCTGGTGTTTGTGTCCTCCTCTCCCATTGGGAAACGACACCTATTAGATTAGTTACTAGGACAGTTGTAATTGTACTGTAAACCGAGGCAAGATTATATGAAAATAAGCTATGCCACTCAGTCTTGGAAACTCGTTTTGTTTTCTTGCTGCTATAAGTGCTGATTTTGAAACAATTTTTCCTTTGTAAATTCTGCGATGAAATTATGAACAATGAAATAAGAAGAAATAGTGACAGAAAATTTCTAATCTAATGCAAAATACTGTAGCAGGTATTATGACCACATAAAAGTAAATTAAACGTAAACGTATATCTTTATTTTACAAGTTATATCGGTAAAACAAAGGAATCCCCAACCCCCGGACCCTCTGCAGAATCGTTAAAAGTCGATCAACGGTTCTGCAGAGCTGATCACGCTGTGACCGCGATTTATTGATGGCATTTCTCTGATAGTGCTCTTATTTTCTCCCTGCGAATTATGGTAGTCATAGTCTGTATAAAAAAGAATAATTTGGGACACCACCGAGCCGAGTTATCTGTCCCTCGTTGGGGTAATTTATTATAATAGATGATTCATACTCGATACAAAAGCATGGCGTAATCTTTTTTTTTGTGTTGACACAGAATGACAGAAGGGTAATTCCATTTTTCCTCTAACGTTTCACCCATCTACCACCATCACTCTCATCATCATCATCATTACTCATCATTATCATTATCTTCATCATCATTATCATCATAGACATCATAATCAGCATCGTTATCATCATCGTATAGTAAAACCGTAGATTTCAAAAGAAATCGTTACCTGCATTCGGAATCTTTCGGGACAAAAATGTAAAGGTACATGCTGTTCGGTAAAGGATAAAAAAAAAAGATGGCTGCCGACGGCCTTAACGCGAGAAACAGCGCGGATTTCGCGTTATCGTCGACGGTGTGTAAGAAGTAATCGAGGAACAGTTTTTATATTTTGAAATTGGCTTAAGTAAGTGCATCATTGACCATCGCCGACACCACAAGTTAACCGACCAGTCGGGCCTGTAGACTCGCCGATATTCCATTTTTTTTTTCTATAGCCGAATTAATTCGTTATCTTTTTTTTTGTTTTTTGATACTTAAGAATAGCGACAGTGCGCCATCGCATATAACAAGTGGGGATATAAAAATTAATGTATATATGTATAGATTATCTAGTCAGCTATCTGCTATTACAAACTAGCAACTATTTAGTAACTGATATTCATATAGTTCTCGTTCTTAAAATTATAAAACAGATTAGTCTGCCCGTCGATATTCACTATTATTATTGCAGCTTCAGTGAGATATAAATCTTTCTCATGTGGTATTACTCTTGCTGTCATTATCGTGGTCGTTGTCATCGCGATAACGCAATTATATTCTGATCCCGAATGACTGGACGGAAGAGGGCTCGCTCAAATCGCGATATCGTTCCGTTCCACGACTTCCGCAAATACAGAAAATGTTAAAAATATTTGCCTATCAACTAAGTATCGACTTTTTCCATTCCATTTTTTCTGCGATCGTGAGTCTCATTTAAAAATAATTTCATCCGCGTCAAAAAGATACTTCCAACGAGATCAAGCGAAGTCCGTCCCTTTTTGCCGTGTCTGATGATCACCTCTATCCAATCGTGAAGGGCCAAGATTTGAAAACACTGAGAATTTTTCTTCACTCGAAACACTCGCGCCACGTTCTCAAAAAGTATTGAAACGTACTAAACGTATCGGTAATAATTTCTGTTAATTCCATCATCAGCATACGCAGTGATCGTTTTCCAAAACTGCGAGAGTCACACGACTAATATTTCTCACCCCGTTCGAGTACGAATTTTACAATCGAATCTGTCGCACTCCTGTGTCAAATGAATCAATAAATCACGATAATTCATTTCATAATACGAAACGACCCATATATTATAAATGAAACGAAACTAATTACAACTCCACTTGTAAATACAATCGAAACCTATACGTAAACAGACTGTTACCCAATCCAATGTCAGTGGCATTATTATCCTTTTTTTTTTTTACGGTTGTCTCTAAATAATATATACCTTCCCCTACGTTGAGTGACAAAATATAAAGTGGTTTCATTTTTTTCATTCATGTCGTTCTGCAGTAATTCACAAGAGATTTCGTTGGCGATGGCGGTTGGGAGAGTCTTCCGATTTTTTACGAGCCGATCCCTTCCGAGTCACATTCCACGAAACTTACTCACTCGCGAAATATGTATAGTCGCAAAGTCTGTCGAAAAAACTCGACCCGCTTTGCACGGGTTCACCCTCTTATACTCCATACGTCACCAAATATTCTGTCATAGGACCTCAGTCATTTATGAAAATGTGCTGCCCCGTAAACTCTGGACATTTGACTCGCGCGCCTTCGAATACAGTTCCACAAAACTTCCTTATATCATACATTCAATACGTCCATCCGGCATTCCCAATTATTTTTTGTGTTTTTGTTATTCCCCTTAATAAATTGTTTAAGAAGGTTAAAATGGCTTAACCCCGTTTTTTTACCAGCTTCAGAAAGGTATTCTCTAGCTGAATCATTTAGGCTCTGGGAAGGCCACCTGACATTTGTAGACCTCTTCAAGCATCACTGCCTGACCTTGACCTTGGCTGACAGTGACCGGCGTTGTGGCGTTCACCACGACAACCTGCTGTCCTTGCTGCGTTTGCTGCGGTTGCGGTTGCTGCTGCTGCTGCTGTTGCTGACTACTCGCGTTTGGCTGCTGTGCGTTACTCGGATTGTTAGCGTTCTGATTCCGGGCCGTTTGCCCGTACTTTTCGTGGATTGCGCGATGACGCTTTAACGCAAAACGGTCGGAGAATCCGATCTCGCATATATCACATCTGCAAAGAGACAACGGTAAACGCACAAGGCGCGTTATATATCGTTGGCCGATTCTGCCTAGCGATGCAGTATTTCTCATGGTAACATGCTGACATTCGTGAATGGGGACGTTACCTGTGTGGCTTTTCACCGGTATGAACCTTCGCGTGATTTTTTAAGTGGGTAGCTTGATTGAAGGCGGAGCCGCAGATATTACATCTGTACGGCTTTTCGCCGGTATGGATTCTTCTGTGATTCCACAGGGTCGAGTGTCTGGCGAATGTCTTCTCGCATACTTCACACTGATAGGGACGCTCGCCAGAGTGAATTCTCTCGTGATTCTTCAAGTGAGGGCTCTGAGAGAACTGCATACCGCAGACGCTGCATTTGAACGGCTTTTCGCCGGTGTGTACCCGACCGTGATTTTTTAAATAAGCGGCTGTAGGCGGGGAAAGAGATAGATTGCGTTAAACGAGGATCATTTTTGACTCACGCTAACATTTGGCGAGAGCTCGGGTGATTTATGCTGCGCTAACTTGATTTATAGTACGTTTGATGAGCTTACCCTTTGCAAAGGCCAAACCACAGACTTCACACTTGAATGGTTTGTCCCCAGAGTGAAGTCTCTTGTGGGACCAGAGCGATGAATATCGAGAGAAGGTGCCATCGCATACATTACAGTGAAATGGCTTCTCCGCCTGGTTCTGACTGTTTTGCTTTCCGCCTGAAATTGAAAATATCACCAACGTTTTAGTTTTCCTCAAAGGGCCAGTTCTACAAAAACGATGTGCTCAAGGTTGACTCGTGAAACACACCAGATAACGAGAGACACTGGATTGTGTATGGTTCAAACGTTCTTTCTTTCTCGATACACCCAAAAAGAGGATTTTGTTTTTTTTTTTGCTCCACTCAAAATGTTATGAAACACTACGAAATTAATGGCAGTATGTCTGACTAGATAAATATCCAGTATTAAAAAATTTCAACATGCAAGACTGTCAAAAGTTAGTGCATCGTAAAGTGATTGGATAATGTGTCTTATAATGGAATATACTCGATATTTGGATGTTGTATGAATGAGAGAAAAATGGATTAGAGAATGCTTGACTGACCTCTTATGGCCTGTATCTTGAAATAAAGACGAAACTCATAAAAACGAAATCGAAAGTAGTTTCTGCATATGGGCGACGTCAAGTCTTTGAATCAAATTTATAAAACTGTCCCTTAGGGGAGATTTCATTCCGTGCATTCGTCCTTAAATTTAGATGTCGGTAGCTACCAAAAACAAAATAGAATTATCACAACCAATTTAATGTCTGACACAACACTGTAAAAACGGCAGTGAGTGATTATAAAAATTTCCTCTATCTACTACAAAATGCATGCAAACGGAAAAGCTATTGACATCAAAAAGAAATCTTAGTGCGCTAGATCTGCGTAAAAACATTTGAAACCTTCAGGCATGGATGTCAAGAACGGTTGTTAAATGTTTTTCACGAGAGCAAGAGAGAGAGCGAGAGAGATAGAGAGAAAGAAATCGACATGTCTGTCATATTTAATTTTGAAATTTGAGCCCGATATTAGTTTGTATCCAACTTATTGACATCAGAAAAAAAAAACGGCAAAGAATCGAATTTTGGATTTGCACATGAAGCTTGGAATCTTTCATTGAACGTTAAAGAGTTCTGAACTGTCACCATCCGAAGCAGACAGGATGATACTTAGATAAACTAATTACAAAACAGATCCCATATTCTTCTTGTCTGTAATTATTTCCGACTTACTTCCTATGATGATGCGGCCTGTTGCCTTGCAGCCGCCACACTTTGCGAGGGAACTGATTCCGGAATCTAGTTTTTCGTCGTGTTTACCTACCATACACCACCCGATGTACGATCATGATAGTAATGAAACGATAGAAATATGGAGGAAAGGTGATCAGGGTTCAGAAAAAAAGTGTCACGCTGTTGGTTAAATGATGGTATGCTTTTATATGGATGATGGTTGAAGCAATGAATGTCTGAGACATGTGCAAGATGAAAGGAAACGTTCACGTGGCTGTACGTAAGACTGCGGACAATACTTGAATTTCAACATGAGTTTTTACTCTCTACGGTAACACTTTTTTTACCCTCTTTTCTAGCATCAAACTGATACGAAATACTTACCAATGAAAATGATCCCTGTGCCGTTACACTTGTGACACTTCGTGACACTAGTGACGCCCCTTCGTTTCACAGGATGATGACCGGGTTTGATCGCTGCAGAAAGCAAAACATACGTTTTCATTCATAATGTATTCCGACTTTAAAACCGTTTCAATTACTGCGTCCCCATTATCGTATTCAAGATACAACAGACGAAAATTACATGGCAAGTCGTATCGAACGAATGACCGATAATTCGAATATTAGCTTGCTTGTGATAACGGCGGAAGAACGATGTATCCGCATACAGAGTGGACACCTACTCTTTTTTATTTTAGTTGGATGATGTTCACACGGATCTTCACTGCCACAATCTTCACAAATCTGCACCTTCGGCTTTTGATGCATATTTGTCTTGTGACTCTTCAATTCCCCGGGCAGGGCGAAACATGCTCCACAAACGTCGCACGTGTACGGCCTTTCTGGTGTAGTCGCGACAGTTACTGTGGTGGGAGTCTGTACAACAACTTGTTGCGGTTGTTGCTGGAGATTGCTGGGTGTTGTATTATGAATTCGTTTATGATGATTCAGCAAGCTCATGTGACCGAACACCAGACCACAGATGTCACACTTGAAGGTCGCATTGGTCGCAGCTGCTATGCTCATCTGATTCAGTAATGTGTTATAACCGACAGGTTGTACATCGAAACGGTAGCAACCTTTGTCGTCGGTAGTGATCGCACCAATTGTGCTCACCGCGTTTGTTTGAACTTTCTGCAGCATGTTGACATTGTAGTAGAATGGGAATTCTGCAGTTGCAGACTGCTGCTGGGACTTATCCTCCTTTTTGTCCGATGTAACGTACATCTGTTGGGACTGCTGCTGTTGAGATTGTTGCCCTTGCGCAGCCTGCTGCTGCTGAATTTGTTGCGGGTCAAACATTGCTGCTTGCTGTTTTTAAAAAGAAGTAAGTCATCAGTTTGTGTTAAACTTTTTGCAGAATGATTGGAGGAAGTCTAGAGATGGGCAAATGTGTTTTGTTTATAAACAACTCTGTATCATATATCTTTCTATATGCGTAAATCAATCAATCATCACAATTTTGTTTTATTTTTTCTTCAAACATATAAGGAACAAGACAAAAAAGTATTTAGTGCTTTGATTATGTTTGTCCTGTTATGGAACACTTTGTTATATAATTCAATAGAACAGAGAAAAGTAGGTATTTAAATCAACTTTTGTAGAATTCTTGTGTACACAATAATCCATCTCTGTGACTGTCAAGAAAATGCATAAGAACCTGTCTTTGATCCCCGTAACTTGAATTGCTCTGCTCCGTCTGAGTAAAACTATTCGTTTGCTCAGTTTGAGTAAACATGGAACACTTCAACGGCTGCTCGATCGGCTGACTCTGTTGATTGGGAATGATTATTAAGCATCTCTGGTAGCTACACACTCGTTCGATTATCGGTAGTAATTCAATCTTTGCAAATTCGTTGTATCATAGTGCACGGTATTTCATAAAAGTGCTAGACATTACTGTTTTCGCATCTCTCCTTGCTTCTACACATAGCTACGCGCGTACATAAGTGAACGAAGTCGAAACAAAAGAACGGCGTAAAAAACTCATCCCTAAAACTTGTTCCCTCTTTATTTCGTTCATCACATACGCAGCGCATACCTGCTGTATTTGATCAGGACGGGTTGTGTTCAACCACACCACGTTGTTGCCATTTGATTCTAGGGCCATTGATGTGTTGCCTTTGACCCTGCACAATCATTAGGCATTCGTCACTCAGAACAAGAGACAGACACGGCTCTGATACGAGTGCAAATGTAAGTGGACCCAAGAGAGCGGAGAGAGACGGCGTATAGAGAAGAGACAGACGACCCCCCTGATCAAAGCCACGCCAAGGTAGGAAAGACAATTAGTAATGTATTCGTCAGCGCGGGCGGCAACAGCAGGGCAGGAGCGGTTGATGTAATAAAAAAAAAAACAATAAGAGGGAACGAGAAGGGAACGGCAATAGAACGGCATGAGAGTGAAAAAACGGCATGTGAGTTCGGCATTAGAGAACGGTAGAGAGCGGCTAGCGATGATGCGGTCGAGTGAACGGGCGAAGCAGGTTGTACACAATACTCACACGTGATAGTCTACACGGGCGCCGCGGGTTACATGGTCGGCTGCCAGCAGCGAGCGGACGACGATCCTCTAGTTGCCATGACGGCCGGCGCGGATGCGGCTATTCGGCCAGCAGCCCGTGCCCTTGGTGGCGGGTGGCAGAAGCAGAGCGCGCGGACGACGGGCGTGGGGTCGGCGGCGTGGGATCTTAGTGCCGCCTAACAGCATCCGTCGTGTCCGGGTCCCTCGTGTCGGCGGCTGGGGGGCCGTGGTCGCTGAGTCAAAATCAATGGCGAATCGATTTTCGCCCACCGATCGGCGCTCGAACCCGACACCACGGCGATCGCTGGATCGGGCAGCCAGCCGCGGGCTCCTGGGCCGCGCGTCTTCTACGGCTCCCCGCTGCTCGTTTCGCGCGATCCTCTTCTATAGCTGCTCCACTCGCGGCTACCTCGCGGCTGTACTCGCGGCTGTACTCGCGGTCGTACTCTCTCTCGCGACGGCGTTCGTCGTCGCGCGCGCGGCTCCTCCTCGGCAGGCTCCGCTACACCTCCAACACACTCGCGGCCTCGCGCGCGCCTCGCTTCCTTCCTTCGCTTCCTCGGTCCTCCTACTTCCCTCGCGGCTCCTTCCTCGGCTCGAACTCCGCACCTTCGCCCGCCGTACCTTGCCGTACGCGCCGCCAGCAGCCCCCAACTCCGGTTCGCGGTCACACGCTTGTCAACGTACAGCGTTGACCCGCGCAGATCATGTCGTCCAAGCGCGGTGGCGGCCGCGGTGACTCGTGTGGGAAGCGCGGGCGTCTCGGTGGCATAAAATTGGCGGCACCGCTTCGCGTTCACCTCGCTCCCGCTTTATCCTGCTCGCCGTCACACTGCTCGGGCCACGTCGCCGCCGTATCGTGGCTCAGGCTAGGCCGATGCGCGAGGAACAAGACCGAGCACCGTCAACAAACTCTGCAGTGGCCATTACACGCGACGAGGATAACAATGGGCGACACGAACGCGCGCTGCCCCCGATGCCTTTTTCCGAAGCGCTTTCGGGCGCCTTCCGTGAATGCAACCAAGCGGCACCAAGGTCAGTCCCCAGCGAAGCGAGAGCGACGCCATACCGACGCCAACGAACTAAAGCCGCCATCTTCCCATTGGCCCGGCGAGCTGAGCTCACGTTTTCCATTGGCCGCTAGAGTCACGGAGAACGAGACCTGCCGAGCTCTTAGGTAATGTCTACTTCGAATTAGGGCCTTTTCAGGATTTTTTGCGGTTTCTTCGATGTCGAAATGGCTGCGATTTTTTAGTCAGATTGTGGAGGGATCATCGTTCCATGCTATACTTTCGTAGGTTTTTTCGCATTAAAGATTACCGACTAATGAGGTTTCATCATTCCGCTGAGGCTGTTACTTGATTGGATGCGAGCGGTGGTTGAAATTTAAGGTGCCAAAACCGCCCTTCGCTTGAACGCCAGGATGACTGAAGGAAATTTAAATATGTAGCTTATCGCCGCGATGACTTTTATTATTGGCACAAGTGTCTCTTATTCATGAATCAGTGAGTTCAATAGATGCGATGCTGTGCGAATTGCGTTTAAGAACAAACGATCCGAGAAACGAACGCAAGATGGCGCGATATTGAATTTTGCAATTTTTCGAAAGTGCTCATTAAGCAATTACGGTGACCGTAGTTCCTACGATGGAATGTTTTAATTTTGTACGCGAAAGGCTGCACGGTTGGCCTTCGCCTAACTTCGATCAGACGTTTTCCAGTATGCATGACCGTGGGTGGTGCACGTTCATTTGGTCACGACACCATGAATTATATGCGTCCGACCGCAGAACCTGAGCAAACTTTCGAACAAAGACCGAACACTGAGCAACTTTCATGTCGTACCTCGTCGCCAAGCTAGAAATTATCCTTCAAGCAAATCTCGCTTGTATTACCAACGAAAACAGAATTGTAAATAGAATATTAAAAAAAGCTCGGGAGTATCAGCTATCACGTCGACCAGCGTCCTCAATTATTTTAAAACCTCTAATGGACACCATCTATTTCCTCATATTTATTATTATGTGGTCTATTCGGACTCGTAACGTCGCACGGCGTCAAAACTGGGCGATGGAAACCAGTCAGGCGTCTAACATTTCGAACATCATCGAGTATTATTTTTATCACAGCCAAGACGACAGTTTCCTCTTCTTTTTTTCACAGGAATTCTGAGAGCTATCTATTTTCGGCCTCCGCGACTTCGTCTTAACAATCCGGCATTGTTCCCTTATTGCCGCGCTTCGCGCCTATCTTCGAGGGACCAATTATGAAAATGATCGCGTAGGCGGCGATTCGAGTTTTCCTTGTTTTTCGTACTTGGTTCGAATGAGAATTTCGAAAGTGATCGCGTCACTATTTATAAACGGTCCATTACCCCGCCGACGCCGAGTCATCGCGGGCAATCTTTTGACTCACCCGTTATTCGAAGACACTGAAGCTCGACAATTTTCGGAAAAACGATCGACTTCCTCGCATTCGACCTTGAGCCCTCCGGTATTAGCTGCTCCCGACTGAAAACGACGACGTCCGCAAAATCGTGTGTGCCGGAACCCAGCGCTTCGAATAAATCGCAGAAAAATCGATCTGAAAGAAGTTTATTTCGGATACGACTTCGAATCTCTCCCCGATTGTCGTCCGCCTCGTCGATTCAGCCCTCGAGCATAATCATCGGCATGACTCAATTGGCGGCACTTAACGGAAGCTCGAAACGCCGGGCCAGCCAAAGTGGCCGCGGCATCTCGAACCGCACACAGTTCGACCGGGTCCGATATTGGCCCTTGAGAAATAAATTTCGTTCCCCAGCGACCCGCAATTCCGACAGACTATCCTGTCCGAGCGGAAGATACATAGAGCTCAAAACGTCGATCCTTTCACGTGAAATAACATGCTACCCCGAAGCCGAAGCGGAAAAATAGGCAAACGTCCCGATTCGGTCGGCCGCGTCTGACTATGTCCATACTTTATCACTTTGCCACCGTCCGTAACGAGACAATGCGCGTCAGGCAGTCAACGATTCCGATCGGCGGCCAGCCTGAATTCGCTTGGGGCGACATCAATTAACCCAGAAGCGACAGCTTACGGGTGATTAGCCGCCGGTTGATGCGTGCTGGTAAAACGAACCAATAAGCGGGCCAGTTGAAAATACGCGACGGCGAGTTAAGCGTTACACGGACGTTACACGGACGTTACGCGTTACGCTTATTGTACGCCGAGCCGTACGGACGTACGATGAAAACGCAATTGTCCCCGGGCGAGCGGACTCGGAGGGCGAGATTCCATGCGAGTTTCATGAATCGTGTCTCGCGTGGCCATTGTTCCTGCGACAATCGATCCCGATATAGCGAAGAGTGTACGTCAGACGATAATGACGCGTGCCCTTGTTACACGTACCGATGTAATCAGCCTCTGAGCTGGAGAAGGCGAGAGTGAGAGAGAATCAGCATAACTGAGCACAGGAGAGAGAGAGAGAGAGAGAGAGAGAGAACGAGCGTGTGCCGCATTAATTGTCGGATTAATGCCGCACGGTTGAACTACTTAGTGTCTGCCCTATACTCGTGCGCTACCACTTGCAGCACTGTGCCCCCGCTAATCTACAGCCTGTAACCCCCCCCTGGCAACACGTTCATAGCAGGATTTTCATCAGATTTCCTGTCATCGGAGCATCGATAGCCAAGATGACGTTCCACTTTGCCGAACGGTATCGTGACTGCGGTCGGTTCCGCAAAGTTGCACGTACGATCTGGCCTGTATGTGGACAGTCGCACGACAAAGTTGTACCCTCTTCTCGAACCGCGAACACGAAAACTCGCTCGCGTTATTTCCGGATAGACTCCGGCGGGCTTTATTCGACTTCCCGGGAAGAGAGAGCGACCTTTTTCGCGCCGGCGAGACGACGACGCTTTGTCCTCCGGCGTATTTCGGATGTGCGGAGGGGTGGGAAGTAAGAGTGAGATTATCGGGGGGGGGGGGGGGGGGGGGGGGGAGTATGGACGGTTTCGAGGGTCGCGAGCTCGCTTTCACGTGCCTCGGAATGCACGGACGATAGAACTTGCCTCGAATGTCGACTGCCGTTCGTAAGGGCGTTCTTTGTCGCATAGAGAGCGTAGGGACGCGGAATAGAAGAGAGTAGGAAGGCGGGGACGCGATGTTTAGCTTAGTTCTGGAAATAAATAATGTCGCAAGGCCACTTAACTTGCCCTAAATTCCGTAGCACATTAACCGGCGCCTGTCGCGCGTTAGCGTGCGAGAAGTTTGTCTCGGGCGGTCCGCGTGTCGATTATTGGCAAGGAGGCAACTTTGTTGCCCAGACGCTTTTCCGTAGAGCTGCGGACAGTTGGAAAGAGAGAAATAGAGAGAGAGAGAGAGAAAGAGAAAGAGAGCCAAGGCACAGCGGAGACAAGATGCTAGCAAAGCGCTTTAACGCAGAATTCACAGTAATCCGTAGAACCGCTCTCAAAATCGCATTAGTCATAGTCATTAGTTACGTAAATGAGCTCACGCTCCCTCCGAATCGAATATCTCTCCAAACTCTTTCTTAAGTTTCACGAAACACAAATGAATTACGATTCCCCGGAACGGATATCGTATACCCGCCCGCCAGCTATCCTGAATCATCCACCATGAATAGCCGATCGTTTTTCTAACGCCACCGTACAGCCGCCGTACGCATCGTTTTGTTTCAATGGCGTAGAAGGGCCGCGAGTCGCGGCGTCGGTCGAAATCGATACGGCGCTTTCTGCCGAAAACCGAACCTGTTACCCTTGATCCACAATCGCGAGCGTCAAACGCCCGCAATCAATTACCGAACGATCTCGCACTCGGCACGTTATCCTCCCGACCGTTCGAATTCACGCGACCTTACCCCAGGGGCGCATATCCAGTCACATTCCGAGGAGGGAAAGTTTCCGAGTCGTTAATCAGATCTTCGCACGGCCGATACGAGTAGTACGAGCCTACCGTACGGTCATCCGTGACATTCCGCCGGAAGCTTCGCGCAGGAGACAGGCCAAGATCGCACCCCCCTACGGCCCTGTGCATCGTAGCGCCCGTTTCAAAGCAACCCGGCGTCGGGCATAAGCTCAGTTGGCGTCGGGACGCGGTGGTCAGAGGTACGCGAGAGGGTCGCCTCGCGAAGCAGCACTCCTGTCGCTCGTCCACTCTCCAAACCGACACTTCAGTGTCGTCAGTCGTCGAACGTTCGCCGGATCGTCGGCTTATCGAGTTCGCTCGTTGCCAAAGTGGGCAATGAACATTTCGTCCGGAAGGTCAGTGAGAATGTCGAGTGGTGGAAGTGCGGTTCGCGGCATCTGACTTGGAAGGTATGTCAGGGAACGGGATACCAGGACCTGGTACGTGGGGCGAGAGACACGTGTGAGGGAGTGCGAGGAAAGTGGACAGGAAAGAAGTCGGAGTTCGATCTTTCGGTTTCGGCATCGATCGATGGTATAAGAGGAGCACCTTGGCTTTCGCTGAGATCGGAACGGGACGCGACATTTTCCGCGCTCCCGCGAGCGTCGGGCCCCGGGACACCTGGAGGAGTAGGTCAAGAAGCGAGCTGAAAGGCCGCCGAAAGAAAAGCAAGAGTGTGTACCGACTACCTGGGAAAGCTGGCGCGGAAGCTGCGTGACATTCAGAGAGGATTCCGCGATCCTCCAGGTCGGATTATCGGAGTCGAGCCTTCCCTTCTGTTCCGTTCTAACTTTCGCACTTCTCGCTCGACTCGCTGCGTGACGTCACGTGTCCAGCAGCATCCGGAGGCGAGGAACGAGCCGAGGTGCGAGCCAGTGACTCGTTCGCGAGAGCGGAGGACAGTCGGTGGGGGCGATACGAATCTTCCATTACGCTATTTTCGATTAAGTCCCCCGATTTGAGGCTCGAGCAGCGGAGTGTCGGTTGGACTTGTCCGAGGAGGAGGTTGCAGTTTGTCGAGATTCGCGAGGAAGGCGGCGAGGAGGCTTTCCGCTTCGGCCGATCCACCGGAGCGGGCTCGAGCGTAAATGTGTTTATCGCTGGACGAAGCCGAGTTTTCGAGAGTGCTGGCGCGAGTTTAGAGGGAGGCCGGCTAATCGCGAGTGAAGGAATTGATTAATGGACCGATCGAGGCTGCTGTCGTCGACGTTGGCGTAAGTCAGAGCGTCGGGACGCTTCTCTCCGTCGCTTGGCGGAAAGATAGGAAGATTGGAAGGTGGAGTCGGGTGGCCGTTAGGTAGAGGACGATCTGTAGGTGACTTATTTATTCGTCCCGGAGTGCGCGATAAATCGGCGGGAACGCTTTCCGCGGCTGAGAATTCCTCTCCTGGGGTGACGATCCACTGACCATTACGCTCGATAACCTGCGCTCGATGGGTCTCAGGCGGCTTGACACGTTTCTCTGATTAAAAGACCGGCTCGCTGTTGGGTAACAATCGATAATTTCGCATCGCGAGTTCGCGCGAAACGTGCGGGAATCGAAGATTTCTTTCAATTCGATGTTGGCTTCGCAATATACGGGATCCGATAAATTCGCAAAGGTCGAACGTGCCAGTAAGTTTTGATAGAGGCGCTTTCCAATCTGAGCAGTGTACACAACTGCAGCGTGCCAGTGTGCAGAATTCGGTAGACGAGAGATTCCTCGTTTTCGCGCCGATCTAAATCCGAAGTAGGGCCGAACTATTCGTCCCTAGAATTGGCAGAGGGTCGTCGACCCGCGCGATGCCGCCGAAATAATTTTAGCCCGGAATTGGAAATCGCTGAAACGCAAGTTCGAGATCAGCCGTGGTGGCGGGTCAAGATCACTGTGAATCCGTCCGACGATTGGCTGAACAGGCAAGGTCTAGTCCAGGGATCGCAGATTGCCTCGACAGATTGGTTTCGCTGAACGAGGTTCGATCTACCGCCGAAACGAAATTCGTCTTCGTTTCGTTCTCACGCCACGTCGAGAGTCAACGTTCGATCTCGGAACATAATCCGGCCGCTCGATTATTTTCTTTAGTCAGCCAACGCTCGTTTGACACGTTTTACGACTCGGAAACTTTTTAACATTCGGAGTGCCACCTGACTGGATGACAGTAAGCGTATTGATATTCGTAAATGCTAGACCAAACTTCTTTATCCGTCAGTCAGATTGACGGGATGCCTTTGACGTGTGTTTGCTGTACATTGTCGGAAAGCTGAGAGCCAGCTTATTTTCTTTGCCGACGGGCCGCCGTTCGAGCGATAACGCGTCCGTAAAACATCGCGCGGTATTCGATTTTAAAACTTTACGATTCCGTAACCGTGCATTATTATAGTCTTTGGCACGCATCGCGAGGATGAAAGAGTCAAATCGGTCGTATCGCATGTTCTGACGTTCCGAAGAAATTTTCCGGGAGATCGGCCAAAAAATCGTTCGACTTCTGGTGAAATCCGAGGATTCGTACTTTCCACCCGGACGGATTCGAGTTAATTGTACCGTGCCACCGCGACACGTGACACGTCCGAATGACAAATGAACAGCTGCCCCCCCCCCCCCCCCAGCCCGCCGATACGCGCGCCGGAGTTTCGAAGCGTAAGTTACGCTAGATTTACGAAGCGAAACTGATTGCCGGGCGGGAAGACGACCCGATTTTCGAAATAAATCTCTCATGGAACACCGCTAAAGACTTGCCAACGCAGCCCCCCCGACTCCGGTGACACTCTATTAATAAACGTTCCCAAATAAATGTCACGATCGCCATTCGCCTCTTGCGCCCCCAAAAAAGGGCCCCATCCAAAAATCCAACAATTCCAACGAAACAACAGAAAGACCTTATTCAAACCTTGTCTAATCTGCTCACCACCAAACACAGTACCTTGCCAAAAAATTCTACTGAAAAATTCAGTCTGCTCCCAATTAACATCACCAGCGTCCTGAGCCCCATAAAACACCTAACGACTCCACAAAAAAGAACCCAAGAAATGCTGTGCTTCAAGCCTAATCCGTTCGGCACTTAACAGCTCAAAAGCTAGGCATAGAACCGCGCCAAGCGTCCGAACCTGGCTGAAAAGCTGTACCAAACAAAATTTCGACTTGCAGTGGAGCGATCGTGCCGGACTGACGCCGGCGTCGAGCGTCGCGCGCGAAAGGATGAGCGCAAAACTCTCGCGGCTCATCCCGATCAAGAGGCACCGTGCCGTCTCGTGACATCCTCCCGGCGACGATGATCTCTCGATGAGAGAGTCACCCGGGAGCGAGGACCCGATCGACGACTGTCGACTGACCCCACCCGGACCGGAGGAAAATTTCGCCCGGAGTCGAGGACTCCGGCGGCCACGCTCGCATTCGGAACAAGCTGGCGGACGCCGAAGAGATGTCGAACTCGCCGCGGGTCCGCCGACTGCCGCCAAGGCCGAAGATCACCTTGCCGCTGCCGGGTCAGTTCTACCCGCAGCCGGGCATGGGCGGATACATGCCGACGCCCTACGGCCAGACGCCCATCCCCATGACGCCGATCCCCATGACGCCGGTATCGGGCCAGCCGCAGGCACTCTACGCGAACAAGGCGAGCGAGTTCGTCTTCTCCCAGTTTAAGGGCATCAAGGACTTCACCAAGTCCGGCCTCAGCGTCGGCGAGAAGAGCGCCTTCTGGCTGTACGAGAAGGTAGGGTCTCCAGGTATCCACTTGGAGAGTTCACGGTGGGTTGACCCTTCGATACGACTTGGCTGTAGTTTACCGAGTGGACATTTAAGAGGCTCTGGCTAGCTGCTGGATAAATTCGTTTAATTCGACTTCCAGAAGAAGATTCTGGGGTAATTGATGGCGGCAATGATCGTTAAAAGTTTGGTGTAGGCTCAGGTGATAGGGTTAAGTGAAACTTGTAAGAAGTAGGTACGTACGTTTTAGTATGTCAGTGTCATAAACAACAATGTGCAAAAGACGTTCATTCCTCGGCTAGGTCGGTTTATCGCACTGCGATGCAAAACATTCAATATGCTTATCGCTAGTACGCCGCAAGCGTCAGGAGTCCGGTTGACTATAGACAACGTTTGTATCGAAGGGGTTAACGGGCTGCTGACATTTTCCCCGTTTCTGCGGGTTCGTTCTCAACACCGTTCCGTAGCTTGACCCGTTATCCGCCAATATCCCATTTTTGGGACACAGTTTCAAATTATCTTCTTTCAATGACTGTAACTTCTAAATGTACAGTTAATTTCAATTTTTATTTTTGTATTTTTATATTACGTCGAGTAATGGGTTAAGTCTCGCCACTCGCAGATTGCGACGGGTAACTCGTTTGATAACGTTGTATCTTAACAGCAGATGCGCTGAGACGAGTGTCGAGAACGATAACCCTGAGGAATCGTTAAAGTTCAGCGCTGAAAGAGCTTGAAACAGAAACCTCGTCGTACCGCGACGAGGATCCGCTCCTTTTACCCGCAGTAATTATATTCTCACGGTGAAATGCGTCTCGCTTAGGTCAGTTCCTGGAGCAAGCGATGGTTCACGCATATTTTCCTATTCGTCATCGTCCTTTTGTACAGTATCGCCGGGGCGATGATTTTCGTCACCGTCGAGGGCACCCACGAGGATCTGCTACACTTCAACATCCGGAAGGAGAGGTACGTTGCCCACTCGAGGGAAAGAATGTGTCTCTTACACAGAGACACGAGTGTGCAAGCACTTACCGGTCGCTGTCGGCCAGTTTTTTGCCTCACAAAGCCACAGCCAGACGAGGCGTCGGTGTCCGGTTGAAAAATTAAAATGTAGGACACAATGCCGGCTAAAAAGGATGTCAACGGTGCATTATTGTGGGGTGGGTGGAGGGGCTTGGGGGGTAAGAACGTTTTCCCGGGGATACGCCGTTCTGCAGTGCTCGTCAAACAAAGGTGTCGCTGTTTAATATTCAACGGAGATTTATTCAGTACCAGTAGCCGAGCTCATTGTGCATCGTCTCGTGGCATCGACAGCGGTTGCCAGTTACAGATGACAATTCCTACCGCGCTCGTTTCACTTATCCCAGAATCGGACTCGGCATCGTAACAACGGAAAATCATAATTCGAGGCCTACACACCGTATTTGTTCCGCGGAGAGCAGAGATGCGAGTCGAAAGTCGCCGAGTTCATTGTCTTTACGTCATTCGAGCGGCCTGTGTCTTAAGTACGGCACTGTCGCGCGACGTCACGCACGAGTGTCGTACACTTGCCGTGGCCGTTTTCGATACGGCCAGGTTGCACTTGTACAAGATTTCAATCCGTGCCCATAACAGAATAGTGCAGGTAGGCGTGTCGGATCGTACAATGAGTCCGAGAGCGGAGGAGGCGACATTGATTCAACTTCGACGCTTTATTACGTCTCTATCTCGCGCTGGGGGGGGGGGGGGGGGAGAGGAATCGATGTTCGACCGTGCACGACGGTAATCCGACATACTTTCGCGGGGCTAAAAATTGCATCGACGAAACGCGGAGATCGCACGAGCACACCTGTCCGATGTGACCCGTGTGCGGGGGTGAGTAAATTTTCCCCGATAGGCAAGGACGACAGGGGGTGTCATGTGTGTTCTATGTGTGGGTGTGTGTAGGAGGATCGTGAAAAACGACTGACGATACTCGCCGCGTGTCCGGTAGGAAAAATGTAGGACGATGCGAGCGTGTAACTTCTGCGCGACGGAAGGGGAAGGGGTGAAAAAAGGGTGAGAGGGGAAAAAAAACGAGAGCACGGTCGTTTGCCCGCGATAGGAAATCGCACGATTTTAACCGTGCGGTTAAGCGCGAGGAGGCTGTGGGTCGGATTATTGCGGAATTTAAAATGAGCTTTCGTTTTTGCTCGATGCAAGGGAGTAATTGCTCTGGTAATTATGAATGTAGCCTGAGTCGAAGGTACGGGGAAGTTCGGTCGGCTTAGTCCGACCTAAGCCGCGATCGCATAAAAAATCAATATATTTACCCTTTCCACTTTAAGTCTCTTTCACAATTACTAATGTAATTGCGATGGCCGAGTGAGAAGACGAAAAATTGATTTCAGTAACTTATTTCATTACAGTATAAGACAGAGGCTAAAAATATTTTTTGTCAGCACATTGTTATGGTTACAAATGATAAAAGTTAGCCAAATCAGTGAAACGAAAGAATATTTCCGATCCTTCGTTTCATTAGAGTATATAGCAAAGATCAATGAGCAATTAATTAAAGTTCCTCAAGTTTGTGACTTAGGCCACTTTTATAGTTACCGATACTACGATGAGTTGAACGTAGAAAGTGTTCCTAGATGAGGACTCGCGATTGCTAGGTACTCTGCTAAGCGCGAGAACGTCATCGACGTTTCCCCCATCGCTGTTTTCCCGACTTAGCGGCGCTAGTCTGCCGCGGAAATGACTTTCACTGTAATTTTGAGTCCCCCCCTTCGCCTGTCGATCGATCGTCTCGAGCGCCGAAGGTCAGAGCTCGACCCAGTATCGCGATCATCTGCCGGGGCAGCCCAGGCAATCCGTAAGAAATAATGCTATTTCGTGACCGGCCTGATAACAGCAAGGATTCTTAGCACGTTCAAAAGACTTTGACACCCACACACTGTCGCATTCACTGTTTTCGTAGGCCTACGTTCTCTGAAAATCGGTCCTAAATTGCTGGAACCTTGACCGGATCGCTCGATTTGCTTCTCATTCCGCGATTTTCGATTTTGTCTGAAAGTCGATAACTTTCCAAGTGGCGGAAAACGAAATATTCATGAAAATGATAAATAAATAAATAAATAATTTTTTATAGATAAATAAACATAAATGTTTCTTTTAGACAGGTATATTAAGACATAAATGTTTCATTTATGTGAAAAAAAATAATTATGTATTGCCTTCGGATGAATGTGAAGTTTTAAAACAAACGGTTTAGTTCGCTATTTAATCATTTGTCTGTCTATTTGTTTGCGAAACTCGCGCGAAAGTCCTCCGGCTACGGATATTATCAGGATAAACCAGTCGGAACACTCTCGCTCCCCCGCAATTGGCCCCGGTCGGCTAAGCGGCGAAATAAACGAAACGAGATGACGTAGGTCGGCGGGATCAAAGTGAAATAATCCTCCCGCTTTCGCCGCTTCCAATTTTCACCGCCGCTTATCGTCTCAGGTTATCCGATTGTACATCCTGATCGGCGCGAATTACAATTTTATCTCGGCTGATATTCCAATCTGCCTCAATTTGGCCGACGTTCGTAGTCGGACGGAAAATTGAGCGCTATTCGAAACGCACACTTTTCAATTCCGACAACTCGCGTCCAATTCGAAGGTCGCTCGCGAAATATCGGGTTCCGCCTAAATTCCGTCGCATCTACGCTGTCTACTTATTTCCAACATCCCACGTTCGCGGAACGGTTTGCCTCGATATCAGAAGCTCGCACATCATTCACGGTACATTGTGTCCTGCGATCTGCATCCCTCTCTCTCTCACTATGTATCTACTCTCTGTACCTATCGCAAGCAAAGATTCCCCTCCGTTTTCGCAATCGAGAGCCAGACAGCGGAAAGTGCCCAACGATGGTCTCCCGGTCGATTTCACCTTTGGCTCAATAATTCAGGCCTTCCTTCGCAGGCCCGCCCTTCGTTCGTCCAGGGACAGATCCTAGCACGCGAGAGGGATCCTTCGATAGCGATTTCTTTATTTTCACCTTCACTGGCTACCACCTAAGGCCAGACTCGAGGTCCGATGAAATAAGGGGAGGGTCGAGGGCTGAAATGTGCAAGGGTAGCACCGTTCGTGACGTCGCAGTTAGAATTTGCCTTTCAAGGTGAACGTCTCTTTGTCCGTCCGAAACTTAAACGCTGCATTACGCTCGCCTGCAGCCTTCAATGTTCAAACGCAGCGACACGCGCGGGAATTTGCACGATTTACGCTCTCGCGCTCGTTCTCTCATTTCGCTCGGACCCAGCAACGACTCTATTACGCATTCTGTATTGACGTACGAATCGGATTGTCGCGGTTTTACTGGCAATTACGGAATTAAATGCGATTCTCGTCCGAGCTCGGGCGTGTTCGATCGTGTCGGTATTGGGAAATTATTATAGGTCCCGACCATGTACCTTTATCAGATTTCGCTGGTGTTATCGTGTTTGGGCAGGCACGGCCTAAAAAGAGCACGAGGTCGATCGAACGATTTAATTGTTTGTTGGGTCGGTTGAAGATGAGTATTGTTGGTCGAAGGGACATTGATTCGGAAATGATCGTAGGAACGAGACTCTGGAGGTGATCAGGGAGCTATGGGACGACGAGGTGCTGGCCTCAAACTCGGAACTCTGGAAGGGGAGGGCGAGGAACGAGCTGATGAAGTACGAGGAACACCTGTACGAGTTCTACAAGCGCGGGGTGACGGACCGGGGCCAGAAGGTCTGGACATTTTGGAACGCCGTCTTCTACTGCGGCACCATATATACGACCATCGGTGAGTCTCGTCGAACTGTCCCTCCAACTTCCGTCGGCCAAGATGGCCGCCGTCCGCGTAATCTTATTATAACTCCGCGCGTGCAACAGAAGTTCCGATAGATTCGAAGCTCCCGAGGAATGGGAAAGTATTTTTATTTTTACGACTTGGTAATGTCAAGTGTCCGAGGAGGAGTCGTAAAATTGTAGAGAGTTCGATGCCGACTCCCAGTCCGAGTCTCTGACACAAATTGGAATCGGCGGACGGCGGGACGACACGTCTGTGACGTAATCGACCGGTCGTCTGATCGTCATCGAGTTACGCGGGGTGGCAACGTGCCGGGTGCCAAAACACAGGCGACTAACTGTTTGAGGGTCCGGCTTTATTGCTCGTCTTTATGGGGCGCATAAATCTACTCGAGCGCCTCTTTCAGTTGTTTGCTCGCGCGCGGCTTCAATAGGCGGACCGCAATCGACGAGCGGAAAAGAAGAGGGAAGGCAGAAGTCGCGGGGAGCGTTCGTACATTTTTTGGGTCAACGGCGAAGTACGACGTCTTCAATCATCTTGAGCAAACATTTTCTTAAGTCGCCTTCCACATCTCGTGATCCGAAGCCAACATTTGCCCTCCCTGCAGCGTTGCTGAGATTTTTAACGTAGTAGAATTTTCTAGTCCGCCTCTCGAGAATCCGGTGCGTCTGTTTACTGTTTACGCACGTCTATTATGACGTAGACGAAGAAAGGCAACATTTACCGTTCCTGCCCTATTCGCCATGTTTCGAGGAGAGTTTTCAGAGTTTTTACAAGAATCATCCAAGTTGTCCATTACGAGTCCATGCTAGAAATGGTATTGGATCGGCAAGTTCGATCACAGGAAAGGTGTGTTCTGTTTCTGTTTACTGTTTACGCACGTCTGTTATGACGTAGACGAAGAAAGGGAACATTTACCGTCGCAACCGATTTCCCGAAATTTCGAGGAGAGTTTTCAGTTTTTATAAGAATCATCCAAGATGTCCATTACGAGTCCATGCTAGAAATGGCATTGGATGGGCAAGTTCGATCACGAGAAAGGTCGAACATTTTCTCTCGGAGAGGAAAACTCGCCCTCCTAACACTTTTGCCGACAGCCGTCCGTCGGGGGACGAAAAATATCCGGCTGCTTACACGCTCTCGGCTCGTATTTTCGCAGCAGACTTCGACTCTCGCGCCCACCCTCCGATGAAGGAGACAATAGGCGTCCCGTGTGACGGCGTCCGGCTGAATGGAACTCACCTCGACAGCGAGAGCTACCCCGCTGCCAGAGAAACGACGCCCGTCGCGACGCCGGACGCGTCCGGCAATTACAATTTTCGCCGCGGCGGTCGGACAAAATAGATTCACGGATCGTCGGCACGGAAAGTCGGACGGATCCGTCGACGGAAAGCTCGTATGACACGGATTGTCTAGGAATGTCGCGAATGCCCGATGGCACGCGCGTGCACGCACACGCGCGCGCGCGCGCGCGTCCTCGCAGGCGCCGACACGCCGTTGCCCACGCATACTATTTCGAGATGGACGTTACGTAACGTGAAAGGGGTCGGTGAGTGTGGACGAAGAGACAATTCTCAGCCCTCTCCTCGCTTCGCTGCCAAGGACTCGATGAAATTCCATCGTCGCTCGCCCCCGCCGCCCGGGTCACAAAGGACCCTGCCACCGGAGAATTTCAGGCAACGTGAACGTAAATTGATTATCGGAGTGCGTTCGGCAGCGAGTTGCGGGACTCGCGAAAATGCGCGTCATTGGGGTCTATAATAAAGCATTGAAATGCAGATTCGCGCCAGAACGAGTGGACCGTAGTCATAACTGGCCACTGGGCCGCTCCATGAAGCTGTCACCGTGACACTATGTTGCCACCGGGTGCGCGTAAAATTATGAATATAGAACGGACTAGATGCACAGAATCCTCTTACAGCACGGTCTCTCTATAGCACGGGGTTCGTACGCTTCAGTGGCACAGCACAAACGTGCTGCTAATTATGAAAGTGATTTAATTGGCATAATTAATCTAAACAAGTATTCGATCATTTCGGTCAAAGCTGTTTTACCGTAATCAAATAACGCGTAAATTAATATTTCTTTATTCTAACTTAGGTCAGCTTCATGATTAGAAAGTATTATAATTGCGTATTTTTGTACTGGTTGAAAACGATTTTATTACCGCTGAGGCTCAGAGTTATACAGTGTATCGTATTTCCGAGTACTAAATCGAATATTCGCAGAGTTCGCTTTCGATGTAGCGCGGTGGAAATTAACGGTGTCGGAAGAGGGATATACACACACACTCGCAGCTAGATATCTCAGAACGAGCCTGTAGAGACGCAGGTATCGAATCCGCAGATTCAAAAGCCACACAGGAAGCGCACAGACACACGCCCCGCTCGCCTCACTCACTGCAAGCGAAATGCATAGGGAGCCGTGTAATTCCGCAGACGCGGAATTCCGCGGGTCGAGAGCCGTTTCATTTGGCAGCGCCGCGTGCATCGTTTGACGCAGTGTGCTCGGTCGGTACCAGCTGGTGCGAGTGCGTAAAATCGTCCACTCACGAGTCCGCGCTTCGACCCACATTCGATTCCGAAGCCACACGCTTCATCGAACCTGTCGCCTCCCACTACGGAGACTCAAAACACAGCCGAGACATCTAAATCGCCGGCCGGCATTCTCTGCCAACTACACCGAAGTACCGCACCCCCTTCGATTCCTTCCACTTCGAAAAAAGACATCGGCCAAAAAACTTTATCCGAAGACCTTGGCCAGGATCCGCGGAGGGTGGAAGAATGAAGCCAGGAGATAAAACGAGCTCGGAACAGACCGTTCTTACCGGCTTCATCCTGGGATTACAACGTTCGGGGGAGTAAAGAGGCTTTTTGCGGGCGGGGGGATGGGGGAAGAGTGACGTGCTTTTTAACGGGAGCAGCTGCGAGGACGGCCAGGATATCGCGGAGTAGGCAGGGAGTTGATAAAAGTCGGATAGCGACGAGCCAGATCGGTGTTTAACGTCGCCGGAGAGACAAACGGAAGATTTACGATCGGCAGGAAGAGGGGGGGTAGGGGCGAGGGGGTTGGGGGACGGGCGTTAAAATGTGAAATCCTGTATGAGTTTTACGAGCCTGTCGGCTGAGCTAAACGGTGCCGGAGGCTCGATGCTCGTACTCGAATGACGCTCGGATAGGACAATTGCATTGAACGGCGCGTTATAACGGGTGGGAAAATGCGACGCCGCCGTTACGCGCCGCAAATGGCGCGCTGTCGGACTGTAAAAGGATCCTGGCCGAGCGTCGTTCGTGCCTGGCACGTCCGATGTCGGCTTTTTATTGGGTTAACGGGCGGAAAGATGAATTCTATACGGTGTCGGAATAGATTCGGGCAAGGATGCCGAACGACGCGCGCGTCGTTTATGAAAACGATCTGCCTGCTCTTCGAGTGCCGCTGGAACAATGTCGGCCCGTTCCGAAAGTTCGGGAACACCTTATGCGGCGCATCTGTATCGACTGCTTCGAGATTCAAGAGCCGATCGTTGCGAACTGGGGCGAAAAATATGGCGGAGAGATAAACGACCACGGCGGAAGTGACTCTGAGTGGCGGAAATCGGGATCGAAGGGAGCCGAGGAGAGAACTTTCGCGCACTGCGTACTGCGTATGGGAAGGATGTACGGAAGATTGACTCTCAAAGAAAGATGAAGGATCGCAGACGCGGCAAGTTCGCGCATCTCGACGCGAATATAGCGAACGAGGATAAAAAGGATAAAAAGATAAAAAAAGGGAAGGTTAATTCTGAGATACCCGTCTTCCGACGTTATATTTCGAATCAAAGGGTCGCCGATATTAGCGCGCCTCCCGTCGCTGAAGTACGGCACATTTTTTATTCATCTCGCGGCTCATAGAAAACCGATCGGGAGTGAGTCGAAAGTAGGACGACGTATCTTCGGTGTGCATCGTTTGCAAAAAAAGGTACGGCGAGCAAGGTCGCGCGCACGGCCTGTCGCCGAGGGCCGACTCGGAATGCATTCTATTTGCATTGGCATAGGCATCTGGACGTTTCGCGGAAAAAAGTTCCTGCAAACACAATCGACACGTCATCCGCACCCGATAAATTACGCTTTTGCCGATTTTGCCGCTCGAAACCGACTCCGGCCAGAGGTCGGAAAATTCGATTCCAGGAAGAGTCTCATCAGGGTGATCAGTCGGTTATTGTGCGTCGAATGACGCTTTCACGCGTTAGCGTGGACCGTTTCGAATTGAACGTTATCGCGCGCATTGTTCCTGAAATTCAATATGGCCTCTGCGACTCGCTTCAAGATAGGATGTTGGGGGTGGAAATGAGATTTTCGCGCTAAACGGCGAGCGGAACGAGCGGGGGAGGATTAACAAGTCGTTCGGAACTCTCGAAAGGTTGCCGCCCGTTGCCAAGAAGCGTGATGAATGAAAGTCTGGCCGAAGATACAGGCAGATGGAAAGATGGATCGAAGGTGGACGTGGGTGGCTACGGAGATAGATCGGGAGATGAGAATCATGAGAATCGGGAGAGTAGGGGGAGAGTGGGGAGAGAGTCGGTGGTCGGGGGCGTATCCTGAAGCTACCCTGACGAGGACGATGACGGAGCCGGGACAAGGATTAATTACGTTTATCGATCGCAGCCATCATTTTCTGGCCAGTTTGTCACGGTTTTCGGCGCCGATCGATGCAAACGAGCGAGGCGCGCTCAAATTGGCTGACCTGGATGACAGTAATTGCCGCACGCACTTTGCATCGGCGATTAGAATCAATCGAGCCGGCCCTCGTTTACACCGATCATTATCTGGCGTGCGGGATCCTTTCTTGGGCTCAGACAAAGGAACCTGCGGACCGAACCGTTGTTGGCACTCTACAGAATCGCTGCGGCGTGGAATTGACAACTGGAAATTTTGAATATTTTAATGGAAAACTGCAGTGCGAGAAATGCTCGCAAATAGGCAAGTGATTGCAGAGATGACATCTAGATCTCAATTAAGAGAAATTTGATATATCAGCGTGTAGCTTTGAAGTTACATGACTTTGAGAAGGCAGAAGCCGTTAGCACTCTACGGAGTCGCTGCGGCGTGGAATTGACAACTGGGAATTTTGAACATTTTAATGGAAAACTGGAGTGCATGAAAGGCTCGCAAATAGGCAAGTGATAGCAGAGATGACATCTAGATCTCGAGTCAATTAAGAGAAATTTTATATATCAGCGTGTAGCTTTGAAGTTACATGAGTCTGAGAAGAGTTAACGACCATGAATCACCGAAAAGATGCGAACAAACATTCTCCGACACTTTCGACGAATCACTATCCACATATTCCATTTTTGCCCTAATATCCAGCTCTCCCGCATAAACTCTGTCATCCATCAAAGGCTTCCGACGATTCTCCAGCGATATATCAGCGATATTCCAGCGATATTCCCATACCGTTCGAAATCAGATGGCGAATTTCGCTTGGTCGGTACGAATAAGTAATGCGCGCCGCGGCGATTTGGGCTCATTCCAAAAAAGATACAGTCGTCAGTATTTTCGCGCGTCTTGGAAGTCGGGCCGGGAGAGGACCGCTCGACTTTGTGGCGGAAGAGTCGGGCAGAGGCCATCAACACGCTGTAGGCAATACTATTTCGAGAACCACCGGGCGCCATCCGCGCTTTCTTTTTATGCCGGTCGAATATGTTCGAGATGACGGCGACAGGGACCGGTAACGCTGAATTACGATTCCGCGAAGTTCATGCGAGCCTCGACGAAAATAGATTATTGTTGCTGTTACTTCACCTAATTCAATTTATTGACGGCGCGCAGCCTTTGAACGCAAGTTTATGGGATATGACAGCTCAGTGTACACATAATCAATCAATATAACGGTTGTAGAAAAATATCATTCGTTATCGCTATTAATATTATTGTTTCATTTTTAACGGGTATACGCTCTTTAATGTGTAAAGAAGAGGGGCAGCGAAGAAGGTAAACATAATTTGCGATACTAAAGATAAACGAGAAGAGGAACAAATAAATGCACCCTGAAATAAAATGAATAAATAGTTAATGTCGTGAGGGTAATTTAATTTTCAATAAACTCGCGGCATTAAGTATACGCCAACGATTGTTTGGAGTACCGTACAGCGCTGGAAATCGCGTGATATACGCGAATGGAGTTTCTAATTGATTGCACAAGGATGTCAATCGCGATCTCAGGGCAGTGACACCATTCGACTGACCCGTTTGTCGGATCCGTGATAAAAGGAAATTGTAGCGTCGCGCAAATCGCCACCGAGGATCTGATGAAATCCTGCCACCCCCCCAGGACGAGCAGAACGAGCAGGACGAGCAGGACGAGTAGGAGAAGCAGGACGCTCATTTCCAATTTGCAAATTGCCACCCCGCGGAGCCAAGACGCTAAGCGAGCCGATAAATTGCCGGCATAAATATTCACCGCTATCCTAGCTGCCCACCCCACTGTTTTTCTGCTCCTTGCTCAGCTGTTCTACCACTGCCCTTTTTCACGCTTTCCGTTCCTCGAGACTTTGCAAAATTCAACGCGTAATATCGAGGTTATTATTTCCGACCGCCGCCGGTCAAGAAATCGCTTACGTTTAATCGCTAACCCGATTAAGTCGAGGCTGACTGGCCCTTGTCCCAGATGGAAGCGTACGCACCAAAGGGGAGGGGGCAGGGGGGTGGAAAGTGGAATCGATTCATGCAGGCGAAAGGGAAGTAAGCGATGAACGTCTAAAAATTGAAACGGTCAGCGGTTGCGGTCGGACAGAATACAAGGGCGACTTGATTGATGACCAAAACATTGGCCGACAATCGGAATCTCGGAAGCTGGATGGGCTCTCATCGTTTCCTGCCGCGATGAAAATCGCGCGAGCGATCATGAAGAACTCTATTTTAAGAATTCGACAATGGACCCCCCGGCAGGCGGGGTTTCATTGTTTGCGAAAGAATTCCGTACGTTGGCACAATGTGCCGCTATGTTCCGCGGAGAATAAATGAGCCTTCTCGCGTTCGCTCGTATTTACAACCTGCGTCCGTTTGTTTTTCGTCGGGCCGGGCGATAAGGTAAAACCGATTAGGAAGATTGACGATCGATCGTTTAACTCGGATTCGTAGACTTGGGGGGAGGCGAAAATTGGAGGCGTTATCGATTATCGATAGGTGGAATATGTATTCCGATGTAGGATGCAATAACCTGGACAGGCCTTTGCAACGTTCACGAGATGCGGTACGATTCAACTCCTATTTTTGTTGCAAAATGACAGGAGTAACCGTGTCAAGTGGAAAGCGGTTATATACTCAGCCCGTTGCGCCCTAAAATGACAGAAATTAAAACGTTTGAACGAGAAGTCACGGTTAATAGCCAAGTGAAACAGGCGATTCTGGCTCTAGTGTTAACCCATCGAGCAGCCAACTGTAAATGAAACCAAACTCCTCGCTCCTCAATTTTCGTAAACAAAGAAAATACCGAAATCCGCATCCACCAGCCAAGCAAAACTACATCTTCCGAACAGCTTGAAATCCGAAAATTGGTGAAAGTCAACTGAAGCCTGAAAAGAGCCGACTATTGATCAAACCGCGTCAATGCCGAAGGATCTCGCACGTGTTCCTTCGAATCGGTCGCACGCGTCCGACGCCGGCGTCCGTCCCCGCGCACGTTCGTCGAATGCGGGCCTGCCTCGGTGGCTGCGGCGTCTGCAGGCGTCCGCAGGCAGGCGTCGGCGTGCAGGCGTCGGCGTGCAGGCGTCGGCAGGCGTCGTCGCCGTCGTCCCGCCGAACTCTCTCATCTGGCAGTTGCGCGCGTTTCGGGCCAAGCGTCGGCCCGCTCGATATCCGTTTGGCGCGCTGCGGCAAAAGCATCTGGTTCCATTGGTAGCGAGCTTCGTCGAGCTCGCCTCTCTCGCCTCTCTCGCCCCCGGAGGTGGTGGGAGCAGCCTCCGTTTTATTTCTGTCCGCCTGCTGCCCTGCCCGCACCCGCCACCGGGACGATACCTTCGGCGAGCTGCCGAACTTTCGGCAACCCGACGACATTTCGACGCCAGTGAGAAAGCTCGCGTAGGAAAGCTTGCCGAGGAAGCTCGCGGAGGAAGCTTTAAGGAGGAAGCTTGAAGAGGAAGCTCGCGGAAGAATCTCGAGGCATCCTCTGGTGGGACGACCTCGGCAAACCGGGTTAACGGCGAGAGGAGGAAGTGGAAGGAGGAGGTGGTGGTGGGAGCCGATAAGGGGCGAGTGATAAGGCATGGAGGACAGTTACATTGTGCACAGGCGCCGGAAGGCGGCGGCTAGGAAGCGGGAGAAGACTCCGGAGCCTTCCACGAGGAGGGAGCAGCAGGACAGTTCCGACGACGAGGAGGAAGCCAGGAGAGCCAGGATGGAGAAGATGGCAGAGGATACCGAGAGGATGGAGGTGGAGAACAAGATGAAGGATCATGGGCCGGAGAAGGCGGACAAAGAGAAGAAGGGAGAGAAGAAGGGAGAGAAGAAGGAAGAGAAGAAGGAAGAGAAGAGGGAAGAGGAGAAGGTTGTTGTTGTTCAGGAGCCGGGCAAGTTGCATGTTGAGACGGTGACTGTGGTGAGGAAGATCAGTAAGGAGGAAGTGATCGGGGCGCGTGAACGTGAAGATGACACTGCGGAGAGGTCTCCGTTGGCAAGGAAGGTGCCTGAAGTGACGCGGAAGGCGGATGAAGAGGCGAAGAGCGAGGAGCTGAAGGAGAAGCAGCGGGAGGAAGTGCCTCAGGATAAGGTGGGCAAGGAGGCCAAGGAGCGGCCGAAGGAGACTGTGACCGAGACCAAAGTCGAGGTCAGGAGGGTCGAGAGGAGGATTAAGAAGAAGTCGAAGGAACGATTGGCGGAGAGACATAGCCGGTCTACGGACTCGAGTGAGATTGATGAGAAGAGCGAGTCTGGTATGAAGAGGACCAAGTCGCCCGAAGGTAAGGTGAGGTTGAGGAAGGCTGGGAGGTCTCGGGCTGGGCACGATGATGTGAAGAAGGAATTGAGTGAGAAGAAGGTTAAGGATGATGATCGGTCTAAGGAGAAGAAAGTGTCCACTCGGTACAGTCATACTGACACTGACGATGAGCCTAAGCACATGAAGAAGAGCGAAACTTTCCCAAGGAGGTCCAATGAGGATCCTGTTATGAAGAGGTCAGCGACCGATGTCAAGAAGCAGATAATTCCGATTAGCAATGACAGTCTGATCGAAGACTTCGCTAGAGCGCAGAGAGAGTATCTGTTGAGGGAGAAGAGTATTCTTGATCCTGATCCATTGGACGTGTTCCAGGATGCTGAAGGTACGTCGGGCGTTAGAAAGCGGAAGACCAGTGTGGCGCACACTGAGAAAGAGCAAGAGGAAATCGCAGCGTCTGTCGCATCGGAGACCGCATCGGACCAGGGTAAACAACCTGAAGAGGTGAAAGATACCAAAGAGGCAAAGAAACGCTCATGGTTCTCATGGATACCCTTCCTACGCAAGAAGAAGGAGAAGGTCGAGACCATAGAACCAAAGCCTGACGAAGAAGCTGAGTCTAAACAGATTGCCATCTCGAAGAAACCCGAAAAGTCTTCCACGGATGCTGAAGAAGAATCTAAAACACCGGAGAAGGTGACCTTCATGGACTTCCTGCGCGCCATGCGAGACTTCCTTGCCGAATTCAAAGCCTTCGTGGCTCAGAACCCTGAAGAGACTCGCATTATGAGAAGTTTGAGGAATCGTTGCTGTGCCGAACTCCTCCTCATCATAATTTATTGCGGCCTTGGCGCCATCGTCTTCCGATTCACCGAGGGCGCCTTCGAGACATTCTACAAATGCGGCGTGAAGAGAGTGAAGAGAGACTTTTTGGATACGCTCTGGAACTACAGTCACAATATGCGCGAGGACGACTGGAAGAGCATGGCGCGAAAGAAGCTGATGGAGTTCGAGGAACAGTTGCACACTGCTCACGAAGCTGGAGTTCATACTTACAGCGGACAGAGAAGCTGGACCTTCTTGAACGCGGTCGTTTATTGTCTGACGGTCATCACCACCATTGGTGAGAACTAGCGATTTGATTATTTGGGGATGTCTCATCTTCATCGTCATTGTTAGGTATACCTACTCGTCCTTGACGACGAGTATGAAATCAGTTACGACGTACGAGCGTTACTCTGAGAGAATTCCTGTCAGGTATCGATTGATCGCAGGTGAGGGGTAAGTTCGTGTAGACGAGAGAAGACACACGGCGCCTTCAGCGAAGGGGGTGGAAACGTATCGCAGGCTTTTCTCATAAAACGGTTTTATGAGTTCCGTATTGATTTTCAGGACGAACTCGTGTACACGGGTCGCTGCTCTTACCCGAAAAGCGCATGCGTTCTCAAATTGGCCTAGCGCAAAATCCAAAAAGTTCACTTCGTTAAAGGGAACCTAAGCAGAGCTTAGCTGGGAAGGGGACGAGTTGGAAGACGGTGGCCCAGTTCGAATTTACGTGCAATTAGAATCTTGAAACTCTTTCCTGGGACTTGTCACTTTGGGTCGGCTGACTTTCGGAACTTTTAGATCGGGCTTTATTACCTGGGATTATCTGGTCGTAGGATCTTGAGCGAGTGCGAGAAGGCGTTGCCAACTTTTCGTAGAATCGTCTTGAGTAGTGAATGGGATGGGGAAAAAGAGATGCCATGACTTTTCTGATAAATCACTCCGGCAGATGGATAAAAGCTTCCGACTGCTTTCGGACTTATCTATTATCGCCAACGCTGACTTTCCCCATCGATCATATCGTTCGAGTCCAAGGGGAATGGGAGAAATGGGTTTTTAATCGGGACTCTTAGTCGGGTTGATGACAGCAATTTTAACTCTCATTTTTCGACAGTTTTTCGGTCATATCTCGGAAACTATTATACTTAGAAGGCTCGGGTCGCGATTTTCTTGTGTCCTTTTAACCCCTTTACAAGTTGGTAGAAGGGCGTGCCGATATATAGAATCCCGTTCCGCCGCGATGCCAAAAACTCCGTTTTTCGTGATTTTTTTTGCAGTTTTTTAGTCATATCTCGGAAACTATTCGACTTAGAAGTCGATCAAAAGACTATTATTTTTTACCCATTTTTCAACACCCATTTTATGACATATAATAACGTAAAATAGTGTAAACTAATGTAAAATAATGAAAAAGTATCAAAAAAATCAGGTTCAAGAGGGATAATGAACATACTCTAAATTGTAGCTAAATTGCAGCTTTATCGGCTAAAACTCCTCAAAAAGGAAAAGAAAAGATAATTATTACATATAACAATGTGAAATACTGTAAACTGACGTAAAATAGTGTAAAACTATGCAGGAAGTCAAGACTAAGAAATATAACGTGGCTAAACATAGTCCAAATTGGAGCCAAACTGCTCATTTGACATCTAAATCCCCCCAAAAAGTGGAAATAGCTAATAATTATTATGTATGAGATCATAAAATAGTGTAAACTATCGTAAAATAATGTAACAGTATGAAGATAATGTCAAGGGGTGGGTTAGTCGGGAGAGCACTTGGCGGATGCTCGAACGAGACTGGGTTCAAGCTTGAGCACAGCGATCAGCACAATAAACACAGCCGACTGGACTAAGCACTCAAAACACACGGACAAATTCCTATCCCCACCATACAGCTAGTACATTACCCTATATGATATTTAATGTAATTCAACTAACAAGAAAACTTCTTTTTATGAACATTCTAACGCAAATGCCCATTAAAAATTGCTCTATATGGCATAAAAATAAGATAGGAAAATCTTGACATTTCACCCCATTTCTGGCAATACATTTAAATAAATACCAGAAATACATTTAAAGTATATTTTGATAGTACCTGACTACATTGGTCGAGAATAAAAAGTCAGCGACAAGAAGCGAGTTCTATTCGACTGATAATATAATACTATCGCAGCAGCGACCGGAGTCGATACGTTAATTTATCAATGCAACTTAATTCTCTGCCGACAGGATACGGTCACATATCACCGAGCACGACCACAGGACGCGCCATCACGATCGTTTACGCCATATTCGGCATTCCCATGTTCCTCATCATATTGGCCGACTTCGGTAAATTATTCACGCGCGGTATAAAGTTCCTGTGGGCATTCGTGAGGAGAGTCTACTACACAGGCAGCTGCCGCAAGGTCCGACGAACCGTGCCTGTTCAGGTGAATCGATTTAAATTAATTATCCTCTGCCCCTAACGAACCCACCCACCCCATCCAATATTCACCCCGTGTACCAACAACGAAATTCTGCGGCAGCGGTTTTCGGAGGCCCTCGAGAAAATTCTGGCAACGACCTAACGATCACCTAATAAACGCTTGGATGCCGACACCGCTAACGAGATTATCTGTCGCTTACGTTCAAGCATTCGATTAACGCAGTTATAATTAAAATCCAAGCGTAACAAGATCGACACTTTAGATTCAGAAATATCGATAAATGATGTTACGGAAAAGAAACAAATTTCTTATGTACTTTCGTTGGAGGTAATGTCAATTTCTGACGTGGCAGGAAGTGATGAAGGGAGTCCAATTAGTCTACGACCTGGCCACGTTCCGGCGACCGTCCCAGATGAACCCCGAAGACATCGAAGAGATGCAGAAGCAGGCCCAACAGTCGCAGACTGTTCTGAACTTGGATGGAAACGTGCCGGACACACCTGGCACCCCGGCCATGTCGACCTTCGCCATCGACGACGAATTCAATCTACCGATCTCCGTCGCCATCATCATTCTCATCGGCTACATATTCGTCGGAGCCACCCTGTATTACCTGTGGGAGGACTGGGGCTTCTTCGAGAGCTTCTACTTCGTCTTCATTTCCATGAGCACTATCGGCTTCGGCGATTACGTGCCAAAGGTAACGAACGAACAATCGCAACGACGAACAATTCGACCAATCGAGTTACCGTAGTAATATTCAGATTCGAATCATTTTTACCCCTTCTCACCCTCTCGATAGCAAATTTTCTTCGATGCCCGTATAATTCGTTCCGCAGGGTAGCCATCCAATTGAATTTCATTTGCCCGTTAATCTTTCCTTTCGATAAGGCCGCACTGCGGCCCACTTATACGAACCGTATAATTTGACGAACGATTAATTCGCTTCTCTGCTTCTTTCTTTCACGGTGGCGTTCAGATGGTAAGCTTTGAAAAACCTAACTTCCACAAACAAAAATTAAACGAAAAAAAAAGACAAAAATCTCTCCGACAATACGTTCATCACCGTATACACTGTATTTCGTACGTGCTTTCTACCTGTAATTCTCACTGCACAGCACTGTTGCACGTCTATGTCAGATAAACGAAATAAGAACAAAAAAAAAAAAAAACGAAAACGAACTCGCGTGTATTCGGCGACGTCGCCCAGATTAACTGAATGATTGATTGATTGATTTAGCACCCGATATACATGATGTGTTCGATAATATACCTGGTGTTTGGCCTGGCGCTCACCTCTATGTGCATCAACGTAGTGCAGGTGAGTAATAAATCTCAATCACCGACAGTCGGCGTTCCTATTACCAATCCTATCACCATTTTGCCCGCCCTCATCTTTGATTCACAACCTAGCCCAGTCCTCTCTAATTAGCCTGAGGTACCCAGCACCTCACTTCGTTCCCACGTGAACTCAGGCTCTTCAATTAGACTAGGACTTAATCATTCGGCATCGCTGATTCCGGCCAACTTCAATCAGTCTGTCTCTCTCTCGTTCGAAGGTGATGCTGTCGGACTCGTTCAGACAGGCGAGTCAGAAGATCGGAGCCACCATAGGCTTCGAGATAGCTGAAGATGATGGATCCGTGAAGCCAGCACCCCCACCTCCGGTCGAGGTTGCCGACGTTCACACCTCGGTGAAGGAGTCCGAGAGCGAGGAGAAGATCGCGCCCAAGGCCAAGCAGGAGGACGTCGATCTGTGAGAGGAACCTCGGCGAGGAACACCCGGACAATTTCGAGGATAATATTTCGCACAATTTATTGAACGAGCAGAGTGCGTTCTGGCCTTAAACATAATCGTCCCGCTCTCGCTTAAACTCGATTAAAAAAAAAAAATGGACGCACCTCTTAATCGCCACGCGCACGCAATAATCGCTCACTATCAACGCTCGATGAAGAGAGAGTGAGATGATGGGGGAGGGAGGAGGGGAGGAGGGAAGAGCGAGCTTTCCGTGGAGGGCTTGAATAAGCGGAGCTTGGTGCAACGTTTTGCCGAAGGAAGCGATTGTGAGAAATATGCAAGCCGTCACGCTGCAGATCGCATAAAATTTCTGTCTGTGTCGCGCGTCGATCGTTTTTCACGCTGATCGCTCGTCTTATGTTCAGTATATTTTTCTGTCGAGCGGTCTCTGTCGTCGCAGAGTCCTCCGCCGTGCGGTATCGTTTCAGGTTCGTCGCCGAACAGTCGGGTGAGAAGCTAGTCGAGTGTCAGTCTAGTCAGTCCAGTCAGTCTAGTCAGTTTCATGGCGGGAATATTGTCAATTCAGTTAACCTGGCCTTTGCGTGGCCAAAAATTTGCGATCGAGGCTTAAAGAGTCTCTGGTGAAAGTAACGGTCAATGCGTCAGATCGGAAGGCTTAATTGCTCAAGCTGTTTCTTGCTAACACTAACCGATATGTGATTTTTACTGTCCGCGAGACGTAGGATGACAGCCAATGACACAACGTATGCTTCTCGATGCGTCAACCGATTCTCTAATAGCGACTACCGATTCAAATTTGATTTCGAGCCTAACAATTGGTGGAACGTCACTCGTTTCCTGCGAGATTTTGCACCCTGGTGCGGCGCAGGGGCGGAATTCGCTGACAGGATCGGAGAATTGTACGAACGACGAAGGATGCAACTTTGCAGCCGCTCATGCCAAACTGCTCGCGGGTTCTGAATGAGGACGAAGCGGTGGAGAAAGTCTCGCGATTTATTTTTCGTAGCCTAGTGTCTATTGACAATAAACGTAAGGGAACTCCGTATTTTGTATATTTTGTAGAATTATCCCGTGACGCGATCTATGTACGTTCGTTACGTTTTTCCTCTCCTATTCTATGATTACGTCGTCCAAGTGGTCGAGCGAACTCGTCGATGGAATCGATGCTGATACTTCGCCTGGTCGAACAATTTCTTTTTCCTTGTTACATGCTGTAATTTCGTAGCTTTTTCGGCGCTGCCCTCCTGTCGAGCACACACAGAGAAGAAAAAAACATTCGGGACAGTGCGTGTCCTGCGCGCGTTCGCGACGCACAAAATTCTATCATCGAATACCTTTACGACCTACTGCAGGAGGGTCGCGATTTTCCGGTAAATGGGGAAAAGAAGAAACTCGTGCCTTTTCAAGAATGAACTGCGTTTAGCCGTTTACATTTTATCTAACGATTGCGACAAGAATTCCTGCATGTGATAAAACAATGTTTAAAAAAAATTGTGATTAGACAGAAAGAGCGAGAGGATGTGTGAGAGAGAATAAGAGAGAGAGAGAGAGAGAATGAGTGTGTGAAACGAGAACAACTCCGGCAAAATACTCGTCGCTATTTTTCAGCCAGCAGGAATATTCTTTTCTTACGTTTCAAAACGCGAATCGCTTAGTGGACATATATATATATATAAATATATGAACATTATATATATATAAATATAGTATCTTTGCAATTTTACTACCTGTTAAGTGATCACGTAAGGCCACGAAGTGAGATGAATGTGTAAATTTATCACTACTATGGATAGTATCGATTATTATTATTATTAATTATTATAAAATTTATTTACAAATAAACGTTTAAGACATCGATTCCCTTTGTATATTGTGACTGAAATGCACCTTACTGACAGAAAAACAAAGCACTCTGATTTTTAACCTCTACGCTCCTTAGACTATGAATTATGTACAAGAAATTAATATGCATGCATGTTTAAATACCTTTCGATGATACTGCACCATTTTCTAGCACGACGCACAGCTTTGGATATTGCCAATGGGACTGGAAACTTCTTGATTAACTTCACACACGCACTAAAATTAAGAAACACAATTTTCTCAACTGTCGAGCACAAATGCCGCGCGCAAACTATTGAATTAAAAACGCGCGATGTTTAGGGAAACACGGTAGCGCTGCATTCGCCCAATAAATGTATGATAACCGCATGTGCAGTGACGGCTCAATATGGCCGAAGGATGACAACATACAGCTGTCAGTGGGGTGTTAAATTCTGTTATTCCAGGCACACCGTGTGGGAAAAATGTCACACGTACAGTATGTCGACGAATTGGTCAAGGAGTACTTGCTTTTCAGAGGTTTCAGCCAAACACTGAGGGCATTCGACAATGATCTTAAAGCTGAGAAGGAGAAGGGTTTCAGGGTGAGAAAAGAAAGACGACGCTGACGGAATGGGGAGGGAGAGAGAGTGAGATGGAGATATGACAACAATATTTTCCAGAGGCGTTCTTTTACCTCGGACGTCACCGTCCTGACAATCGTTTACTAATCATTCTTATCAGAAAAACTGTTTACTGCCTTTGTTTGTTATTTTGTCATATTCTCCTACAATTAGATTGAATTATATACTGGTGATAGACCATCTCCAACGTTATGCATGAGATCTTTTTACGCTTTCTATTGTGCAGGTTGATAAAATTGTGGATCAACTGATGCAATACATTTATAATTACGATCTGACCTCGTTGAGAGAATTATGGGGTCACTTGGACGTAAGAATGTTCTATCGTCTCGAAAATCATTTTACACCGGCAATAAGGAAGTTAGAAAATGCTGTGCTCAAGATGTACCTGGTGAATGCAGCTGTAAATAACAAGCAAGACAGAATCCAAGAATTCTTTACTAAGATGGCATCGGAGTTGCAAGGACATTCGGAATGGAAAGAGTGGTTCGGTAAATAAATTTGATAGACATTATGCTTCACTCAGGTATATGACCTTTTATAATGTGGTATATTATTTTACAGCGTTACCATTTGTCAAAAATCCTGAAGACAATCCAGTGTACTCTGTCCATTTTAGTAGACAATGGCAAGACACCATGTTAGTGTCGCTTCACAATTTTTTAGCCACAATTTTTCAAGTAGGTGAAAGTGTTTTATATATACATGTGATACATACTCATATATTTTATTTTTATTGTTAGTTCAAAGGAAATTTGAACCAGAGTACAATTACAGCATTATATTGCTTCATCTTTGTACTACGCTGTTCAAAATACAGTAACTTGTACTTTAACTTATAGAATAAAAATTTTAGTGCATGCCACAGCCGACTTTACTTACTATAGACGAGGACACAAATAAATTAAAACGTTTACAAGAGGAGAATGAAATACTCAGACAGAGATTATGCGAATCTGTCAAAATAGAAACTGTCACTGATGTAAACCCTGGCCCTGCGCCCCAACATCCTCCTATTATGGATGATTTTTACATAATTGCTCAGTATGTATAATGTTACTGTCTTTCACTAGACTAATTCACAATTCAATCAATCACGCTGCCCCTATGTATCTAGAGAGTCTCCACTGTTGGAGAATCCTAAAACCCTGAGGAGTCTGATAAAAAATATCGGCGGCGGTTCCAGTCCGATCCTAAGCAGGAAGTCTGCAACAAATGTCAAAAAGTTTGCAGAACCCGAAATGGGGGCATCAAAACGAATTAACACAAAGGGCCGACTGAACTCAGTAAGCAAGACAGAGGCTGTAGCTAAAAGAAGTATCAGTTGTGATTCGAGGCTAACAAGCTCCAGAAAACGAGACTCATCAATGGACACTACTGTGGAACGCAAAACAAAAGAAAAAATCGATTCTAGTTACATCCTTCTCAGTCAGGTGAGTTCCTTATTTGTAAATACATCTCAGCTGATCGTTCATTGTATACCTACGATACTAACGCTTTTAGGAAGAATACACTGAACATAAAACATCAATCATTCAATGCAAAAGCAACGCTAGCGGATCGTATGTTGCAACAGGAGATGCTGACGGTATCATTAAAGTGTGGACTCCCATTCCATCGCCAAAGTAAGCAAATTATTCCTTCCGATTGCTAAATCGGTGGCGTCGATACATTAACAGAATGTATTCTTTCTACTACTAGGACGGTTACGACATTCATGACCACGCAAGCGAACACAAATAAAGCTATAACTGCACTGGACTGGATCTCAAAGAATGAGCGATACTTTCTGCATGGTGACAATAATGGTCTGATTCAATTACATGACACTCGTGACTGTAAAACGTTATGGGAAATTCAGCATGAAAGTTCTCGAATCGTTACGTTACTGTGTAATCCTACGGAATCGACCTTTGTCTGTTCCGTTTCGGATTCAAACGAGGGGAAATTATTACTCTATGATATAAAGACGAAGAAACTCGAAAGAGTTTTACCGATGGAACAAAACGTCACTGCACTGTGTTCGACATTCAATCATAATGGTCAGCTTCTGATCACAGGATTATCAAATGGCAACATTTTGATACACGATCTGAGACGTAATGAGATTATAGATAATCTCAGCTGTCACTCTACGCCAGTGATCGACATAGAGCTGATTAATGATTTTACCAACATCTGTGCTCAAAGTGAGGACGGTAAACTATGCCAAAGAAGTCTTAATCACTCGGGGAAGATTTTGTGGGAAACAAAAATTAAAATTGAAAAAAATGCTGTTCATGGGAAATTGTTCACATTTGACCAAACTGGAAATTATATGCTGCTGTGCACTCAGACAGGAGGAAATATTTACAAGGTGAGTACGCACTTGCTGCATGTTAAGAGATGTCTTTAATTCTGTGTTTCATCTAGATGCCCCCGGGTGCACAAGCCAAAGTATTAGAATTAGGAGGACACAAGGGTACGTTGTGTTGTGATTGGTCTACGGCAAATCAGTCAGGAACATGTATCACTGGAGGTGCGGAGGGAAAAGCCCGTGTATCAACATTACTCTCACCATGATATAGGAGCAAAATTAGTTTTTGTGTGAATTCATGAGACATTGAATGGGAGTCTGATAAGGGAATTAGCTCAGGATTCGTTAGTAGGGCTTGAAGTATTCGAACATTCATTACAGTGAATTCGACAATTAAACGAACTAGAGTGACGAGTTTTTAAAAGCATTACAATTAGCTGTAGTTTGGAACGATCTGAAGTACAGAAAAAACTATGTCCAGAAATGTCAAGAAAAAGTACAATGAATGCCAACGTATCATATGTCATGCGGAGCAAACAAATTTTTGCCGCATGATGAACTTTTATCTATGAAACGTAATCAGGGAAGAACCAATTGTAAAATGTACAGAAATAACTCTAATTAATATAAGACAATGAAACGTGTTTCAAATTATAAAGGCATTAGAGGGCAATCTTAACCGGAGTTTTGTATCAAAGAATATTGTTAGAGTAATAAGACACATGTACAGGATACACAGGTAGACATTAATAAATATGAGTCAATTGTAGCATGCTATTATATTGTAGACATAGTTTAATTATTTCATTGGCATTTACTTAAACATTCCCAATGATTGGAACATTTGGGGTCGATCAACTGAAATTGGAGGGAAAACTAATATCGATTAGAAGGCATTACTTTACAGTTTTCCATGTTATATAAAATAAACGAATTATGAGTGCAAATGAGAGTGACTTATGCTTATATTTTGAGCCTTACCTGTTTGTAAATCTTAGGTCTAACACGTCAATAGCTTTAAGTGTGACCTTCGCACGGAACACCGATTAAATGGTCCTGTTATGTCGGATTGTGGAGACCAATATCGTCTGAGGGCTTCAGTTATTTCTGACGGAGTTATTGGTTTTGTCATGGTACCCTAAATCAACAACATATATATTGACACACATGGCTTGATAAATACAACAAGTAATCACAAAACAGTGCAAACCTTGCCATGATAATATGGTTTATATGTGTATGGATTTATATAACTAAGCCTCAGTCTATCAATGGCATCCCCATATATTTTATTTTGATCCTGCCTAACTAAGAAAGCAAGATCCACAATTTGTGCAACTGTCTCATATGCCAGATATCCTAATATTACATAGCCCTGTTTTGAAATGGTGACCTCATCTACAAGGAAAAAAGTCTTTAGTATATATTGATTATATCGTCAGAATGTGTACATTTTTACAAAATCTCACCTTCACCACAAATCCAATCACTGAATTTATGTCTGTTTTTGTTTGCAAAAGACACACTACGTGCCTTACTAAATTTGATATAACGTGCCTCATCCATAGATCTAGACATCATTTCTGCACGAATGCATCTGTTTTGCTTTACATAATCTGCTGTTGAAGATGTTTCAAGTAGTTCTCCTGTATTGTCTATATTTTCAAGAAAACTATTGAATGGTCTTTTTGATTTAACATCCTCTGTTTGTTCAGAATCAACTACATTTTCCGGGGAATCACTTTCTAAAATCTTGTGCATACAGGATTTAAATTCCTTCAATTCTGAAATATTTCATTTTTTGGTGTTAGAATTTGATTAAACACAATCTATATCTATAAAAAACCAGAAACAATTTTACCAAGATATTTGATTAGACGTTGCAACTTAATTTTATCCTTGCGTAATAAAAAAATAAAATCTTCAGCTGTCACAGTAGTAGCCTTTTTTGAACCATCACGTCTATCTGCACATTCACATGCTTTTCTAACAATTGCTCTCATTTGTTGTAAAACAATATCTTCTATGATTTTTGCAGATTCCACCAATGGCTCGTAGGAGTCACCAAATCCATGCATCATTTGTCTTATTTCTAAATAAACAATAAAGTATTTCGAAACAATTTGTTTACTAAATATCCATAAACTAACAATTGGTATATACAACTGCTTCTTTAAGACATTTTACATTCTATCGAATAACCTATAAATTTATCCTTCACTTACCAGCCGTATAATTCACCGGTTCATTTTTTAAATACTGGTTGTCAGTCGCTGGTTTAGCAACAGATGCTTCTGCCATTTTCACAAAAAATTAATTGGGAATCCACTTATGAGGATACTCTTATTTGATCTGAGAATAGTCAAATAAAGAATGTAAACAAACAATCACGTGCGATCACACTGCGACGCTAGATTTCGGTATACATGTGTTAGTTTTCCATATACATACTTTTATATATATATATATTGTAACTGAATTTAAGTTGTTGAACGTTTAGATAATCGTGAAATGATTCAATACAATAAATTAGTATAATGTAAGTGTAAGGGGTGAAAGTAAAGACTGCTTGCCAGTGAATTCCAATTTATTGCTCTTTGACAACATGTTCAGGTACAACCTTCGCGACTTTTCGAAATTCCTTGCACATTGTTTTCGGACATTGCATCTGCGTCCAGCTAATAGGAATCATAGCAATACCTGAAATATAATTTTTTTGTTAGGAAGGAACCAAAAAATACTTCACTTATTACATACCTTCTTCACTGTGCGCAATCACCACACCTAATTCATTCTCTGCAGTACTAAGGTGATAAGTGTACCCCTCAGTTAAGGGTAACTGCAAGTTAGTATAGGAAACTGTATATGTATCTGGTAAATAAAAAATATGTTAAAGAAAAAGTCACAAAAGGATACAACTCTGGCCAAAATAATATCTCCCGGTCTAAACGATTTATACATTTCCACTTTGTCTCTGTCTACATTACGCACTTCTTCTCTCTTTAAGACACCTCTGTATGGTCTTGTCAATACTATATCACCTATACACTTGATACTACATTTGCAAAATCTTTGGTTAACTAGAGTAACCATTGCAGTAACAATGTCACCCGGTGCTGGTACGATGCTCTGTTCCGTTATGCCATGCACTTCAACTGTAGAAGTCTGTAAATTGAAATTTAGATTTGAAGATGACGGTGCAAATCAACTTCAGTAGAAGACTCTTACATTGTCATCTTTTATTAACTTAACAACACCCGCAAGTTTGGAATAAATGTATCCCAATTGTTCATAAGTTCCTGGTCCTGCTATAGTAGCTTTGTCGGATACACATAATCTCTGACCTATAAACAATATTATTCTGTGACATACAATACATAATACAAGAATATGTTAAATAAAAAATTGTAATATATAATGTTAACATGTATTTTAGAACAAGAGATACACTGAATCTTAAGTATTTAAGACCTGGTATGCAGATAATAGGCTCCTTGCTATCATCCATTTCTGCGACAAAGTTGATGTTTGTTTAAAAAAATTGTACTATTTACAAAACAATTGTGGCTAGATTCGTATTCTGCCTTATAATACATGTGCGTCTGACACTTTCCCGCTAGGTCACGCTAGGTCTAGTGACGTGATGATATCTACAAATTCCGTTAGATGGAGCATTTCCCTCAATTTCATTTGTATTCAAAAATGTCTTCAGTTCAATTCGTAATACTTTGATATTTCGTAATGCTATAAATGTTTTAAAATTATTTTTTAGATTATGTAACATTATTTTTAACATTTCAGATTATTTTATCCAGTTCAATTGCGTTGACTCATTGATAAATTGTTGCATAAAATTGGCGTTCGTGTTCGAGTTACATAAGTGGGAAAAAAACCGCGAATTTTATATTTTAAGCTAATCTCAGCATCACTAATTTCAGCAATAACTTTCGATTATTTTCAGTTTTGCGGTAAATATTGTAACGACTGACTTTGGATTAATCACGTAACGGTTTTGTAACATAAATACGTAAGGATTACAGAATCTATTGAATATAATTTTATCTTGTTGAATGTTTAGATTTGTTTGAAATATTGGAAAGTGCAGGTCAAGGTACTACATGTGCGTGCGCCGAAAGTAGTGTCGATAAAATGCGGAGTAATACAACTTTGTTTCTACTACGTATGTTTTAGAATTTGAATAATCGACACTTTTAAATCTCAATTTCACCCTACTAACTGTTGTATATATTTAAATTGGAACAGTTTTAAGTTAAAAACCATTGGAAACCAATGGAATAAATATATTTCCATGGGAAAATACTTTTTAATTGTTATTATGAATCATTGTTAAAAGTTCATTTGGACTACGTAGTTGTTCAAATTTGTGTCGTTCTCCGACGTTTTCGCGCGGTTGCAAATTCGGAGGAGTTGTGTCGGTCGTGTGAAAAAATTGTGTTTTTGCCGTTATATTGTCGCGTTTGTCGTGAAAAATTGTGCTGAGAACGCGTATTCAAGTGCAGTGAACAGCGTGGAAGACATTTTGCTGACTCCAGGACAGGAGAACTTGGAAAATTCGAGCCTTGCAAAAATCGGATCTCGCGGCGACATCCCAAAAAGTTCAAAGTGCTCAACGAACGTGAGTCTTTTTAATTTGTTACCTTTATCTCGAGTGCCAGCATGCACACTCGATCAAAAACATAATTAAATCCATACGACGCTTATTTCTGATATGTTTCAATTGTCCCATGTGGTATTAATTAGGCATATTACATGCATGATATTTAGGCTTTGTCGATTGTCGTTTAAACAACGCTTGGGCATCATGGCGACCGTTAGAGACAATTAATTATTAGGCATGGGATGAGGTAATAAAAATTTCCAATTTCTTAGTGTCTATGGACTTTATTGTAATGTCTTCTACAAGTGCTATTTTTTGTCGTTTTGTGGTTTGCGCGCATTACTTCCTGGGTATGACATTTGCGTGAACATAATTATGAATATATATGTATATATAAGGCAATCCAAGCTCCTATGGTCTACAAACGACTTTTTCTCGTGTGATCAAATTTTTTTGTAGTTTTACTTTTGTTTCTGTGTTCCGCCCATACGTCCATGTCGTTAGATCATGAAAATATTGTAGAATTATGTTGTACTGTCTTGAATAGCGAACTTGGAGTGGACCTTACATTGCATCACAAATCTGTATCTCGCGAGTCGTAACGATAGTTTTAAATTACCGATCGTCACGTTCGCGTAATATTTCGAGACGAAACATCCACGGAGTATTATATAAATTATCGAAGGAAAAACGTAGATTCTTTACATTCGGAAAATATAGATAGACCCCGCGAACGATTACTCCCAAAAGGCTAAAGGAATCGTTCCTACTCGCAATATCCTAGAAAATCGGTTAACGATGAACGTCGCATACAGAATCTATACAGTTGAAATTCTCGCGTCGATTAACGATTTTCTGCCATCTCCCGCTTCTCTCACGGAAAGCTGTAGACATTCTGCAAAAATTATATCACAGACTATTGTTTCGTGGGTACAAAAAAAGAACAGGTGTCACTAAATGTAATCTATATCGCCTGCTAATGCTTACACACGCTCGGGAATTCGCGACTAAATAAATGTATAACGCGATTTAAACGCAAGACTCTCTGGAGGCTTACTCGAGACTCAGCAATGTAAAGTCGTTTAATTGTACTGTGATTGTTTCATAGTGTCGCGTCTACGAATGGGACCACCTGTCCCGTCATCGTGTATGTCTTTTGTTCGTTTCTCTTTTATTTACCGTTTACTATTAATACTACGCACAACACGTATGTTTTGTTTTAATTCCTCGCTTAAGAGTTCGTGTCCTATGTTAATACTGAAACTGTTGCGTCGAGATAAATACTGCGATTTAAGTTCTACGCTATTATCCCTTCCCGACGATCGCTCGATCACAACAAATCTGTTAACAGCTCCGCTTTTTTCCTTCTCGCAATGAGAACGTAACGTCGTTTAAGGAGTTAACACAGCAATCGTAACTAAACTGTCTGAGAAATCGGGCAACGTCGGTAAAACACTCTCTTTCGTAACATCACGTATATAATTTTCTTTGTTAAAAGCTGGACTATCCGTCATTAATGTCACGAACTGACTTGCCACCGGGATGGAAGCCTCCCTTCTCTTCACCACAAACGCATTCTGCATTTCGGTCGTCTCTCAGAATACGATCTCCTAGTCGAAAACAGTAATCGTTAAGCAGGCAGTGAGGATTGAGTCTACTCTCTTCTCTGGCGGAGGCTTCCTAACCGTAAGAGCAGCCGTTCTCGTGTACGCATAATAACCGTCACAATTAACAAGAGCGGAAAGAAAAAGCAATTGGTGTCATGGATAACACTTTAAGTTTCGCAATCGGTGGGGAAATATACCTAACGGGATCATTTAAATTCGAGGATCGAAACGGGACCCTGAACGTGATGGGGTCCCTTTTTACGCCTATCGTCTAAGTTACTTCATAGACATTCAATAGCGTACATACAGCTAGTAATATTTCGTAAATGGTGTTCTCACGTTTTCAATTGCGCGTTAGTACGTATAACGCTCTCGTTACCTCGCTAAAAACTACATTTAAATAGTTCTCTGTATTTACATAATTGACTACAAAGCTTCAACCACGGACTCTGGCTGTTAGGGCAAACATTTTTCTATCCTGACATTCTGCTTACAAAGAATACTAACACACGTGCGCATATACCACCTTTTTTTTTCATTTTTTTTTGTTTACTTATGTTAAAGAGGAGTGCCGCAACAAACTAAACTAAATGAGTAGGCTAAGGCTGGCGTAAGCTGACCTACAAAAGAGGGTCGCTTAATTTTCAGAGGGAAAAATAGTTTGCCCCGCAGCGAGAATCCGGAATCTTAACGCGCGCTTCTTTTAATCTCCGATGTTTCATGATTTTGGTTTCCGTTTGTTCGCTTTAAAGCAAGCACGTCGCTTCGTCTCCTGCCTCAGACACAAAATTCAGGTTCGCCGCATTGAACACAGTACTAATCGTAATCAGAAAAAATCTCGATACAAATCTCTATGTCCAGTGAAAATTTTCGTACAAACATGCCAAAAGCATATAGCACGCGGATAGTAAATTGCTGTCGGTATCCACTAATTTTTCTAGTGTTTCGTCTTTTTTTTGTTCGCTTTTTGGTTTAGCAAGAACACAAACGGATCGTACATTTTTTTCCTTCATGATTGTAGAGCAGTAGAAAGTGTTTTGAAAACGGTAGAACTAAAGTCAGCCGCGCGGGGGGGGAAATAGAAATATTGACCCATAGTTGTACTTCGTTTAGAGGTGTATCATGTTTCCCTACGTGGAAAAATAGGGAGGGGAACGATTGTGTCTCTGGTAAAATTATTTCTAACGCGAGCATCGAGTACAACATGATCGTAGCTCACAAACGGTGTACAGGTATCACTCGAAAAAGCTTCTTGAGTATTTTAAAGTGGGTCGAAAAATGTTTCAATTCCAGTGCCATGAAGAACAAATAGACATTAGCAAAGTGCAGTCACGTCTAGATTCACAATAATTACTTTACCACTTTAGGGAGGGAATGTTTACTTCGGTTATTAGCGTGAGGCAAAGGCTAGATAATATTTTTTTTTTTTAGTTTTTTTGTTAGAGTATTGAACAAAAGTTTACGATCACGCTGTACCGTGCAGGAAATGTCTGTGTTCAATTAGAGAGCAATCAGTCTCGACTGACACGTGCCCCACCTCTCCTGCAATTTTTGCCTCTGCTCCATATGATGCTCCGACAGATTCCTAATCATTCCTACTTGCCCAGTCTTCAGCTTCCTCGGATCCAAATTTGCTCCCAGGGTCTGTACGCCCTTCGCGAATTTCGAGAATGGCGACAGTATGTCTTTGGCAGTTGTCGCAACAGGACTTGCGACCTGCGTTATGTTCGTTTTTATATACTTCAAAGCAGACTCGCTTTGAGAAGAGGTAACATTCAACGTTAAATCCTGCTCAGACGTCGACCTCTTCTTATCCTGCATCTTGTAGTCAGTTTGCAATGAATCGTTCATCTTGTTACCTGATTGCATCTTTATATCAACCTCTCCCGTAGAATGACTGAAGTTTCGAGACAGATTTAAAGTTGACGGAGGTATGATTCTTTCTTTCTCCTCGTTGACGATGTACGACACACCTTCGACTGTAATTTCTGGCGTGGTGGTGCCAGTTTTCTGCGGCGATGCACTGAGAGTACTGGTGCCCGATCCTGGTTGAGGGAACAACAATGTATTTTCATTGACAACAATGTCCTTCGGTAGGTCGTTGTGCCTCATTAACAGATTCCCGTTACTCTCGTCAGGATTGCAATTATCATTTTCTACGACGTCTGCATTTTTAACACCCATAATGATACCGATCGAAGGAGTGTAGGCTTCCATCAACTTCTTGTCATGGCTAAAGTTTTCTGGCTTCTGCATGTGAACCGGTGTCAAGTCCAAATTGTCTTCCTCGCCACTGCTGCTACTGTTACTGGCTTGCTTTTCCTTTGCATTGCTTGCCGAGGATGAGATCTCAGTATTGCCAATTGTAAATACTGGCTTCACCGGCTTAGTCTTTCTGCTTATACTCTTAGCTATGTCGATTGGTTTTTTTGCGTTGAAACTGTGACTCAGCTTGTTTAGTTTGCTAAATTGCTCGGACATATTGTTCAAAGCTTTTGTTCCCGCGGTTTTAAGCGCTAAAAGCTGAGTCTCGGAAACGTTTCTGGTCAGTTCCGGCAATGATGAGATATCCAATAGACCCGTGCATCCTTTTGAGTTGACCACCTTGCTCTTTCGCTTGTCTAGCGTCACATTTTGAGCTATCGGAATCTTTGGTAAACCAGCTATTTCCATTGCCACGGTAATAGCCTCGCAAATTGCTTTTAACGATTCTATTGTGCAAAATATAATTTTGTGGAATATGACCATAATTATGAAATATTATATTGAACTTGTAATAGGAAGATGCCTTACCTACACTCTCCTCTTCTGTCTTTATCACAACAGCCATGTTGTTAAAGAAACGTAGATTTGTACTGCGAAACATGTGGAAATAACCGTATTCGTTGTTCACTTTGTAATTTATCCTGATGCAGTAGAAATGCTTATTTTTAAAGAACGAGACCGTGCTCTCCGGTTGGCCGAACTCGATTAAAACAACGTCGGTCAGTGGAACTTTTTGGTAGTTTGTTACTTTGTCTATTTGGTCGTCGTAATCAGCCACGTAATAGCTGTCGCGGGTTAATATTAAAATAGTATCCATCTCGGTCTCAGTTGGATCTCCAGTTCTGTTGGCATTAAACTAATTTATGGGGAGTTCATATTGAATATTAAAGATATAACTCCTGCAGTTATAATTACGTACACGGGATCAGCATCGATTAGACCCCAGCTGCCAAGAATAATTTCTGGGTCAGGGATTAGCAGTTTCTTACAATCCTCGATGAGAAGTTTGACATGAATGGCCGTGGCAGCATTGTCTTCTTCCTCCGTTCGTTCTTGAAAGACTTCCTCACTGACGACGTTTCCTAACATCATGTCAATAGTGGCCTGCCTGTATACGTCTTTAAACCGATTGAGATAGTATCTGAAAAGACACTGTTATTTACTATATCACAGGAAAAGGTGAAGTTTTAACAGAAACGGAACGACTTTGGTAAGGTAGCAAAAAAGAACTTCGAAGAAGATATATAATGATAGCGTCGGATAGAATGGATAGAAGAAGGAAAATTCATATTAAGAAGTAGAGAGTCGTAGACAACGCCAACCGTTGCAAGTGTGGATTATAGCGGATGTATACAGTGTGAAAATTAGGCTGGAATCATGCAATAAAAAATTGTACTGTGCAATCGAAAAATAATGTTCGCCGTGCTAATATATCGAGACTATGGGTCATCATCATTAAACGTCGTTGGACAAGTACAGCAGAAGAACCAGTTTTATTTATGATTCGTCGATACAGATTTCTCTCATCTCTTTGAGCTGCCAAAGATTCGAATTGCTGATTTAACAACGAACCTTGCGAAATCAAATATAGCAGTGATTAAAAGAATCTCGGGACGAGTGGATAGATCAAGCTCCATATTTGGTGCTTTAATGTGAAAAAGTTCTACACAGCAATTGTCAAAGATGTCTAAGTAATGCGACCAGTCGTAGTTCAGTCGTTCAACGTCGACTGGATTTCCTAGCAAGGTGTCTATCGCCGCCTGGCGCAAGTCGTCCAGAAAGTGTTGTTGGAAATATCTATGGGAAAATGAAAGGACAGTGTCATGGCCTCGGTGAAATTTAAAATTCTCTCATCAAGTCACGCTATTCGTTCGCATTGAAAGTGGATAGACATGGATTAGAATGAGAAGGCGTGTTGCACTGTAACGCGATTATGATCCGTTCGTCCTTGCGAAGAATTGACGACCGAATGAGGCGGTGGCTCATGTACGTATATGTGTATGGTTGAAGGAAATGTGACGTATGGTAAATTGCTGCTGATTTTATATAATTGCTGACTATCTGTACCTGTTCGCAGAATTCATGCCGTCTTTCATTAAACCCGTAATTTTCCTTTCGCCCGTTCTCGTATAATCTCCCTACAAACGAGTAAGGAGACTTTTTAGGGATTGCGTAAATGGCGCAAGCAATTGTCAATTATGAAACACGTGATCGTTAAGGTGTTGCATCAAGACAGAATTAATCGCATTGTAGATGTTAGTTGGACTCACTTTTAGCGCGTTCGTTCCTGCATATTGCTTGCTGATTATGTCGCCGTTGTTCGCCCACAGCAATTGAAAAGTCTGTCGGAGATTCGCAGGCAGCGTTCCGTCTGGCGGTATTAGGCCAAGTTTCGAAAACTGTATCTCCATCACTGCCTTGCCCAGGGCAGTTTGAACGACGTTCGTTCTGTCCAAGCAATCTATACAATTGACTCGAAAGACTCCCTTCTGCATGCAAATCGTTCCTTGCTTATCGCGCCAACAGTAGCCCATGTCCGCCAACATTGTTGCTAATGCATTGACCAGGATTTGTACGTTCTCAAAATGCATTCCACGACTGTGATACAGACATGACAAGAGTGTTTCTTATGTTTTTCAAAAGATATGTCGTTGATCAAATCAGACAGTTCTTACCAATACTCGTGGAAGTCGAAAGTCGTGTACGTAATATCTGAGTTATTATAATTGAGAACATGATTGCTGTAGGCTTCCCAGATAATTTTCTCTTTGCCGGTTTGTTCAACCAAATTGACAATGCAAATTGGACCGTAGGTGTCTAGCTCGTCGCTGAAATGCTTCTCGAATGCGACTTGAGTTTCAGCTTCGTCTGAAACACGTTAACTTAGAATGTGGAAAATTAACGTGCGTATCTGGTTCTCGTTCGAATGTAGGATCATCACTGCCAAATTCTATTCTTCCGCGTAGTTACCTCTATCGATACGAGGTGGAGGCTTATATTTGTAACCGGGCTGCGACCAATAAACAGGCACGCTTCCTCGAACTTGTACAAACGATACTTGATGATCATGATACCAAACTAACTGTTCCGTTTCAACGTAATTCGCACACTTTCCACAATCGTCAACTCCACGTCGCTTATATCTCGTTCCTGCCCGAAACCTACTTCTTCTGGATATTATAGCTAAATTAAAGGTCTCCTGCTGTGGTTGGTCATCAAATCCTACTTCAACTATACACTTTTCTATTTGGATATAGCCTTGTATAACTGGTAATATCCAGCAGTCAGCTTTCTCCGACTAAAAAAAATGACACACTTTTAGACAAAATTGAGAAGAAGGAGAACAGCGTGCTGCTTACTTTGAGATTGATTAGATCTTGTAGCATATGCTTGTTCCAAAAGAATCTATCATCTACCCTTTGCCACAATGGTTTGTTTTGGTCTCCTTGGTCTTTTGAGTCTGTGATACATTGTCTTTGCAAACTGTTAGTTATGTCACCCGTTAGACAGTAAAAAAAAGAATCTGTTTCTGTGAAGATTCTATTTAGTTCCTCCAAGATTCTCTTCTCAAATCTGTCTTTATCCTTCACCCCGCTTCGTTTGATAACTGTAGACTTGACCTAGATAAAAATTAACCATAGTACTTGCCATTGCAAGTTCTTCTTTTCTTTTTTTCCGTCATACCTGCGAGGTTGCAAGCGCAGCAGCTTGTTGGGTAGTGTTTTTTATAGTATTTGTGGCACTTTTTATGGTACCCCATGTTTTGGCAAATGCTGCCTTTTGAGGTACTTCAAATAAACCTGGCTTCTTCTTTGGTATATTCTGGTGCTTCTTGCAGGGCAACAATCCAATCTCCTGATTCTCAGAGCCAAAATGAAGGAATGCTATAGATTTTATCTTATATACTACGTGCCCACCGTGTAATTCTCCTGCAGGAGATGCTTCTTTTATCAACATCAACCTTGGTTCTAACACTGAGGCCTGCTCTATCTTTCCAACAATACCATAAAACATTCCCAAACATTCCAGATCCTTGGGTGTTGCCCATTCCCAGTCTGAAAGATGTCATCATATGATGCATGCACAAAATAAATATTATGCCAAAACGATTGTTATTGAACACAACACTGCTTTTTGTAAAGTGCTCCGTATTAGATCATCATTATTTCAAAGTCTTCTCCGACGACATTGTTGCATTCATGATCAATAACACAATTTCCCGTTTCACGTGCAACAGATACGAATAGACAAAGACGCAACACGAGTTCTGTTCCGCGAAACGTCAAATGTCATCAGGGAAGATAGATTCGTACGAGCGCACAAACATTTGCAATTTCATCATACGCGATAATCGAACATTATCCATTGAACGGGATGCAGTAATTTCTATTTCTACCGAGCTGATGCTCGTTTTCTGAGTAGGAAGCGATAACGGCACGTAATGCATTTGTTGTGTACACCCATCCTGCCCGGACGTGACATATGTAAATTGCGCGCATACACACCTGATTTGGCGGAAAACTCGCCAGTGTACTTGTCGCACCAGAGACTGTGTCGTTCCTTCACGAAAATGAAATGTGTGTCAGTGCGAAAGAGCTCCATTTTCGACGCGTTCCGACGACTGACAGCCTTTGCACAGCATGTGTGACGTTTTCCCTACGCGAGCAAAAAATCCGCCTACCGATGTCTATTCGCCATCTTGCATGGTGCTAGTGTAGCTCCTCACCTTGCCTCGTATACGATTAGACGATAGGTGGGCATAACGGAGACAAAGAATGCCGGCCAACAGCGACTATCGAGCGCGTATTATCGTTCAATGAATATGTCACTCATTGAGGATGCACGTACGTTCGAGCGCAATATTGAACGGACCGATTCCGCGAGATTCGTTTGACCCAGTCAGTAGGACATGAATATTTGAAGCTCATTCCGATATCTTAAGTCGCTTTTGCGCTGTCGGCGAACAGAATTTTTTTCTCGCGCCATGGAATGGGTATAAGAATGATAAGAGGCGATTAAATATAAAGTTTTATTTCACGTAGGATTTGATCGTATATTTGTACATGGTATAATATAACTCGTAAGTACATCATAGGTACGACCAAGCATGTGAAAATATACATACTTTCCGAGCGCGTGGTACGAAATGTAAACGGGAAGTTTCGTTTGAGTTTAGAAATTGCTAATTCGCCTCAGTTCATAACTATGACATACTTTCTCAAATGGTGTCATTCGATCGACGAAATTTCCCGTGCCATCCTCTTGACTTACACATTCATAATGGGTCAAGGATACTCCCCTCTGTACAAAAAACATCAGTCCGTTCTAATCGCCCGCCTCTTTTCCCCTATCCTCTCATCAGTAATGTTATCAGTACTTGTTCAGCGTTCGCTAAACGGATAAAATTAGTTATCAATCAATTCAATAACGTTCGCGTGCGTTACTCATCCTCAGAATTATGTCTCTGCTCGTGGCGAGTTTTCTTCGCCTTGTATTCCTCCCATTTTCGATGATTTAACGTCTGAAAGTCATCGACCTTCGCTATCAGCTCTAGGTACCTCGACAATTTCAACAGTTCTCTATCTTTACTTCTAGTCGTATGTGCATGTCTGAACGGCCTTATTCGCAGTCCCGACTGTGGATTCATGATAAAATTCCTTCTTATATCATCGAACATTATCGTATTTTTAGCGGAAAATTGCTTGTATTTTCCCCAAATAATTCCTAGTGGTTTTACCCCAACAAGACCGTATCTGGGTGTGTAAACAGATATCATTGCTAGGGCATCTAAATGGAAAGCTATCTTGTAATCTGGATGGCTTGAAACACCTAATAACTTCATTTTTTCATTGATCCACCTCATGCTGGTAGCTGACCAGATGACTATGTCATAGTCTTTATATGCTTTTGTTAAAAACTCGTGCAGATAAGGACGCATTAACTCTATACCATTTTCAGCAGTTGATCTGTGATCAAACAATGTATAGTCTATGTCTAACACTAGTAACTTTTTTCCTTCCCTAAGAGGGTTCAGTTCTGTAATATTGTAGCGGTCGATTCTCTTCTGGATTTTTGAGAGGTAGATCTCAGCCTTCGCAATTTCTACTTCCTCTTCTTCTATGTCCAAGTCATTTATTACATCAGGCATATCCTCAGGCGCTTGACTTACTTCCGCAATATCTTCCTCCGTTGAGCCCATCATCATCAGTTTGAAACCGGGCTTCAAACCTAATTGTCCTATTTTATCCTCATCCTGTGCTGCTTTGCCTGGTGAAAAGATTATTTCTATAGACTAGAATACAGAAAAATCAACATGTCTGAATGTCATAGCTCACAGAACATGACTACGCAATTCTGTAATCATCGGCTGACAGAGTGTCAATAATAAATAATAACGTCTAAAAGAAAAAGTGGCCCCTAGGCTTTTTGACAATGTTGTGAAATGCGTGAGAACAAATCAAAACATAACCTTTCGATTTGAGGTTGAGCAGCTTTTGACGTTCAGGACGAACACCTGTTTCCTTATGTATCCGCTCCTTCAGAGAGAGGACCGTGTCTTCCTCGAGGATCTGGCTGATATCGTATTCCTTGCCACTCCATTTCACTGTGATTCTCAGACTATTCTCCATCGTTACTTCGACGAACGATATGACGCGCAATGTGTATACGCTGTGCAGTGTAATTTCGTTAAATATACACGGTGCACACGATCATCTGCAGTAATCTCGTTCCTTCGATAGTTACTAGTTCCTGCCTTAATTTCAGCCTACGCCTGACCTTCCGCAGCTGCCTTTTTGCGAGTAGAAAAATGGCTGGTCGCTTGCTTGTTTACAGACCGTATGTCTGAGGGATGCTGAAAAGTCTGTTTGACAGTGGAGATGTCAACGGTGCGGTAGTTTTAAATTTCGAAGAACCCGCTTGTCGGTTCGCGTATGTTGGTAGAATTTTCTGGAGAGAACTGGATAAATTCACCAGGACGCAACAAGCACGACACCTCGCACGGAGATTCTCTTGTCAATCTTTCACGTCGATAAGGCAGCGATATTCCTGCTGCCAGACACGTGCTGCCATCGGCATTCACAGTTTTGCGGAATGCAAATAAATTCAATAAAAAATTAATTCTTTGTCCAAGAATTAAGAAGTTCTCGGTGAAAACTTTGCTGTGCCCAACGTCGTTTCAGTAATTATTTTTATTTTGTTACCGTTAACTAACTTTACCTCGCCGTTTGCTCTGACTCAATTAACTCATTTCCAAGTGATGCCTGCAGTTTATTCCTGGAGCGTGGCTCATTGCACACAAACGATACCGCTGAAAGCGCAATCGAGCCTGCATAAGCAATTTACGATAAGCTTACGGGCGCGGCGTGTTTCGACGACGTACGCCAGCGTTCCGTGAATTAAAGATAGTCGAGGCGGTAACTTCAAGAAGCTGCTAAATATCGGACGAACCCGTGCATTGTACACGCATGAATGATGCAGAGCATTCGACTCGCACTGTCGCCAATCGCGTTGTATCGAATCGAGCCGTCGCGCACGTACGGTATCAAAGCGAAAGCGTGATGCATCTTGTATGTAGGCGGCTTTTTAAGGTCTTGCCAACGTCATTTCATGATTAATTCATGTCAGGCGAAAAACAATCGGGACAATGCATGCGAGCACCGCTGACCGATCCTAGAATCGAAGGACGCGTTATGCGCGCGGAATTTCGTATGAGGAGCACTTTATTAGCGCGCTCGAATTAAACGCGACTCTCTCTTATGCCTATCCATGCCGTAAATTACGAGCCGTTGTTGTCGCGGGTCGGCGGATTTCGAGGTGGCCCCCGGGGTTGGAAGTAGGTTACCCGGCTTGCGAGTCCGGCGACAAATACTTTTTCCCCTCGGCAAGCGGGCAAAATGTCGGACGGACTAACGGTGATACACGGACGACTGGAAGCTTTTTCACGAATTTCGCGGACGACCTCAGACACGCGGTACCGACACGTTGACCGATATTGCGCAGGTTGATAAGTTAAGGGAAAGCCACCTCGAAAATGCAAGCACTGGGCGCCAACTCTGTGAAGAGCGAACACTTCTATGAATGTTTTATTAATCTGCGGTCAAGTTGTCAGGGTTGTTCTCTGTGATATAGGATCGACGTGACTTAACTTTCCGTCTTAGCAGGTTCGAACCCGTACGTCAAGCGTTAGGGCCACTTAATGCTACCGTAACCTATCCGTCCGATGATTAATATCAATTGCCGAGATGTAACCGGCCCCTTTATTGTCACCCGAAGATCGCTAACCCCGACGTGGGCCGTGAATTAGTGGCCCGTTACATCCGTGAGGGTAATGACGTCTATGCGGGTTACAGATATAACGATTAAAATCCGCGCGTGAGCGTAAGGGGTTAGGCTGGATTAAGGTATTTAACGCGCCTTTGGGGCTGGAAGGCCGCGAACTTCGAAGGAAAGTTATGCGACGGCTTGTAAGACGATTTCGATGAAGCCTGTACGGCTCGTAATTCTTGGCGACCGGATTTCCGGCAAATTGTTGCGCGTCTACAGGTTATGCGCCGTAATCGTGACAGTGGTCGACGCCCACGAGACCTCTGTTGCCGCAGATTAGCGAACGTCTGATCGTACCTCGGAAGGTTGACGGGAACAAGCGGGCTGATTATTTTTCGAGTGCCCGCCGGCGAGAATTGTACGGCGATGGGGCGGGCCTTCTGGGTAAATCGAGGCAGGAAACTTAATTAAATTGCAGCCACGCTCAGAGATCGTGGCGAAAGGGTAGTTAATGAACCGGTGCTCGGCTGTGAGCTCATACGCGTAATTACGGTACAGGTGGTATCGCGGGCACAAGAGGATGGAGAGGATATCTTTTTTCCATTCAATTCTCACCCCTCCGCCGATCCGGCCTCAGCTACGTGGCTGGGGAAGTAGGAGGAGGGGGGATGGAGGAAGGATAACGACGGATGAAGAGGGAAAAGGTCGGAAGGCTCTCGGAGGGTCTCTATTCCGCTTCTTTTTCTCGCCCATAATCTAATTCTACTCTTTTAATTGGACGCCGTTATAAGTCTCGCTTGCGAGGCGGCCGCGGCATGTAGGTCAGACTGAGAGGAATAATGGGAAGAATAGAGCTCGCGATAGGCTTGAATAAAATTTCTCCCGGGGTGGGGGGCGCCCGGATCAAGAGTCGCCGCTCGTCGGAATGCTCGGAGGCATTTCCGAGGGTTGAAACTCCATGGATGAATGTGTATAAGCGGTTCGGTATATAGTATAGTATAGACGCATCGATATCTTTAGAAGTAGCGAGAGTCGCTCGGCTGCTTCATCCGTCGAAATAACTCTCTCTCTCTCTCTCTTCTTCGATACTCCCTGTACTTCTCTCTTCACCTTCCGTCCTCTTGCTTGCACCATCCTCGTTCTATCCGACGCAATTTCGCGTGCGCCACTCGTGATACGTGACACGCTTCGCGCCCGGTCTCCGACGATTTTACGAACGCACGGCTTCCGGTCGCGTAATTAATTCGTGACGATCGAAACGTCCCGAGGCCGTAATAACGGGCACGTGTAACCCGCACGTCGCCGCCATTGAGGAATATATCCGTCAGAGCGGGGGTGAGAAGGGGGGGAGGGGGGGGGGGTGTCGACGGTGAAAACCGATACGAGGTAGCAGATAATAAATCGTCGAAACGTTCAATTTGCTTCGCGTTACCGGAATATTTCCTCGCGAATACTCGGCGCGGATGCCGCGAGCGACGTAATTCCCTTCGAAAAATCGCGATAAACGGGATAAATGTTTCCCGGATCTCTGCGTCCTCCTTCCCGTGGCTGCCTACTCGCACGCTCAGCCCGAACTCCTTGCTGTCCCGGAAAATGAACTCTGAGGTATAATAGCAGTCAGAGTTGGAGACTTTTTATCGACTGATCGAAAGCGGTAAGGTCTGAATGCCGACGACGAGAAAGCTGAACATATAATCGTATATTCATCTTCAATTCTTGTATCTCGATATCGAAATGAATTGTTGAGATAGAATTACGGTCGAAGATCGACTCTGACAGCTGATCGAGAGTGGCCTGACACGGTCTACGAATTCTAATCTGACCTGGTCTCCCCCGGAGACCAGAAGTCTTCCGAAGATATTCTGAACGATAAAATAAAAAAGATCTGCAATTTCTCACTTTGGGGAAAGAACAGTGTCTACTTTCATTCTCCTCCCGAATTGTCGCGTTTCACCTTGCGGGAGAACGAATCGCAGGGCAGGATCGTAGCTCGTCAGCGATCGAGCCTGCCGTCCACCTGATCGGATTCACCGGCGGCCGCGAATTCGGACGATGCCGAACGTCGCCGAAGCGATTCCGCCGAATTTACGAGCGGAATAATATCCCCGGCCCCGAATTTATCGACAGCCGTACGTGCCTAGGCGGACGTACATCGAGGCGCATATAGGCTCTCGGTTCAATTCAATTGGCATGAATCCCCTTTGTCGGGCCCCGACCGAACGATATCATCGGTGTAATGTTTTTTTCTCCCGTCCGTTCCCATCCCTACCCTCCCACCCCCCGTCTTCGTCACGTTTCCATCGGGCCGCCCCACTCGTTCCCACGGTACGCAGTGGCGTCCGTTCGCAAAGGTCGCCACGGCTAGGGGGTGGGGGTGGGGGTTGGGGGTTGGGGGGTGGGATAGGGAAATATGGAGCGAAGCGCGATAGAAACACTGGTGCCTGTTCACCGGCAGGAAATCCCATGATTGATGTCGGCACGGCACAATGTTGCTCGCGTATAATACGTAGATGGGCACATTGTGCATCGTCCGATAACTCTGGCGCGAATGCGAGCTGCGGCGTAGTTTCACGACGGAGGCCCATCCCGGCACGTAAGCAGCCAGAACTGGCGCCCTTTACAGGCGCGTTAAACGGCCTTTACGACCCGCTGCCCACCGAGATTCCGGCGTCTTTTAATCCGATCGTGGCTTTGGCGGGAGGGGTGGGCTGTATCAATCTAGGAATCACGGCTAATTATATGATGAGAATGATTAAGGTCGGTTAAGAGGTAGTTCGCAGACTGGTTAGACTCGATTTTTTGGAAAAATCTTGTGTCTGCTGAGGGTGTAGGGTAGAGTAGTCGGAGCCAGAGGTGGGAACGTTGTCAGGGGTGAGGATTGTGAGGGCGCACAGGGTTGAAAGAATCAGAAGAATCCTGGCGGGTTCGAAACTCGATTTTTGTTCATCGATTGGTTGAAGGGGTGCTTGGGGATGGATGGGGGTGGAGGGAGGTTTTGGGAGCGAAAGATCGCGTTTCGTGAACTCTGACGGTGAGTAAGTAGGCGGTAGGCGTTGCAAATTGCAGCTGCAGCACCGCTCGAGAAGGTCGAGGAGGGCGCGGGCGCTGAATTCGATGGCATAGGGTGTCGTCCCACTCGCCGCTCGTGTTTACCGAATTTTAGGAACTCCACGGCGCTCGAACTTCCACTCCCATCCCGATCAGCATCCCCGTTACGCCCTCAACAATCCTTTCCAACCCCAATCGATCCAATCGCAGAAAGCAAACAATACTTACACCTCGGCAATCGTTACATTACACCAATTACATCCACTTCCGCATCCCCGAATTTTACTCTCTCCAAGTGCACGAAGTCTCCCACCATCCCTATAACCTGCAAAAAGCAAACAATCCCTCACCTGTTCATAATCGCATTCCCAGCGCATGCACGTTATCTCCCCGATTATCTTCAGCAAACAAACATTTTGTCCATACTATCGTGTCATCGTCAAACGTTAACCATAATTCATTTACAACACCCATGCTCTAATCCAGCACCGTACAAAGTGAAGTTACATCCACCTCCACATCCCCGAATTTTACTCCCTCCAATTGCACGAAGCCTCCTCCACCGCTCTCCCTATAACCTGCAAAAAGCAAACAATGCATCCATCGCCTGTCCAACAATTGCAATTCTCAACGCATCCACGTTACCAGTCTCCCCGATCATGAACAGCAAACAACCATTTTGCACGTACTATCGCGTCATCGACAAGCATCAAGCATAATTAATTTACAACAGCCATGATCCAATCTCGCACCGCACAAAGCGAATCTGAAAAGACACGTTGGCTGCATCGAGGATGCCGCGCGCGATTTCGAACGCGTCGACGGTCCGCCCGTGGGCAAGGTTAGTTGCGCGCGCGCGCGCGCGCGCTTCCCAGTTGGTCGAGGAACGCGCGGAGGATCCGGCGTGGCGCGACTGCTGCACGGCGTAACGTGCAAAGTCAGTTCGACGGCGGCGCCGCACCAGACGTACGTGGTAGGACGCGCCTTTTCGCTGGCCCTCCCCCCATTTTCCAAGACCGACTCTCGCAATAAGTGACGGAGGCCCCCGGAGCCCGGAGAGTACAGCGCGCCTAGTCGAAAAGAAACGTTCGCCGAGAGCGCGACAGGCGATAAGGAAGGACAAGGTCGAACTGTGAAATATCCCGTCCGAGCGTGGGCAACAATTTTTTTTCCGCGCTTCCTGAGGGTGTGAGGCTGTGCTTTTGCCGAGGAGGGGAGGCTAGTGGTCGAGTGCCTTTTTCTTTCGGTTTTCGCGGGGCTACGGTGGTCCCGCCCATTTTCTGGTGAGAAAGTAGGAAGAACTTTCTTCGTTCGCGATCTTCGCCTGGAAGATACTTCGTCTTCGACTTCGTCTTCGTCTTCGTGGCACTGAGGCCGACGGCTGGGAGTTCGAGGTCGAGTTCGAGGATCGCTCGGTGGGTGGAGGTTGAGGGAGGATCGTTGACGGGGTGAGGACAGGCTTCTTGAGTCTTCGGTACCAGTCGCGGACGGGAGGATGTTTTCGTCGTCGAGGGCTTTCCCGCCGATTCTCTTTGTGGCGCTCGTCGTCTGCATCGGTGAGTGTGGCTTTATGGGGCTGGATGGGTTGTCGGGGGGTGAAGAATCGGGGTGGGTACTGTCGGATCGGTACAGACTTCGAGAACGTCGACAGTTACCGATTCCTGTGCTATCCAGCTTGTACAACTGCCTCCGAAAATGTGTGATTTTTTAAATGTAGATATCGAATAGCCGTCCTGGAAAAACCTACCCCTTCCACGTCTTCCGCGCCCTCCCCGACGTTCAAATGCCTGTACCCGCCCTAGATCTACCCCTTCTACATTTTCCCAGAAAAAAAGTGGCACAGTCCAATGTATCGTACGTTAGACGAGATCGATTCGAAGCAAGAAAGTTTGACAAGGTTCAATCAAATTTGAGCGATTTTTCCGCTTCGTCAGGAATCGTAGCAAAAACCGCGTATCCGCCAAAATGGAAAAATGAGTCTGTTGCGCCCTCGTACCATCCCGATCAAGCACCCCTCTGAAAGCATCCAATTAGCGCGATTCAGCCGACGCGCGGCGCGAATTAATTTCGGGGCGGGGGGGCCGCCGGAAGTTTCGCCGAATTTGCGCCGGAAACGGACCATAGGCATCGAAACGTTCCGCGTCGAGTTTTGCAGGGCGTCCCCCTTATCGATCCGAAGCGATTCGCTGATTTTCACCCCCCGAGTAAAACAACACCCCCTCGCACGGGCGCAACTTTCGACCTGCCCTGTCGGCCGCTGAAAGGGTGCGTAAGTGAACCTGTGGGGGAGGGAAGGGGTGGAAAGGGATGAACGTCGACACGAAACAATTCGATAGGGGCAATATGTCAGATCGAACCTACCGCGCTAAAACTGTTGGTCGAAGGATTTTCCCAAACAATTTTTCGCAACCCCAACGGTAAATAGAAAAACGGAATGCGTACAGAATTTGCCTGGCGAGGCTTTAATTTGCGTGCCGCGCATCACGTCCGAGTTGCGAAAAACTTTTCGGTGGCCTTCGATTCCGATCGAGCCAGGCGGCCGGAAGTATGCGTTAATTAAGACGTGTCGGCGATAGGGTCCGGAAGTGGCGAACATTGTTATCCGTTCGTTGCCGGGCGCGTGAACGATAATATACCTAACGCTATAAAGGCGTGTACGCGCACGTATGCCTGCCTGGGATCGAAATTGTTCGCGGCAAGCTTCCGCATCGACACGCGGCGGACTTCAAAGCGTTTCTTCGGAATATCGCAAATTTTTTTGCGCACCTCACTCCACCATCCACTTTGCGGAGGGTTTCGAAAACAGTCCCGTCACCCTTGAAGCGTTCCGCAATTAAACGGAAATTAACTTAAGCGATAAGGGGGTGTGATGGGGGTGTGAGGGGAGGGTGTGGGGGAAAAAAAGCGTCGACGCGTAAAAACGAGCGCACGGGAACGGCTCGGATAGAAATAGCGGAACGAAGGCGGAAAATACGCTCGTCGGAAGTGGCTGGCGCCGCGTTCGCTGGCAAAAAGATCGAGGGCAATTAAATGTTTGATCGAATTGAGGGAATTGACGCGAGTTCCGGGGAAATATGTTCTTCGCAACGACGTATGGTATATTCGACGGGAGCTTAAAAAATGTTCAGAATCAAACGGGAAGCGAGTCGGTCGTGTCGCGGAAAAAGGAAGTGCGATGGTACGCAGTGCGGTTCGCAGGACAAAATTTTTACATTTCGACTACCATGTTTTATCGAACACTTCGTATCTACATTCATCGTCAATTTCCATATACATATAAACTTGTCACGTCGCTGACTGGCAGATCGATTAGCCTCAGTCACTTAGAATCATGAAATTCGTAGAATACGTTCGGTTTGCAACAGTCATTGACCAAAATTGTTTCCAAATTTCACCCCTAAGCAAAAAAAAAAGTTTCTTAACATATTACCGAACGAAATCTCACGCTAATTAAGCAACACATTTATCTTATATCCCGAGTCCCCTTTCTATGAAGCTCTTTTCGTCGCCCGAATTCAGCCGACGCCCCGGCCAAAGTGTTAAGATGCCGAGCAGCCACCCTATATACGGAGAGTGAGACTCGTTCGAATATTCACCGTTCCGTCATTATCGTCCGCTGCGGGCGAGTCCGACGTCCGTCTCGTTAGCTTCGATTTCGCTTTAATTAAGAACGGTCCGCGATCAACATTTCGCTGTCCGATCGTCGGCGCTGCCAGTCGACATTTGGGTTAATGAATTTTCCATGGAAAAGTATTGCGTTTTCCGCAACGATATTTTCCGCAAACGTGAAATTCGATGTAAAGGGCCGAGAACTGCACAGGACGATTCTCGAGCGAATCGATTTCGGCGGATTTCGGGCAGAACCGTAATTTTGCGGTAATTGAGAGCCGATCGGCATTTCGGAAAATCGAGTACGAATGGACAGCGCGGTCGGAAAATTATCTCGATCCGAAGCGGCCGACATTGAGAGGACACGTTCGCCGAGATTGATAAACGACAGGTACGAGCTGCCTCCGTTACAGGTCAACAGATATTATAATTATGCGACGCGACGCCTTCCGTCGCGGCGTCACAGATTTTTTGCCCCGTCACCTCGCGACTTCAAAAGCGGAAAGGTTAATTAGAGTCGCGAGTTCGGGCAGCGGCAAATTCGCAATTTGTCGAGCTTCCCTCTTAACCCTGTTTCCATCCCCCCTCCGTGAAGCGAGGAAGTTTATCCGATCCGAAAAATCGTGCGTGAATAAAGAGTGCCACCCACCCCCCTGCCCACTCCATCAACCCTCTCTCTGCGCAACGGACCGCTCACAATGCAACGCTTTAACGCTAATATTTCCCTACCCTCCTGTAGGCAATCAGGTAATGGAAGTTCATGAAAAGGCATTGCATTTTCGCTCTCCAACCCCCTCCTCGGGCCGTCCTCTTTTTCTGCTCCTCCCCCTTCTCACCCCTGCCTGTCCACCTCCTCGTTTCGACCACCTTTCGGCGGATACGTATCTAATAAAACGATGAATATGTATCTACTGACCCAACTTGCGGCCCTAATCCTGGGACACAGTGACACTTCGTCCTCGAGCGACTCTATTCATAAGGGTAGTAAAGCGATAGGGGCGTCATAAATATACAGGCCGTCGGGTGTGTGTGTGTGTGTGTGTGTGTGTGTCGTCTGGCTCGCGGGCCTTTATCGCTTTATTACCCCTAGCCCGTTGTCTTTGGCACTCATACCCCCCCACCCCTTCCTCCTCTCAGGCTCGACTGACAAAACGATCCTATGGAAATTCCACCCTCGGAGTCGACTTACGTGCCTTCGTGGGGAGGGTGAGATTTTTTCGCCGGGCGGATCAAAAGGAAAATTGCCGGGGAAGGAATTTGTTGTAGTGACGCCGACGGATTCGGTGACCAGCTGTGAATGCTGAGTGGGGTGAGGTTAATGGGGTAGAGTTAAAGGGGTGAAGACGACGGGAGGGTGGATGTGTCGCGTTGGTGTACAGAGAGAGGCTTGTAAAGTGTAAACGATGCGTCGGACGAGCCGTTAATAAAAATAGTTGACTTTTTCATTATGTTTATGACGTTAAGAAAAAATGTTGATGTAGGCAGACGAGAGTGCGTCATGAAGTGGAATTTATTTTTTACAGTGAATTATGTTTGACATTATGAGTAAAAATGCAGATACAAGTAAAATCGAAGGAGTCTAAGTTGTATTGTGAAACTTTAATATTGTGATCGAAATGGACAGTGTTAAAATAATTAGTGAACAGTAGTTACGATGTCGAGAGAAAAATGTAGATAGTCAGGATGTGAGAGAACGAACGGGAAGTGAATTTGCTGTTGTCGCCATATTTCGACCCGACCCCCGTAATGTTTACCGTGATAACCCGATTCGAACGTAGAACTTGGCCGGCCAACTCCCAGAGTTCTCCATACGTCTTACAATGTAAACCCCACAATCAGAGTACGAGTCGAACAACGAACGCGTACAGTTCCGGGTCGAACGATTCCCACGCCTTCTAACGAACGATCCACCCCGAACGCTCGACACCGAATCGCGCCTAAACATTGACTGGACACAAACTCAGAAAAACAGCAAAATACCAATCCTTGTCCGCAAATCGAAAGACAGCTGTAATAGATCATTTAATGCCATAATCGTCGGGGCGACATTGACCTAGATATCAGATTCGGGCAGTCAAATATCCTGCCTTCAGGTTTCTGGATTAGGGACTTGGCAGAGGAATTATCCGTCGATTAGCGACTTCCTTACCGTTCGCGACCGTGAAACTTTCCCCGCGTGCACGATATTTTGCATTTCGCCGTCATGCTTTCCCTCGTCCGAGTCTCCCACCCCTCTCCCACCCATCTCCCAACTTTACAAAGGCAATTTATCATCCGGAAAGACACACGCGGCATTCTGGCGCAGTCCCTCGAGCCGAGCCATTCTCCGAACTGAAAAAATGAACGCGATTAGCGGGCTGCTCGGTCGGAAAATTCGATGATATCGCGAGGAATATCGCGAGGGATATGGCGAGGGATATGGCGAGAATATGGGATCGGCTTAATTGACGGCCGTTCGTTAGGCATCGGCCACACGACGGTTCTAACTGCGGAACGGTCCGCGGGGACATATCCCATTGGAGGCCATTAACGTTCGGTATCGATTCGTCCGGTCGAACGATAGCTGGTCGAACGATAGGCCGGCGGCTTTTTATCGGGCTGCGATCGGCGTCGCGGATGATGAATCGGCGCCGGCCGGAGTTTGCCGACCGTCCGGCGGGGCGGGGCAATCATCAAAGTCATGAAATTATAATTTAGCGGCGGCTGGGCGTCGGCGCCTATCGGCGGCTCGTTCGTCATCCCCGAAATCGGGACGACGACGCGAGCAGCTGCACGATCTGCCTACAATTCTCCATCCGGGGCGAGACTGGACGAAAAGGTCTGCTTCTGAGTCGGTTTCGTTAATCGGAGGTCGGTAGGAACTGACCTTTCTCAAAGCAGCTCTCAGTTTGTCTTATTTCGTCTGCACCTTCAAAGATTCGAAACATATTGGAATTTACAGCCATATTTTAGTTTCCGCTAAAATTAGAATTTTAATAGGAAGGATAACCGAATTTTATGTATGACGGATATAGTTGTCGTACACAGCTGATCGGTTAAGACAGTTTCATCGCGAGTTGGGTTCAGGGAGTACGAAACATTATATGTACTTAGAGCGAACTTCCTTTGGAAGGTTAAAATATTTTTCGCATTCATTTTAACGTTCATATCCTGACGAGGACAGTGTGTAAACAGTGACGACAGTGCGGATCGAATAACATACAAATTTCTGATTCCGAATTGAGTCACGCTAAAATCTCGAGGGTACGTAGGTCCCAGCAGGATCGAACGTCAATCTATTGTAGCTTCATTTCGCTCGAAATAACGCGCTGCCTAGGATTTCGAAAGCGCAAATTCGACGCCGGTGCCGGACGCCTCGGCGTGTTTCGACTGTTTCGTCGTTTCCGTCGTAGGCTCGGCATCCGCCTCGACGCCCTCCGTCGCTGACGCCCGACGTCGGGGCCCTTCAAGCTTTCGCCTCCGGTCGCCGCGAGCCGGCCATTTCTGCCACGTGCATTGTTCGCCTCGCGACGAAACAATGACGCGTCGATGTTCCCGTCGAAACTGTTCGATTTCCCCGACGACGGCGACGCCTCCGGCGCCATTGTCTTTGCCCAGGCGATATCGGCGGCCGTTCGATACGAAAATGCGGAATATTGTTACCCGGTATTGAGCACGCCACGGACAGCCGTCCGGCGAATTCCGCGATTCCCGGAGGGACTTTCGTTGGCAGTCCGTTGTGTTGGTACTACGGCCGCGAGACTCCGATTGGCGGCGGATCTCCTCCTCCTGCCGAAAGTTCCCGTCGGAATTAATTTGTCCCATCTCGGCCGTAAATCCGGAATTTAGCGGCTGCTTCGAGCGGCGAGCGAAGCAGGGTGGAAAGAGGGGAGGGGGAGGCTCGTTCATTTATATTTAGCCGATTGTCGGCAGTTCTCGAACGCGTTATCAACTTCCATTTGCGAGCTTCCAGGGGGCCAGACTGCTGGGATCGCTTTGAAAGTGGAAACTTCCGCGAAATAAACGGAGATTACCGGCACTCCGGTGTCCTCTTGCTCTTACTTTTTTGTCTTGGCCGATAAAGACTCGCTGCTCTGCCTTCCGCTTATCTGCCGGACAATCCGGCAAGTTCCTCGGAGAATGTTGGTTGTTATCCTTTAGTCATGTTCTTTCTTACTTTGCGATTCGTTCTCTGTTTCTGTCCGGAGTCCTTGATCTTCCGCCGTTCGGCAGATATTCGGACCAACAGTCGTAGGTCGCCGGATCCGGAAGAAGATCAGTGGCAGAAGCCTAAATCATCCGCAGGACGCACGTCCTTCGCAACTGCTCGGTCAGTCGTTAATTATCGAATTCGTGTCCTTTTGCTCCTACTTTTCGCCTTTGCCGATTAATCTGCCGGACAATTCGACAAGTTCTCGGGAGAATTTTGTTATCCTTTAGTCATCTTCCTTCCTACTTTCCGATTCGTTCTCTGTTTCTGTCCGGAGTCCTTGATCTTCCGCCGTTCGGCAGATATTCGGAACAGTCGTAGGTTGCCGGATCCGGAAGAAGATCAGTGGCAGAAGCCTAAATCATCCGCAGGACGCACGTCCTTCGCAACTGCTCGGTCAGTCGTTAATTATCGAATTCGCCCAGCCGATCTCTCCTAATGAGAAACGTTCGATTCAATGTCCCGCTAACAATCCCAACTTCTGACCCTCGGTCGATCGATCGATTCGTATGCAAATCCCGGTTATTGTGTCCGAGCATCTACGCGCGGACCAGCGACAGGTCTCGACGTTGCATTGCGGGTCGGCATCGAATATGTATCGCACGCCTCGCAAGGATCACCGGAAATCGCGAGCGATGTCGAGATCTCGCGAGCGGCATACTTCCGGGCAGCCGAGGGATCCTCGGAACTCCAAAAATTCGATATACGTATACCCCTTACCCCGTCTGCCCGGTGGCTATTGGCCGAGTTCGCGAGTCGTGAGCGGAGACAGATGGCTCGGTTTTATGTTAGCTACGTGACTTACCCGGAGATTTCCGAGTGTCTCCGCAGTAATCCCGGAGTTTGATACCGCTCGTTCCAGCGGGATAATCCGTTTTTTTCGGCGAATAGAAAATCTCCGACCCCGTTTCGTCCTGCGATTCTTGCCCGGAGCGTCTGGAAGCTTCCGAGACCGAGTCAGGGTTCGTTAGTTGTTCTTAGGATTCTCGCCTCGAATTTCGACGATCGAGTTCATGGACTTTGGACGATCATCGATCGATAGAGAGAATTCGGTGAACACTTTACGAGAATGTGAAGTGAAAGGGAGTCTCTGAGAGGTCGCTTTGCGTGTTCGGAGGAGTAGACTCGTTCCAGGGGGCTGCTGAGGAAAAATACTGCGTCCTGGAGGAATGAGGAAGAACTCATGAAGTGAAGGATTTCCGAGTCAGCTTCCTGTTACGGGAAATATTCTCTTCTCCGGTTTCGTGTACCGCAGGAATGCTGAGTTTAAGGAAAGTCTGTAACGAGGTCCTTTCCACCGCGAGAGATCGGTAATCGAAAGGGGTAGGAGTAGGAGGGTAGATAACAGAAAGCGATGAAGGCCATAGAGTGAAAGGTATCGATAAAGGCAGAGAAAGCAGAACGACGGCTAGCAAACGTCCTCTGTCGCTGATGCAGATAGGATCGACGTAACGCAGGACCTTTGTCTCGAGTCCTGCGAATACCGGAAGTGGAAATCGAGCGAGCGTCGATACCGTGGGAAGAAGCCATGATTGAAAAATTTCTCTTTCGGCGGAATGCCGAAACTTCGTCCCGACCGGCGGAAAAGGCGCGCGCGCAATTTCAGGATACGCTCGTCCTTACGATCCTTCCGCACGATTTTCGGCGGAGAGAAGGATTCGTCGGCGGATTTTTCCCCGTCAAATCTTCCGCTCCGGGATTGGTCCGCTCGCCGTCATTTCCGTCCCGAGACGTTCGTCGCGCGTCTCGAGATAAAATTGCAACCTGGCTGACATTAGCTAATCTACCCGGTGCCAAATTTCGTCGCATCTCCGTAAACCTCGATGTTTTCCACCGGCTCCCGCAGCCTCTCCGGTCTATTTCCGTCGTCGCCCGTCGTGCCGCGTAAGGGAGATAGGGCTTTGCCACGTTGTATTAATACGTGCCTTTTGGGAGACTCATCCGGCGTGACGTCACTCTCGGGGCTTCTAAACTTAGAGTCTCATAATCCTCGGGCAGCGTCAATAACAAAATACATTTTCCCGGATGAAAATAGGTATCGGTGCTTCCCTATTTAGGCTCTCATCCTGGTTGCAAAAAAAAAATAGAATTAAACAGGCGCAAGTCGGATATCGATGCCGATGTTTATTCGCGAAGCGACCTGGAAACCGAGGACGTTGAGGGATGAGAGTCGGAGCTGGAACGATGGCGAGGCGTCAGATTTTGTCGGACGACTGTGGACAGTCGAGAAACGTCGCCCTTTTTCATCCCTTCGACGCTGTCAGCCCGGTACATAAAGAGGCCGACGATGCGGTAAAGAGACCGACGGCCAAAAAGCGAGAGATCGAAAGAGAGAGGAGAGAAAACTGCTAGCGACGTATCGACAGTCTCTCTACGTGGCTTAAAAACTTTACGCCACGGTCGGAGGAGATGTTCGCGAAACGAAAAGTTCGATTCCGAAGCACCACGTAACGTCTGCGACCCAGTTTAAAAGCTCTAGAAACGTTGCATTCTCGTCCTATTCGTTTCCATTCTATCGCGCCTGCCGACCGCCGATGGTCCTCTCCCTTTCCTTTAACCCCCCAACGTAAATACCGTCAATTTCGCAATTTTCCCCGAAACGCAATTCGGTCGGCCAGATTACAGGTCGAGTTCGATCGCGACGAATTCCTCGAAAGGACTATCGCAGGATCGATATCCAGCCTCACGTCCGACTCTCATCAAACACCCACCTCCCAAATTCCTTCATCGCGTCTCGAACCAGTAAATTATCCTATGATCGAGCTGTCGATCCTGACCCGATCCTGACACGATCAATCTCCCGAACGAAGTTATCAATCGTCAGTGGGTCAATTTAAGGATTTTTCCGGCTCGCCGACTCTCCATCGATCGTATGCATAGCATGACGTTTTCAGGATCAGAAGGGGATGAGGATGAGGATCAGCTGGAGGGAGGGGGCTGGTGCGAGTTTCGGTCGCGAGTTCGGGATAGACGAAAATGGAAAATCAGGGACGCAGTCCCAGCTTTACGTCATGGTGGCTCGATACTGACCTATTAGCTTAAAGTAATTTCCGTTTAATTTTCGCGCTTACAGGCTCACGGGCCTCGGCGTGTACGCGGCAACGAAAGCCTCGATAAAGCCTGTCTATTCCTCTCTCTCTCTCTCTCACACCATCTCCTGTCATCGTCGCACTTCTGCAGGACGATAGCATCCTGCGCACGTTCGCCTAATGAGCCTTTAATACAGGCCAGCCGAACTAATAATCCGCAGGATAATGAGGCGCGTTCTGTACTGTCCTGCGGAAAATAAGGCTGGGCCTGATGCCCAAGTCGGCTGGGTTAACGAGTCGAACATGGCACACCGTTAGGTCATCGTGGCGAGAACCTAATCAGCTCGACTTAGGAGACTAGGCGTGACTCGATATCATAGTCCTTCGCGGCGGAAATTGACACCTTATACCACGTACGCGCCTCTTTCAGCTGTTAATCAATTTCCACCCCTTACTAATGACGTCTCGCAGGTGCATAATGCGATCTTCGCATCTCCTTTGACCGGCCTCTGGTCTCATTTTTTTTACTCTATTAACTATCGGCCATCGCGGTCTGACGCTGCGAAGGGATTTTCTATTTTTACGAGCCTGGCTGGCTGCCTACTCTGTCAATATATAAATCTAAATAAATGTAAGATTCGAGTACAGTTAAAAATCATTTCAACCTTGCTTGAAAGCGATAAATGACTGTAATCAAATCTGACTGTAATCAAATGTCTCATTTTATGGTCAGAAATTGAAATGACAAAAAGATAAACGACACGTCAGTCAGATGGCTGTAGAGATGATTAAATAAGTCGAGACAACCAAGCGACGATGTCAACGGTATTGGGAATCGAATAACAGTGAGAAAATTCCGATGGAAATATATTTCGCTAAAGTGTGTACACGGAAGCCGAACGGTTTCTGTTCGACTGACTGTTCGCGGCTTCGGAAACAAAACACGACCCGCCGACGGACGACACATCGACGACGACCTCGCACTCTTAATTCAATACAACGCGAAACGTAACGTGGAAAGGATGCGTACAGCAAACAGGTCCTGGCATTCGAGAGTCAACAGTGAGATTAATTCGCGCTGTCGAGCCGGAACAATCCGGCTTACAAAAATATCCTCGTCACGCAGGCTCGTTTACCGAACTGGGAAGTGAGAGGTGAACGGTTAGGGGTGGGATTGAAGGGGTTGAAGGTAAGGGTGGAAGATCGAGACGGAGAGCCGGGATAATTGATCGCGGCTGCAGCTAACGAACGGGACAGCGAATGAGCTCGGGCGACAAAAAGCGTTCATTTCACGGCGATTCTTCACAGCTATCCCCCCCTCTCTCACCCTTCCACTCTCTTTCCTTCTTCCTCTCAGTCCTCCCTCATCCCGTTCGTCACGCATCTCACTCTCGCCTCACGTCGAAAACTTGATAAAACTTCCGGGGTGGAATTTTCAGATGGCTTCCTTGGCCGCAGACTTTCCTTCTTTCGCGGCAAGTTGGAAGCACGCCGACGCCTCGCCCATTCGACGACGGCGACGTCACGGCAGCTCGCGGCATAATCTTTTTCTTGTCAAGTCCTTTCCGCCCTCGGCCTGTCTCTCCGTCCGTCTCTCTCGCTCGCCAGAAATCTCGGAGCGTAAAGTCGATTCGCGCGCGCGCCTTGTCGCGGGTCGTCAGAACTGGCGGTGTTTTGCCAAGGGGAAAAATTGCGGAATAATGGCCCGCGGCAGACTGCCGCTGGAGGGTTGGGGAGGGGTGTAAAAAGTGGAGGGAGTTGATTTCGGGCCGGCCGGCTGATCGATTTATGGCCCATCGCGCCGTACGTCGGACGGCAGCAGCTTTTTTCGCGGCCGACTCTCCTTCTCTTCCCTGCTCTTCTTTCTTCCTTCCTCTTCCTATCTCCAGCCCGATTCACCGCAGACGTCGGTCGAGAGCCCCTACGGGAAAACAAACTGCGCTTCGAGCGCTGATCGCCTGGGAAATAAGATCCGAGGCTAAGATAGGCGACAGAGACTTTTAATGCCGTTAACGTTCCTTTATCCGGGCTGATGTTCGTTTAAAATATGGCAGCTGATAGTGTCTAATTTGAGAGCTGACGATGTCGTAGAAAGGTCCTAGGAAACGTAGAATGCGCAGAATCCCTTCCAGGAAGGGATGCTACTTTGATTTGGCAAGATATCAGCGATTCAGACCCGCCGTCCGACCAAGCGTCGACTTGTACTACTTAGCCCAGCGAAACAGAACGATTACCGTCCGTGCGAGCGAACGCAGACGAAAGGCGTAATAAGGATTGCGAGGCTTCGGCCGCAGGCAGACGGCGTTGGCGGGAGGATCTCGTATTATTAGCTGGGGCTTAACGAGTGCATCCTCGAACATCCTTAAGCAGGATTCGTGTTCCGATGGTTAATGTACGCCGCGTGCCGCGGCAGTTAACTCGCCGTCGAGTAAACGGATTGCTCGTTCGTCTGAGATTTCGGCCGGAATACGCTGGCCAGGATCTCGACGCATATTTTACGAGTCCCTCTTCTTTCCGCTACCTTCTACCCTCCCCGATTCTCGGTCTTACTCGGACGCTTTGCTTTAAGGCCGCTCTGGAGCCATAAGTCATATCGGTGTTCATCTTCGGCCCGGTAAATTCCGGAAAGTTATTCCGTCCGAAATCGCCAGGATTCTCAACATTTTCTGCTTCTCCTTTCTTCCTGCTCTCCTTTAACATGTTGCGTCGCTGTCCTGCACGTTTCACGTTGTTATCTGATCGTTAAGCGGTTATAAAGGATTCCTGAATTCAGTTTTCAGTTCGATTTTTTGGATCAGTTTTCACTGGGAATCGTTTTATATTTGAGCGGGCGAAAGAATTCATTCCGGGGACGATTCCTTATATTTAATTCAGTTGGAGGGTCGATGCACCTTCGCCCGGCTATTCATCGAGTTAAACTACTGAATCCGGAGCAGGAGCCGATTGTTTTTCGACGATCTTCTATGCGTAATAATTCAATTTTCTTAGATCGCGTCTGTGCTCGATTTCCTTCTGGCGGAGCAGTCGGCCAGGATTAAATGTCCTGGCTGATCGACCGCCAAGGTGCATTTGTCAAAATGATTTATGAGCGACATCCGAGCTGGCATCGTGGCAGTCACGAGAGTCGCGAGTGATTCGAAGTCAGGCAAACGGATGATCAGTTTCCGCTCGGCAAAGAAAATTTCCCACTTGCACGAGACTCGTCAGAACTCACCGGTTGAACACTTTTTTTGGAAGTCTTTTTATTTTCCCATTTTCGGAGTAGCACTCCGGCAAAGCGTTCGGTACGGATGCTGACGAGGGGTAGCATCCATCGACCTTATTCTCGCGAAAAATTCCTGAGCAATTTCAGACTGTTAATCGTGCCGACGATTTCTAGAAGCCTCTCTCCCTGTCTTCATCCCCCTCTCACCCCTATCAAGCCCCAAGCGCGTTCGGCGAACTTTCCGAAAGGTTTGATAGCTCTCCTTGAATACTTTGCGATGATTAATGGAAAGGGCTGACGCGGGTAAAAATTGCAGGGTGGCCGAACTATATCCCTCATGAAATATTCTTTTGCACCCCCCGGAAGAGTTTACCGGTTATCGCTTAACGCACTCGACGCCAGGCTTCGATAATTATTCAGTAGCGCAATTTTTCTCCCATGTACTCCATGCTGGGAGCGAATTATCTCGATTGTGGCGGAATATTAATTTTTCCCGTGCGATTCGCTGTCTGGATAACGTGGCATGCCGTGGTGTCGAGGGTACTTTTTCGCGGAACAATCAATCGCATAATGAATTCAACAGCCTTTCCGCGAATCGACGCTGCCCACGGAAAAATATTAATTTTCCTGCCGGCCGTTCGTTACTGGAGAAACAACGAATTCCTCGAGGCCACTTTTGATCGGTGACGATAAATCAAACTATCGAATACTGTGAATTAAAATTCGTTCCTCATCTGTTGATTACTAACACGTATAATAATCTTTACCACAAAGCGTCCATTAATCACAAAACAGAAAAATACAAAATAAAATAAAATTATACTTTTTCGCTCTATAGGGACTGAACCCTTACCTTCTAAAATCAAATAAATAAATTTCGGCTCTCGTCACCAAAACCGAATTTCTCTCACCTCCCCGAAAATGACCATTTGGTCATCGACACACACCCCACACTCACACACACCCGGACTCGAGATCTTCCCATGGCGTCGAGGGCAATTTCCTGTAGGACGCTCGGAGTAACAAGGCTCGCGGGCCTGTATTAATAACGTCTTTGTGACGCTTCTTTCAACGGCCAGCCCTGCACTCCCCTCCCCGCGCCCCCCGACGTTCATCCCTTACGCATGAAAGGAACGCAGGCCAGCTCGTCTTCGCGTCGCAGAGTGCACGAGTCTGTGCTCGTGTTTGCGCGCTCGAGCGAGCCTTCAATGCATCCTCCTGGACCTTGACATCTTCGCGTCGAAGGTGACAAGCATTTTTTCCCTTTTTTCTCCCTTCTATTACCGATATAGCTCGCGAGCAAGAAAGCCGTGCCGCGAAACGAAGGAACGAAGAAACAAACCTCGCGACTAAAACAGCATGGCCGGCTAACAATTCGGGAAGCTAGCTTCCGGTAATGCGAGCAGATCGTTAACCATTCGCGTCGAAGGAGACAAGCATTTTCTCCCTTTTTTTTCCCTTCTATTACCGATATAGCTCGCGAGCAAGAAAGCTATATCGGTAATAGAAGGAACGAAGACTCGCGACTAAAACAGCATGGCCGGCTAACAATTCGGGAAGCTAGCTTCCGGTAATGCGAGCAGATCGTAAACCATTCGCGTCGAAGGTGACAAGCATTTTTTTCCCTTTTTTTCCCTTCTATTATCGATATAGCTCGCGAGCAAGAAAGCTGTGCCGCGAAACGAAGGAACGAAGACTCCCGACTAAAACAGCATGGCCGGCTAACAATTCGGGAAGCAAGCTTCCGGTAATGCGAGCAGATCGTAAACCATTCGCTTGGCGTTGCTGCGCGATTAAATATAGAGCGCACTGAAAGCATCGGAATGGCCGGGATCTTGTGATGATAACACCGCACTCGCCATTAAGCCAGCGAGGATGATTCAAGCGCGAGCGAGCTTCTGGCTGTATAAATATCGACACGCACGGGTATATCGTCAATATTAGACGCTTTTCTGTCTTTGAGGCTGGCCTTCGTCAAAAGCGTCAATTTTGCCACAAACGGCCTGGGCCTGTCTCAAATTGGCTTGTTTGACGAGGGTCGTAAGTTCGTCGGTCGAATCTTCTTGCCGGTTGGTTAATGACCGAGCTGCGATCAGGATCGTTCTCGAGCCTTGGGAAAGGGATCGTTATCGGGATCGTACAGCAGTTCCAGGCATTCGCGGAACTTTGCGGATGATGTAAATTTAATTGCCGCGTCGACGCGGCCGGACGATTTACGATCGTGGCCTTTGCAGCCTCCGTGTTTGAGAAATCTCGCGTATCTCATCGTAAAGCGGGAGAGGATAGGGGGGATCTTCGGACGTTCGGGACGTTCGGAAGTTACGGACAGATTTAGGGGCTCGACATCTTGCTGCGGTTGATGAGCCGTGCGTGCGTTTGGCATCCCGCTGGCCTCAAAGTTCGACGGTTAACACCGGATTTATGAAACGGCCTGAAATTATTAGTGGCCTGACCCGTTTCAGCATTGACCTTTCAGTCTTTGAGCGTTTAATTTCAAATTTTGATTCTCTCTCAATTCAGAGCAGATTAGTCGCTTTGCATTCCGTACGTTCGTCTTAAATAAAAATATCGATCGTCGTTAATATTTATCAGTCTGAATATTTGTTAAGAGAGTAAAGAAGCTGTGACCAGAAATTGAATATAGCGGAGAAATCAATATATCAGTGTGTCTGCAGTCAATTGGGTCTATACATTATTCAGGCACAGCGAACGTCAGAATTGTGCAAATTTCATTGGACGCAGAAATTGATGCCGAGTATTTCGACGAGCGGGAATTTTGACCGTAGGCCACGTTCAGAGTCTTTTCTCTAAACGGATGTTGCGTAACAAACGTACGACGGTCTGCCGCGAAGTTTAATATCGCAACCGCGGTAGGTCGCTCGAGCTTTCGACGTGATTTAAATTTAACGGTGCCCCCATCGCGTCGCGCGCTGGCGATTTACGATTATGGCCTTCGGGGGGGGAAGGCTGCGTGTGACAAAAATCGCGCCCGTAAACTTCCGCCGCCCTGAGGAAGGTCGGAATCGTAGCCGGAGTATAAAGCCTTCGCATCACGTTTCGCGACACGCGCGTAATTATTATGTATACAAAGTGACGCGCCATTTTACGGTCCATTCCGCTTTACGCTCACGCGTTCGCCGCGGCGATGAACTTTACGACCATCGTCCAAGACGAATTGTTTCTGTCGATACTTCGCTCGAGATCCGAAACAATCCTTCAGTCTCGAATCTTTCACTCTCCAAGTTCGACCGCGACTGTTTTTCTTCAATCAGGGATACAGAGAGTTTACAGCGACTTACGATATCTTTTGGGATTCATTTCCTTCTAGATGGAGTGAGCGGATTCATTGAGCAGAGACAGAGAGTAATTGCCCCTCTCGTCCTTCGGACTCCAAGATCAATTTTTGGTTAATCTCGCGCAATCTCGATGTTTGCCCGTATCGCGGCCAACTTTTTCATCCGACGGCCAGCGAACTGATATTTCTGGCCACGCGTCCGACTCTTGGGGAAAAGCTCGCGAGAGCCTCGAGCCTCAAGCTTGAAGCTCGAAGCCTCAAGCCGGGAGGAATCTGCAATTCAAAAGCCGGACTTTCGTTATATCCGAATGGAAGGCTTCATTAACGATTCCACGGTCTCCTCTGGCAGGCGGGGGTGGAGGCTCGGCAAGGTTTGGCCACGATGGGGAGGGGGGTGAAGGAGGGCGAAGAAGCGGGGAGGTCGTTGTTTTGTCGCAGCGGAAATTAAACGTCGGGGCCGGCCTTTAATCCCTTGGCAATTCGGATTTCCTTCCGCGGAGCGCGATATCGGCAACGAGCGACGACGAATTTCAGACCTCGAGCTGCGGATCGGTGGTCGTTAGTCTCCCTGCTGGGGCAAACTTTACCCCCGGCCATCCCCGACCATCCCCGACCGATCCCCCTCCAGCCGCGGGGGTGAGAACGAACAATGAGGCTGAGCGAGACTCGTTTTTTTCAAGGCCGACTGCTTCTCGAATATCGATTGGACGGATCGGTTCAAGTTTTTTTCGGAATTCGAGAGGGTAAACGGTGGTTGTCGGGTAATGGTCTAGGGGTTAGAAATTTTTAGCGGAGAGAGAGAGGGGTGCTGCTTGGTTAAATTGACTATGGGGATGGTTTGGTTGGGTCGGAAAGATGGTTGAGCTTCTTACCTTGAGGAGGGAGGCTGTAATTAACGAGAGGCTCGGAAAGAAGGTTGGTTGTTCAAGAAGGAGAGTCTCGGTACGCGAAGGAGGCGAGCTGATCAATCGGACAAAGGAGCCTCGCTGGCGATTGGGATGGAAAACAATGGAAAGTTTAATAACTGGGTATAATTCAGTTCGGGGCCGGATAGGATTCAGCGTCGGGGGGGGGGGGGGGGGGGGGGGGGGGGGGGGGTTAGAGGAAAAGCTTTGATCTGGAGCTGATTCTTAAGTTTTCCAAAATTCGAAGTCGCTAGATTCTGAGCACAAAGAAATCTGCGAATAAGACACTAAAGTCTATACCAACCTTGAAAAATGTGTCTTACAGTAACTCTAGATTTTTCACACATTCACACAATTTCTCATACATTCACTCCACTCGTTACTGAACGATTTTTCACGTACAAATACACTATCTTTCGACAAACTAACGTCCGTATACCAAGGTTAAAAAAATGTCGACAGATTCCGGATACTATTCCGACTACCACATTTCCATCCTCATTAAAGAACACGATTGCTCCCGATCGATGCGCAATCTGGCGCGACCCGCATCCGTCTCGCATGACACATTTTTCATGCTCCCGCGCTTAACAACATCTCGCTGCCGATCTCACCCCCCATTAACCCCCGGCCTACCGCAATGCGTGACGCCGTTAAATGTTCTCGAAGCCCGCTTGAAAGGGGTCAGAGGGTAGCTATCACGTATTCCATTTCTATGAGCGCGACAGGCGGAGCCGAAAAATGCCCGCCGGCCTCTCTCACCTCTCCCCTACTACCCCTAAACGAACCTACGGCCCATCTCTTTTTTTTTCTCATACCCCGACCTTCTTCGACCGTCTCGGGCCAGCGAGAGGTCCGCTTCCGCTTTGTCATGGATGCTCGTTGCCGACGGTGCTGTGTTAACGTGGAAAGAGACTGATGGTAAGAGGGGGGGTTGGACAGAGAAGCTCGAACAGCAGGGGGGAGGGGGAAGGAAGGAAATGGAAAGAGAAGTATGCGGCGGGAGGGGAGGAAGGACAAAGAGCCCTGTTTCTCGTTAATTAACCCGTCTTTCCGCCGTTGCATATTGTCGTGCACGAACGACCGCTTGCATCTTTATGCCAGTCACTGTCGCCCATTGGTCCACCCTCCCACCCTCCGACCCCCCCACTACTACCCTTCCCTTTGAGCATCCGCCCCGTCGACTCTCCTCGCTATCGGCGCAATAAAATAATCGGCGTCCATCTCTGTTTGCATTCGTCGCTGTCGGGCCAGGTCGGCGGAAAGAAAGTTCGGCGCGAAGAATGCCGACGCAGGCGAGCGTGTTGGGTATTGAATTAAATGCGAAACGCGCGTGCTCGGCATGTGATGAGGGTGCACCGAGACGCGGCAGAAATTGTTGCAAGCTGCCCGCCAGTTAATGCATTCCCTGCAGTGTCGGCTGGATACTGCTGACGCGGGATCGAGGTCGGACGCTGTTTATTTTTGCGGCTCGCTGCGCTTTGCGCACTCTGCTTTGTTCTGTCCATGCGAATTCGTTAATTTATGTAATTTTCCAAGCAGTTTGTTGGTAAAAAGGTTCGATTTAAGATTAATGATTGCGTCGTTTTGAAGCTCTGAATTCTTTGTTAATGTCAAACAGGTTTCGTTTCTTAAAATCGCAGTGAACGCAATTGTTAACTTTTCTCTAAAAGCAAATTATGCTACTACCATCTTATTTGTACAATTTCATCAGATATTCATCTTACTGAGCATTCTACGTTCTTTTTCATTAACCGAAATATGTCATTCTTTTACGAGTTCGATAAGAAACTTGTAGGAACGAACGTTCGATCAGGCGCAAAATTAGAAGCCGGATTCCGGAGAATTTCGGCAAGAAGTATCGCGGTGCGACGTCACGCGGAAGGTTAGGAGCGGAGGTCGCATTGTTAGGCAAACTACCGGTGCTCGAGTCCCGTGTATTACGTGCTCAAATGCTCGAGAAAAAGTGTGTAAACCCTTTTGAAAAATGGAGCAGTGGGCGGAGGGACATGGCCGGAGGGCGTTAAAATCCGTGCGACCCTTTCTCTTCTTGCTCATCCCCCCTACCCTCCTTCTGCCATCCTCCTACCTTCTTCTTACCTGGCTTCGTCCACCTTCTCGCGTCTTCTCTTCTACTTAACCTTCCGGGCAACGTTGCCTGGCGCACGAGAGTTGGGGCTCGTCTCAAGAGGGTGTCGTTTCGAGGACGAAGAGACGGTCTCCTTCTCATCCCCATTCGACGCTCTGTGTGAAACGAACCCTCCGGCTCTTTCGGCGGAAAACGCAAATCGTCGGCTGCCTCCCAGCCTCGGACCGGTCGATTCCTCAATACCTCGAGCCAATAACGTCACGTTGTGTGCCGAAAGTGTGAATACGCTTCTGAGAGGGTATTGGGTAGTTTAAGGTTAGAGGAAAACGACTTGGGTATATAATTTTAGGTCGATCTTGGTAATGGGTGAGAGTAAACGTAGCAAGGGAAAGACAGTTTCAAAATACTTAATATAATTTTAAAGTAATAAGTTATTATTAATGACGCTCAGAATTCGCTATCGGAAAAGTAGCTTTATAGCTTTGAAATCGAGAAAAATCAGACTTTTAAAAATTAATTAACAGATTATCGATCGACAAGCGAACATTGAAAGGTATTGACAGACTTCCAATAGAAATACTGCTAAGAGATTCATTTCCATAATTTCGAGAGGTCCCGTAAACCTAAAGTTAATTGTCCGTGTATTAGACACGAGAGGATAATAGCCCGGAAGTCCGGTACTAAAACGACGATACTCCCGAGATATTCAGACTCGGACACGGAACTGGCCAGGTGTGTTCCTGTCCGGCCAACTTTGATGCCGCGCCATCGCAGCTAGCCGGCGTAAATTGGCGAGGGAAGTTCGTCGAAACTCTCGGAATTTTCGTGAAACCGAGAACAGACTGAGATGTGCTAAGACGAAAGACGAGTATGAAGAGGAGGACTCGCTTCCTTTCGGCAAAATTGAGCCAGCGGCGCAATTCGCGGGGCGATGTTTTAAGGAAATTGAGCCGGCGAAAGTGGGTCAAAAATATCGGAGGGTCTTACGGAAAAACACGAAGCGGCTCATCGCGATTCATCGCGATTCATCGCGATATTCTACATTATGCAAGGACGATATAAAAGGACCTCGTCGAGTTTACGCGAAGTTACGCGAAACCATCGGGGCCCTGTCGGTCGTTAAGACGCTCGTCTCGACCGAAGGTCTGACCGACCAAACGACCGGAAGTGGCTTCGGTCGGGAAATTCGCGGGTTACGGTTAAAAATCACTGGCTCCTTTGAAAAATGAAACTCCGGGGTAGCATTAAAATCTCTCGCCGGGAACTTCGAGCCGGTTAATCCCCCAGCTGAACGTTCCTCAGGAATTATAAGGCACGTCCCGCGGAAGGGTTTAAGGTTAAGACGAAGTTGCCCCGGGAGTTTCTAATTTTGTGGTAAAATTAAAAATTTCTAATTTCTCCCCTGACCGCTTTCGCTCAGCATGCTCGGTGGAAGGCGGATAATTGAGTATATAAATTAGGCACCGAAGTGCGCAGATTGCTTCGTTCTTATCGGGATCCGTACGTCTTCGGGCTTGTCAGGAAATTTGTATCTTGAACCCGGCTGACATAATCGCGTTTCCGCCGAAGCGGCTTCGTCGGGGGCAAAATTTTGGAGGAGGCTAAAATTTCCGGACAGCCAGCGTCCCGACGCCGACGCCGACAGCGGTGCGACATCGTCTTCCTCTCGCTAATCTCATCCATCCGACGTCCAAGTTCCAGCATTGTCCGCCGAAGATCAGTCCAAGTTACTATCTGGACGTAACGTTTGACGCCAACTCGCCCGTCCCAAAAGTTGGACGGACGAGCCTGTCGACGACTCTATCGTACCCGTCTCACCTTGCCATCTTTCCGGCACTCCGTTCAAAATGCGCGAATTCGAACTTTCGACCGATTTTACGGGGTAAAAATGTTTCTTCCGCGTCCCTTTGAAGGCAGGCAAGAGATCGTCGCCTGGAAGTTTCGGATGAAGACGGTGAGCGGCAGGTAGAGGATCCTGGAAGCTCTCCCTCGCGGCGCGATGCATATTAGGCGATAACTTTGTTTGATAACTAGGGATCGCCGGAGTTACGATCTTTGTGAACCAGTTTTCGCGTTGTACGCCCGGGACGAGGAGCAATTTCGTTCTAAGCGCACTTCGATCGTCATTCTCTATCGTCTCTCTCTCTCTCTCTCTCTCTCTCTCTCTCTCTCTCTCTCTCTCTCTCTCTCTCTCTCTCTCTCTCTCTCTCTCTCTCTCTCTCTCTCTGTTTCACTTCCTCACTCTCTCACTCACTCTTTCACGCCGAACGTACTTTTGCCCTCGAGTTCCATGATTTTCATTCTTGGCAGGCGCACGTTTGATCGCGCGCTTCCGAAATTTTGGATAATCGCAGCCATTGCTCGACGCCGGCTACTCGCTCGGCAAGAAGAGGAGTTTCGCCGAGCGTTGCGCGCGCCCGAGTTTCGAGAAGTTTTAATCTCGTTGTTGAAGTGCATCTGCCGGCCGTTTCTCTCCCCCATCGAGTGCCGCTTTTCACCCCGGCGTAAGCCGCGAGATCGAGCTCTAATCGGCGGCCGAACTTCGAAATTCTCACTTTAACTCGCCGTCGTGTCATCCACATACGACTGACATTTGATGATACGATATCGCAGCTTCGGAAAGTTACCATCACTACAGTCGATTTTACAGATTCCGAAAGCTACCCTCAAAAATCGTTCCAGGCCAACACGACGAACGAACTGAAACGTCTAACAGGGGCTCATATATTATAAAAAATAACGAGCAATGTCGGCTGCTCTAATCCAAAACTCAGAGCAACCCCCCCCCCCCTGACGTCCGCGGACGTCCATTATCCGTCGACGCGGCCGGAAAGGGGATGACAGACGCAGGAAACGTCGCCGAGAACGTTGGCGGGCACTCAAAGAAGCTGTCGCCTCTTCGACCTCGCCGAATTATTAAAGCCACCCCGTCGCGGCGAGGCCGGGCCAGCCTCGTAATTATCAAGTCAAAAGGACCCGGCCGCTAGCCCGGCATTTTCGCGGAAGTCGGAAAGAAGTCGCCGGGGGGATGAGGGTGGGGGAGGGTAGGGCGACGACAGAAAGAGGGGGCCTAGAGGGAAGAAAAGGGAGGGATCGCGTCCTGCGATCGTTGTTTTTGTTTTCCCTCCCTCGAGGGGTGAGTGGCAATGACGGGGGTGGGAAACAAAAGGGTGCCGGAAGGCCCGTAGGGAGACAGGAATGGGAAATTAGTCCGCCCGTCGGGCGCGAGGGAGCACGAAACACGGCAAAGGAGGAATAGGGGTGGCTCGGGGGGTGAGCCGGGTCGCTAGGTGGCGGGATTGGGCTTTTTTTTTTAAAACTCTTCCAGGTACGTCCGCGTGCTCTTGACACTCGGCTGAAATATTAGAGCGTCGGGCCGCACGTCCGATGCAGATTAGCCTACCGTCGGCCACCTCGTCTGCATACATACCTATGTATGAACGCGCGAACTTCGTTCCGGCGAATCTGCGAGTGCCACCCTCGACGTTCGGACGGCCAATGGGCCGGCAGCTCTTTGTCGACCCTCTCCGCATCTTTGATTCCCGGGGAGAGACACGCACCCACGATCTCGTTCCCATCACGGCGGACTCGGGATTACGCCCGTTGCCTTTGTTCGGAATGAGAGTTGCGAGTCCTGCGACGTAATTGTTAACGACCCGCATGCCGGAGGGTGGAGGAGGGTGGAGGAGAGTTACAAAAGTGGCATGCAGGCTCCCGAGCCTCTCTTAGGCGGCATCATTAACCGCGAATGCACATTCGACGGTTTCGCAGGTGTCAGGCCCTGACAAGCATTCAGCATTGTTGCTCTCGCACCAGCCAACAATGCTCGCCGCCGCGAGACAGTCGGCGTCTAGGGCTGCTGAATGCCTGGTCCGCACCCTCCCTCTTCACCCACCCTCTTCACCCTCCCTATCCACCTCCCCTTCCCCGCTGCTCGGTGCTAAGTAACTTCTGCGAAAGCACCACGGACCGCCGCTCGCTTGTTCTACACCGAACAATAAGCCCAAGAATGTCAATGGCTCCTTCTCCGCCACCTACGCCCTGTCGCTTGGCAAATTTCTCGCACGGCGAACTTCCGGCAAGCGGCGAGAAACCACGGCGAGAAACCCCGGCGAGCAACCCCTAGAGCGGGGGGGCAGTAGGGCCTGGCGAGTTTTCTTTAAAAATTTTTCGCCAGCGTAGCAAACTTCGCGCCGAGTGTCGCGGAGTGCGGTGGGAAACGGTTCGAGGCCGGACAATGGAATTCCTGTCCTTCGGAGTTTTACGTCTGGAAGCGTGAAATTTCGCCTTTGACGCCGGGCGCAAAATAATTCTCTCACTCCGCCCCCTTCCGCGACCTCCTGCTGCCCGGCGAGTGGGGATGTTATTAAATTCGCGGTCGGACCCTCCGCGCGGACGATCTCGTTCGAGAAAACCTTCTTTGACGAGCGGGCAGGAGGGTATTGTTGCGCTGTTAAATTAATAATCCTCGCAACGGTAGGAAACGTAGCGTAAATTTTGGGCTGATGAAAGGGGAGTCGTTCGCTGAAAGGTATCGCGAGGATAGGACTAATTGTGCGGTAGGGCGGTGAGCGTTCCAGGATTTTTGGTCGACGGTTTTCGGCGAGGTTGATGGCAGGGGATCCGTCAAGGACCTGCATTCCTGGCAGGCTTCTTCCGGCGGAACGTGACCGGAGTCCTTAAGGTTTGTTCTCGGGTATACTTCGCAGGCAGGAGGTTGAAGGTTCTCCTCGGCTTCTTCGGCATCCGGCCTACTCTGTCGGGCAGGCCAATTAATTAGGAGCGACGGCAATAATGCCGGTGGAACGACGCTGGATCCCGATCCCGTTCGCGTTGATACCCTCCCCCACCTCGCGTGGCTGGGATATCACCCCACGGCGAGTTAATGAGGAATGATGCTCGGATGCTTGAGGATCCGAACCGTCCGTTGTTCCGTCCGCAAGATTCTCGAGCACCCCAGCGGCACTGATTCGATTCCGCGATTCGTTCCGAAGGAGCTGCTTAAGAATTTACCTGCGCCTCATTTACCGAAGGATATTTTTAACGAGCTTAACGTATCATTCACAGCTGCATTTTAAAAGGAAGCTACTGCACTCGTAGGAAACCGAATAACGGAAGAGAAAATGAGACAGGGTCTAAATGGACATAAATATTAACCTCATTCGAGATTTGGCTCCTGGCCAGATCCTTAACAGTTTTAATATTACCATCCGTAATGGAATTTTAACAGTACTGTCATAGAAAATTAAAATAGATATATTATATCTCATCATGTACGCGATAAAACATTTATACTGACTCAGGCTCGTAAAAACAGAGCAGCGTTACATTCCATAAAACGTAATAAGGCAGTATTTGAGTATACCTATCACCGTTATCCGAGTCTTGGCTCCACTCCCAACCCCCGGAGCCACCCCCAGGCCTCCGTAAACGTCCCCAAATTTTGCGGCCACTTCCCTTAGCAGCCCGGCTCGCACCGAAGCGGGCCAGCGCGAGGCCGAGGGTAGGTTAGGAAACAGTCGTCGGTAGACGGAGGCACAAAAGGGGGATGAACGAAGGGCCGTGGGGTGGAGGACTCTCATCCGGAGGGAGAGAGCTGAGGTTTTGAGAGGCCTGCGGCCAGCAGAGATTAAATCGTACCACGCTAAAGAGCTAATCCGTCCGTCTCTGTCCCTCGCTACCTTCTTCTCCTTCCAACCCCCTCCACGACCACCCCCGTTGTCTCGTCCGCGGAGGGTGGGAAAATGGAAATGGCCAGGGCACGCTCTACGTGCGCGCATACATACTGCATGGCCAGCGATATATTACGTCGCAGAATGGAGAGGTCGTCGGAAATAAAGATTAGCCTCGACGGCAGGCCGCGTCCTTCCATTCCAGTCGCTTGTCGTCCGAGGGGGTGTCGGCGAATCACGTCGTCGCAGCCAGCCCTACCCTCGACGGATTGCGCATTAAAGATTCAATTTTCCTCGACTACGTGCCCAGAGCCGTCGGAGAATAATGGCGTCCGGCATCAACTCGAAATCCGGCTCCGAAGACAAACTTCCACTTCCGGCGAGGTGTGTACCTACGTCTGTTACGGGGGTGTATCGGGGTGGGAGGACTTAAGGGTCACTCGAGGGGTTCATGAAAATTGGAGGAACCTGGGGAGGGGGGTGAAAGTTGACGGTGTTATCGAATCTCGCGCAAGGACACGCTTAGCGGAATACTTTATGGCGTACGAAGTCTCGGATACGTAATCAGAGCTTGGGGGAGGCGTGAAACTTTAAGGCTGAGCTCTGGTCGGGCGGTAGGGTGAAATTGGGGTGGTTGTCGGGGGATGCTGCTCGGGATTGACTTCAAATTCGCGTCGTACGGACTCTCATGTCTGAGGCGTGGATCAGAATGCAGCTTTTATCCGACTCGTGGAAAATTCATGGAGACAATCTTCTCAGGGTGATTTAAGGGTGGTTGGAGATGCAGGGCAGGGGAAGGGGAAGGGTAGGTTCGTAAGAAGAGCTTCTCGCGGTCCGAAAAGTTGGACAGGTCCCACAGAGACCGCTGTTACTTGGTTGGGTATAATTAAATTCATTGTTTGCTTTAAATGCGACTATGGGCCCCACTCTCGTCGAAAACAAATTAATTCCGCTCAACTCGCCCAACGTTCCCAGCTAAGACAACGACTTTCCTACCATTCCGTCTCCGGATCCTTTCTTTCATCCTGCCTTCATCCCCCGTTTACTACCCTCTCGGCTTGTCCTCGTCGTCTTATCTTCGGCCGTTCCGCCCTTTAAAGTGACGAAGGACTCCTCTGCGACGAGCTAAGGTACCTGCGGAAAAGAAAATGTGGCCGTGATAATGTCATCGCTGAAAAAGTACCACTCGCATCGTGAATCTTCCCCGAGAGCACGGCTGTACTCTGCTTGATACTAAATCTTTCAATTTCTGTACAAAAGGCACAACGAATAAGATGATTAAAACTGCCTCTAAACCAATTGAAATTCTGTACAATAATTTAGTGACAATTTATCGACGTATATGCGCTTGCGGACAGATTAATTAAAGGAATAAGGAAGAGAAAAATTAGCATTGGAGAATTTCTGTGGCTGAGGTGAGGAGCAAAATCGCAACCCGAGCTTTCTATGGGTAATAGTTTCGGAGATACGGTTAAAAAAACTGAGAAAACAGTGAAAAGTGATGAAAAATCGATATTTTTCCGTTCGTGTGCCGTATGACGTTTGTTAGCTTACACTTAAACCACGAACAGATATAATGGCGAGAAAAAGATGGTAGATATAAGCTGACATACGCAATTGTCTCCGGTAAGAGACAGTGTATTTATCCTGTAGGCACTAAACCAGATCTAATCGCATGAAATACCCTGCAACGGAGGTTCATTATTAAGACAAGTCGGACAGCTTGGTAGATTTAACGCGAAGATACGTTTCCCATATTCCTTACTTAAGATTCCGGAGTGTGAAACGGCCGAAAATTTACGCGATCGTCCAAGAATTACATCGCCGCTCATGCATATGCGCGTACGCGAATAGGAAGAAGTAGGAGGTGGGAAGCAGTTAAGAAAATTGGAGCCGACTCGTTCTTAAAGTTAATTAATTAACGACCGGCAACTCGCCCGGAACAATTCCGTATCGCGTTGTCCTCTCGACGGATGTTTAATCAGCCGTCCTGGCCGGGTCCAGGCCGCGAAATTCAGTCGCGAAAGTAATAAATAAGCGAAAGTACCTTTGACTCGTTCTTCGTTAGTCGAGTTGTTTGCCGTTCCGCGACCTCCGAGGAGGGGGGAAGGATGTGGATGAAGTTTATCGGCGTCGTAACTGGCCGGAGAGCAAGAAAGCCGTGTAATCGGGACGACCTCCTGACTCCGAGGAGTACCTATCTACCTACTGCGCGTCGTTTCAAAGTTAATTAACTAAGAGGCGGCCAGCAACGTCCCGAACTTCGTGGGTCCGCGATGACTCCTAAGCGATTTTTAACTGCATCCGGTTCTTGGCACCGGGAAAATTCTGCCTTCTGTCTCACTTATCCGCATCGAATTTTCATTGGCACGCCATCGATATCCTGTGCCATTACTATAGCTGACAACGTTCTTGATAGCATGACAGTTTTGTGAATTTAGATCGATCGATGATTTTAAAATCTTCCCTTTTAATCGTTCTCAATCTAGTATTAGCCTTGAAAATGTTTTTGACGCAAGGTCTCCTTCGTAGTTCTCGCAAAGATTCGCAGGTACTCTCCGTGATTTACGCTGATCTCCCTTCGAATTGCCACGAATTCGGACTGTCGGATATTTCGGCGGGAAAATCGGAGGCCGAGCATCCCGAGCGCGGAAGTCAGGTCGAAATTTGCTCCCGAGGTAAGGTAACCGGCAGATTTGATTATGCCAAGCTCCGCGTGCTCCGACTCACCGTTTTCCCGAGGCTTCTCCATTCCGGCTCGCATCGTGAATGTCTCCTGGCCGCGTTGCTGCATCGCAGTCTGGATCGGAGATCAAACGGATCTACGCCGCTCTGCTCCCCAAACGCCGGCTGGAATCCTCTTTCGACTTTGAACGATCGTCTTCCTCGGCTTTCGGCGGAGAGAGAGACCGAGAGACCGAGAACCGAGCGAGGGAGAAAGAGGGAGAGAGAGAGAGAGAGAGAAAGTGAGTGCGTGCACGAGAGAGACATACTGCCAATGAGAAAAAAGCGCTGACTGGAGAACGGCGGAATATCCGCGAACGACGGATATTTCAATGTGTGTTGCACCCCTTGCCAAGAAGTCGGCAGATCTCGGCCAATTGGTACCGACGGTGGATGCACCTTCAAGATGCACGCCCCTCTTTCATTTCGCCACAGTCGCACTCGCCTCCGCCTCGAAATCATTCCGCATTCAGTTTTCGTTAGCGAAAATCATTTCCCTTCGATCCGCCTAGATTTGGATCGCTTTTATATTTAATCAGGATCGAGTACTGGAATTTTTCTTCTATTATTTTCGAATTGGTGATACTGATTTTTTTCTTGAGCCAAGTGATTAAAGAGGAGAGCCTCTGCCGGTCATTTAATAATCTTTTCTGTATAATGAGTGATACTGATTCTTTTTTCTTGAACCGAGTGACCAAAGACGAGAGCCTCGGCCCGCCATTTAATTGAACTTGCCCCCTCACAATTTCCAGCCCGACGAAAGAGGACTCCCGACGGACCCACCCTCCGTCCCCCGTCGCGATTAAATTTGCTCAAAGATCCCAACCCTTTCCATCCGCCCCACCCCTCCCCGGAGCCATCTCTCGCCGCCAATTAATTCACGAGCGAACACGAGCGGGCCGACGAATTAAATTCGTCCCGATAGCTTCGACTCTCTTCCAGGTTCGCGCGTGGGGTGGGTCGCCAAAAGAATCGTCAAAAACTTGGCGGAGGGTGGACTCTCGATTTGCGCGTACGACTCACTTTTTCGTCCACTCAAATCTGTCATTCGACTCTCGATGGGAGGACGCAAAGAACGGTGAGAGAAAGAGAGCGCGCTCGAGAGAGAGAGAGAGAGAGAGAGAGAGAAAAAGAGAGTCAGCCCGACGAAATAACGATTGGCGACCAAATTGTGCGCAAAGGAGTGCCGAAAAAAGTGACGGACAGCGTACATTCCCGTAATTGGAAGCTGGACGATGCCTTTTTTTCGGCGAGGCGACCTTTCTTCCCCACCTTCCACCTTTCCCACCCACGCCTCGTACCCGTCGATCGAGTCGATGTCATCGCCGACGCGAACGACGTCGGGCACAATGCGCTAAACGGTAATTTCAATGCGCCAGCGTCGCGGGATATCGCTTCCTGATACGACCAGAAATTAATTTCGACCGTCGGTCGACTTGATTGGCCGTGGGAAACGTCCCGATGTCGGCCAGGTTGGAACAATGCCTTTCAGTCGGTTAACGCGAAATGTAGACTTCGGACGAAAAGTACCTTGGGACGGGCCATGAGCGATAGAACAGGGGAGTATAAAAACGAAATTTCAAGGATAAAATATGAGCGGAGCCCTTGTTTCGTATTCAGTGCGGATTCCGCATAGTTCGTGCACTCCGTACACTTTGCGTCTTGCGCGGGCGATGATCTACGATCCTGTTTCGCGACGGCTCACCGGGAAAGGTAACGTTAATCCATCTCTTCGGCCCGTAAGGGATGGAAGAGGGTAAGGATGACGAGGACTTCGCTCCCTTTATCCCATCCACTTTCGGGGACCGGCTTATCTAATTTTCGGCGCTCTACCGTGAAATTTTGCATCCATCGATATTTATGATCGACTCCCATCCCTTCCAGCACACCCACCCCCATCTCGTGCGCTCTCTTATTTGACCGGTTCCTTTCCCCCCGCGTATCTGCATAATTCCGTCCTCGGACACGCTTGTAAACACGAGTAGGGCCGCGGGCCAAGGATCCATATTCCGAAAATCAAATTGTCCGCTGCACCCTTCACGCGGTGGATGAGTCGGGCGGAAGATCGAGGGAGGATGACGGTGATAGAGGTGGGCACGGGGAGGGAGAAAGGAAAATAGAGAATGGAGAGAGGGAGAGGGAGGCCTGGGGGTGGGATTTTATACGGACACACGTTCGGAGTCTGGACGCGGCCATAGTGCATTCACTATTCACTTATCTAGGTCAGTTTGCCCAACCCAGTCGAGGCCTCGAACTCCGCGAAATCCTCCACCCCTCCTCCACCCCCCTATGCTGGCCAGGCCAACCCCCATCGTCCCGGACTATCTTAACGGTCAAAAGGAGCTTTTGTTTTTTTCGCCCCCTCTTTGCCCGGTCACCGCTGGCCGAAAATTCGGGGCGACGAATTTCGGACGAGTCGAAATTTACCCCGACCGAGGGGGATGAAAGCGAAGGGAACGGCGCGCGGGGGTGGATTCCGCCGGGAGAATGTACCGTCGACGTCGACTTGTCGGGCTTTGTTTTCAAGGGCTTTTTCTTGCCTTTCGAGGGCGAGGCTCAGCGTTTCGCGACGTTTTAGGCAGTTTTTTTTCCCCCCCTACTCTTATTTTTTCGGCCGACAAATACGTGCCAGCGGGGAGAAACAGGGTCGCCGAAAAATGCTCGCCCAAAGCCGGCCTCGTGCCCGGTCCGAAATTAACCCCTCATTGTCTACCGAATCCGTTTTCGCAAAACTGTCCGACGTACTTTCCAACAGCTTCTTTTTTTTTTTGGCACCTAGAAAATGCGGTAAAATCGTAGTACGTCGGTTTATTACCTCTCATTGTACCGACGTTCCGAGTCGAAGACATTCTTCCTGCGGAACGTGACTCGGTGCCTGTCTTGGCCGAGGTCAAGAAAGGAGAAGGAGAGAGAGAGAGAGAGAGAGAGAGGAGGAGAGAAAGAAAGAGAGAGAGAGCGAGAGACAGAAATAGAGATACGGATAGAGATGGAGATGCAGAGAGTCGTTAACGATGACATTCCCTTCTTAGATGAGCCCTGCCGTCCTGACAGCGAATGGCTGCATCGCCTCGGCGGCAAATGGACTGTCGCGAGATGTGCATCCTGCACGCACGAGCGGCTGTTCCGCGCGTATATCGGCCGCATAACATCCTGAAACCGCAATGACCACAATGCCGGCCCGATATGCGACCCCGCAATGTTCCAACGGGCCAAGACGCGCGTTCGCGCGCGCAATGCCTCGCCATTTTGCATTCATCGCGCCGCGACTGCCGGAATGTCCTCATCATCGCAAAATTAATCTTCTCCCCCACCCCTTTCCTGTCGGCCATTTTCGCACGATTAGAGCCCGACGATCGTACCCGAGGACAATTTTTCGGGATAAGATCGATTTGCCAGGCTGTTTCGGCGCTCCGAAAGGGCCGAAGGTAATGACTCAGCTGGAAATCCGTCTCGCGACCTTGAAACGTGAAGACCTCCGGATCTCGGGGTAGAAGCTGGCCCGGGGCGAGACGGCGGTCGTTCTCCAAACGTCGACCGGAGTCAATCGAGCGTTAAAAAGTCGCGGGAGCGTGTCTCAAAACGATGTCAAGTGGCGTCGAGAAGCCTTTTCTACCTCCGCCCTCCCTTCTTCCATCCCCTCTGCCCTCCGCCTACCCTTCTAATTTCTCGTTCTTCCCCCGTGGCTCGCCCTTCGGCACGCGGCAATGAGATTCGAGTGCGCGAATACCACCTCTTTCTCTCTCTCTCTCTCTTTCTTTCTCTCTTTCACTCTCACACTTTCTTTACCTTCATTCCCATCCACTCCCCTCCGTCCCGCCCCTATACAGTTTGCCTTTCGCGATTCCGGGAGAAGCATTCGGTCCCCAAGACTCTTTTGAGCCACGGTAATAAACCCAGATAGGTAATTAGCTGGCTAAGCACTCGGGCACTCGCCCTAAAGGATTCTTGAACGGGTGAATCGCGGCTGGGAATGAAGAACGGGGGAAAGGGATCGAACTCGGGGTGGAGGGTAGGTGGGTAGACTGACGTAGAAACGGAAAAGAAACTGTGCGGTGTGAAAGCGGGACCGAGAAATAAAGACGGAGCGAGAATGAGAGGGTCGTAAGGGGTAGGAGGGGAGGGTGAAGAGGGTGAAAATGCAAGTCGGAGCTGGATGGCGGAAGAAGAGGAAGACGAACGACGAGAAGGCTGCCCAAGGCAAGTCCGTGACTAATCTGGATCTCAGGGCCTTCCTCCTGTACGTGAATGTGGCCTGCCACTTCAATATCCCTCGTCTTCCTCAGGGTCCGCGTTGCCTTCTTCCCGCAAATACACAGAGTGGGCTCCACCCCCCCTCTCTCTTCTCTCTCTCTCTCTTCTCTCCCTTCACCTCTTACTCCTCGCCCTCCTCTCTCTCTCTCTCTCTCTCTCTCTCTCTCTCTCTCTGTCTCAACCCTTCCGCGTTGCACCATTTCTCACCCCTCCGCGCCGCCCGTTTCCCACGGCCGGACTACCCTTCGTGGGCGTCTGAATAGTCGACGTTATTAATACTCAACCGAACCGACTCCGACCGAGGCTCTCTATTTCTTGTTCCTCGGCGGCATTCAGCTCCCGTTTCATATAATTGCACTGTTGCCAATCGTATAGTCCACCCGCGGTTAGCCCATCATAATGTCTCTCGCAGTCAAGCAGGTCTGACTGCTATTTGTTAATGCACTACTGAACTCAAAGTATTCAGTCTGACCTGTCTCTTAACAATTGTCAAGCTACTGAATTTTTCGAGACTCGGACAGGTCATTGATCAGTCAGCGGTTCGAGCGTGAAATCCGCAGTAGACTGTGAGAAATCGGGCTGATGTAATTCCTGACCGTAGGACTGCGATTTTCGTCCGCAGTCTGCGTGCAACTTGCGGCTGACAGACGTATCGTCAGCGGTCGAGGGTGCGTCCTGCCGATGTTGTATTTCGCACGTCCATGTCGGTGGCACCTGAAGCACCGATAGGGCCAACTGCCCGTGAAATGACACCGTAAAGCAGGCTTCGCCCCTCTGCCACCCTGGCCGAAGCTCGCCGAATTTCCCTGAACCTCCCCTGAACCTCGCTGAACCTCGCTGAACCTCGCTGAACTTCACTGGAGACCTGTATCCACTTCTGGCCAGGCCGGATAGTACGCTGCTAGCGTCCGCATTCTCTCGGCATCATTTGCGTGCCCTTCCCACTTAGTCGATCTTCTCCAACGGCATCCGCAGCGTAACCACGTGCTACGCTTCAGGGCAATAATCGGACTGCCGGGCTGGAGAGAGAGAATGGGCCGGGCAGCGAGCGGTGATGAGTGGAAAAAGTTTTTACGGCCCGGAGCGGAAAGTTGGCACGCTCGATGTTTCGGGGTGCGTAGCCGGCCATTATACGCGCTGTACACGTCGGGCTCCCTCGGCCGAAATATACATAAAATGTGGCGGGGAATCGTTCTGAACGGCGGACAGCCCGCGGCGACCCTGCACTCTCGCGGCATGTAAATTACGCGGATAAATAATTCAATGGGATGAGCCTCTGGGCGGGCGGAGCCGTTGGGGGGGGGGAGTTAAAAATCGCGCCGCCGCGGAATAATTCTGGGGTGGCGCCGTCAGAATGCACTTAGGGGATGCAGCAGAGTCGGATGGAGTCAGCTCGGTACGGTATGTGAAGCTGATTATGAAAGCGAGGAGAAATTTTCTATTTTGATACTCCTACTCGCGATACCGTTATATGAATTATTTAGCGTTTTGATTCAAGACACTTTGGCAAGTTGAAACGGCAACACGGTTTGACGACGGGAAAAGTGAAACTTTTATTACCCCCCCAATACCCTAAATTCTTGAAGGAGCTGAAAATGAACTCCTTGCCGATGGAATGGTTGAGCGTATTCGGAATATCCTATCTCGGTCGATAGGGGCCACTTTTATCGGCAAATAGCTGCATGTTTGCACGATCGCGACCGATCGGGAGGGTAGCGGGGGACAGGGGAGGGGGTGGTAGAGATCGGTGATCCTTGCGGCGGACCGAGGAGGGGGAGGGGGGCGAATTCCATTGTCTCTCGATATACATCAGGAAGCCTCGAGAGTTCTGAGCCACTCGTGGTCCGATCCCTCCCTTCCTTTCCACCTTCCCTACCTACCCACCTACCTACCTACCTACCTACCTTCGTCGCTGCCCTTCCGCCCTCCGGGGCTTTTCCCTCCCCGAAACGAAATTCCTCGAGTCGCGCGGCACTTAGATTCCATCCGACGCCGGTGGAATCCGTCGGTTTCGGGATTCTTTGAAATTTCCATGCAAGAATCCCGACGCGTTGCCCTCCCACCCGCCACCCCCTCCCTCCCCATCCCCCGGTAATGAAGAAGTGTCGTCTAAGGGGCGTCGTCGGCTTCATTAGAATTCGGGAAAGACATCACGCCCGACTGGGGCCCACTAATGATCCACGCTGCTTCAAATTTTTTCCCTTAAGAGATTCTTTCCCAGGATTGTTACCTTCTCGAGGAGGGCTGTTGAGTTATAATGACCGGCGTTAGGTACCGCTTGTCGGATGTTTCGGTCACGAAATTTTTGTGTTGACGTTCGCGCGTTTAAGATTCTTCCAGGTTTCGAGGGGTGCGGATGGTGGGGGTGGGTTTCACCCTCGCTCGAATCGGAGCCCGAGCACGTTGGCGAGATTTTACTGCCCCGCTGCCTGAATTGATCCTTCCGCCGTTCGCTCAAAGTGGCTTTCCGGATCGTCGACCGGAATTAGAAATGGCGTCTAAACTCTCCGTTTGTCCGACTCGTTCGTTACATCGAACCGTCACCGTCGTCGGCGAACTCTTCCCTGAATCGGGTCTGACCGACTAATTTACTTCTTCCGCGAGAATTCCATTCCCAAAAACGGAAAGCGTGACCGACGAATCTGTTCGGATGCAATCGACTTTTTATCCATCCTTGCGAATAGAGAGGTGAGCGAAATTTCTTTGTTGTCGCCGCGCTGGTCTACTTTTTGCCAATTCGCGGAATTATGAGGGTTGATAAAAAGGCGAGGACCATTTGCCAGCCGGCGGTATAATAAAAAAATTCGTTGGAAGCACCGGCGAAACAAACGACGATATAATTTTACGCGGCCAGCTATTTTTATTCTGGCACGGCGTCCTTTTTTTTCGGCCGAAATATCTTCCACGCTTTTTAGTGAAAATTGTTCAACAAGAACTTCTCTCTCTCTCTCTCTCTCTCGGATTTGTCATTAGAGTTGAATCCTCAACTGGCAAGGATTAACTAAAGCTCGCTTCGTTTGACGCAACGCGAATCCTTCCGTCGAGGATCCCGAAAAAAAAGGACGAGCGTGGCAGGACTCGGTGTCGCTCGCAGGTGGGAAATTTTTCTCACCCTCCGCGTCGCTCGGGGAGGGGGTGGCGGACCGGTAACTCAATTAATTTCGGCCACTCTCCAGCGCGTGCGAAGTTTAGAGGCCGTTAGAGATAATTCGACATCAGGTGGGAGTTCGAGTTGGCCGCGAGTTTCCTCGCTGTTTTCCTTCCCCCCCTCTTCCCCGCTGTGTGTCGAGCTTCGCGTAATGGCCTAATTCCATTATGAGCCGGGGCCGTTGTAAATTGGAAAGTTTCGTAATACGAGTGCCTCCAGTGCTTGTCCCTCTGTCTCTCTCTCTCTCTCTTACTCTTTCTGTTTCTGCTCCCTCTCTTCCTCTCCCTCTCACTTTTTTCTATGTTTCTGCTCGAACCCCCATCCCACGTTCTCTCTATCACGGTATACTCTTTTCCGCCGAGAATTACATTTGCGGCACGAGAAACGAACGACTCCGCTTTCTCTCGCGCGTCCTCCTCTTATTTTTCCCCCCCGCGCGACGCCGATAGTCTCCCGAGCTTATAACTCGAGGACTCCGAGCGGGGTGCACGCGAGCTCGCGGCTAACTTTCGCCGCGAAATTTTATCGATACGACGAAGTTTCCGCGAGGAAGCCGTGGGGGTCGAGTCAGCGTCTGCGGGGGTTTACTTGGACTTTTCTTCTGGGCCGAGAGTTCGCTCTCTTTCGGGATCGCAGCCTCTCGCGGACGCCAGCCTCGCGACAATGAACTATGCTCAACTGCAACCTGGCCGTAAATCCGAATCCCGTATATCCTGTGTATCCTGTATATCCTGTATATCCTGTATATCCTGTATATTCGCGTTAGCATAATACTCTCGCCAGCCGGAAACGCGATACGTTGCGGCTCGCCTCGTTTTACAGTAATTTTCAAACTTTGCTCACCTGCGAAACAGTCCCCTTTTTTTGCTGAGGATTCTTTACGAGCGTTTCGTTGACACGGACTTTTTCAACTTTTACGTTTCACGCCGGCCACCGACATTTTCACCGGCCGCGTAATTACGTGATTAAAGTAACGTGGATGTCATCGGACACCTGTCGTCGGACGGAATAAATGTGTTAATGCTTTTTCTCGGACTGCGCCGTCGGAATATTTACACGGATGAGAAGCGTCTTGCGGGACATAGGTGAGTCGCAGTACGAAGAATCGGAAAGTTTTTCGGATCGAGCGTCAAAGCGCGAGAGAAGGAAGAATTTGTCTAGGACTTTTTCCCTCGCCGACTAGCGGCGTCGTCCCTCCGGGGGAGGGCCGCGGGGGTGGGACACGGGAAAGTTTAAATTGTTTTCGAAACACGCCGACGACACGTCGGCACCGCAAGTCGACGCGATTTCTGATCCCATTTTGGCCCCGCGAATTTCCGCCGGAGCGATAACGAACTCGAACGGCGCGAAGTTCGTTAAAGTCTGATTCTCGCCAATTGTGTATGCTCTCGGAACGAACAGGTTAGTCATTCTTGTTAAGTGACGTATTGCGGGACGAGGAGCAGACGTCCTCCGTAAATCAACTCGATTACAATTGTACCGTTTCCGCCGCGAAGCAACGGTCGGAAAGGTGCAGAGAATGCACGGTAATTTTTAAGGGGATAAGGTCTGGACATGGCCAGACGTATCTTAGGAGGATTAGAGGCCAGCCGGTTTCCGTACCCGAACTGAGGCCAGAATTTATTAAGGACGCCGAGGGGGAAGAAAGGACGCTGAAAAATGTCACGCGACGCCGGTATCGATGACGTCATTACGTTCCGTGCCAGACCGCGAGCTTATGGCGAGTGCATGGTAAAACTGAGCGCAGAAGGACAGTCGTGGACGCAAAAAATGCGGCTGGGATAAATCGACCCACGGCCAAGAGATGTGGCGAGAGATATCTTCGCGTCAGTCTCGCAGAATTCACACCCGATGTTTTTCTTGCCAAAAATATTGCAGTCTCACCGTACGCCTTCGTCCATCGTCTCGGCACGAGAATCTTTCGCATTCTGGATCCGTGCGCTCCATTTGCCTCTTCGCTTACTTTCGCTCAGTTTCGTTCACCCTCGCGATGGGTTCAACTTCGTTCTCTCTCACTCACTCTGAGCCTTTGCTTCCTTTCATTCTCCTTTGCTCCCCTTTGCTTCCCTATGGCCCGAAACACTTTCCAGCACTGACGCTTCCTCCAGCTCTCTCTCTCTCCCTTTCGCCAGACGCCGTAAAAATCCGGCCTCCGACATTCGACGCTTACTCCGGTGCTAGCCTTTACGATCTACGGGCTTGTAAATAATTCGCGAGCATCCGCGCGCGCTTCGATTAAACCTTGCTAGCCGTTTTCGCGCCGGCCAGCTCTACGAAACTTTCCGTCTTGCGAGCGCGCGCGCGCGCGCGCGCGATAAAACGGCGACCGCGATAAAGACCAATAAAAGGCGTCCAGTTTTCGCGGCACGATTCGATAAAGGAGAGAGCCTTGGCGATTTACGACTGGCGCCGGGCTTTAACGGCATCGTTATCTGCGCACCGCGTAACGTGTAACGATGTAAACCTTAAAAATGTACCGGATTCGCACGGTCGCTGGCGTCTGCGCATGCCTGTGAGGCCACAATCCCTTTTAAGGGTGGTATGCATATTACGTAACGTATTGGAGTGCAAAGAATTCGAACAAATGTGATATTTCTTTTCGGCTATCGTATTAGTATTAGGTCGGCGAGAAAATAATTTCAGTATTCCTGTGTTAAATAAAACTCATCTGTATACAAAGAATAAACAACCTATGTTCCATTTTATTCCTTAATTTAAATGTGATTGATATCAAATTCCGACAAAAAAATATTTGAGTTGACAGAAGTTAAAATAAATTAAAACGCTATCCATGTTTGAAGACTGAATATACTCTCTTGCCAGCCCAATAGAAATCCATTGATTACGTTATGTGCGAAAGTGAGTGTCTCGGACACTTCGAATATAGTTCTACAAGAATTTAAGGGATTTCCGTAAAACGTTAAAAATAGATTCGTGTGCTTGCATGTCTATGTATCTTTCTCAATCAACCCCCGGTGCGCAATCGGCGCCAGGTCGGCATGCATGCATATTGCGTTGCACGCGATTCGAGGATTAGACAGATGCCAAGATCGCCGATATTTCGGACGCGTCTAGACATCCAGACAGCGAGACAATTACTGTTGAATCTGGACGGATGCACAATTAGACGTCCGCACAATTGAGTAGCCGAGCGCGAGACGCGTTTGGATAATTAGACAAGTGGGTCGAATCAGGCGTCGGGACCGGTCTCGATCGACGCCGGCCGACGCCGACCGACGTTGGATCGCGCGTGGATCGACGTCGGCGTACTTTAAAGCGGAAACGGAATGGCGGAAGAGTGGGGGAGCCGTGTCGGAAGCCGGCTGGAGACGGAATTATCCGAGGCCACCTTTCGCGAATCCGCCAGCTCGCCGAAACGGAAGTGTGTCGCGGGCTGAAATTCCTGCCATCCTCGTTTCCGCTGAACAAATACGCGCCAATAATAGTGTCAATAAGAATCTTTACGCTCGTCCCGCAGGAGCTCGGGAATTGAAGAACTCTGGCGGGAAATGTTCGCTTAACGTGCGCGACTCTCGAGTCGGGGAATCGTACCTCGACTGTCGCATCAAAATTTAAACGATACTTCCACTTAATATCAGTCTTTACGGAAACGGTGGAGAATATAAAGCAGCCGACATATTCGGCGAAAATAGAGTGTAAAGAGAAGTGGTATGACTGAAAGGGGATTACTTTCAATTTCTCGCATAGAAAATTCGACGTTGTAGACTCAGTATCATAATACACGAATTAGCGTAACTTTTGCATTCGTTAAATGCAATTATGACGAATTTCATTCGGATGCGTAGGAGTCGAGCGATTTTTCTGTAAACTTTTCGATTCAGAAGTTAACCGATTTGTCCGATGTCCGGCTCATTTACGGCGCACTTGATCGAAATTTCAATCCCGCCAATTCTCGGCGGACGCGACCGGAAATGGAGGGGCAGGGCCGTAAGGGCCGCCGAGGATCGAATTCCGCGGAGTCCGTCGTATTCGCAGATTGGAAAAGTTGCCGCAGAATCCGTCGCATCGGCAGGTTCGCGCGTCAGTCCGGGCGGGCGAAAATATTTTATTGGCGAATCGGAAAACACTCGGCCGGGCCGAGCAAAAAGGGCGGATCACGCTCGATCGCTTCGGCTCGCGTCCGCTCTCCACGAAGCTGCGATATTGGAAAATCCAGCCTGCTCGGCGTGGGACTCCTTCTTTGTCGTTTCGGACACGGTCGAAATCTGAAAGAAATGGTATTGGGACTCGTGCACTGGCCCAATGTTGCACACTTCCGCATTCACCGATTCCTTCAATGATTGACAGCCAAAATGTCTACTAATCACACCCGCGTTTATTGAAATAAAATTAAATGTAAAAGTTAGAATTGAAGCTGTTAGGGGCGTCGCAATATAACGGACCAAAACGGTATTTTGTTTACTTACGCCGCGGTGGGGATCGGTAGGTCGAAGTGACAAAGCGCGCAGTAGGACAAAAGGTAGTCCGCCAGTGACGACGCACAATCGACGACGTAAAGATTTTCCGCCAAGTTAAGACCCCACCTTCGCTGCTATCTTCGGTAAGCTCGTTCCGTTTAAACAATACTTTCAACAGTAAAACAGCCGCTGAACATAGCCCTACAACGCATCACGACAATCAATATTTCTCCACGCCAAAGTCACATTCCTCCAACCTCCTTCCTTTTGAGCCGCCGACAGTACATCCCCGCCACCCAGACTCCGACGTCGCGATGCCAAGACACACAGGGTTCGTCCCAGAAGCAGCGAGGCAAATTCAATATCGCGGCCCTGCGCTTAAACGAGCGCATATTCGGCAAGAACGTAATTTCCACGAAAGACCCCCGCAGTGTCCCGCGCAAATTCGTGGCTGCCAGTCGGAGCGAGCGAAGTTCAGCTCGGCGTGGCAAGGGGGTTGGAAGCTGGAGAGGGGTGAGGAGGGGTGAGGAGGGGTGAGGAGGGCCTGGCGAGGGGAAAGAGGGAGGGAAGGACGAACAGAAGTCTCGCCAAGAGAATGATTCCCCGGAGGGCCGCGCCGTGGAATCTCGTTAGAACTTCATGAACTCCGGAGTTCATTGAGGACCCAGGCTGATGTTTCGCAAAGCAGCTCGTTTCTACGGCGGTTTTGGCCCACGGGAGAGGGATAAGCGTCTTCCTTCGACCTTCCCCAGTACCTTCTTCGTACCTCGGCCGTACCCTGGCCATACCCTGGCCATACCTTGGCCATACCTTGGCCATTTTCATCCTCCGCGGACCGGACGGTCCTTAAGAATCTGCGAGCGATTTTGGCGAGAAGTGTCGCGGTATAGGACTCGTTCGAAATCTGGGAATTGGCCAAGTTCGGGGTCTCTGCGGAGAGTCGGCTCGGGGTAGTGTGAATATTCAGGAGGATGCTTGAAAGGGGAATGGAGTCTGGTGATGTCGCAGGTGTCGACAAATGTATGATCTTTTTATTTGTCCGCTATCTTTCGGAGGAACCGGTCGATAATTTTATAATACGTGTCCTTGAGAACGAGTGGATACAGATGAGACGTTTACTGAAAAATAGATTGGCAAGAGTATGTAGCTTCTCAATTGTATAAGGAAAACTGTCTTTTATATTGCTGTAAATGCAAGCGATGGTCGGCGAACGTGATACGCGATCGGTGTCGAAGCAGAAAAATAATTGATGTAAAAATAATGGCTGTCCGCGTGTAGGATAACAATTAACCTTCGCTCGGCGCTGGCCTCGGGAAACGAGACGACGGAAAATTGAATCCTCGATTTAATTACGGCGAATGAATCGAAAGAGCGTCAACTGGCCCGGATCGATCCGATTGTCCCTGTTTGACAGGGAAATTGACAGAATCAAAACCGAGGACGCCGACGAACGTTCTCTCCACTCCACACGCAATTGCCCCGGCCATAAAAAAAACCGCGGGTCCAATTTGAAAACAGTAGGTACCTAAAACCGACACGACAAACATTCGTCATCCGCCCGCAGAAAGGAAGCCGAACGTTTAACCGTTGTAAGAACAATAGAAATTGCTTCGCTTTACAGCCAATTCGAATACGTCGAGTCGGATATCTGCGATCTGTTTTGAAGCCAATCGCAGCCAATCGTAGCCAATCCCGCGCATCGCGCATAACATTACGTAATATCCGCGCGGCGCATCAATGACACCGTAATCGCATCGATGGGATTCCGGCTAACGAGCCGGATGCAAATTTTTCCCCCGTCCTGCGAGAATCGGGACTCGAAATCGAGTTCCGGGTCGGATCAGTCAATTTGCGCAAAACGCGCGGGTAAACGTCGGCCCGCCCTTGCAGCCTGTCGATTCATCGACCAGAAACGCGATGCGTTGCTCGCTTTATACGTGTCTATTGTTTTTGCCCCTTTTTTACGTTTCCATCCCACCCCTTCTCCCTTCCCATCCGGCCGCCCATCACTTCCCAGCGTCCAACACTCTCCGGTGCCGTCCGACGAATATCGTCGGGAATCGATTTACAGACGGCCAATTATTTGCGGATCTCTGCCGTTCCATGGCCTTCCTTGATGTCGGAGGCCAATTTTACAAATCTCCGAATCTGACCGCAGACTGAAAACTATTTCCGGTGAACGTCTCGGTGTAAGGGTTCGTTTCGTTCATTTTCTTTTTAATGAAAGGACGAAATTGACGCTCATCGCGCCGATATTACCGGGGTGGGGATGAAAATGGACCTTGTCGAAATTAGGTAGTGGACGCTGGCGGGCGAAGGTCGGGAGGTTGAGTCGGCCGATGGTCGAATAATGGCGAGCGAGAGAGATTTTTTGAGGGATATTGAACGTAATACGTTGGCACGATTGTTTCAGGTGTCGCGCACGGTATCAAATGTTTCAAATGCGGACAGTACAACGAGGGAGTCGGCAGCATTACGCCCTGCATCAATTACACCGCTCACATGCATCTGAAGGAGTGCGCGCCCACCGACGAATGGTGCATCGTAAGTAAACTTTCTGTCTCATAAACACGTTCGATCGTAGTCGAAGGAAGTGAAGAGAACACTGCATGATTAACGATTCTATGGACCGTTTAATTTTGAAGGTGGTGTAAATTAATTTAAGAACATAAAATTAAATATCACATAACTAAACCTTTTGTACCACGTTAATCATAAATTTTATACCTCATTTTTCTTAAATATACTTAAACCACTTTCAAAGTAAAAGATCCATATATAAATTTCAAAAGGATTTAATTACTTTGCGAACGATACATTTCACAATACATGTACCAGAAAAAGGAATCAATTACATATTTCCAAGTATGTTAACAAGCGTGACATTTAAAGCGAAATTCCGATAGTCGAGTATTAACATCGAGCGCGTGGGAACGTTTCGATTATCTGGATTAATCGGAAACCCGGCAAACATTGCTCCACCGGAAATTCTCTTTTCGATCCGCGGCAGTTAAGAGCCGGATGAAATAATCTTTGACGCTTCGCGATCAGCGCCGGATGAAGGCCGGAAACGAATCGGTACCTTTTTCTCGGCCTGTCGCGAAAGCCTCCCACCCCCCTTCCGCCCTCCGAACGAAACGTGCAAGCTTGCAATCGGCCTCGGCGCAGTTCTCGTAAATCCGAGATCGGCTCGCGCCGATGTCTTCCGCGCCGTTGGGAGAAGTAAATAACGCCGTTCGTTACTCGGCAGAGCCACGGCTTTGGAAGAGTGTCAAGCGATTGTTGGCGCCAGACGATTTTTCGCCCCCTCCCCCTCCTCCATCGTGCTATGCAACGTCACTTCTCATCCTGAGAATTCGACGGCTTCCCGCCCACTTCCGGCTCGGCGAGCTGCCGGCTTCTTTAGCGGGGACGAAATCGGGAAAAACATCCGCCATTATCAGTGTTCGAGTGCGAGGACTGACGGATTCGGTTGGCGTGTGTTTTGAGAGATTGAAAAAATTGATCGAAGTGGTGTCTTGGAAGAAAAAACGTTGACCGAGAATTTGTCCGGATAAAATGACGTTACAGACACTTTTATTATCGTACTGTTATTTCCTATTCTCTATTAATCTAACTCTATACAATTAAGTAACAGCAGAGGAACGTTGCGATGCGGAAAATGACGCGACATTCGATCAGAGTGAATTCAAATTTCCAAGCGCGGTTAATTCTACAGTTTTCTTGCATAGGAATTCCCGTTATAGGAATTCGCTTTTTATGAGAGCCCGCTCGCGATACCGCAGAAACCGATGTAAAAATGTTGCCCGAGACCCCAATGTTGTCGGACGGCCCCGACGTCCCGTTTTGAAAGAAAACTCGAGCTTCCGTTAATTTCAACTTTCGCCGCGGGGGCGACGGTGTAATTAATTTTTTAATCGCACAAGTTTTTCACTCGCAGCCCAGGTGTTCCCCTCAACAATGTGCGGACGGAACTAGTTCCGTCGAGTTGGGGTTGGAGAGAGAGAGAGAAAGAGGGCTGTTTGGGGAGGGGTGAGGGGGTGCAAAACTTTCGTGGATGTAACACGGGTATCTGATTTTAATAAACCGGGACGGTTTTACACCCTTGCCCGACAAACCGCGCGGTGCAAAACCGAGGCGAACTTTCGCAGAGTTCTACATTAAAGTCCAATTTCGTCAATATACGCCGACATACTTTGCCGGAAGCAGGCATCGATCCGACAATAAACACGTCTCGCGTCATAAACGCTCATCCTTCAATTTCGATCATCCTCGCAAGTTCATCCAACGCGCATGAAGGCTTCCATTTCAGCGTTGGGAAGGACGTGCAGTATGTTTGGCTGAAAAACTGTCGTCGGCGACGATGAAATTTCGCGCGCCGGGAACGCGAGCTGTCGAAGATGGCAAATGAAGTTCGGCCAGGGGAACTAACGGGTTCGGTAACGTTTCTGAAAGCTCTCCGGATGACCGCCGACATCCGCGCTCTGAATACCAAATGACCTTAAAGTGCCACGTCCCGTCGACTCTGTCTCCGAAACGGCCCGGTTACCTTCAACCTCCAAAATCCATTCGCGTCCCTTCCACTCTTCGTACCCTTCGTACCCTTCGCACCCTTCGCACCCTTCGCACCTTTGCATACGGCCTTCAGCCGGTTCATATCTTTCGTCTCTACCCTCACTCTTCCGATCTTCTCATTCCGTTCATGAATGACTGATTCGCGTCCTTAGCATTTCAGAATTCGATCTCGTCGTCGGTTCGCGCCTGTTTCCGTCCTCTTTTATCGCCTTTCTTTTCTCAAGCTTTTCATCTACTACCGTCGGGCGGCAGCCGACTGTCTTCGTCCCTGGAACAGTGACTGATAGTGCGGCAAGCGTCTGATCCCGATATCCGGCCCATTTCTCGCCGCCGCGAGCTTTCTATTATTCCATTCCAGCCCTTCCGGCCCGACCCTTCCTCCCGATCCCTTTTTTTCGAACCCTCAGCCCTGGATTCGTCTCGCGCACGAGCGCCAATTCACTTGAGCCGACGAAAGGAGGAGACACTCTCGTTATGTTGATCGGATTCGAACACCTTTCGTTAAGTCGTCTGTTATGAACTTCAGGACTCGACGAACGTTCTTCACTTTCTGTCCTCTGTCTTCGCGTTGAGTGGATTGAAATTTCAAGATCCGACTCTCCTTATCGCTTTCCTCGCCAGTTCTTTATAGAACTTGACACTTTTTACTCTGGATCCCTTTATATTTCTCTTGTCAAAAGGTTTATCATCGACTGCACGGCTACCTAAACGTCAAGATGTAATTGCTATCCGCAAAGTCCCAATATTCTGTCGGTCTCAAAGGAACACAATGTCAAATTCGACACTTTTTACTCTACAACATTTCCCGTTCGGTCGAAGGTTCGCTCGAAGGTTTTCATCGACCGCACGGCTACCTAAATGTCAAGACTTAACGGCACACCGTCCCGCACAAAGTGTCCGGACAGTTGGCCTCAAAGGATCTCGATCCGGAATCGGGCAAAGCCCCGACCCAAAGATCCATCACCCCGAAGATCCCACGATGCAAGAAAGGCCGGTCGGGCAACAGTGTCCAACCAGCGAGGAATCCGCGCAACCCTTCAGCGTCATGTCCGACTGGCTGATATCTCAAAGGGAGAGCGATCTGCCGTAATTAAAGGGTTCGCCTCCCGGAGAACGTGCTCGTGGCCTCTACGGCCTCTTCGAGTTCGGAGTACATAACGGACAATTCCCCCGGCGACCTTCTCCGCGCTCCTAGGTGCATGCACCTAGCACTGACTGCATTATTGCGCGCATCCGCGATATGCACCCACACCGAGCCACACCCCGGAGGCTCGCACTAATGCACCGTCGGGCATTCCCCGATTCGGCCTTCAAATTAGTGCCAAGTGCGTGTATCGGGCCCGGATAGGTATTAATTAACATTTAGCACTCGCCGTCCGACTGCCAGATGCGTGTCGAGGACGCGGGGTCCTCCCGAGGATCCTTTGATCGCTGCCGTTCAGGTCCGGGTCCGAGAAGGTGTGCGGATTGCAAATTCTAGGATGCCTAAATCGAAGGTGGTCGTCGGGAACGAATGGCAAGCACTCCGGGTTTATTTGATTAATTTAATCGGGCAGCTATTCGAGAGGCAAGGTCTGACGTCTTCGGGACTTATATCCTTTGACCGTATCGATCCTGCAGGCTTCTTTCGTTTGGATATCTAATTAAGTCGGCCTTGTCGTTTGCGGAGGAAAGGAGTGTTACTTCTGTCGCTGACCGAAGTCGAATTATTATCATCCTCGGAATTGGTTATCGTACCTGAATTGGAATGTATTCGAGTCGAAGGTGACTTAATTACTCGCGTGGGAAAGGTCAGTTGAAAAATTGAGACAATCCGATCGAATGTCAGACAAATTTCACCCTCGCGTCCAGTCGTCAATAACATAGTTTCACGTTAATCGGACGCTTAACTCAGGTTGTTCGACGAATCCTTGCTTTCGTTCGACCGTCCCTGCCGAGAGCCACCGATTGGCTCGAACAAACGTTCACGAGAGTCGCGAGTGAGAAAAAGTGGACCGAAAGGAAGAAAATTCCAGAAGGGTGGTGGTAAGGGAGGGGTAGGTCGGCCTTTCGCTCGAATCAGACCGAGAATCAAAGCGGCGCCAGTCTATTTGCCCGTTCGCCGCTTTTTTTTTTTTTTTGCCTCGCGTTGATCCGTCGGCCCTGATTCTCACATCTGCATAGAGATTGGATCGCGAGATATGCGCGCGGGAATCCCGGTTAGGGCGCGAAAAACTTAATATTCGACCCGACGGCACCCGACGGCTTTTCCTCGCGTCGGATGAAAGGGAGGATTCTTCCGTGGATAACGAATCGGCGTATCGCCGATCCTGAATTCGGAGACGGAGTCGGGCTTGATTAAAGGACGCGCTTCGCGAGGCGTCGCGACGCTCCGATCCGGAACCCAAAATATTTTGACACGTACTTCGTGACTTTCTGGCACAATAAGTATACAACTTTGGAATCTTCATTAATATATTCTAGGTAATAGAAGGATTAAATTAATTTACGAACTTAGTCGAAAGTATAGGATCTTCCGAGAAAGTAGGTACGCATTTACGTACAGCAATGAGAAGATTGTCCAAGTTTCAATAATTTATTATATATTTTCAGAACAGAGTTTTTGATGTTTTTATTGATTACTGACGAACACGTAAATTTCCATACCAAATCAATAATGACTTTTGATTCCCGTGCACAATAATTTTTTACATAATTCCCCGTAATTTATTCCAACCGCCGACGCACTTTGCGAGCGAAAATATTTGCGCAATTCCCCCCTCGCGTCATTATGAACGTTATGAAGTGAGTCCTGCGCCAGGACGTGGAAGGGTAGGAATTCTTCGTCCACGATGAGACGGCGATGCGCACACAGCCGCGATAAATTGACTAGGGCGGAGGGTTTAATCCGCGAACTAAGGTACCTCTCTCTTTCTCCGCTTCACCTCCCCCCCCCCCTGCCCCCCGCTTCTCCGCCCTCTTTAACAGGAAAGCGTGCAAATATTGGCGCCGCGTACATTTCCGTTCGGCAAGGGGGTAGATCGATCGGGCCGGACGCAAATCGGGCGACACGGAGAATTAAGCGAGTTAAAGCGAGTGCGCTTAATGCCCTGACGCGAGTTTAAGCGATAAACTCGCGGAAAATCTAGATACTCCCGGCAGGCGGCTGAATAATTTCGTTAAACTGCGGCAGCTCGCGACGAACGGTGCTGCGTATAGCGAGAACGAGACAGAACAAGAGTGAAAGAGAGAGAGAGTGAGAGAGTGAGAAAGCGAAGAAGAGAGATAGACGGTGAGAGAGAGAGAGAGAGAGTGAGAGAGTGAGAAAGAGAAGAAGAGAGAGAGAGAGAGCCAAGTACGATGAAGAGAAAACGTAAAGAGCACAAAACGGGACGAACGTTAATAGTATGGAAATGTAACGAGCGACATCTATCTTCTCGCCCGTCTCTCGCTACTTTATTCCGACGATCGTTTCCTTAATTCCGCGCGAACTCGCCTTTTGCAGGCCGGCCCGTTGTGCGTCGCAGACACGGCGGGAAAACAGGGCCGGTCGTGCTCAATTGGGATCGTTTCGTAACGAAGTCGTCCCGTGGCCGCTTTCCGTTGTAATTTCCTCGGGACGTTCGACATCGGGCGCATGGGAACCGTTGGCTCGGTCGGATAATATTATCGTTTTGACAAATGTCGGATCGCGATAGTGCCCGCGGCCGCTTTTTGCCCGGCCGAGCCTTTCGGGATCCGAAACGCGGACCGCGTACGAGCTTAATAACGGACGGTCGGAATAATAAATCCTCGGCCCGATCGGGAACGTGGTGCGCACAGCTGACGTTCACGGTTCGAGCTGGGGTCTGAGGAATCGGAAGAGAGAAAAAGAGAGTGTGAGTGTGAAAGAGAGAGAGAGGGGGGAGAGATAGGGTGGACCGGTCACGTTCCCGACAGTCGTTCATCTTCGAAATCGTCGTCTCGAGGTTGTTCCTTCTCAGCGGGAGCAGCGGCCAATCGACGTTTGATCGAATTTGTCGGCCATCCGGGCCAGAAGTACTTCCCTTGGGGCTTTCCCATCGGTAATAAGTTGGCATGGTAATTGGCAGCACTGCGTGCCGGACGTCGTACGTTATACGGTGAACGGTAGCGGATAAGCTCGATCGTAACAGTATTTCTCGACTTGGGCGGAATCGGTTGGTACAGTTTTCATCTGTCGTGTATTAATGAATTTTATTCACGTTGTCAATTGTGTCACTTAAGGATCCTTTTAATAGCGTTCATCGAGTCGCTGAACGAGGCTTTCCCACGCGCCTATTAACGCCCGCGATAATTCTTCTCATAACGCTGATTAAGTCGCTTAACGATTTTCCTCATGAGGAGTAATTGAATTAATTGTCGTCCGCGACTCGATCGCTCATTTTCTCCGGACGGAATAATTTCAGTGGCAGCTCAATGCGGACTTAATACGCTCGTTGACAGTCGCGAACACCCTCGAGTCTCACTCCGTAAAGTCTTCGTTCTCGGGAGATTTATTTCACGGTTCGTTAGAGTCGATTCAGGGTGGAAAGCCGAACAGCTACGGCCCGCGAGGGGGTTGGCCTCGCGGAAAGAAGCGGGGATGATAACGTAACGAGCGAAACTACTTTTCCACTTTCCGCGAAAAAACCCGGCCCGCGATTACCATTATCATTAGCATCCCGTTACATTATCTCCTGGAACGTATGTGGCTTTAAGTTTCACGTATTCATTGTTGCATAGGCGACTGCTTCCAGCGCATTTTGTTTGGAACAAGTTCAGCCTTAGAGTAGAACTGTTCATCAGATTCAACCTTGACATACTAATCACTTTCCAAAGTAGACAATAGGACTAGGCATCATACGTTATTTATATGTATAATATTGGGTTTTTTAAGAATTCGGTCAGTGTTATACTTGTAACTGCTATAGATCAATGATTTTTAACTGAAAATCAATGACTCAAATCGATTAATGCTATTAATGATATCATTACATGCACCAAAAACTCAATATTATACAGCATTATTTTACGTTATTTATATGTTTCAATTCTAAATCTACCCATTGTGTCGAAAATCGAGCTACGACCAAATGAATAAAGAGTCGGAAATTTTATAGTCACCCTCAGCTGTCATTTGGCTCCTTTTCCGGGCACGCCTCGAAAAAGGGTGGGGTGCGCCCTTCGTGAGCAGAATATTCCTATACCCGGTGGCTATTTACGAGCCAATAAACGGTCAGGTGCGAGTACGTAATGTCGGGCCGACGAGCGTCGCTCGCCTTAATCGAGGCGCCTGCGGAATTGCACGCGCCGCTAATTCAATCGCTGATCTAATAATTGCACCCCCGACACCCCCCGCCAGGGGCGGCCGCACGTGATTAATCTCGTTCGCCCCTCTTTTGTGCTCTTCCGGTCGCGCGGCGCGGTTTCTTCGGAAAATTACGGCTACCCCTTCCTTTTCCACGCTCGAGAGAACGGACTCTTCGTTTGCGGGAAACTTCGGCAATGGGCTATTTATCGTTGGGTGTTGCCTGCATTTTTGCCCGGACTAAATCTTAGGCCGCTACGTGCGATGCATGTACCATCGACAATAAGCTGCCGGGAGTCTGTATCGAAGCTGCTATGAGCTGTATCGAAGGTGCAGTTGGGATTCAGCAATCTAAGTCATCTGTCTTCGGCTCGTGGAAGCTTATTTTCAACCGTTCTCCATTGACGTATTTTTTCGCCATTTTGTCGAGTCGAGTGTTAGTAGTACCATAGGGAATCTGATGTGCGAGGTACGATGGAAGGAGTCGTTGAAAAATGATGCGGGAAGGATGGGTGGTTTCTAAGGTGTCAAGATTGAACTTTATTCTTCGCGCTGTTCGAGAAGCAATTTTTCACGCGAGAATTTCGGTACCATATTTAGTACGGACTTCGATATTGGCAAGGGGGCGTTAAAAATCTGGATTTTATTCATACGTTTCGTCGACTGTACTTATTTTCTGCCGAAGTTGCCTCGGACCGCGATTCCTCATGCTTTCCGATTTTTCGGATCTGAATATTCCTGGGGTTCGGGGGACGAACGTCAAGGAAGAGGGGGGCGAGGGTTTAGGAAAGGAAAGGAAGGTGGCAGGAGCCGGGGTGGAGGGCAACCCCCTCTCTCTATGAATACGTATCCACGTGATTTATTTCCAGGTCAAGCAGGCAGTCATATTTTAAAAGCATTTTCGCCCGAGAAACATGCCCCATTGCGGAGAACTGACTCCGTGCATTTTAATCGATCGACACTCTTCCCCATTTTTCCCTCTGAAACGCACCAAGAAACTGTCAGTCCGCGTACAATGTGCTACCCCGAAAGAGCTCGCGTTTTGAAGACGAATTTTTACGCGCCGCCAAAGGAACTGTTTCAAAGCTGCCAGGCACAGAATATACCCTTCCAAAAGTTCGATGTTTTCGTGACAATTTTCCGTGCGAAGCTGAGGGGAGGCTGTCTGCCGCCATGGGACAAATTTGGAAAACTACCCCCGAAAGCGGCGTTAAATATTAACAGTCCGCAAACTTCGTCCGTTCGCGTAACCAGTCGCTCCTCGGCCGATGAATAAATCATTGTTCGCCGTCTAGCGCGATAAATCCCTCCATCCCAGATTTTCATCCCTTTCTCCTCCACGTCACGTCTCCCGAAGGATTCGCCCCCACGAAAATAAGCCGTCATCTTCGCTGCTTTCGTAAATCTTAATCCCGCGCTGCGGCCCGATCGAAGTGGCGCGAAAAAGGAACGGGCCACGCGCAAAACAGCCAGAGACGGGGGTGGGGGGATGAAGGGGGTGAGCCAAAAGGGGTGGAGAGTTGCCCTGCTGTATATCTCATTGAAAGGATCGATGCCACCGACACTTCGCTGAACTCCCAGCTGGCCTGACGATGAAAAACCGCCAACCAGTCTCTCTGCCCCTCTCTCTCTGTTCTCTCTCTCTCTCTCTCTCTCTCTCTCACACTGTCTCTTGATCCGAAAAAGGGAAGAGAGAAAGACAGAAGCGAAAGTGGGCCGTACGATAGTAGAGACATTGAAATGACGCGCAGGTTGCATAACAACGCGAAACAGACACGATGGCCCTGCAAGTCGGTCAAAAAATGAAAGATTCTCTCGTAAAAGCGTCTCCTTCGCACTTCCGCCCCCAACCCCTCCACCCTCTCTTTATTTGTCCACTCCCAGGGTCCGTCGACGTTTTACGTTCGCGCACCTTTGATACGCATCCCGTTAAACGGTCGACCGTAAACGTTTGCCGTCCTTCGCCGACACTTTTCCACCCCCCCTGACCACCCTTTGAGGACGGGAAGAGAAATTAAATTCTATCCTTTCCATTCGCTCGGCTGCAAACGAAGATCCTCGGGCTTTATCTCTATTGAACCACTCTTCTTTCTTTCTCCTTCTATCTTCTCTTCGAGCGAGTTCAAGGATGCGCTGGAGTTCGACGCCTGGATTTTTGCATTTTCCGTGATTTTTTGGCGAGGTCTTGCCCCTTCCTTTTGATCGCGCACCTATCATCCCCCGTCCCTTTCCTCGGAATTCGGCGGAATTCTGCGCGGTGAGACAGACACGCGCGTCGTTCAAAGTAAACGAGTCTTTGTGCGCCTTCAAGAGGCGGGAGTGGGAAATGACGAGGGTTGGATGTCTCTGGCTTTGCGTGGAAAATGAGTGTGGGGTAGAGGGTGTGCAGGGACAGGGGAAGGGCTGAGTGAGAGTCGCATAAACGTCCGCTCCGTCCGCTCCACTTTTTTACGAAGCCCGAAAGCGAGTCTAGACGCTCCAATCCCTTTTCCCGAGACACGTCGCCGGAAACATTTCGGATTACGACGGACGATCACTGGACGGTTCACTGTTCGGTTCACTGTTCGGCCCACCGTTCGACCGGCAACACCTGTTCCCAGCCATTTTTCCACCGCCGAACTGGCCATTCTCGAAGCCCACTCGCGAAAAAGCAGACAGTTGAACTGTTTTATTCAGACATCGAGCGGAACTTCTATCCTGTCGCCGGTCCGATAAAATTGGGTCCAGGTTCAAGGAAGTGCCTTTATCAGGAGTACAGTTCGCTGCACCTTGTTCGAAAAAAAATAGCAAATCTGGACGACCTGTTTACTCGTGTACGCTTCTTACATTCTCTCGGGACCGAACGATGATAGCGTGCGAAGAGGTCGGAAGTGGGGAGGGTGCGGATCGGGGGAGGGTGGAGTTGGAAGAGTAAGGGTGAAAAGGCCCGGGTCGACCTCCTTTACGTCACTCGATAGGTCAGCGACGATCCATTATCGTACATTCTATCCTGACGAAGGTACGTCAGCCTTCGAAAGCCTGTCGTCGCCGTTCCGGCAGCGTTATGCCTCCGCAAACGGAAACTGGCCCTGGATATTGACTCGTCGGCCAGTACCGGCCTGTCATCAGTCGCGCGCGTCTTTGAACGACGCCCCCGGGATATTAATTAATATCCGCTCTGGATAAGTGACGGATAAAGTGGACAGATACACGACCGACGTGTATCTAAGCTTACTCAGACATATCTGGACAGCCATCGAGGTTGATAGACGGTAACGTAGCGGACTGCCGACTACGTCATCTAAGATTTTTGCTTCAGTAGCAAAATTCGATTTGGGACAGAGGCCTTATACTCCATCAAAATCGAATCGAATTTACCGAAGGTATAGCGAAGGTATACCTGGATGGATCGCTGTTCAGACTTGACATCGACTACAAAATCGTAAAACGTCGACTTTGCATGCTCGCGAGACCTGCCATCGGTCTCCTTCGTTCGCCAAACGAACTGCCAACCTCTCGCGCTCAAATTTCTATCTGAGTAATGTGTTTGTTCGTGAAGGAGCAAACAGACGGTAAGTCCTGCGACTTCCGCTTCGTCCTCGATTTTAGCAGCTCTCGCTACACCCCACTTCCAATCCCCACCCCTTCGAAACTCCACCCCCACCTCTCGGCCCGCCCCCCCGGACGCAGTTGCGACGCTTTCAGCTCGACGTTTCGACGCTTCGTCTTTCCGGCATGGCTTTATTTCGGTCGAAATCCTCGGCAGGCGAATCAATTAGCGTCGGGTGCCGTGAGACTTTTCGAGCGATTATGTCGGTCGAGTGACTCTCGTCGAATGAGACTCGACTATCGCGCAGCTTCAGAAGGGGTGGGAGGTAAAATGATGGCGAAAAAAGGTGCATCGCCTTCTCCGAGCGAGGTTCGCTTTCATTCGCGGGCGCATTGCCTGCACGATTTCTGCTCGAGGATGTACTTTGTTCCCGGGTGAACATCTCGTCGATTGATAGAATTTTATTTGCCGCAACCGGCAGCCGATTGGGCCGAGAGTAAAATATGCGAATTCGGTTTACGGCCGCTGGCAAATAAGAAAGTTTCGCGAGCGCGGACCGAGTTTACGAGTGGCGTCGCTCGCGAAGAGTAGCTCGAGATGCGAAAGTCTATGTTGGCAATGTTTTCCAAGAGGGGGGAGGACGATCGCCAATTGTGAAAGAGAGAGTAACCCGCATAAATAGCGTTTATGGTGGAAAGAAGGGAAAGCCATGTACAGCGAAAGAATGAAAATTAACAATTTTTATTTGGAAAGATCAATCGTACGTTTCAGATAATTTTAATATCAGAATATTAAAACTCGTTTAGAGGTGATAGTACCAAAAATCATATTCAAGTGAGTGCCATTACTTTAGTCCGCGGTACAGATAAGAATTTCAACCGATACATGGCTGTTCTGGAATTTGTCTCAGAAGAGAGACGTGGAGGACTTGGGAATGTAAGGGGCTTGTGGGTTAGCAGTAGGTATAGGAATGGGTCAACTATGACCGGTTGAGGATCGAAGTGGGCCAGTCCGTCGGCCGATGGGGTTCAACTCGTCATTGTTCATCGAAAGCTGGCGCAGACCGACGCTGATTGTCCACGATCTGACCCACTTCGGAACTAGTTACAGCGGGCCGTCTTTACAGGAGTTAGCCTGAACTTGCGTGGAACGTTTAAGCGCACTTGCCTCGGCCGAGGAATTACGTTTGACGAGCACGGATGATCATGGAGACGTCACGCAATTTATTCGAATTCCCGATCGAATTCGACGTTCGCACTGCCGCTCTTCAAGCTCCAGTTCAAAATTCTCAGCCACGTATTCCGTATTCAGATTCTTACTCGTCCGCATTAGTTGAATTTGATAGAATTCGGGGTATGATAATAGTTACGATGCCAGCAATCAAACATTAGCACTGACTTTATTAAAAATTATATGGTTTTATTATTACAAGCAGATAAATTTAACATTCGCATTGGCTTTATTAAAAATTACATGGTTTTGTTCTTATAGGCCGATATACTTAACAGATTTTAATCGTTTAATAGTGTGCATATGTATCGTTTACGTTAACAATTTGAAAATTTGAATAGATTCGAGTAAGAATCGTACGTTGGAATGAGCGCGCGACGGATAATCAAATTTTTAATTAAGACGCCGCTCGACGGGCCTCATTCACGATCGAGACTTTATTGGAAAACATCCGGCCAGACGAGCGGAGGCCTTGCCACGCTCGCCTGTGACAAATTAATTGCTCGAACGAACGTCGCGAGGTTAAGTGCTTGTCGTTACTCGGCGTTACTTGTCGGAATCCAGACCTGGCGGCCGCCGTTCTTCAACGGCTGCCTGTCTTTCCGATTTAACGATGATTGCATCCGAAAGCACATCATCCAGCACTTCCCAGAATTCAGCCCGAATTCATTGAAAATATCTATTGCCTCGTACACATTCTCGGCTAATGCAATTTTGCGTTACAATCAAAGAAATTAGGATTTTAGTTCAGTAGAATTTAATGCAAATTAAATTTTTGCTGATGATTGTATCTTACATGATTCATGTTTTCTTTCTTTAATTTCTGCGTCTAGTTTTCTGCACGTCGATCATCGAATGCTAGAAAGTAATCGATCTGGGTCATCGACGACCCGGCGACAGGCGCGAGGAAACGAATCGACGGTACTGTCACGTGAGAATAATTGCATAGCGATCCTACTTTGTCCTCTGCCATTCTCCACCCCTCCCCACCCCCTCTCCTCACTTCGAGCGACACCCTTATCATCATCAGCCGGTAATCGCTGCAATAAAGCAAGCGATAAAAAAGAAGCGAACGAAACGAACGTTTCAACGTCCGCCGGGACGTTCCCCCGTCATAAAATGCACCGTTGCACTCTTCGGGATCTAGCAAGGCTCCCTCGAAAATAGTAATCAGCCCTAAATTACAAAGTAAACACATAAAAGATACATCCTACCGATGCCGTGGCGAAGATGACAATTTTTCCAGCACCGACCTTCGCATGCCGTGAATTACGATCGATCCGATGTCATTCCTACGTGAAACTTTTATCATTCTTCGGGGTGAGAGATTGTCTCCCGTGCGTCGTCATCGTTTTCCGCTACGAATGTCAGCCGAATTCCGGGAATTCTCCGCCCTCGGGCGTCACGTTTCGTCCTGCTCCTTTGACGAGTCGAGACAGGGTCAGGCCCGTTCGCTGTACAATTGTCCGGACGAGTAAAAAGAGGAACGAATGGGAGAAGGTCGACTTCCAGCGTCGGGAAACGGATACGGCCTGGAATTAGCGAGGCCTCGAAGGGGTTAATGGCTGCTTCTTCTGTGCTCTCCACCCTCGAGGCAGCTTCTTTTTTTCGCAGCCAGGCTTTTAGCCCCCCCAACCTATTCTCTTATGCGCCTGGGACCAGATTCCCAAAAACGTGAGGAGGAAAGTCTGACTCATCCGAAGCCATTACGCGTACACTCGCGAGAATGAAGGTTGCGTAAGTTCGCTTACCTACTCGGAACGCTAGCCGATTCTTACGGAGAATTCGAACGGGCGACATCTTTACGAGCCACCCCCGCCCCACCCGTCTCGTCATCGGGATTGTTTCGGACGTATCTGTCTTGCCGGGATCGTAACGGCGATTACTCTCCCGACTGCATTCCCAGCACGAATTTTATTGGCCTGATATATATCGTCCTTTATGCAATTCCTACCGCCCCCTGTGGCTCGCATAAATATCCGCCGTTCTCGTTTCCCATCCTTTCCAGTTTAGCTCCGGCCACGTTTGCCGCCCTGCGAGAATCTTAGTTTTTCGGCCAGGAACGCCGGAGGTCCTTTTGTCTTCCGGTAATTATGCGCCGTACAGTCGGATCTGGTTAGGGATGGAGTCGCACTGCCTTTTTGCGAACTTGCTTCCCTCACTGTCATCGTCTCTATCCTTCACCCCCCCCTCCCCTCCCAGCTCCTCGCGCATACGCGCGGACTACCTTTTTGCCACGTCGTTCACAAAGGAAAAATTACTTTCGCGAGGGAATTGCGTCCGAGTCGTTAACGACGCGTCGGTGCCGGCGATGGCCCTTGAAACTTTAAATGCCTTTGTGTCTATCCTTACGTCCCCGGCTCATCCCGCTCCCCTCCCCCTCTCTTTATTCCAGTCGTCGGCGCGATGAGAACGTTTTCAGGCTGGGACGATTCTTAGACGCGCGGATGACGCAAGCTGGAGAGCTGCGGACCTTCAGAAATACTCCGGGGATGGTAATGATTTCGTTCCATCCGATTTCTGGAGGGTTCATTATAAATATGAGAGTGGGAGAAAAATTTTCTGCGCAATTCAAGTCTTTTTTGGCGGACAATTGACAATATCGAATATTGAGTATCAGTATTATTAAAGAATGCAGCATGAAAGCACGGTATTGTTTCAAATAAACTCTGATGCGGTTTTATATATTCTGTATGTTATATAGAGTATTGATAATTGGGTCTATAGGTATACAGATTATTTGAAACTGTAATACGATCTTGAGTACATTCAGGATTTGATAATATCGGGTATTCAGTTTCACCAGAAGCGAGCGGCACAGTTCTATTCTTATAAGCCACAGAGCGACGTACCTAATAGACTTTCAACGTTCAACAAAGAGTATACGTTTCCATCGCCCTGTTGTGCGTCGTCTGCGTTTATACCACTTCCACTATCAAGATCGGTTATCATATACCGCATTATGACGGCGCAGTGTTTGCGTGGATCGGTAAGCCCCGTGCGTTCGAGTATTGAGTTCTACGATGGCACTCGATAAAGAAAGAAGGGCGTACAAGTCGCTCGGGGGCTCTGCACGGTGTGCACGTACAGCACACACTTGCATTGTGCGTGTGTGCCCCATGTTTTGTCGCTCGCGAACGATAACGGTGCTTCAACGAATCGCTGAAAGCAAACGATGAATTCTGAATTCTGCCTGCTAAGGTGCCGACGTACATTGGATCCGCGGAACTCCTGTTTTTTCGCCACCCGGTATCGAACTCATTTGCATTCCGATCGGACGAATTTACATCGGGTCCGAAACGCTTACGAGTGGAGTATGACCAAGAAGAGTTCGATACGGCCGGAGTGGAAGATATCGCTCGGCTCAGTCTTTCCATGCGGAGAGCTTATAGTCCTGTCGGTCTTAAATTTCAATTTCTTCCGAACGACCCCAACTTAAATTTCAATTTCCACTCGGGGAACTAGCCCCCGCGACCCCTGTCCGTTTGTGCGCGGAGGATCCATAAAATATTGTCACTTTCGATCGTCGAAGCTTAGTGGGACTCTGGGTCGAAAAATGTTTCGTACTCGAACCTGTGGCCTGACCTAAATTGTATGTACGTTTCAGTAGTTCATTTCATATGGCTGCTTCACATATTTTATTCTCTATTTGAAACGTGCTAATATAAACGTATTTGATACGTAGAGGGTTTGTCTTAATATATATTCTTTGCATTAAACATTTAATTGTTTCCCATTTTATATATTTATACGTACCAACTTATATCATCGTGACAATTTATATAAAATATCGGAATCGTATGTAGGTCTAGCGGTAAATTGTATTTGCGAATCGAGTTGGAAAATTTAGGAGTTGATTTTTGAACGACACGGCCACGGGAGAAAAAGTGAGTGTCATGGATTTTTGGCTGGCGTGCCGTTCGCTATGTTAACGCGAATTTCGTGCCCGACAATGCATCGTACAGAGGTTGGACAACGCGTCAGTGGTAACGAGGTGTGTACAGTCGGGCGGCAGTAACAGATTATTCGACAGGGGTAAGCTCCCTGTCAGAGTCAGACGTGTTCAGTGACCAGTCACGGACAGCTGGGATAAGCACGAGCGACTTTGTGCGCTCGCCAGCGATCGCTCCGACTGTTTTACGCTCTTCGAACGAAAGGACGAGGTCCTTTACGAACACGATTGTCTGATCGGTGAATTTGTTAGGAGTATAATAATGTTGAATTGCATTAGAGTTAGAGGGTTGTCTGAGGAGTAGATGGTGGAATATGAAAGTGTCTGGCATGGCTAATAGAATGTTATATGGATAAGCACGAGCGATTTTGTTCGCTCGCCAGCTATCGCTCCGACTGTTTTACGCTCTTCGAACGAAAGGACGAGGTCCTTTACGAACACAATTGTCTGATCGGTGAATTTGTTAGGAGTATAGTAATGTTGAATTGCATTAGAGTTAGAGGATTGTCTGAGGAGTAGACGGTGGAATATGAAAGTGTCTGACATGGCTAATAGAATGTTATATGGATAAGTACGAGCGACTTTGTGCGCTCGCCAGCTATCGCTCCGACTGTTTCACGCTCTTCGAACGAAAGGACGAGGTCCTTTACGAACACGATTGTCTGATCGGTGAATTTGTTAGGAGTATAATAATGTTGAATTGCATTAGAGTTAGAGGATTGTCTGAGGAGTAGATGATGGAATATGAAAGTGTCTGGCATGGCTAATAAAATGTTACATGGATAAGCACGGGCGACTTTGTTCGCCCGCCAGCGATCGCTCCGACTGTTTTACGCTCTTCGAACGAAAGGACGAGGTCCTTTACGAACACGATTGTCTGATCGGTGAATTTGTTACGAGTATAATAATGTTGAATTGCATTAGAGTTAGAGGATTGTCTGAGGAGTAGATGGTGGAATATGAAAGTGTCTGGCATGGCTACTAAAATGTTACATGGTCTCCGGGTCCTTCTTACCCTTCGTCTCAGTACGTGGCAAACACTCGAAGACCGAACATCAATTAATCTGTCAACACTGTCTCCTGGAACCCACTGAAATAGATTCCACTCTTCGTATCGTTACTCGTAGGATGTTTTCGGACGAATCGAAAGGCGTTCGTCTGGGAGACTCGACACGCTCGCAGGCTTTTACAAGCTTTTACAGGCTCTCAGCCCATCCCTCCAGCCCCCCCTCGAGCGCTTACCGCACTCGAACCAATGCTCTTCGACTTATTGCCGGGCAGCCAGTGCGAAAAGTAATCTCATTGAAGTTAAAATTGCAGGTCGTGCTCCGGACATTTTCACGGCTCCCGTAAAGGCCACACGATACTCGCCGCTTTTTATAGCTGCAGATACATCGCGGTAATACGACTCTTCTTCCCGACCCCACCCCACCCCCTTAGAGCACTTACTGGCTTTCATTGTTCTTCCCTCGCTTTCCGCCCGTCTCAGACCCAGCTTGCCCCAGCAACGCGGTCGTCTCATCAGAGCAACAACGCTACCGTTAATTAATCCGCCGACGAAAGTTAACCGAGCGAAAAAATAAGAATTCTCATCCGGTCCCGACATTTGCGCACGTTTCGCAGCGGGCTAAACTTTGGCAGCTTCAATTTTTCCCTTGTTCCTGTTTCGCAGACGCGGAGGTTAAATGGCGTTCGCACTTTTGTTCGTAGTCTGCGTTCGACTCGTTTCACCGAGCCTTCGAGGATTACGATTAATAGGGTCCTGAGTGCGGGATCACTTGTCGAGCTCGTTAACGTTCGGGCCAGGACGATTTCAGACCCCGACGAGTCCTGCTTTCCGACCGAATTTAATTCCTCGTCACGTATCAGCCCCCCCCCCCCCCCCCCGAACGATTGTCGATTCGATCGGTAGGCCTTGCCTGGGGCGTGTGTTTGTTTAACGTGACTCGTTATTCCGCTTCTGGCCGAGAATAGAAATACAATCTTCCACCGTTGGCCGGAGAAAGACGGACGTATCCGCGGACGACGATCGTTCCTTGTTTAATTACGCCACGGAAAGAAACGTACGCTCATATGAAATGGAACAAGAAATTCCACGTCGAGACAGTATCTCTCATCGTTTCGCATAATTCTCATTAATACTTGAGACTTGAATAATTCATAGAACTATCTGAAAGAAACTTCTCTATTCCTATTGCCTATCTCAAAATGTGATACTAGCAGAAAAACTCAGTCTTGCATAAAGACCGTTCACTCAACGTTTCCAAAGCATCAAGCACCTCTTCCCCCAGAAGAAGCAAAAAGTCACGACAAAGACGGAGATAAGGCCAAGCGACACGAAATAAGCAGTGTACTCTCACGACGTCAGTCCTGGAAGCGTTCATTGAAGCTCTCGCTATCTCTCGAAATTTCCCGCGATACCCGAATGAGAAACGAGGAGGCCCTTTGAGTCCCGTGAAAGCTCGTTCCCCGACTCTGGGAAAAAAAGCGTCGGAAATATCGCGAGAGCCGACTGGCGAAGATGACGAATCGCGATGCCATTTTAACGCGCTATTTATCGCCGGCCGTGCATTTATCGTGTCTCATGAGGGATGAGAAGGGCGTTTAAAGCTTTTCGCGTCGACGGCGGTCAGCGTCGGACAAAGAGGACCGAAAGGAACACGCTCGATATTGCACGTAGATTGATATCAACCTGTCACTATACTCCGCCCCCCACCTCCTCCCCCATTCGAGTCGGTTCATGGATCGATATCGACGGCCGTGCGTAATTTTTATTGAATGGAAAGGCGTCAGATTTTTATCGGACTTATACGAGATTTTAGGGGTACATTAGGAGGACAGTGTGAAAATATTTGGAGACGATTGATATAATTGTATATTATTTTGTATTTTGTATTTGCATTTTATTATTTCATGGCTTTTATTTCGGGTTGCATCTTACAATATCTTACAGACTCTCCCTTTCTCCTCTTAATTGTACTTTAACAGATTGAAATCAGAGTTTCAGTCTTCAGAGAGAGGCGTGTGATTAAGAATTACGTTTGAAGTAGAATTAATTCTGAACAAACTACACAATTCTTTGTCTATCGACACAGACTCTACTCGCACCCCCTTTTTGCGCGTCGGATGAAACAAGACCCATCCTCCCCTTTTCACCCCTACGTCTTCCCTACCGTTTTCAATTGTGTCGGAAGGCTCGTTTACGTTCCTCCGGCCGTTGTTCGACGCCTTTTACGGCTCCCTTTCCGATTGGCGTTCGTCGATGTACAGTTTCACCCCTTTGCGCGTCGGAAAACAATGCTGGCTCGAACTGAAGGAAAAGGAATGTGCGCATCGTGATAAAAGGGCTCTTCGCTAGTCTCGAAAATTCGATGGGAGCCTGCGATTATTGGGCCAACAGAGGATTTGTTACGATCCGGAGATACGTCAGTGGAATTCGTCAGTTTGCCACTGCGTTGTCGGCAATAAATTAATCCTTCAACCCTTCGCCGTGGAATGACCGAAAGAGAGAGAGGGAGAGGGAGAGAGAGAGAGAGAGAGAGAGGAACGGTCGGGGAAATAAATGAATCCATCCTTCCTGCCCGGCGGGAAATAAATGGACGGAAGTGTCCTTAGACGGAAATAAATTAATGATTAAGATCGGTTTGCTTCCTGTAACTGACAGTCTACAATCATTTCCTATTAATGGGCTGTGTCCCCTTCAGTTCTTAGAAGTCTACTTTTCATTCCCCATTGGTGCACATTATAAAAGACTAATCGCAAGCATGTACGTACAAGGCATTACTCTTTAATAACCCACCAAAGACAAACACTGAGCAATTTCAGTACCGTACTTTAATAAAAATTAAATGATTAGACTCTCAGTTTATTCCCTCTAACTGTCAGTTTACCGTCGTCTCCTCTTAATACACCCTATTTCCTCCACCTTCCAGTAGTTTACAATCTTTTTATCCTCCCATCGCTGCGCGTCACGAAACACTAACCGTAAGCATGTAAGTACGCAGCAAACTTTTATCCTTCAATAAACCGCCGAGGCCACAAATTCCACCGAACACTCCCGATATCCTCCGTCGAAAATATCGAGAAGGTCCATTAGACGGTATGCATCTTCTTATCGTTACATCGTTACAATACAGGCGCAACGAAACGAGCCCTGATCCTCCTCCCACACTCGCACGCACTACCTACACACACGCGGAAGATTCTCAAGCGATTTTATGCGCCTCTCACGATGTCACATAACGTCACTGGCCTCACACACACTTTCGTCCTGTGTTCGCGGTCTGCTCCTGATCCTCGCGCGTCCTGTGCACGTCCGGCAGATCGGTTGGACCGTTTACACGGCAATTTCGGTGGGCAACGCTGTCCGTAACTCCCATCTCGGCCATGTTGGCCCGTAATGACGCCGGTAATAATAATAACGAGCGACAATAAGGCAAGCTTTATCGTTTGCCACACACGTACGTCCTGGGACAGGATAATTGCGCTGGACACGCGTATCAGTTACCTACCGATCCCGCACACCTAAACCTACACCTACACCTACCTGCTTAGCCACCTACCCCCAATGGCAAAGATCCCTTCTAATTGGACGCGATAATGATTGCGGCACGAACTCTAACGACGCAGCTTTGTCATTCCACGCGTCCTCGATGCGGCACGTTTGCGAACGTCCAGGATCCCGGATGAATTTTGGACACGTCACCGGAGGGATACTCCGACCGACGAGAACTCCTGTCAGGAGGGGGTTGCTCGGGGATTTTCATCGTTGAAGGGCTCGCGCATTCCAAGATTTTTAATACGGCTCCGGGCCCGATATTGAAAATATTCCCGGCACGTAGCGCGATGCAACTTTAACGTCTGCTCCCAGGGCGGTCGTGGCAGTCGGGAGGTAAAGAAAGAGAGAGAAAGGGAGAGGGAGAGAGGGAGGGACGAATAGGTTGGGTGGAATTTTCGAGCGAGCGATGTAAGTTTAGCAGTCCACTGAATCTGATTTCCGCCCGAGCGATTCCAGCCGGGGAAAAAATTGAGGATGAGATCTGGGCGAGGAGGAGTCATGAAAATCTCACCCCTTGTTCCTGTTCCCCCCGGTCGCAGGGGGTGGGTACGAATTACTTTTGCCGAACTCTTTGCCCGACTCCTTACGGGCCCGCTGATCCTCAATTTCCGACTTCGACGTCCTCGTGTCGAGACGAACGCGCGTCAGCGCGAAAATGCATCCACTCGAGACGTAGGTACGTAGGTGGTCGTGTGTGAACGTATGTGAACGTATGTGAACGTATGTGAACGTAGGTGAACGTACGTGAACGTTGGTGAACGTTCGCGAACGTACGTAGTACGTCCTGTGTGCCAGACTCCACGGCCGAGTCTGCGTAAAGTGGTGGGAATAAAGAGAGGCCGTGGGAGCGAGAGAAAGAAGAGGCAGGACAGGCAGGCAGAATGTGAGAAGCACTTAAGATCCGGCAAATAGAAGCAGATGGGGGTCCTGATGGAGTATCGATGGCTGAGAGCCCATCTCCGGGACTCTGCCTGCAGAAATAGAGGCTTGAGACGAGGGTGGAATTCGGCCGGACTCTCTCTCTCTCTCTCTCTCTCTCGCTCTGTCTCATTCTCTTGTTCTCGCTCTCTCTTCCACCTGCAAGTCTCGCAATACAACCTCTAATGATGCCGAACGTACGCCTGGCATAATGCGGGAAAGTTGGCGCGAAGCAGGCTAATAGGGACGACGCCGGCGTCGAATACGGGAGGAGCGGCGCTAATTAACTAAAGTTTTCATTGGCAGACGGCGCTGTTGTTTAGCGCGATCCGCGTCGTTTCGCCTTGTGCGACAATTATCGGCGACGTGATTAAAAATGCAGGTACTCGAGACGTTTATTTGCCGAGCGTAAGTTACTCTTCTCTTAAAAGGGGGGCTTCTACTTTAACGTAGAATTGTAGAAGATGTAATTGCTTACTTATAGAAACTGTACTGTAACAGTTTAAATTCTCAAAGGAACGGAAAATTGTTTCAGTTGAAAAGGCTCTTTGTGAACTAAATAAAAATTAATTCTTTGTTCTATTACAAAGATCTGCGTAGATCACAATGAACAATGATTTGAAGTTTCTCAAATTTGACAATCAACTTTCAGTTTCGCAATTACAACCAGACTGTTTCTCGCTATGCAAGTGTTTAATTTCCCGAGTCTTTCGATAATTTTGCGACTTTAACAGATATCGCATCGAACATTGTTGACAGTCGCGTTAGAATTTTCCACCGACGAGCCCGAAACATTTGCCAGGTCATTCGAGCGTAGTTATCCTCGAGACTGTCTCTTTAATAACGAGCATCCTAATCCATACTTCACCCGCTCGCAATCTCCTACCAGATATTCTGTGTCCGTGCGCGGCATCGAGCCTGGCCCGGATAAAAGTTTATCACGCGGACGTGGCCAACACTCGGAGTGCCATCGGAACAACAAAAAAGGCGAAACAACGCGAAAAAGCGAATTCGCCCACGATGGGTCCGTCGAGTGGCGACCGGGCAGAGAGGGTTGAAAAAGCGTTGTAACGATAGCTATCCAAATTTTTCCCGCACGCGCGCATTCATTCACGCGTACACGCCATCGAAACGTCGGCCACTTACCGTCGATTGTTCTCGAGTTACATCGAATGCGCGCGCACTCAATGCCCGGATTGCACTTCCGTAACTAGCCGCGTCTCTTTACTCAGGTAAAAGAAAAAAGAAACATCCCTCGCCTATTCGATCTCACAGTCCAAATGAGCGTCGCCGGTATTACAGCTTTCCGCCCCTTTTCCCACGACCCTCGATCTCCTTTCACATTCAAATTTCATCACTTTCGGCGAACGGGTCGGAATTCAGGCTGAACGCCGAGTTTAATTACTGTCGCCGAAGGTATGAAAATATTTTCATACGCTATCGCTCTCGTGGTTAGCCTCGGCCGCAATCCTTCCGAATCCTTTCTCTCCTATCTCTGAACGGAGCTGGCGTACTGCATATTTTTTGCGCTTCAAGGAGCGTCCGTGAAAGAGGGGGCCGGTTCGGGATAAAGTTTTATCGCGGTAGAGGAAGGTGGTAAACTGGCATCGGGCGGTTAATACGGCGAGCGTTCGCGCTTACGCGTGCGGGAGGGGAAAAAATGGGAGGGTGGAAAGGTGGCGGCTAAAAGGAAAGAGTGCCGGGAAAGAGGTCGCATGCTTTTTCTGATCAGATTAAATTTAGACGCAAGGGGGGGCGGAAACGTTTGTCGACTCTCGTACGACTCTCGCGTTCGTAAATTTTCCTCTCGTACTCTCTTTCGCTCTCTACTCCTTTTTTTGCTCCTGCCACTCTCTTCTCTTTCTCTCCCTCTCTCCCTCTGCTCGTGTCTGTGTGTCGTCGAACACGAGAAGACTGCCGCGCTTCAGTTCGGCAAAAAGTTTTTCGGGTCGGGAAAGTTGTAAAACCGTAACGATCCGATAAGTATCCCGAACGTACTGGCACTTCAACCCCTACACTCTACCCCCCCCCCCCCACCCACCCCTCTGCATTTACATGCCCGTGTTTTTCCGTACGCGAGACGGCAGAATTCATATTTTAGCCGGAGAACTTTTCAGCTGATGGCTGGAGTTCCGCGAAAATATGCAATTTGGGCTGATTTGTCGAACGTTCGACGATTATCCGACAAACAGGCTGAATCAGTTTCCCTTCCCTGGACTCTGATTTCGAATGGCATAAAACTGTAACGATTTCGACAACTATCCTAACTGATATCTGCTGACTACCGTATCTCGAGCTATAACCCATACGCTTTCGTGCGTAAATGCAAAAATGCATATATTTCACTTGTACACAGCGAGAGTTATATTGAATTTCAATTAGGGGAGAAATTATGCAACGGATTCGGTAAATCTTGATGATCGGCAAACGCAGACGGGACAATCGAATTCTCCTCTATAAACGCACAATTTCGAAACCGCCTGCCGGGCGCTCTCCGACAAAAGTATTGACAGGCGCAAAAGAGCATTTGGCACGTCCGGCGGAAGAGTGCATTGGAGGCCGGCCTCCGGGCAATAATCGTGTCCGCAATTTCTCACCGCCGAGCGTCGAACGAGAATTTCGGTGGTGCCAATGAGCGCGTGACCCGAAAATCGGTGAAAACAATTTCGCAAAATTGCGCGTCGATCCTGCCTCTCCCCTCTTTCTCTTCCTCCACGTCCTCTCTCTATCTCTCTCACGCAACCACTCTCTTCCCCCACTCCAACAATACCCCACCGTTCCAAGTTCGCAATTTACATCGGATCGCTTATCAAGGCAGCCAGAATTTTCCGCCCAAGCTTCGCTCTCATTACCGAAGCTGGTGGGGCGGCCTTGAGCGCCGAAAGTGCGAGGATAATCTTGCCTCGCGAGAATGGGAAGAGCGTGGGCGGATGGCGCGAACTCAGAATGTAGAATGACGCTCGCGCATAAACAGGCGAGGATGTGCGCGAATCGCGAGCCGGTAAGTCTACACGTCGGCGGAACGAATAACCGCGTGCGGCTTTCGGATAAGCTAGGGAGCCGGATAGCTAGCCGTATAGCTTAGCTAGCTACCGAGGCCGGCGAGCGCGAGGAAAGATGTTGACGGTACCAATAAGGAATTTCGCCTGGGAGCCAGCTACGTACGTGAGAAAATTTCCGATGAAATTAACGTAGGCATGCGTGAGCTCGCTGCGTACGTGATAAAGGCTCGAGATTTCCGAAAATAACGGCTATAGCTGCGCTCCCAACTTTGGGTGGGATGGGAACGTTTTGCGGCGATAATGGAAGAGCGCGATGACCGATAAATTTTTATTTGCGCAGATGCCGGGCGGATTTACGTATGTACCGTGTTTCCGAGTAGCTTTTTCGGATAGTTCGATTTCGGTCGACGCGGAATCGCGGAATCGCGATATCGAGAGCGCGAAGAGGAACGAGCCGACTTTGGGGGTAGGAGGGGTGCGACAGAATTGGGAACAATTTCAGTTTATACGTTGGGGCGCGGGAAGCGATTTCGTAGACAATTAAACGCGCCAATTCGAGCGCTCGAGATCCTTCGTGGTGGCAGAATCTGTCGGACCCTCTCTCTGTCCCTCTCTTTCTTTCTCTCTCCTCCCCTCTTTCTCCCCCTCTCTCGTCGTTACACGCAACAACGGCCGCGAATAATCCGACGGCCCGAATAATGATCTTCGTTATTGCCATTTAATCGCGCGAGCGCGGTTTTACGCGACATTTATTCCGAATTCCACCTACCCTACCTTTCTTTTTGCAAACTACTCTCGATGATATCGATGAAGATTTACAAACCATCAATTTTGGGAGAGGACAGGACAGTCAAGCAGGAGGCAGAGAGAGGGAATGCGAAGGGCAAAGTTCCGGCACGAGAACGACATTCCTTTCGAATTCCGCGGCGAAGATAAGGGCCAATCGATGGCGACCGTTTATGCCGGCATCGGGGGCAAGATTTCAATCCGCTAATCTGCCCGGCACGAGGCTCGACTACCGTGGCGAACCTTTGGGCGTGCCGCGAGCGTTCATTCGTCTTCATTATTCGCTAATTACTGCCTCGCTCATGCCGGTTCTCGGTCCCTACCAGACTTCCCGTCGTCGCCGTCGTGTCCGTGAAATTCCTCTCCTCCTCCTCCACTCCCGACTCTCGTTAGCGACATCGACCCCTGCGTTCATTTTCATCCCAGATTCCGGATTCGCGAATCGAGCGGCGAACATTCGCTTTTTCTCCACCTTTTCGATGTCCGAATATCATTGCGGAGATGAACTGCGAGCTAAGTCGAACGTGAGGAAGTGTGGAACGAACTGACATGTAAATCCGACGCAGTTCATTTAATCCGTTCAGTCCCTTCCGTTACGCAATCCATATTTTCCTGTTCATCCCGATTCTTTCCTCAATTCAAGAGTCCCGTTGACCTGGTATGCTTTCACAAATTCATCACTTCTCACCGATCCTTATTGCGTCCTAATCCCTTTGCATTGAACCTCAGCTCTCCCTGCAACGCAATTACCCTTCCTGATGGGACAGCACACGTTATTTATTTAAATATTCCCACTCCTCACGTTCGTTAACAATCCATACCCTTCCCACGTTCCACCACTCCTTCGTTTCTCACCTTCAGCAAATTTTCCCCGAAGTAGGCAGTCTTTTCCCAGCACCCGTCATCGAATTATACTTCTACAAATTTTGCTTATATCGAATATATATTATATCCCAACAAACCTTCGCATAATATCATTCCCGAAACGGGAGACTGCAAGGGAACGGCCGTTACAAACCTTTGGCGAACTAAGCGAATTGTGGGTGACGGCGAGTATTCGCGTGAAAGAAACGCGTTCGCGTGTTCAAGCGTGTTCAGGCGTGTTCGCTTTCGACCAGTTCAAAGCGTACGCACGAGCGTATTCCGTTAAACGGAAGCTGTTTACCGTCGACGTTCTCACGACCGTTGGCCTTTATTAGCGATTCGACGTCGAAGCTTTCCGGGGCAAAATTCTCTAATAAAGCCGATCGGCCGCTTATTACGGGTCGTAAATTTGCGAGTATCGCGCTCCGGGTCGGGAGGAAGATTAATGGGGAAGTTTATTTAACCATTTCTGTTTCGGAGGTTGAGACGCGGAAATGGCCGCGCCGCGCGGCCGGGGGTCGCCGTAATTATAAACGAAAATGGAATTTATCGCCGGGTACGCGCGCAGCTTTCCCAAACGTAAACCTGCGGCCGAGAGTTATGTGCGCGCGGATGCGCCTGGTTGCGCATATTGCGTCTGGAGGAATCGATCGGTAGCGCGCGGGAAGGAAGCTGCGACCTCTTCGTGGTAAGAAGTATCAATTTTTACCATTCTCTTATTGGGTAACGTCCGCGGAAGTTGTTTCTGTGACCATTTAGAAAACTTAAGTCCGAATGTTCGCAACAGCGGCTTCCAATTCGACTAATGTCAGTCTAATTGTAACAATCTGTAGAAAATATGCTAGCCGCCTGTTAAAATGACAGGTCTGAGCTGCCTTAATAATGTCTTTTCACTTCTAAAATATTTTATTTTTCTTCAAATATTCCTTAGTATTCAGTTCGATACGTAAATGATTAATTTCCATTCTGTCAGTTAACTTGCATCATTCCCACAATAAAACAAAAAGAGTGCATAGAAACCGTGTGTAGGTCCAATATTAAAATTATCGTTTGATCATCGATCCCAGAACATCAAACTTACATCAGTCTTACATCCGTCGCTGCCAACGTCTTAATCTCGCCGAGAAGAATTCTTTGCCCGCCTTCAGGACCCACCGACAAGAGATAGGGCAAAAAATGAAGGCAACGAGAGCAGAACGAGACGCAAGCAGTGGCTCGCGGGTAGGAAAGCGGATTCTCAAGCCGATCGAGCCTGAAATCTCTTTGGCCGGAACAAAAGCTCGCGATACAGAGCTCGTTCTCGTCAGGCACAGAAGGCGTACGTCCGGCCGTTTGTTTTTCGTGCCGGCGACTGGCAAAAAGAAACCGACAAGAACGGAAGACAAAAAGGCTCGCGGCCAGGGCCGAGCACACACGTGTTCTGCACGATCGAGCCGAAGCGAGAGAGTGGAAGGGTGGGAGGGGAAGGAGGGCAAGGAGGCCGACGATCGTCGACAAACGATTCCGATCGTAGGCGCGAGCCAACTCGAAGGTACTCCGTGCTGCAATAAATTGGTCTCAAAGTACAGACCGAGATTGAATGCAGCCGACTATGAGCCGTAACGGATTCCATCGGTCAGACGAATCGGGATGAAATTGATGCAAGCTTCAGCTGACATCGATATGTTCCTAGTAGCCCTCCAATATACGATATACTTTATCTTTTTGAAACTTTGGTAAGCAATCGGGATAAACTGTTTTCCGCTCTAGGTTTATGCTGTTGTGAGAAATTAAACGGTTCCGTATGATTTGTGGGACAAATAGTGAGCGTGACCGGCTTGAAGGGAGTCGGCTGTGATAAATTGGCCTCGAAGTACCGACAGAAATTGAATTTTGGGGTGGTATCCTGAACAGTAAAGGATTCGATCGGCCGTTCGGGATGAAGCCTCTGTGTCAGGAGGCCGACCCGGACGGTTCGTCTTCGTTTCGATCGATCCCGCGGACAGTTTACCCTTCCCAAGTTGAGCTCGGCCTCGAATTTCCATAAATTCCGCCGGCAGCGGGCCGAAATTGAGCCTGACGGCAATCGAATTGCCCCGCGACGCCGAACTTTCGAACAAACGGTATGAAACGCGCGACGTGATTTTAAATAGACGGTCGAGTCAGATGTACGTTGTGTTTTTCGAAGATTTTGAAAGGATTAAGAAAGATCGTTTAAAGCTACGATTTTTGGACTAGGTTATTAATTGAAAATTTCTTCAGGACACAATCAGATATAGAAATATACCATTAATTGTATCTGATACAGTTTCATAATGTGCCTACACTGAATTTGTATATAATGTAGATTTTGTAATAGTTGGTCCAGTATATCACTTGGATACTTCGAATAAAAATATGTACATAATTCGTTCGTAAGTTCAACGTTCACGCCTTAACACAGATGGAGAGCTATGAATATTTTCCAGGCTCGTCGAATTAGGCTCGTTAGCGACGGGTCGTCGCCTTTAATTACAGCTCGGATAGGGGATGCTTAGGGGCGGTTCGAGGGGGTCGCGGAAGAAACGGGTCTTAGGTAATTAGACGATTTCGAGGCTCCTCGATACGGCGGAATCTCTCGAGACACTCTCGCCAACGGTCGAGCGTCGTTCAGACCAATTCTTTTTTCGCCTGCAAACTCCGACACTGCCCATTCGAGACTCTCGATTCTCGCGCGAAATCGTAATCGCAACGGCGCCTCGTCCTTATCCGACCTACATTTCAACCTATCCCGGAAAAGTTTCCCAAACGAGTGGACGGAAGATAATTGCGAAACGTGCTCGCGGTAGAAAACGCTCGGCAAATTACAAAATTCACCCCCTAAACATTCCACGTACCTCCCTGGCCACTCTCTCACGTCGTAATCGTTCGAACAAAAATTCCAATTAACCATCGAAACTCCCCATCGAAATCGTAATCGCAACCCCTCACCCTTATCTCCCCGAAACTCGCCTATACCGACCTCAAAGATAATCTGCGAACGCGACCGCATGAAAACGTCCCGCAAATGGCGAAATCCTCTAACCAAAATTCCATCCTCCCCTAAAATGCGGTCGGCCGCGAAATAATCGCGCCCGACGGTCAGATTCGGCGTTGACGGCCGATCAATCCGCGAATTTCCATAATATCGACAATGTATTCATTACCGAGACCAGGCTGACATTCTCAGCAACGACAGGAGCCTACGGTCCCTCCGATCGCGAAATCGGGGACGAAAATACACTCGGCCAAAAATTGGGACATCGTGTTTATTCGGCGAACAAAAACTGGCGGGCGCACCCTTGACGGATCCGCAAAAGAGGGTTTAATATGTGAGAAGCGAGAGGGAGGCGGCGGGCTGTCGGTTCGCCGGAAGGGTGGCGGCGGATAGAAGGGCGGGTAGGGGCTGGAATGGGAGGAGAGGTATAGGAAGGGGCTAGGCAGGGAGGGGGACGGCGGAGGGTTTAATATGTACGACGTCCTCGGGGCGTTATAATCGGTCGAGTATCGATCGTCCTGCCTATGACGCAGTCCTCCCGCTCGGAGGGATTTCGAATTCGACCAATCACGGATTACAGGACGATCGAAGCTGCCCGACGCTTTCTAATCAACCCTTTGACTCCTCCCAGGCCACCCTCCGATAAGTCGCCGATAGCCGTACTTCTCGCCGAAATCCTACCCGGACAAGGAGTCTGTCTTCAGCCCTTGGACAAGTTCGGACGATCGAAGACAATTTGTCTGGATCCGAGTCTCTCTGCCCCCCCCTCCTTTTCTTTGGTTTAGGAGACAACGATACGCTGCCTGTTTGCCTCTCCGATCGCGACAGCTTGGTATTGAGATCGCCCGAGGCTCCCCGCACCGCGCACGGAGGCGAGAAACTTTGGGGATGATGTTCGATGTCGGGGGGCGGGGGGGGGGGGAGAGAACTGCTGTTCGTCGGATAAGCTGACGCTCGGATTCGGAACAGGCTGAGGTTTCGGGTGATATGATATCGTGTGAGGAATCGAGACCAAGAATACGGCGAACTCTTGTCTATGCCGAATTTCTATCGCGCGTTCAGTTTACGACTAACGATTTCACTTAATGCGACTACTCGTACAAAATAGAATAAAGCATAGGACCGTATTTAATTTCATATTATTTAATATTCATTTCATATTATTTTTACATTACTTTCATATTATTTTTACATAAATTTTATATTATTTTAATATTCATTTCATATTATTTTTACATAAATTTTATATTATTTTAATATTCATATCATATTATTTTTACATTTATTTCATATTATTTTAATATTAAACAATGCATATTTCTTGTTTATATTTTTTACGTCGTAGTACAAAAGTAGATAATTACCTACATGTTATTCATACAATAGGGTCTTAGCTTAGATTAGGATTTTAGCTATTCATAGAATAGGGCTTTAGCTTGGATTAACTTAATATTGTAATTACTCCCCACGTGTCACTCGTTTACTGTATACCTCGAAAAATGTCATATAACACGTTTTCCCATAGCGCTTATCCAATCAGCGCCTAATATACGAGCCGCCTCGTCCGACTATCTCTTCCGCACACGGAAAATAGAATTTTGTCCTATTTCCTAACAGGACTCCCCGATCCATCATAATAGACTGTCACGCCAGTCTTCTCAATGAAGGCTGAACTCCGCTGCGCCCGTGATTGCGCGGCCGACAGTAGGCGGACAAACGTTAAACACTCGTTAGCCTAAGTCAATCTCCGGCTCGCAGGGGGTGCTGGGGATAGGGAAAGGGGGTAGTTTTCGGTCAGTAGGTCATCGCCGCCCCCCTAGCTCGACGTTCATTCCTGGCGCGGAACAGACACTCGGCCATTCATATTCGCTACCGCTGGGCGTGGAATCTGTCCTGCATCCGAGCGGACACAATGTTCGCCGTCCGACCCTGTCAGCTCGGCAAGGGACGAGTGTTTATCCTGGCCAGACAACGTCCCATCGAAACTTTCGCCTCATGGAAATGACCTTAAATTCCCCGGCAAGAGTCTGCACGGACCCGGAATCCAGAGTCGGTCGGGAAGTCCTTGACTGTGTCACTGTCAATGAACATTGGCGAACGGTGACGGCGTGTGGAATGGTCAGAATTGTAACACTGGAATCGAAGATACTGTTCTTGGGAAAGAATGGGAAGACAGCTACTGGCCATCTCTGCCGGATACGAGTATACCCGATATCTGCAATCCGATGCGTTTCGAAGCTGTACTCGTTAGGCTTTGTTCGCGAGTCTTCATAGAATTGCGAAACAAAGACGTCCTACACAATTTGAAGGCATCGAAGTCGGAGAGTAGTGGATCTTGGACAGTTCTATCGTTCGGTCGAGCTATATCTTCTTTCAGACGACGACGCGCAGTCTATCGTCCGGGGTTAGAGTTTCGTAGGATGTTCTAGGTAAATGCGCCCCAGCTATTTTGCGGCCGCTGCGTTTTCGGCGGACAGGATGGAGTCCCGGTTAAATTGGTGCACGGAAGCTGGGGATTCGCGCTTGTTCGGAACTATAAGCGATTGTGGCCGGGGTCAATCGATGTGTTGGGGGGAAGTGGAGAAAGCGAGCTGGCGAGGAAGGAAGAACGAGAGAGAGAAAGGGAGACAGAGAGAGAGAGAGAGAGAGAGAAGGTCGAAAGGAGGGTCGATCAATCCGAAGGAGCTCGCGGGAGACCCTCTTCTTGATTTTGAGGAGTCGAAAGAATCAGGGGCGTGTCTCTCGACAGATTGTGCAGTCAATCGTACGCGAATCTCTGACGAGAATCCTCGTCCTCCCGCGGAAACGTATCAGACCTTCCGGAAGAATCACTGTGTGCGCATCTTTTCCCCGGCATCGTCTTATCCTGATCCTTCTCATTTCTATACAACCCCTCCTCCCGGAACTCCTTCATCCGCTCGACATTCGCTCTCGATATTTCCATTTTTATCACCGCTTTCCGGAAAACTACACTTAATGAGAAACGTGTTAGGACGTCCTCCTACAGAAAGCTTGGCCAGTGAATGTTTCAAAGGTCGCTTTCGGCCAGATGCGATGCTCAGGCGGATAATGCGAAAAAGTTAATGGGAAGAACTGCTGTCACGGCAGAAAGTTCGACCGGCAGTCTTGCGACCGCTCGGCCGGCTTTCAATTTGAATGGATCGAAGAGCAATCATCGGAATCTCAGCACGTACGTCGTAATTGGATTTCTGACGAGTCGGCAACATATTGTCTTCCGAAAGCGTTACGCCGCTATCTGCGGCTAGTCCATCTCAATTGTCACTCACCCAGTTTGTCTTTTGGCACCGTCGCGCGACGGTATGCACCTTCTGACGTCTCTGACGACAGGAAAACGTTCTACGACTCCGTAGCAAACCTTGGTCCGCGCTCCTTCGTCCATCGAGAATCGTGCCAAGTGTCATAAAATTTCAATTTCAAATTTTCTCCCATTAGTTTCCCGTTAAATCGCTATGCAGAATCGTAAGCAACCTAATGAAGGATCTTAGTAGAATTCGTCCGCAAAAAATCCTCGAAACTCGCTAGTGCTCACTCGAACTCATTCGACACCTCGGGGACAAATCTTTCAATTCCCGAGAAGCGGAAGAGGCTGTCGAGATCGCACTCGAAAGTATCGTTTTCCCGTCGAAGTTGAATTCGACCATTCGTCGCTGCCACATTGAACAGTGAACGACGACCGCGCGCGCGAGTACATTTCGCGAAAACAAATCATCCCGCTGCCGAGAGGCCGAAGTGGCAGTCGAGATGGCACTCGAAAGTATCGTTTCCGGTTCGAACTCGAATCCTGCGACTCGAGCTCGTCTTACGCGAAATTCTCGGCAGGGTCCCGTCCCGCTTTCGATTGTCATTCGCCTACGTCGAGTGGCGCGAAGTTTCGCCTAACTCCTCTGTTTGGCCACCGACTACGTCCGTGGCACGAGCGACACACGCGCGCGATACGGAGGAACGGTAGGGGGTAGGTCGTAGGTAAGTGTAGGGTCGTGTCGAAGCTCGTGGCCCGATAGCGCTCGCGGCCGTTCCCGTATTTTCCCGAAGTAGCCGGACGACAAACTTGCCTTCCTCCGGTTTGCCAACTATGAATAATTCAAATTCGAGAACCACCCCTTCCTCCGTCACCCGCTACCCCCTCGGCGACGGCCGGTGATTGTTTCTCGAGTGCGCCAGCAGGCGAAAGGGGCAATTGACTGGCACTCGTCGAATTGTCCGTCGAGAATTTCTGTTCGTACATTATCGGTAATAAGGTCGAGACTTCATATTGGCCGGAGTTTTGCATGATGGGGAATAAATTTTCAGCCCGTCAAATCGAATTCCACTCTTGACCGGCCGCAGTTCGCGCCATCTTCCACCTTCGAAATCGCGCTGGCTCTTTCGTGCTATTACCTGCAGGAGGGAGAAAGTGTTCTCTGAGATTCGATCGGGAAGGTAATTTAAAGAGGGTTCACACTTTCTTGTTATGGGATGAGAAATTATCGACCCATTTAATAATAATAACAATAATAATAATAATAATAATAATAAAAATAATTTATTAAAGGCATAACTTTGATAACAAATAAAATCAATACATTTACATGTGTAAGGTAATATGGTACTAAAGTAATTAAATGTTTATCCTACAAGTCTGATTATTTTCGATCATTTGATATGGGCGTATAAAGACTTTGTATTCTGATGTTTGCTCGTTTCAATTCCGATCTGAGAATTCACTGACCTATTTGCAAATCTGTGACTGCTTCAGTGGCATCGCTTACGGACGTACAAAGTTTTGAGTAAGAATCGCTCGACGCTCGCTGCTTATAATTCTGTGCTGAGAACCTGTTAACCCATTTGTACGACAAATCTCTGACTAATTCCCAAAGCCGGTCGCGGAGATTTCTCTGTCAGGAACTGAAACAACCGTGCCGAACGGTCGCGGAATGCGAAAAAACTTTTGGCCGAGTAAAGTTTCGTGAGTGTGGAAATTAATATTCCGCGCAAACTGTTACGCCCCAGAGCTGGGACAGAAAGAGGGTGGCTCGTAGAATGGGGTGAGGGGGAGCAATTTGGGGCCGAGACTCGTTCTGCAATCTTCCGCGACGAATTAAAACGATTTGGCCACGCCCGATCGGGCGGAGATTTTATTCGAAATTACATCGTAAATACGTATACGGAAACAGGGAGAAATCGCTGGAGGGGGTAGTTGGGGGCGGAGGGGGTGACGGCAAACAGAAAGAAGAGCCGAACGGAAATTTATCAGCGTCCATGTCCCGTTCGAAAATACGAGCCACGCAAATTAAATTACATTTCATCGACTCGAAATAAAAATTCCACCCCTCCACCCCCATCCTCCACCCCCTTCACCGCCCGCAGTTTGCGTCCGCGAAATGAGTCGGGAAATTCATTAAGCGCGATTGTTTCGGAATTAATCGAATTCCCTTAAAAAGGGTACCGTTTGCCGAACGAGGGTGGAGGGTGAGAATGTGGGGGTGGTACGTACAAAATGATATCAGGCGAATTTTCGACTAGCCAGTTTCCGAGTTCCGTCACGTTTTCCGCCCTCTCGTATCCTACCCACGCCTCCGGCACCTGTGCCAAGCATCGTCTGCTACACTCTCATCCCCCGTGGCATCCCTCCGTCGTGGGCCTACCCCTCGGCAGCCGTTTCTACCCCCTGCTTCCTTTTTTCGCCCGAAAGCGGCTTAGCGAGCCGCGACGATGAGCCGAGCGTGCGTCCGAAACTCTTGAAAAATTTGCTCCGCACGTTTTGGTAGCCCTGATTTACGGAACGTTTCTTCTGTCTTTTTTTTTGCAGAAATACGTCAGCGAAGGCTCGACGGTGCGGGACTGCGTGTCGACGTGCGTGGAAAAAGGTAAGAGTTGTCTTTTTGCGAGATCGTTTTTTGTTGCGATTCGGGGGATAATACGTGGGAAAGGAAGAGGGATGATTTAAAGACGCGTGAGGAGTTTATTTCGAAGGGGAGAATTTTAGAATTTAGATTTTATATTCCAGATAATTATAGATTATTTCAGAATATTAAGATGATCAGAATTTTTTGTACGTAATAGAAGAATCAGTGATCATAATCAAATCACTTCCACCGTATCATTTATTCGTTGACTATAATCAAATGACTGTCTTATCAAACATCTCTTCGTACAAGCACATCGGGAATAATATCGTAATTCTGTCATTTTTATGTACTGTTCCCGATGAAAGCCACTTTACAGTAATGAAAACTGGCGTTCCACTTAACGTGCCTTATGCCATCAAAGTGAACAGCTCACACATATACACATATATATAAGCTGAAATTCCGTTCATTGCGCGAGTCCATCGTTACAGATGCGTAACGCGATATGTAATCAGCATATTCGAGCTTGTCACCTTTCCGGCTCCCGGCAAAATTATCTTAATCCGACTGAGCCCGGTAGTCGACGACTTAATCCCTCTGCCCTTCGGGCCCGCCGGGTCCCTTCACAGTGCAAAGGGTATTATCGGGAAGGTTTACGTTGGTTATCGAGGCCGTGAACTTACAGCGCGCGAACGACGATGCCTCTGCTCTCGACGGTTTACACCGAACTTTATCTTCGACTCCCTCAATATCGCACGGCACGTATTGTTCCCCTTCAGAAGCGAAACTAGACGCGGCAGAGAGAGAGAGAGAGAGAGGGAGAGAGAGAGAGAGAGAGAGAGAGAGACAGCGACTTCGGCATTGATTTTCGATTCGAATAAGTCTGTTGCGGGCGAGAAGACGTTATTAATGCCTTCGAGCCGTCGAGGATGACTCTCGACGAGAATATGCTGGTTTTACACCCTGCCTCTTATTCCTTTCCACTGTTCAGGCATGTTCATCAAGAATACTTCATTCGTTCAGTATCATGAACATTTTGGTAATCAGACGTCCGAGTTAAATGTTCCATGGACTTGAAATTTTCACGTTATGTATATTTTTGATCATTTCATCGTAATGCATCATCTACCCTCTCGATCGGCAGAGATCGTCGCTATCGCGATCGTGCAGAATCGATTTTCAATTTGCACTTCGACGCTAATAACGAGCTCTGGGTGTCATCGAAGTCTCGACACTCTCGTGCCCGGCTGCGTGAAAAGATAACCCAGGCCGAGTGCCAACGGCGGTGCTGTCGGCGATATAAGTAGGATTTATAGTTTGGATCCAGTTCGATCCTTTCCCCGAAACCAAAACGATCATTCGCAGCCAGAACTTTCCTCCCTCCTCCATCATCGTCCGTCAGTCTCGTCGCACGCGGCCTTCCTACATTTTCGTCACCTTCTCTCACCCTTTTTTCCTTCTATCATGCTTTTCTTTTCATCTCCTTCTCATCCCTATTTCGACCAACTCCCCTCACACCCGCCGGTTAAATTTTCTCGAGCGCCGTCTCGACGAGGGTGCGTGAGAAAAATGTCGCGTCGGGACAAATCTTTCCAGCTGCGAGTGTCGTTCCAGGATTCGAGCAACTCCGGGAATAAAGGAACGTCCGTCAACGGGACCCGAGATTCGCCACGTAATAAATTCCGAGCCGACGATCGCGACGATTTCCGACGGATCGTCCGGGGGTTCTTGGGGGAGTAAAAAAAGATCGGACAGACGGGTACTATTTTAATCCAGCGAATTATGGGAGTCTTAATCCGAAACCCGTGACGTCGAAGATGAGGATTGATCGAGCCGGTCAGTGATTACCTATAATACTCGAGCGATTATTCGCGATTAATCGCTATTAATCGCGATTAACGACGCTGGCACGAAGTTAACGAGGAACGTTTTAACATCGACCGCCGTTCGCGTACCGTGTCGAATTCGACCGATAAATTATTCCGCCTCGCTAATAGCTCAGCTTCCGACAACGGCGTTTGTTTCGCCCAATTTTCCCGGCGAAGTCGTTATTAATCGAAGCGTAGAACGCAGAGTTCGTTCTGGGTCGAAATCGAAGTTTCGACCTAGAACCCTTTACAGTACACAGTTATCATGTACAGAAGAATTCTGAGAATCGAGAAACATTCGCGTCCTGAATTTTGGGACAGAATACGTGAATGGCGGAGTATTTCCGCACGTAGTCGCGTGCCTTCTCGTATCCAGTCATTTCCGTCTACCGCTTTACACTTCCTTCGACATTATCTGGCTGGCCCGCGCTCGAGACTTCCACTTTATTTCTCTTCCATTGGCATCGTTCTCGCCGGATGCCGAGGTTATCTCTTTACCGCCCTTTTCCGCGCCATGCCTCGATATTCTTCGCATTTTTCAGCTTTTCCGACATGTACACCTCCTGCTGCTTCACCTTTTCCTTCTCTGTCCTTCGTTCGGCTTCGTTCGTCTTCGTTCCTCTTCGCTCTTCTTCGCTCCTCTTCGCTCCTCTTCGCTCCTCTTCGCACCTTCAGCCTCTTCTCCGTCATAGATAGCTTGCCGACATATTTTATTCAACAGCTCGTCTCGCGGCATTTGATCCCTTAACGTCACTTTATCCGCCCGAAATCCAATTTTATTCTTCCACGTATTTATTTCACGAACGCCGACCACCTCCCCCACCTGCTACCCTCTCTCCCGAGCTCACGTTATAAATTCTCACCTTCCCAACGCTCGACATTCGACCGACCATTAATCTTCGTCTTGTTCTACGCCGCGCGAGCGTTCGATGTAAATCCGACAATTCGCAAAAAAGAGACTGCGGATCGGCGCCCGAAAAAACGCGGAAAAATCCGCACTAAATTACGCGGGAAAAAGTTGCGCGTCTCGCGCGAAACTTCGTAAGCAGTTACTCTCGCGGAAAACATGAAGTCCCGCGGAGGTCTGATAAAGTAGACCGCGGCGTAACGACCAATTCAAGATCACAAATTCCCATAATGGAATTATTGAACAATTGAATGCATAAGTTCCTTTTAAAAATCTTTTCCTGAATATCATACCGCTGTCTCTATCTCTGTACATATCGTATCCTGGTTATTTACACGACATGCATGAATATTTTGTACCTTTCGAATCAATTTCTCGCACATGTTATTAATTGAAAGTACTGTCCTGATTCACGAGGCGTGGAGTATTAACAACCAACGTGACAGTAATTCTATTTCCGACGTGCATTTGAAAAAAAAAGTAGAAGCAGAGACAAGCGCGGTTGAACCCAGCTTTCGTACGGTCAAGTCGTGTCACCGGGAAAGTCGAAAGTCGAGAGTCGCAGTCGGGCCGGCGAGACGTTGGAGGAATGTGTCCGAGAGGCCGGAAATTCCGGTCCGCGCAATGAGGACGGGCGAAAATCCGGAAAGAGTGGCCGGCGTCGGACGTGCGTAATGCGATTAAGCGAAACGAGGAAATCCCACGTCGTGCCTCTGCTTCGCGGGAGGCGGCTGAAATCCGATGAAACTTTTCCAATCTCCGTCCTTCCATTCACTCCTCCTCCGGCCAGCCCCCTCCTCCGCTCTCATCTTTTTTCATCCCCCCCCGTCATCGAGCATATTATGTACACGGCCTCTGGAACGAGAGAGTGTGACTCGCAGGATCTAACGAACGAGAGTGTGGCTGATTTGCTCAAGCGGAAAAGAGGCTTAAGATCGCGTGGCACTCGACGCTCAGAATGGAAGCAAATTGAGAAAGTAAGATGATGTATCGACGTAAGCGTCACAAATATTGTATAAGGTGGAGTGGGGTAAAATCGACCCAGAAATTGTAAAGTTTACTTTAAACTAAAGTATTTTCTATCTATTCTATTGAAACCTCATAATTTTAGTGTTTTTATTTAGCGCATGGTTTATGCTTTAAGTTGCATTAATTGGGATTAAAAATATCTTCTGAAATTTATGAGTTTCTTAATAAATTAAAAACAGTGCTGCTAGAGCGGACTTGCCCCGGTACTGGGGCGAAACCGCCCAACCGGTTTGAAAATTATTATTGAATCTTATATCCTTATATTATGGGGCAAAAGCGGAATTATTATTAGCAATTCGAACTTTGTCAACCGAGTTAAACGGGGGAATCACAAAATACATGACGGCCACCTATGTTGAATACTATCCAAACCATTGAATACTGACCAAAGGAAAATTTCTACCGTACAGTTGGTACAATGCAACGTATATTCGAATAAATAAGGGCCTATCGCGGATTTGGCCCGTGTACTGATTTACTCCACTGCACCTTGTAGCGCTCTCTGTGTTAGTCGGTTCGCGTGCGCGATATCGTTCGATGACGTTCCGTGTCTTTGACGTGATCCGAGATTAATTCGTCCGATCGAGCAGATCGTACGTACCGGACATAGCTATCGGACGTCAAATGAATTTCGGCTCGGTATTAATTCGATCATCAACATTCCCGGCGTTCCGCGTCCTTACTTACGGGCCGGCGGTGTACAATCAATTACTCGTTGAATCGACTTAGATCGGGGCGAGCCGGGCGAAAGAAAGGAATCCGCAAATGTCGATGGCGAGCAATGCCCGGTGGAATTCCTGCGCCGACGCATCCCGCCGGCTTCCGGTCGGACGCCAATGGGATATTCGGCCCGAATCTGGTCGATTCTCGAGTCGGCCGAACGTCATCGATTTCTGATTCCGGTCGGTCTCTTTCTATCCTCGCATACCTACCTCCTCCTGTTTACTCTCTCTATTTCTCTATCTGTCCGTCCTCTCTCATTCTGTCTGTCCGTTTCTCTCCCAACTGTCTTCGTCCCTGTTTCCTTCCTTCTCTCTTGTCGATCTCTGCTCTTTCACTCCAAGCTCCGAAGAATGGAATGATTCTTTTTACTTTCTCTACCTCTCTGCCCTCTCTTTTCCTGCCTACCCGTTTTTCTCGCCATCACTTTCTCTTCTGCACCCTTTCTTCTATCCTGCCCAATCTGTGCTTTTTCGTGTCAATCTTCAAAGAATCGGATGACCCCCTTTCCTTTCTTCACCTCTCCGTCCTCTGTCTTTCTGCCCGTCCGTCTTTCTCCCAGCAACTTTTCCTGCTTCCTTCCTCCTCTTCTGCCGATCTCCACCTTTTCGCTCCAACCTCCGAACAATCGAACGATCCTCTCTACTCTACCTCTCCCTCGCAGTCACTTTCTCTCCTCCCATTTCCTTCCTTCCCCCCGCCGCTGTCCGCCTTTCCGCGCCAAACTCCGAAGAATCACACAAACGACTCGACACCTTCAGCTTCAATCGTTCCCACGTCGTTGTTTTAAGCGGCCCAAGCGCGTCCATTGTTCGACGATCGACTCGTTCGCGCGGAACGCGGAAAAGTCGCGGTTTATTCTCGATTTCACGCCGCCGGAGTATACAAATGCGACCGCATCGCGGAAGGGAAAGCCGACTGACGGCACGTTCCCTTCAATCCGGCGTGCCTGTTACATTGACGTTCGGCTGACGCGGCAGCCAAGTTAGATTGACGCGGCTCGAGGATGCCGATACACGCGGAATTATCCACCCGCGCCTGCCTATTTTTATACCTCCCTACCCCTGCCCTACCCCCAAGCCCCCGGAAGTCGTATCCGTTTCTCGAAAATGCCCCGACTCCCGGAGTTATTTTCCCGAACACGTGCGAGCTTATCCCTCCGGAGAAGCGCTCAAAAACCATAACTGTACCTCTCCGTATCCACTCTCGCGAAAGTTTCTTTTTATGGCCTCGTATACCCGGCCCGCGGCAACTTTGACACGCTACGTTCAGGTGTCACGTCCTCGAAGTCCAGGTCCTCCGGACCTTCTTAACTTTACGATACATCCGAAAACTTGACCTTTCCCGACAAATCTCGTGCCGCACAGTATTCATTTCGACAGTTTCGATACGCCCACTGTGGGTACGAACGTTTACATGCTTAAGTGAAACCTGACCATCCAAGATGTATATGTCCTAAAGATTGTTTCTTAGGACAGTGACGGTCTTTTGGTCCTTTCTTTTTCATTTTCATTTTAACGTCAAGGAAATCTTTGGAAGACTTCTGGCCTCCTTGGAGGGAGGCCAGCGTACGGTCTTTCGGTCCTGATGAAAATCTACCGAGTGTAGGAATCAAGAAATAAAGAATTCGAATATTTATCCTGCTCGTCTAACCAGTAATATATTCCCACACTCGAGATTTAAGGCTTTCGCGGATATTATTACTGTACTGTATCGGAGCGACCTGCCCTGATAATGCAAACTGTAACGTTTGCAAAACGTCGGTATGCAGCTGATCCCGAACGCAGCGACCATCCGGAAGCCCATACTTTCATATCCCCACACGTTCGTCATTATCATTCCTGCTCGTCCTGCGTTCATCTCATAACATTCGACCACCCACCGTCCATCACTCCCCGGACTTAACCTTCTCGGCTGTTTCAGAGGCATGGAGCACGAAGACGTACTGCTGCCAGCAGGACGCTTGCAATTCGGGGCCGGCGCTGACGTCGAGCAGCGTCTACGTGATCCTGGCCCTCTCGGTGGCGGTCCTCGCGGTCGGCCGATGCCTTCGTGGCTAATACGTCGCGTGCGAGCTGCAGGTAGCCGCGGCCTTGAACCGCGGCCCGGCGAGTTTCCTCACGCCGACGTTGGGTAGTCGATGCGTCGTTGCGCGGAATCCACGGAGAACAATGTTGCGCCGGATCTATCACACACACGTACACACCAGCTGCGAGCGTCAGGGGCCGGATGTCGGCGGACGCCGATTTCTCGAGCGTCCCTCTCTCGCGACGCTGCTCTCGGCCGCTGCGTCCTCACGCCCGTCGTCGGCTCGCCAAATCGGCCCGTACGACGAACAAGCATATTTCTAATCGGCAGCGTAGGACGCAACGAGTTTACTATTTCCGCGACACTTGACGCCATGTCGTTTCGTTCGGGAACGAAAGCTGTCGGCAAGCGTCGCTCGATCGTTCCGAGAGAGCGACGTCCGCGTCGGCGTCCGCGAGGACCCTGAAATCGTTGAATCGGACCACGCCCCACGTCAGAGTTTCGGTAGCGCGAACGGAGTAGCCAGAGATAGAGGGTGAGAGAGTGAGAGAGAGAGAGAGAGAGAGAGAGAGAGAGAGAAACAGCATTAACTGCGAACAAACAAGCCGAGAGCAGCAGCCAGCGACGATGCCAGATAGTGGACGCGTTTAGATCCGGTTACGGAGAGAAAAAAAAGAGGGGAAGGAGAGAGCGAACGAGAGAGGGGTGTCGAGAAAATGGCGAAAACTGACAAAAAAAAAAGAGAAACAGAAATAAACACGCGATTAATCTACATACAGATAACGTTTTGAAAAAAAGAGGAACAGCGAGGATAATAATAATGATGTTATTATTATTAATATTACTACTATTACTACTATTACTATTACCATTATTATTATGATTATTATGAATGATTATTATTATTATTATTATTATTATTACTAATCTGACTACTGTGCATCATCAATATACATACGGTAGTTGTCGATAATAGGCGGGATCGTGGCGAAGTTGTACCGATATTATTATTATTATTATTATGTAACCGCTTAAAAAGTAGCCTTATACTGTAATTAAAAATGTGAGAACGATGCGGGCTCTGTGCGATGGTCCGCCGGGCCGGTACGGGACAATCGAAATTTCCCACTTCCTGGTAAGTACCGTCTACCTGTCCTATCCGTCAATCTGATTTTCACTCGCGTACTTCGATCCTAATTTATCGCCTTTCCGTCGCAACGTTCGAACATTTGCATGGATAATCGATCTGATTAACAGGAAAGACAGCTTCCGATTTTTGCTATTCGACAATTTAACGATTTCTAATGGCTAATCTTTTTGAAATTTTCTCCCATATTTTTTCCCGTACCGTCTCGCTGAACCGAGTACGCGAAGGCGCGCGAACCGGCGAAAGAGATTCCTAAAATGCGTAGCGAGAGATACTCATCCTAGCAAGTAAGACGATAATTACGAACGACAGAACGAGAGAGCAGGGAGAGAGAGACGCACGCGCGCGATCGGCAGGCACGAAGGTAATCAAAAGTAAGTAATCGGAGAACGATAAGAGTCCGAGAACCATCGCGCGGGTGTGTCGTTACGGATAACAAGACGGTAGCGGTTATTAAATGCCTGTTCTTTGAAGATTAGGTGAAAATGATTTATCGAGAAGTTAGTTAATCGAGGCTCCTAGGCTAACGCTAAGCTTAATCCGTTTCCCGTTTCGGACGTCGACCGTTATGAACGTCGTTGTTATTGTTGGCCGGGAACGGACTACGGGACGCCTGGCAGTTACCCCCTTCGAGTCCCATCGGCGGGTCACTTTTGACCCCGGCACCGTCTTTGCCCATATCGCGCCGGTCATTCGATCCGAAGTCGAAGAAAACGAATAATAGAACTCGACACCTAGCCGCGCGAGTCTGGACGCGGACGCGTTGCACGCTCGGATGCGTTTTGATGTCCGGACGCTGAGATAGGCGGCCGCGAGCATCGCGGACACCCCCATTCGACGTTTCACCCTCCCCCGCGACGAAACGATCGGGCACGTTCTCCCGAGCCCTCGTTTCGACGCCGAGAACGTCACGTCTCTCGCAAATTCTAAAAGGTGTCTCGAGTGCCGGCGCGACGCGCGTAGAAAGCTTCTGGATCGGGAGACGCGAGTATGGACGCATGAACCCTCAACTCCGAGAGTGGCATAGTTCATCCTCATTCGAGACAAGATATCCTCTTCCGTTTCAACGTAGAATGTTGCAGACCCTCGAGTCCGTTCAACGAGGTGAACGCCATTTAGACTCGCGTGGATCTTCGTAGTGATACCGCTCGATCCCGATCCACGGCGTCCGGACGTTCAGGATCGCATGCGATCGACGCATCCTGCGCATCAGCTCGCTGAATGGGGAGAGTCAAGCATCCACGCTGCTTAAGAGGGTTCGATTTCTGCGTAGCTTCGATTTACGTTAAGGTCGAAGGTCCCTTTCGGCGCAGAAGATATCCATGGTAACGTTGGATAAAGGTTGGGTAAGGATCGGCAGGATGTTCTGACTCCTCCTGGCCAGGACTAAGGTCCTGGGGCGAGGATGCGATTCGCGGGGCTCGTTCGGACGCGCCTGGTTCAAAACGTTATCGACATATTTTTATAACGCTAAATTGATTGGCGACGAGTCGCGTTTCACGGGCGGCCAGCGTCGTTCGCGTCCGAATTGGCCCCGAGATGCGTTTCTGTGCAATTTCACCTCGTCGTCTTCGTTCGCTCGGCGAAGGGGTCGTTGGCGAACGATTTTGTAGGTGGAAGCTTCGCGGCGCGAGGTTGAGTGGGCCTAGGTTGACGGTTGGCAAAGATGCTTTCGCGATTTGGGAGCAAATGTCGACGGTCTCTCTATTTACTCTTGTCTAATTTCTCGGGAGGACAGAAGTTAATGAACGTTAATTGATCGAACATTTCGACGTATTAAATGATTTCCGATTCGTTACGATTCAATTATACATTTTTGCCCAATTTGTTACAGAGGTAAAAGTTAGTTGCTAAGTACCGTCTCGGAGAACAGTATGATTTACGAATAATACGATCCTTATTACCGATAGCTGTACTACCTGAATTTTCGACCGATTCGATAACAGTTTCAGACGTACCGGAACGGTTCGTTGTAACATTGTAAGTCAAGTGATTGACGTCGAGGTACGAGTGGCAGTTACATTTACTCGCCGGAGTGAATCCGATACGAAGCGCGCGGTACAACGAGCCTTCTGCTTTTCCTAAGTATCGAAACACTTAGCTGCCCACTCATCTGCATGCCCGGCTTCCGCTTCACGGTTCACCCAACCCGCATCTTCAATCGGATCCGTAACAATCGACCGCGAGCGCGCCCCGAGTCCGTTTCCCATCGAGATTCTGTAAAGAAACGCCGAGAGAGACAGAGATGCGAGACCATGATGGAAGGAAGGCACATGCATACACATACATACACACAGAGGAAAAAAAAACGACGAAAAAAGACAAGAGAAAATAAGAAGTAAGTTTCGAGGCGAGTTTCACAATTATTACCGAACAAACCGTTCATACCACGAATATAATTCTAGGCGAACTACTTCCTAGCACGTAAGGATTTTATTATTATATACCGGATGATACACGATTCGATGAACAGTGCCGAGGTCATTCCTACGAACTAACCGAAAGAGGGAGAAAGAGAATGAGGGAGAGAGAGAGTGAGAGAGAGAGAGAGTGGATGATGGAGAAAGTTGAATAAAGAAACGCCTCCGCCGATCCATTACCTTGTTCGAGATCGATGTATTTAATACCATTACTCCGTAGGCTGCTCGACGCCCGATTTCGACTGTGATCGCGCGGAAATTGAATGACCCCATGACCCCATGACCCCGGATCCTTGACATCCTCCAGATCCTGGCTAAGGTCCCCCTAAGTCTGACCGGCGTCAATGAGCTGATTTTCTTCTCACCTCCCCCGCGCCTTCTCGTCGGCGATTATTGATCCCAATTACGCGCGTTCGCCTTGTCGTCGACCTATACCACTTGCGTTTATTGTCTCTCGTCCTTCGTCCTGTCACGGCTCGCTGTCCTCGGCGCTCCTTAATGGCGCGTAGGAGAACGACTCGCGAAGGGATGGACGGACTGGAAGGAGGGGTGCGAGGTGAGAGGAGAAGGGGTTGGAGCGAAGAAGACTTAGGGGGATGAAGGGGTGGAAACGATGACGGACGTCGACGGCGTCGAGCCCATTCTCCGACAAAACCCCCAACCCCCCTTTCCACCCCAACCATTTCTTTTGACGAATTGCGGACGCCTATCGTACGGGAGAAGGTTGGCGAGGCGACGAGAGAAAAGTGAGAGTATTGTAATTGCGCGAGTTTGGCCCCACAGCCGGGGTAGAATCGGCGTGGAAGTGGCCTGAGAGTATGTCGAGCGAGAGCCGCATTAAGTGAACAAAGGGAGGGAGAGGGACAAAGAGAGGGAAGGACGAGAAAAATTATAGGTTTTAACGATTTAACGACGATTACCGATGTCGAGAGGACCGATATTGCGAAGAATGATTATTACACATACAAAAAAAAATATATATATATATTATATATACATATTATATTACGATATATTATATTACATTATATTATTTAGTCATAAGCAGAAATCATGTATGACGAGTTGTACATTTATAATAGACCCATACCCTGTCCCACCACCCACCTTCCCCCCCCCCCCCCCCCCCCACCTACCCCCCTCTCCAACGAACACAGAACGCAATAAAAATCGTACTCCGAATAAATGATTGACCACTGAACGTTCACGAGTAGTGCGATCATTTCAACGTCTTCTCGCGAAAAATCGGCGCACCATCGATTTTTCGCCACCCTCCCCCGTTTCCGCCGTTGGGAAAAAAATACTAACGAGCCAACCTGTGATTGATCGTTCTCATATGAGGACCGAAACGTACCGACGATCCATCTCGCGGCTTCGGCCGCATTACGATTTTTCATTTCCAGCCGGAAAGACACATTCGTCGCACGCCCGATGAAATCGCAACGAGCCGAGTTACGTGCGATAATCGATCTAGTCGCAAAAAAAAAAAACAAAAAAACTGGTCCTACCCCCGACTTCCCCGAGGCGGAAAATGATGATTGACGGAGCTTAGTTGATCGAGGACGCTGATTTTATCGGGCCCCGATAACGAGGCCGACAACTTGTCGTCGGACGACAAATCTGCCGTTATTTTTGCGCAAACTACCCCCCCACCTCCCTCGCCTTTTCCGTCTCCTCCTCGTCGCGCCGGCTTGGGTACGGCGAGCCTCACGCCCTCGTCAATCGGGACACGAGGAGAATTCCGAACTACCTGCAACGTTTAACCAGTTTACCCCGACGACCGGCCGCGCCAAACTTCCAGGCATCACGGTCCGAATGAGCTAACTGGATTCCGAAATGCTCGCGAGTAGCAGGAGACCGAAATTCGGAATTTCCCTGCGCCCGGGCCCGCGGAGGTTCGCACCGAATTTTCCGAAAATCGCGGCTGGGACGATTATGCGCTCGGAGCTGAAGTGTTGACGAGCGAAGGAGCGGAGTGTTTCTCACACCGACGGCGAGAGTTATTTATTTAGTTGGTCCGTTCGGGGATTAAAAGTTTACGGTGAAACTATTGGATTATCATAAAATTGGGAATCAAATTGAAGTACAGAATTTTATATTTAATACGGATATATTCAATATGCATTTTAGGAGAATAACGAAAACTGTGATGAAAAGTATGTATTTCAAGAAAATTATTTCGGGGAATTCAGGGATTGTAAGGAGAAGGTTGTCTATGTATAAAGTATTCAATTCATAATTTTCATGGAGAACAATCGAGTTTTCTGTACGTGAACTATATATTGTACCAGTGTTGAATTAATCGAAACTGAAGACAGCGCGTTCCGGTGCGCAGGTTTCTGTCCACGTTTCCCGAGAACTTTCGCACCTCGTTCGAAGATCACGAGGCCCAGGGGATTTCGGGGGTCCCGAACGACCCGTCGAACGTTTCCCACCGTGGACCGGCGCCGAAACTTTAATTGCTTTCTCCCGAGCTCGATAGCCGGCAGCGGGGTCAAATGACGTTTCGGGATTCGTTTTCGGGCTCGGATTTCAGCCGGCACCGTATTATGACGATCCTTTTCGGAATCCAATTAATTCCACGACCCCATCCGTAAAGGTCAGCCTTAGCGAAGGCCTCAAGTCCTCCACCAAACGTGTCCATATACACACACGTACGTAGATGTGCACACGTACGTTGCCCCACACGTTCGTACGATTTTAATATGGACAGTGTGTAAGTCCGTGGCAAATGGCATTTTCCTGTTAGGCTGATGAGTTTAGCGTATAGGCATCGCGCTTTCCGGCGTGTCGCCGTCGAGGATTGGCACTGGTCCATTGACGAGATAACGCTAATTCGCTCCGGCAACTGATGTATCAGCTCGTCACTTAGGCCCTGCGGTTTCCGGCGATGTTCGCCCGACGTGCTCGCGATCACTCGCCACCGTTCCGCTCTTCAAATTGTAATATTCCCATCGCATCGTTCGATACCCCTAATTTTCCCACGTCACGCTCCGCTTCCTATCAAAGATACTGTTCGACAAAATTTTCCATAGCCAATTTCCCGCATATTATTCCGATTGAAGATGTAGAATACTTTTTCGGTGAAAGCTTTAAAATGTTTGCAAAATTTAAACGTTGGGTTCCCAACGATTTATGAGAGAAACTACGCGTTTCGAATGTGTTTGTGTACAGTACTGCCGTTCGTATTGTACAGTAAGTTTGAAAGGTTTCTCTGATCAAAAATTCTATTCGTTTCAAGCGTCGGCTTGTTAACTTTTATGGACCGTGTCAAGCGCCTGAAAAATTGATCGTTTCCGCGCCGATACGCGTCCGAAAATGTGCCGTTAATAATGAGGGTCGGGGGTGTGGGTTATTAACCGAATTTCGAGAGCCGATGGCCAAGGGGGTGGGGAGGTGGGGAGGTGGCAAAGCGGGTGGAAGAAAGACGAGCGCGATAATGGCCATCGAAGCTGATCATTTTCGCGCCGTCAAACAGAGTGGGCTCGCGTCAGTTCGTTTCATTAAGCCCGATGCAACCCCCCCCCCCCCCCCACCGCCAAAACGTTTTCCACCGCGATGAATGCGAGAATGCGCGCGCACCGAAAAATTGCGGCCGCTCATTTTGAGTCCCCCATCCGCTCCGAACGTCAGGATAATCAGGATAATTTCAATTAACGCGAAATTAACCGCGCGAGTCTGGACCGTACGAGCGTTAAACGAGCATTTGTCGAATTCGAGTGTTTTCAGGATCGACCCAGTCCGCGGAAGGAGGAGGCGGAGGAGGGAGAAAGAAGTGCAGTGTCACGTTATTTATTTTAGAATTTGTACGCGCTGTTGTCAAGATCGATTTCACAGAACGTACCGATTCTTTAATAAGTGCCGCTGACAATGACCGACGATCGCGCGCCGGAGCCTGGACTCTCGCCAGCTGATAGTCTCACTTTTTTTTCCTAACCGAATATAATTCTTACAGGGTATGCGGTGAGTTTCGAAATTTATGTATGACACTTGTTTCACTGTTTTCTATTTAGGAACAATACCGGCGCATTGGCAGATATGAATGCGTGTAATCCAAGAAATGTTTTTACAGTTTTAGTTTCCAATTTTTATTTCGGGACATGCTTCTTCTTCTTCATCATTCTCGTCATCCTTCCCTCATTTGTCACCGCCTCCTCTTACCTTCTGTATCACCCTCCCCTTCACCCTCTTCATTGCAAGCAACTAAGAAATAAGTATTGTAGCCTTTGTACATTAAAGCAACAGAATACGAGGTAAAATAACAGAAGAAAAAGTTTTATTCTGCTAGATCATCAGCCCCTTTTCTCTTATACCATCGGTTACCGAACACTCCGTATATAGGAAGCTTTCGGAGTAGGTAAAGAACTGGACGCAGCGGAGTAAGAAATCGGCAGATTCAGGGGCTAACAAGCATAGTGCGAAGGCATAATCACCGATTTTCCACTCCTCGCGTACTTAGCCGGAAGAGCTCGGGCCGAAAGCCCGAGAACGTGCCGGCGAATTGAACTGAGAAGCGAACTCGGGAGGTGAACCGAGAAGCGAACCGTAGAGCAGGGCCACGAATTCTACGCCCATTTCGGATCGCGCGCGAGAGCAGCTTCCTTTCACCGGCAATTCCCGCCGGCTGGCATTAAAGGATCGATGTCATATATCTGAGACCCACCCCAGCTAAGGGTGGCTTCTTCGCTAATGCCCTAGGAATTTCACTCGGAAAACTTGCCCCTACAGGAACGTATCACGAGACCCGGGTGCCACTCTAATCGGGTTCCCGAGTTAAGGAAACCCACTTCCGTGCCGTAAGACGACCTAATCCCAATGTCAGCCTAAATTAACGTTTTCACGCAAACGATCAACTTGTTCAAAGATCGTACGATCGCGATTCTCTTTATGCAATTATACTTTTCGCAAGGTTGCGGTATCGGATTCTAGTTTTCATCAGTGACGGTAATTAAATCCTAGGTCTTGTTGCATATGACGGTAGATCAGCTATTACAGATGGATTCACTTGTCAGCCTCGTAGAGTCGATGTTATGAAAGATGGAATCATTATAATGAACTTATCTGCCAAATTCAAAATTCCCCGTGTGTTTCTGATTCCGAATTCAGGGCGCAGTTGCAGAGTACATTATCGAGTCTAGATGGACCCGCGTTGAATTTGACGGCCTTCCGTCTTCACTTTGGCTAAGTGTTCTCGCTTGATTTAGCGCGTTTAGCGCAACCGTCGCGCATTGCGGCCTTAGCCGTTGATTAATCGGCGCATCGATCAACTCCCGGCTTAATGTCGGATCCGGAGAGAGAGAGAGAGAGAGAGAGAGAGAGTGAGAGGGAGAGAGAGAATAACCATGAGACCTCGACACGCGACGATACACTGACTGGCCGCTCCCTGTCGGACTGAGATTAACACGTGAGGCTATCGATTCGTCCCCGATAGATCGCAGCTTCGTGGAACGGTCAGTGTACAGTGCCTCTAATCAATTCTCACACGTTTTACGCCCTGTATTCTTAATTGTTTCACGCCTCAACGGGGAATCTGATAATCAATTACGGATTAAACGGTCGGTTTACAGAGCGTCCGAACAATTCTCACAGGTTTCACACCGTAGGTTCTTAAATTAATTGAGCCGAAAATCAGAATGAAATGATCAATATATTTTACGTCGTACCTTCTTAACTATTTCGTGTTTTAGTCAATTGACGGAGCCTCCAATTAAGTTTCGTGCGTTTTTTATTTGAGACGTTTAATTATTTCGAATTTCTGGTCGGAATCCCGGAATGAATTACGAAGGGAACGGTTAGTTCGCAAAGTCTATGGTTAATCCAGGTACATTTGTCACTCTAACTCTTTGGATTTCGGGACAAAAATTTCTGAGTCCATGGAACGGTCCTCCAGTCAATTCTCACACATTTTTCATAGTAACTGCTTAATCCAGGACTTACATTCATATATACATTTTAACATAAACTTTGCTAGTCCGACTACCTATATCCCACTGCAGATATCACGTTGGCCAGAAAGTAATTTCGGTTTTGTAGTATAAAATAAAACACATATTTTTACGCAAAGAATAAACTTAAATCAGCAATATATTTCCATCAGATGCCAAAAGGTAGATATTTTACCACTGACAGAAGTTTTTCAACAAATTCCAGCTCTATGTTCGAAAAGCGAAAATTCTTTCTTGCCAACGCAACAATGAGTGCGAATAAATTCTTTCGTCGCACAATAGACATACTCGTCACAAGCGTGCAACGTAACTGGCGCGACAATTTCGCATTACATCCGACTTCCGGCAGCTGGCCAGAGCATTCTTCTCGTTTCCCTCGCTTCAGGTTTGATTATCAATCTTGGCGCGCCAATATTCCGAGCGCGGCTAGGCGCTCATAAAGTCGCGTTAATTAAAACTCGTTCGGAGGCGAAAAACGTGTAGGGGTGCCGGGAGGGGGTGGAGGGTGGCCAGTCGAGGGGGTAGATATGCGCCTTCATTGGCGGGGCTCATTTTCTCGCCGGTTTATCGTCCGTCTAGGACTGAGTTTTGCCCGACTCTCGCATCGGCGCATTAAGCGGCGCATTAAGCGGCGCGCTAAAGATTACATTTAAATTGGAGATTCGAACGGCCCTGTTTGCCAGTGAAGCCAAGCTACGGGGTCGGAGGTCAAGAGCCGTTCGCTAGCCGGCTGCCGATGCGAGAATCGAGGCTGGAAATTTCAGGCGAGAACGGTCGAAAAATATATGTCGGAATTTTAGGCTAAAAGATCGAACGAGTAATTTGTTATATCGAATAGTCGATCGGAGTAAAAATTTCGATGGGGTAGTCTCAGCGAACGGATTCTCGAATAATTCCATTAGGCTGAGAAAGCTGGATTAGGAGAGAGTGATTCAAGGTCGTGACGTTGAGCGATCGGGGTGGGATCGAGGTCGGAATGGTGTTTAGAAGGTTGAAAGGCTTAGAATGATGGATGCCGGCCAAGATACAATTTGTCAGCGTTTTGGCCCAAGCTCAGGGGTTGGTCGGTGGAGAGATAGTTAACGCTGGCGTCTGATTATGCAGCGGAAGTGATGCAAGTCAATAATTCGGCGGACCCGAATCATTTTCTCATTTCGCTCTACTTCGTTCTTTGAATTTGGGTAAGGCGTCGATGCAGCTTCGTTATTCAGACTCGGGCAGCCTTAAATTCCGCAGCTACAGAGTAGGTGGCGATAATTTGGTAGCATTTCGCAAACTCTGCGGAGACCGTTAGACCTAATTAGATACGCCAACAGCTTTTTTTCCGACCCAGCCAGACGGCCTTTGACGGTCGTCCAAGTGAGAGAGGTTCAGACGAGGTTCTGGAAGGAAGACTCTTCCAGGACTAAATGCTTGTAAGCTAATTACACCCCCTCCCTTCACCTCACCCTACGGGATCGGTCGCCCAGCTGAAATATACAAAACTGTCCTATACATACATCCAATCTCAGACCTCGTCCCCGCAGGATATAAGCAGTGACGTCCAATAAATATGCTAATGCCGCCCATCCTGGCACTCGCCAAAATTATGTATCCTTCGAGAAGTTCCGTCACTTCAGCCCCCACCTCCGTCCATCGATCAGCTCGTCCAGAAAAATTGCGATCGTCCTTCGGCCGAGATTGACCGACATAATTAAACTGCCGAATTGATTGGCGCGCAGAAAATGGCCGAGAGTGGACGGTCGAACGTCCTAAAAATGAACTCGGCGAATGAATATCAGTTTCGAAGTTTCTCGCTGCAGGGGTCGTTACGGCAGGGTGAGAATTACGCTCGCTGGACAATGGAGATGAAAGGAAACGCGTTACATCGGCAGCTCGTGCATACGCATTGGCGGTCCGCAATGCGTTAGATGGGCGCGGATAGCTGAAAAGTTACAGTGTAAATCAAGATAGCCGGCGTTAAAGCGCCGCATAAATATTGCAAGCTATGCACGAGAGCCCGACACCGCCTTTATGGCCTCGTTTTAATTCGGCGTACGTCGTAAATAATGCCCGGCACGCCGCAGAAATTTTTCACTGTTACGCATCGACTTACTTGCTCCCGTCATTTTCCTCAGTTTTCGCCAGTTTTCACCAATTTTCGCCTAGGTGAGTTTGGCTTAGTACAGAATAAATTCGACGGCCAAAGCCTTCCGTGAAACGTGCCAGAAATTAAAGCGTGCGTCGCGATACGCCGACGACCACCCGATAGATTCAAATGTATTCAGGCTCGGCGTCGATTTTTCCGGGAAAATTCCCGATCGACCCCGAATCGGCCGACCGCCTTTACGTCCGGCGACATATTTCGGGAAATTAAAGCGGGCCGCGCGCGTCGGTGTACGTCGGAAAAGGCTTTGCTCGCCTGTGTGCGCGCGCGCGCGCTCGCCTGACCCTTCATCCTTTTTCCCACCCGGACGGCATTAATCGAACGCGGCGTCCTGAAAATATTGGGGCTGGAGGCCGAATGTAGAGACTGGCTTCCTTTATTTTTCAATTGGACCGGATGTCATTATCCGCCAAGGATAATTCCGATCATCCAGCAGATTCGTATTTCTCGCCTCACGTTCGTAAGTCCACCGCTTACAGGCTGGAACGATTATCGGGCCTGCATTGATATCGGGGGAAAAAACACTTCCAACCCCCTTTTATCCCACTTTATCACTCCGACCGATTCCTTAATCCGAGGATCGCAGGGACAGCTTTGCCCGGGAATTAGCCAGCCAACGAAATTTGTATCCCGAATCGCGGAACAATCGTTCGCCTTGTTTATCCTAGCCGGAGAAAAGCGGCGACCGATTTATCTCGCGAGCGCAGGCAATCCGACCGATATCTCAAAATAAACGTTTTCAACCCCCTCGACAGCGGCCGAAATCAGATTCCGATGACGAGGACGAAGAAATTACGCCTTCCAAAAACCGTTCTAATATAATTGCCGACGATCGCAGGGACAGCTTTGCGCAGGAATTAGCCAGCCAACGAAATTTGTATCCCGAATCGCGGAACAATCGTGCGCCTTGTTCATCCTAGTCTGAAAAAAGCAGCGACCGATTTATTTCGCGAACGCAGGCAATCCGACCGATATCTCAAAATAAACGTTTCCAACCCCCTCGACAGCGACCGAAATCAGATTCCGATGACGAGGACGAAGAATTACGCCTTCCAAGAACCATTCTAATATAACTGCCGACGAATTCTTCGTGCGACGTGCCTCGCATATCACACCCCTCGCTCGGCGGCGCAAGGTAAGCCGAAATTTTAATTCAATAAAAGTCACCACTTTATTGCGGCAATCATCCCGGCATCAGCAGAAACTCGGCCCACCCCTGCCAGAGATATGCAAATGGGAGGCGTAAAGCATTTTTGGCCGGCGTCGGCCGCTCTCTCGGTGGGTCCCTCTGTCTCTGCGAATTCTCCGGAGTCTCTACCTCCCCTCCCTCTCTTGTACGCTGATAGTCTTGGAATTGCCAGGCTTAAAATTCCGCCGGCCATCTCCTCGAGGCGTATATAAGATCGTTGCGAAGATAAAAACTGTCGGATTCTCGTTTAGCTTCTCTCTCTCTCTCTCTCTCTCTCTCTCTCTCTCTTTCTTTCTCTCTCTTTGGGGTAATTTTTCTCTATCCCTCTCTCTTCCCAGCTCTCGATCGACGAACAGGAGCTGATCTACGGACGCATTCGAGCATTAATGCACCTCACGAGCGAGAATGATGGCGATAAGACTCGCGAGCCCTGGGCGAGGCATCGTCGGCGATAATTCAGCGGATAAAAGTGGAATGGCTCGCCTACTCGATGGGGGCGGCTAGTGGGGTAGGTCGCCGACGGTTGGGAGGGTAGATTGTTTAGGGCCCCGACGAAATCGCGGAATGATTGCGCCGACGGGGAGTTGAATGCCGGAAAATGAGGGTGGGTGCGGGCAGAAGTGCGCGGTAAGCTGATACGGCCTCGTAATCTTTGAGGGAAGCTAATTGTCTCGTTAGAGGAGATAGCGCGAGATGCGGACCGAATTAGGGGCATAGCCGGGCTCGGCTAAATTGATAATTAAAGAACGGTGGGTTGTTTCGGAGTTGAGTATTATCGGCAGCGTGGTACAGGTACTCTTATAACACTGGTCTCGGTAGAACACTGATTGTCCTCCTTTAACGCACTGTTCTTGTGTAAAGTATGTTCTTAAGCTAATGTCTCAAGAATTTATTCCTTTTGTCTTCTGCACGAAAGACATCTGACTTTAACATATATAATATATAAATCTACATTTAAATATCTAATAATAATAAATACCTCCGACTCCGAGAACTTTCACTACAACACCTATTCTCCCCAATTCTAAACTTTATCGCTCAACAACTCTCCACCGCGAACGAACCGTGGTACAGAAGAGTCTACTCAGGTAACAATTCGTACTACGCAGAGTCGATATTGATAGACGCACGCAATGTTTCGTTCGGGGAGAAAAAGTCGCGGGGCAGGAATCGCGCGGTCGGGGTCCATTTTCGTTGCGAACGGCAATCGATCGAAGTTTAATTGCTTTCTCCCCCGCGTTTCTCGAGTTCTTCCGGGCCGACATTCTACCGTCCACCGAGCGGCTCGGGTCCGGCTTTCTGCGCTGTCGCGTTGCAGTGCTATTATTCGCTAGATTGTGCCACGGGACGCAGTGTGCATTTCCCGCTGCAGCGTTCCGCAGGATATCACAAACTCCTATATTACTTTGCTCGACTCCCGCGCGGCTCGCCGCCACTTCCGCTTCCAGCTCTACCCTCCTCCCGACCCCTATCGCTGCCACCCCGCGCACCACCCCCTCGTCGAACCGTAGGGCCCCTCTCCATCTTCCGCCGGCAGCTGTGTCGACGCGCACCTTGGAATGTCCCGAATGGAGGATTGGCCCGGCGCTCGAACCTCGAATTCCGCGCGGTTTCGACGCTTCCGGAATTCGACCCTACGTACGCGACCCAAACCGGCAGGATCTTACCGCCCGACCCTTCGCGCTCACCCTCCTTCATTTGCCGTCTACTTCTCGATCCAGTTCGACGAGTCGGGTGAATTAAAAATCGTTACCAGCTAAGCTTTCATCCGACTACGAATATGGGCGGAGTGTGAAATGTAGGCAATGTGACTGGGGTTGGGTTTTTGTAATTTAAGGGATGAAACAGTATTTTAGACGTTCGAGGGTGAAACTATGATCTTGTATTCTAGATTTTCGTTCCCAGATTGTTTCAGATATCGTACCTTTTATGTTACCGCTCCTTTACCAGAGCCTCCCCTTGTTCTCCACCCTCTCTCACCGCCCCCATCGACCGTTCGACGTAGTAATTATCGTTCGGACGATGTATCTCCCATTCTCCGTGCAACGCCGCTATCCAATGTGCCGTGAGATTGCCGCGCTATCGTTTTGATTTGTTCCTTTCTGCCTCTGCCACCCCCCCCCCCCCCTTCAACCCTCTTCACAGTCCTCCAACCCGACCGCAGACTGCATTCGCACAGTGCACTCCCGGAATTTATCGCCGATGCGGGGGCAAGTTATGAAAGTGTCGCGGTCGCCTCGAAGTAGTACTAATGTCACACTGTTAAGCGTTAACTGTACGACGTGCCTTGCATTATTTTTTTTATGAATTGCCTGGAGCACGATACCGGTGCAGTCGGTTAACACACACGACTTGCCAGAGATTTATGGACCGGTGTATGCGGAACGCGGGACACGAAACTGTTTCGGGGAAACGAAGGAAACTACATTTAATAATAAGAGGCTCAATAAATTATAGAAACTCCGGCGTTACGAAAGAGTATAGTCGAAAAGGATGAAGGTTTGACCCAATTTGAGGTATGTTCGACCACCGTATCCTTATAATATAGGACTGAACGACCAACGGGGGGTACTTTGGCACTATTTGCACCTAGTAAAACTTGATAAAACCTTCCAAATCGACGAAAAACGCAAAAAAAAATGTTGGCCTTATATTTGATTTATAGGTAGCCTATCCCAAAGATTTTCACTCGCCCTGTAAGTTGGTCGCAAGCAAAGTTCCGAATTCCCAATAGTTTCGAAGAAACAGTAATTTTTCAGAGGTGAAACAATTTTTTTTTTAAGATCGACTTTCGCCGATACTCCCGTCTTAGAGTACGCCGAAAGCTTCAAGAAAATGTATGATTACCATCGGTTTTGATCACCGGTTTAAAAGTTACAGACGAAATAATTGTTTAAGTAGTATTGATCGAGCATTGTTCTGACCCAGTTAAGCAAGTCGATGGTTTTTTGGCTGTAACTCTGACACTAATCCCAGTTTCGGCGAACGACAAACGGCTCTCTGACTTATTTTTGACCCCCTACAAGATAGCATAAGGCAATCCGATTCGCCGACTTTTGATTTTGGCTGACAAAAACGGCAAGGCTAACCCCTTACCAGTTTCTCGATTTCAGAATATCGGCTGTATCTTTGAAACCGGCGATCAAAACCTTTAATGATCAGACATTTCCTTGAAGATATTGACGCGCTGTATCGAATAGGACTATCGGCGAGAACGCGCGAATATTCTGTTTAGTTGAAATATTTTTTCTTATTAAGAAACATGAAATGTATATTATTTAATGGTTTTACAATATACCAGAAATTAAACCAAAATTAGCGTTCAACAATTACTTTCCTAACCCACCTATTCCCCATCGTCGTTTACAATAGTTATAAGTCCATCGTTGTCCATTTCGGGAAGTTCAAGATCCATAAAACAAATACTTCGAGAATGGCAAGAAAATCAGACACCATCAGAACCCAGGGGAAGCCATAAAGTCCATAAAATATACGGTAAGTATTGTAAAAGAATACTACAAGCGCAGAAACGCCATACGAAACCCATTGAAAACAATAGGAAGTGATGTTAAGTTAGAGAGATGAGAATATTAGCAAAAACCATAAGAAAGCCATAAGGAAACCATAAGCTACACGTACAGTGTCAGTAAAAGCAATCAAAATTACAAATATCCAATGGGAAGTCGATAGAATATATAAAACGAACGAGAAAGGAAAATTGGAACATAGAGAAGTACAGAGATTTGGGCAAGATTCTGAAAACGTTAATCGTCACGCTTGACTAAACACGCAGAGTTTCGCAGTGCCACCTCTTCGGAACTCCTATGTTCCTATTAACTCGCCTGATTTTGGGCAAAATTCAGAAATTCTTAGTCGTCACGCTTGACTGAACACGCCGAGTTTCGCAGTGCTACCTCTTCGGTACTCCTATGTTCCTATTAACTCGTCTGATTTTGGGCAAAATTCAGAAATTCTTAGTCGTCACGCTTGACTGAACACGCCGAGTTTCGCAGTGCCACCTCTTCGGTACTCCTATGTTCCTATTAACTCGTCTGATTTTGGGCAAAATTCAGAAATTCTTAGTCGTCACGCTTGACTGAACACGCCAAGTTTCGCTATGCCACCTCTTCGGTACTTCTATGTTCCTGTTACTTGGTCAGATTTTCGACATTTTTGAAAAATATGCGAAATTTCACGCTTGACTGATCCAGTCCTAACCGGGACTTTTTCGGATTTTTCACGCTTGACTGAATCCAGTCGTAACCGAGATTTCGCCCTTTCGTATATTTGATGATTTCTCGCTATTCCCATGCTGTTTTCCATCAAAATGGAATTCTCTACGATACGAAATGAAAAGAATAGTCGCTTGCCTTCTTCTCCCATGGCATTTGTATATGGTCCCATGAGATTTGATTGAAGGTGGTGAATTTTGTTACGACAAAAAGAAGCATGGTTTCGGCGAGGGATATTGGATATATGGGATCTTATAACTAAGTAATTAGAGAACACAGAATTTCGTTTAATACATATATTGTAAGGAAAAATAGTATACAGTAAAAATGTTTCTTACATAGTTATAATCTAATTCCCATACAATTGTTTTATTTTTCGCATCCACGCTACATATATCATACTCAGACCACATACATACATACGTATAATTTCTACATAATAATTATCTTTAATAATTTAATATTAATATAGTTGGAAAGGTAAATAAGTAACACACTAAAAACTTTCTTGAAACGATCAATACCTTTGCTGTGGAAACGGCTAAGTAAGACCAATATTACGTGCTGCATTTTAAATAAGGAAGCCAACAGTAAACGCAATTTTGTTTCTTTTTGGTATAAGTACTGTAAGAAATAGAAGAAACCCAATTATTATCAAGAATAATAGTATATAACGTTATAATGATCGAATATTAATCTTACCCATTAAAATTCGGCATTCGGCGTGAAGACTAGGAAACTCGGGTTGCGATTTTTATCATCTCCTTTCAATCCCCTATCGCCGTACCGCTTTTGCCTGTAACTCCGAAACTAATACGAATTTTGACCAACGGCAAATGGTTCTCTGACTTATTTTTGATCCTCTACAAGATAGCAAAAGGGCGATTCAATCGGCCGACTTTCGCCTTGCCGTTTTTCCCAGCCAAAAATCGAAAGTCGGCGGATCGAATTGTCCTTTTACTATCTTGTAGGGGTTCAAAAATATACGACAATACAACAAAATTGATATTGACTCGGTGACGCGCAATTGGGGTTGTCACACTTTAAGGGGTGACACTGATAAGTTATCGCGATACCGGGGGGTCTTCGCTGGGTTCGGGCGGAGTGAATTGAACGTGGCGAACTCTCCTTATCGAAGTTTGTTGCGCGTCGACGGGGTCCCGTTATCGAAGGCGCGCCGAACTCCCGGGCGGCCTCATAATCTGTGATCCCGGGGCATTACGGACCCCCCCGGCCGAATGATATCTCCGAGCCTTAATCCTGAGCCGAGAGCCGCCGAGAACAGCGAACGCAGCGGGCCGGGTTATGAATGTCAATTGTTGCCGCGGCTCGCAGGAGTTTCGATCATCGGCCGTCCTTGTCCGCGGCAATTCCCGTTCGCATATTCCTATTTCCGTCACGCGCCTATTCCGGCTAACGATCGGTTCCGATTATATGCGCCGGCCGCCCTTGCAAGCCCCACGCAATTATCGTAAACAGCGAGCTGCCAAGATTATTTTAAATCAGCCATTTATGAGGCTGGCAAGAAAGTAATTCCGCTTCTCTGGGGGGAAATTCATTTTTGTACAAAGAATAAAATTGGATCAACGACATGTCTTTCATTTTGTTAAGTAACTGTGGCGTGTCTAATATTAAACGCTGAAAGGAACAAATTTTCGAATGCCAACCCCAATGTTAAAGCTGTCACATTCGGTCGTAGATATTAAAATCCATGAATTTTCATGTGTCTGCGGTCAAAATTTCCGTTGAACTCGTACGTGTAAACGCAGATTGAGATTAAACTTTGAATTTTTACGCGCAGAGATTTTACTTTTTACGGATTTAATTTGCAAACTTCTGCGACTAGAAATTGAATAGATTAGCGCTCGGTGCAATAAAGAAATTCTTAGTCGTTCCCAATTTTAAATATCCGCGGATTGAACGAAAGTACGCGCGCAAACGCGCTGGAACTCGATTCGTTTCGCAGTGAAGCGTCATCGGCGTGTCAAGAGTCGCGAATTGGGTCGAAAGCGGACCCCTACGGTCGATTCTCGAAAAACCTTGAACTTCCCTGGCACGCTTATCCTCCATAAATTTCGCTTCGAACACCCGAACGCTCTTACTCTCGGTCTTCCCTTAACTGACACAAAATCGTACACTACTCGAAATAATTCGCGGCTAATCCGCGAGTTTCTCCCGGCGGGAAGTTCCAAACATCTCCCTCCCTATTTTTGAAGTTCCGCCCTATGACGACCGCATTGCAGCTTGGCGAACAGGACGAAGTTTCCGACTGGCGAACGGTTCGCCGATGCTCGCGATACATTCATCGCGGCTTGAAACTTTCCTGCTTCTCGACGACAGTCTTCACCCCCCCCCCCCCCCTCCTTACCTCAGGAGGACTCTTTATCCACAGATCGCGCGACATTTTTCCCTGCGCGCCCATTTACATACGACACGAGCCACGCCGTGACACATAATGCATTATGGGGATCGAAAGTTTCGTAGTCGGGCAGTCGTTGAATATTCAGTGATCGCGATTAAAACCGACCGTCGAAGTTGGCCGGCCGTCAGGAAGAGAGGGAGAAGGGAAGGATCGAAGGAAGGAAGGAAGGAAGGAAGGAAGGGGGGAAGGGTCGGAAAGGCAGCGGCGTTAAAAGCTCGGCGGTCGAGGCTTTATTGATTTCATAATGAGTCCTGCCACTCTCGCCGCTCAATTATTTATCACCCCCTCATCTTTTCTCCCGAACCTCTCGAAAAGCTGCGAGCCGACGGTGGCGCGCAATTACGAGCGTCATTATCCCGTAATCATCACTTATCCTCCCCCCTCCTCCTCCTGCTCCCCTATCCTCTCGCACCCTATAGACCGAGTCATGGCTCGCGAAATGAAACTTTCCGTTCAAACAGCGAAACTCCGCGCAAACACCTTCGCCCGAGTCTGATTCCAGCGGATGCACGGGATCGACGTGCGCGCGTTTATAAGCCCGGATCGACGTGCCAGAGGGGGTGGGAGGGGGTTGGTTGTTGCACGTACGTATTCTCTCTTGCGGAGAACAGCGGGAAAGCGACGCCTGGCTCGTGACATCGTCGGAGAACAATGGCGGCTTAATACGCGCGATGCCTCTGGCAGGAGGGGTGGCTGCTGCCGGCTAGGGGTGCTGAGGGGTGCTGAGGGGTGCCAGGGTGGGATTCAAGGAGAGTGTACACGCCGCTGCGCACAGCTGGATTCCGTGTGCGTGGCCGGGAGCCTTGCCGAACGGTGGGGATGAATCTAAGCGAACGCAGCCAAACGCTTCCGCTTCCGGATTCTGGCAGTTTCTCGCGGCGTACCGCACGTTAAAATCTACTCGCCTATCACGGGCCGCATGCGGGAATATCTGTGCGGTACACTTAGTCGCTGATCGCGTAATCCTGGCTGCAACGAGGCGCGCCTGGGAGATGCTAGGGAATTGGAGGGTGTCTTCGGGCGGGGCGAGTGGTCGGACCTAGCGGAGGTCGGCTGATGGGTTAGGTCTTTAGGTGAATTCGACTGAGGAGGACCTGTGATCTTAAGTCTCTCCTGATTAGGAACGAACCGATAGTTCTTGAACGATCTATGAACCTTGAGAGATCTATGTAACTAAAGGTAACGATTTTATTAATTAAAATTACAACGTATTTTGAGAACTTACTTTCGGAATATGGACCGTTTATTTTGAAAGCGGTGTAAGTCCATATTTAAAAAAAAATGCGGTGTAAACGGTTTATTTATTACACCACTTTCAAAATAAACGATCCATGTAAGAGCGAACAGAGTTTTAGGTTTAGTGTGTGGAAACTTGAAGAGTTTAAACAGTGGAAAATTAGAACATTCTTTTCCTGCTACTTTTTAGGATTGCTGTTATGAAGTCCCTACTGCTCTTCTTTGCAAGGTCCAGTTTGCACGACGCGCCGTGCAAAGGACGGCTTCGACGTAATTTCTTATGGCCAGAATTGAGTTTGGTCAAGGAACGGTGGACGTACTCGTCCTCGGGAGGACGATGTTCCCGTACAAAGGATTAACGGGCCGAATTATTTCCCAGGCTGGTATTCTTCCGGCGTTCGCGACGCGAACGGCTCTCTCAGCGGTAAATCGAATTAATTTCTCGTTGCCGCGGCTCGAAAATGCAAATCCTCTTATCGGTTGAAACCCCGCGGATGCCCGGCAAATTTCGCGCACGGTCGATTCGAGTCCGCTCGCGGACTCGATTCTTCTCTATCGAAGGGAGTAACAAGTAAAGATCGCACTTACCTTCTCTCCAAAAATCCTCGACGCATTAAAAATGTACAGATAAGACTGTATGAAGGGATATAATTATGACAGTGGCATAAGTAAAAGATTCTAGGAAATTTTGTATTACGTATATACATGTAAAAATTGTAGGAAATTTTGTATATTGTTGTGCTTGTATTATTTACTGATACTTGTATTACGCTGATATATTGCTATATTTATGCACTGCGATGAAATAAAAGAAAACAATTGCCTCGCAATTTTTACTTAGACCACTCTCTTAAACCCTGTAAAAATAAATGAATATGTACAAAAATAGAGTTGTCAGGGGAAGAAGAAACACTAATCGTATCAACGGCATTAGATTTATTATAAACTCTGCCACTCCCTCTTCTCCTCTACTCCTCGCTAGCGGACGTTGTCGGCCTTATCGGCGCTGCCGAAGCATCGCGCCTCAATCGGCCATCGAACAAACTGCCTACCGATAATTCGCATAAAGACACTCAGCCCCTCACCCTGTCGCATCCTCGAATTTAGTCGGAAAAAAAGTGTCGGCCTCCTCAAGTTTGCAAAACGATCCTCGACGTCCGATTACTTCCTAACTCGCACTTCGATGGTCTTATACGCCTCTCAGTTCGCAAGAAGCGGAAAGTGCCCGATGCTTTTACCGCAAAAATGACTGCCGATCAAAACCCTCACCCTCCCCTTCTCTTTGCAACGAACCTCAGTAAAAGCATCTCTGCCTAAATTCGTCCTCAGCTTTCCTGAACTCCGGCTTTCGAGCAGGATGTTTGCCTTATGAAGCGTTCCGGCAGGAAAGGTTATTATCTCGATGGGGGTGGTCGACGAAATAGGGGTGTACGCGGAAAGATAGGGAGACTAGCATTCTGGTAGGAACATCGTTGTTTTGTTAGGGCACAGTTTCGTCTGAAGTCCGTACGTCGGTCCGACGTTCGGTAAAACAATACGCGAAGGGGCTTATAAGATACTAGCATGAGGAGGGAGGGGGGAGGGGGTTGATTTTAGTCGGCAGTTGAACAGCCTCGAAGCTGACCATCGAAGTTCGCGACCGTAGACGGCTTCTGTTATGACACGCCACTTTTCTGCCCCTCGCGCGAGATATGATGTATCTCGCGTGCGCTTCCGCTTTCTGAACGCATGTGTGCGAGTGTGTGTGAGCGTCGAGGTCGTTCCGCGCGATAGAGCCTCGAAGCGAGCACGCGATTAGAGACTTATCGACGTTGGCCCGAGTGTCCGGCCTGCCATCCGACTTTACTACTGTTTTTCATCCACGCTCGAACGTCGACCCCTCGCATGCAAGATCGATTCGAATTTCGATTCGGGTTTCTATTCGAATTGCGATTGGAGTTTCGATTCGAACTTCGATTCGAATTTCGATTCGAGTTTCGATTCAAGTTTCGATTCGAATTCCGATTCGAACTTTGCGTCTACTCGGCGCAGATCGCGTAGGAAAAGTCAATGTCAAGTATGATGCGCCGGATGAGTTTTATGAAATCTTGTCAAACTGGCATGATTCGCTGCAAAGCTGACAGTCAAGGATCTCACGCAGAATCGTAATGAATCGCTAACATGATTTGTGGAAAAAATCGACGCTAACTTCGAAGAGGCTGATGTTGAGAATAGGGAGCAGTTAGACCAAATTCTTGACAGCTCTCTTTCGAACATTTCCGTCGCGATATCCAAATTTGTTGTTCGAAAATCGAGGCGCCTGGGATGCGCAGAAAATGAATCTGTCGAAACAGTACCCAGTTGGACTTTCGTTTTCGATCAATCGATCGCGGAACACTGCGGTCTTTGCGTAACAGTGTATTCTTTCTCGAGAAGACCTTGAAAACTTGACAGTCCATCTTCCGCTACCTAACGCCGTATAGAATGTGTGTCGCGAGCAACGAAATCCGCAAGGTTTACCTTGCTCCCGAGACTTCGATCGTCGCGAAGCTGCCCAGATTTCCGTTCCCTCCATCTTCCTTGTCCTTGGACTTCCGATCTTCGCCTCCCAGCGGATGAAGCCGTCTTCAAAACTCGATCTTCAATCGTCAGACGTTCCTTCCCATTCCTTCGGTTTCACTCTCTCGCTCATTCAGGCGTCTGCTTCATTCTCACTCCACTCGTCCTTTCATCCTCGCCGCTCTCATTCTCTCACAGACAGTCAGACAGTCAGACAGTCACACGGACACTCTCACACTCTTCGTTTCGATCCTTGGCTGGCATTCGACGACTCCCCCTCTACTCCTCCTTCGGCTGGAACAATCCGAAGAACAACGAAAGGAACTTTCGCGATGGAAGCCGGGAAGGCACGCTTCGGTGATCCTCGATCAGCTAATTAACCCTAAGGTCCCGGGGACAGGATTTGCAAGGGATCGTGGGAAGGAGAGCGTCAGCGACAGAAAGAGGAATCGGTGGTCAGCGCAGAATTTATTTCGCACCGAAACAGCTAATCGAAGAAACAATCACTGATCAAGAGCTAATCCCTTAAGAGAAGCGCTTCAAGAATCCTTGTCTTTTTTTTCTCTCCAGCTCTCGCTATCCGGTACCTTGAATCCACGCATTTCCCGACGGCAGAATCGAAGTGCGCTTAGGTACGAGACTCACTCTAATCTCTTTATTACAATAATTAGCCATCTTATAAAAAGACTCGGATTATATTACATGTAGACGCCGAGCTAAACACGAGCGGACGAGGAAAAAACTTTTTACAAAGAGACGTGTGGGGGAGGTGCAGAGCAGCGGAGGCGTCTTCGAGAAGGCAGTGAATTCTTCGTCGTCTACGCGACTAATCGCGGTCTCACCATTGGCGGGCATTTGACTCTGTGTCTAAAGGATGTCGGAGGATTCGAGGATCGGCTGGGAGAGGATTCTCAGGGGGTGGACGGCAATTGGCCGCGAGGGGGATGAACGTGGGTGCTGGAGAAGGACTGGTCACCCTCGCCGATAGTTCTCCGGCGACAAATTCTCCGCTAGCTTCTCGGTTCCTAGCTCGGTTGACTGACCTTGGGCGACTCTCGGACGCCGCCGCCGAGGAAGACGAGGCCGGCGGCACCCGCGTACGCCACCAGGGTGTCCACCGCCTGCTGCGTCTCCAGGAGGATCCTGACCTCGTTCATCCACTCGCTGGCGATGCTGCGGGGCGCACCTTCGAGGAGGTTCATGTAGCGCAGGGACATCTTGAAGTCGCCGCGGTCGATGTAGTACCTGGATTCAACAGATTTATGCGATCTTTATACCTTGTTAACAGGATGCTTATCACTTTAGAGAATATAATTTGATTTATTGGCTAGAGTCGAAAGAAACTTGTGTAGCATGTAATTAAATGGAGTAATTTGGGACACTGAATGGATTGAGTATTTTGAGAAAATAAAAATACAGTCTGGCGGATAAACCCTATACATATATAGACCGTTTATTTTGAAAATGGTGTAAGTCTATATTTAAAAGAAAATAAGATATCATATAATTTATGATTGACGTGGCGTAAACGGTTTATTTACGTGATATTCAATTTTTTTTTAAATGGACTTCCACCACTCTCAAAATAAACGGTCCATATGTGATTACCTATAAGCCTAAGAATAAATTCTGACATTATCGACGGTCGCTTATCTCTTGTGTTCTGTCCAAATGAAAATGATGAATTCTAAAATTCCTGACGTTCAGTGGAATTAACGAAAGAAGTCCGGATGAAATCGATCTGTTCAGCTGGTTTCATACTGATTCTGAATATCGTTTCATTACCAGGAACAAATTATCCAAAAAACAATACAGTGCAACCGGATCACTCGACGGCCAAACTCGAGTCGATTGTTACGAACCGCCGTGAGCCCCGGGAAGAAAAATATGATAAAAATACAAAAAATAGCGGCGTGTTCGGGCAAACTGGAAAAATGGCTGGAAAAACGATTTGCAGAGGGAGCCTTTCGCCAGTGGCGGGTCTCGATACGCGTCTGGTTCGTCAGCTATCCATGACGATCGCCAGCAACAGTTGGGCAGATCGAATCAGGCTGGCGCGAGGCGAAAATTTTCGCGCAATCGAATCGCACGCTCTCGATTCGGTTACAGCCCGGCGATTATTCGCGAATGCCGAACTATACCCGGTGCGACCGTGTGGAATATCGTCGAGGCTCGAACTCGAAATACAACCCCCTCTGCAGGCGCCCCGTTCAACCCTCGGACCGAAAACGCGATCCGCGCAAACAGTCGCGCGTTTCGGAGAGAACGAAGTTCGACAGGGGAAAATATTCGATGTATCGAAGCTGGCACCGTTGCCGATTGGCCGAAATCGGCGCCGACCTACGCAAATAGTCCTTGGGTAAGCGGCGGCCTTTATCGGGCCTAGGGGTAGGACACTTAACGCTGGGATTGAATAAACGAAAACCGTGACGACAGTGGTATGGAGAGGGAACTGAATGTCGGAGCAAAATTAAATTTTGGACATTCGACCCTGCGTAAAATTCCAATGAAAATGTTTGCCAATTAACGATCGGGTGCTGTTAGAACAGAAATTAACAGTCGTAAATATTCGAAGTTTCCTTAATGAACACATCTTAAAGTGAACACCGCTTTCGTATTAGACATAGAAAATTATTCGGTAGATTTTTTAATTTCATTTTGGGGTAGATCAAGTCGACTGTATCCCCAGTCAACTTAACGTTGACAGGTAAAAAGGAACGAGACGTCCTAAATTCCGATTGGGTAGTTGTCAGGAGGCACTCTCTGTGGCGGTAGAAAAATATTCGAAGCTTTTGAGATTGACCGCGAGGTTTTTCGAACGAATATCGATTATCCGCAAAACGTAAACCTGCCATCGGGGTATCGGACGTTGGTCACTTCATTTCGCGAGTTTCGAAACACAAGCCAGCGCGCACGAACGCGCACGCTGGCAAACACGCGCTGCCGGCAGCGGACACACGCTCGAGGCCCATACACCAAAATCACGAATGGGTCAATTCTCTCTCTCTCTCTCCCTCCCTCTCTCTCTCTCTCTCTGTCTCTCTCACGGCGCAATAGTTGCAGTTTGCCAAACTGCACTCGCTGCAGTTGAGCGGTTAGAGACATCCGGTGTCCTCCCGGTATCGGCGTTTCGCGTGCAATCCGCGCAAGGCTCTCTTTCAAGAACTCACCCCCGAACTACCCCCCGCGGGAACGGCCGACAGAGAATTTGTTTTACGGCGGAGACCGGAGATTTCCGAGATTTACGACATCTACGAGATTTGCCGCGCTTACAAGATTTACGTTCTTCGGTCTCCACCGCGAACGACGCCGAGTGCCACTTTTCCGTCAGAATCGTCGCTTAGGTTAAGGTACTTAGCGAAGGTATCGAAGAAGGCTGATAAAGAAGGGTGTATCGAAGGTGCACGACCTCCAGGTTTTTCGCTTTTTATACCCCGCGAGTGGCAGGTCGTGAAGAATTACGAGCGAACATATGCCTCGCCAGTTTCGGCGCGGCAAGTGGTAAAGCTCGATGAGTGATCAGACGCGGACGAGCGGTAAAAATTTCACGCAATCGCCCGCGGCCTGCCGTAAATGAAAACCCAGTTGGCGAACAAGGTGTTCGCCGACGCCTCGTCTTGTCCCGTTTGTCGACGAGTTCGTGCGATAGTCTCTGTTGCGGATCGATTGGCTCTATTAGAAAGTTCCATTGAAAGGCAAGTTTGTTGAGGGGCGTGGGAGGGTGGGGAGGGCAAAGTTTCGCCTCCTGTCTCGCCGACTGGCGAGGGAAGGATGTTATTGTTCCACTGAACGTGTCGTACCAGTATCGGTGCATGGGCTGGAATCGAATACCGTTCGGTCGCGTATTATCGAGCGTGGAATCCGTGGAGAGAGAAATGGAGGATGGAGAGACTGATGGTGAACGAGAGAGAAGGAGAGAAACAGAGACAGAGACAGATAGAGAAAGAGAGAGAGAGAGAGAGAGAGAGAGAGAGAGAGAGAGAGAGAGAGAGAGAGAATGATGAACACGGAAAAGAAAGCGACGAACCACGATACATTTTCTCGATACGGAATATCTATCGTGCCAGCGGCGTTTACACTCGGAGCGTCGGAGCGGAATCTCGCCAATATTTTCCGCCACGAACTGAACGATATCGACCCTCCCCGCGCCTCTCGAATCGATAAGTCTCGCACTCGCTGCATAATCGCGGCGGAGTGTCATGCAAATTTCGCGTAGGAGTCCCGAAAGAGGACGTGTCCTTCCTTCGGCGGCCGGCTGTAGGTGGGAACGAGCGAACGAGAGAACCAACGCCCGTAGATCTGCGAAGCTTGCATGGGCGGATCAAAGGAGCCGCGGAGAAGTTCCGAAACAATTCGGGGAATAACCTATGCCGGAAACGGTCTCACGCCTCGGCGAGCCACGGAAACCGACCCGAAACGATCCGAAAGGAGCCCTCTCGAACTGCCGCGAGTCCGGAAAACAGGATAAATCACGACACGAGAGTCGACGAACAGATTCGGATTCCATGATTTTGTTCAAGTATTGTTGACCGGTTTTTACTAGATGAGATTCGTATTTGTAAGCGAGTGTCTCAACTTAACCAGTTAATTGTATTTGACGATTATATCCGTCATGCCTAGAATACAGTCACCCTTGCTGTTTAAACTTTATCCCCAGTGGAGACAAAAATATATTCGGAAATTTCAATGTGTTCAGAATCTTTAGAGATAAAGACGGAGTAAAACAAACTGAGGGCTGCTCTTAGAACCGCCACACTTAACTGGTTAATGAGACAGGACATTCGTCACGTTATGCTCCTGAGGGCGGCTAGGATGCACCGGCCGAAACGCGTCGGGCAGCTTGCGAATATTACGCTCGATAAAGCAGACCGGAAAATAAGTTCACAGAGTCGGACTCTCCTGCGAAGCTTGCGAGTCCGCAATCCGGAGTACACGTCTCGTCTGGAAGCGAAACAGTCTCGAGAATGACCTTTCAGCGAGTCGAAGGGCTCGGTAGGGATTGCGAAGGGAGCAAGGGGTGCAGGGGTGGCAGGTGGTCCAGGGATAAATAAGCTGTGCGGCAAGATAGAGAAGTCCACGTCGGTCGTGCGGCTTAATAATTGAGATTGATAAAAAAGTGGAGATTTTCCGCTTGGCGAGCGTGTCACGTACCACCCTCGGTATCCTATTTTCATCCCAGGGCGAGCGAGGGGTGGCGCGACGGGCGCAGTGCGCTCTCGTTCGAGGGGGGTGAAAAATTCAGGACTCCGCGCCACTTACCACCCCCCCTACCTACCATCCTCGCTCCTCAGGTAGTCATGAACATTTTTCCGCCGCGCAGCGACCGTCGAAGGAAATATTTTTTGATTTCCTACGAATAAAGGTCACTCTGGTCGAAGTAAGCGGGGAATAAAACGTGGAATGTATCGAACTCAAGTAAAATCTGAGGATTCGGTCGACTGAAATTACTTGGGGCTCCTGAGCGAGGCGTAAAAATGAAGGTACAAATTTCGTAGCCGGCCTCCTGTTATTCGTCAGGATTACTGACCGGTAATTAACGAGGCACGTGGCGTCGGGGCGTTAAAGTATGCCATAATTCCTGGAGGTTAAAGGAAGGATTAAACGATCAGTGCGGGCACCTGATGTTCAATGGCGTAGGACAGAGCCGAGCTTTCATAAAAAAGTACCTCTCGACCGCGCCAGCTCTCGGCGGTGAAAAAGTACGAGTAAAAATACGATCGCGGTGTCGAGTTAATAGGCTGACGAAGAGAGTGGGAGGGAGGGAGGGAGAGAGAGAGAGAGAGAGAGAGAGGCAGCAGATTAAATAACGAGCAGGACCGTTGAACGAAGGTTTGGAAAAAAAATTCTCGTGTCTTCCCTGTGCAATATTTCAGTCGGACACGCGTTTTAAGTTTCCACGCGCAGCGGAAAAAATGAGCGAAAAGGGGAAAAATGGACGAATTGCGGAGGGGGAGGAGAAGGGAGGGGGGAAACTCGACGCGCATTTTTGTCGTTGCCGCACTTTTCGCAGACACGCGCTTTCGTTCGCCGTTTCGCGACTTCAGGCGCGGGAGCGAGAAAGGCGTGTGAAGGGGTTGAAAGGGGGGGTTGAAGAGGGGGTGAAAAGAGCGGGGAACGTTGTCGGACGAGGTGAAAGCGGTCCAGAGTGTCACACTGCGTTTCAGCGGGCAAGCGTCGGAGTTCTCAGCGAACTTCCGCTTCCCAATTTGCCGGAAATGGACGAGTGACGCGCGCCACCGGGACTGTTGGCCGCTAACGGGATTTATTAACATTATTTTACCGAATGGCGGCGTGCAGGGAGAGGTTAGGGTGTACGGTATTTGATACCGTTCTGCGAAAATTGTTCAGTGAGAGCTGCGATCCTCGTCCGTTCATTTTTACAAAAAAAGTTACGTTTCTCATTGCAAGAGTCGGATATACGGAGTTGACTGCACTTTCACAGAATTGTGCATATTTGCAAAGAACAAGCGGAAGCCAAAGAAAGCATCTGCCAACGCAGACTGATCTCGCTTGAATTTCTCTACTCTCACAAAGCAGAGGTATTCGAACCTGACGAGTTCAGCATTTTATTATCAGCGTCTATCGTATTTCCGACTTGGGGGACGACTTTTTGGCTCGGCGAAGATCGATGACAGAGAATCCAGAGTCTCTTCCGCCAGGATAGACGAACCCTACCCAAACATTTCTCTCTCGCTCGCTCTCTCTCTCTCTCGCTCTCTCGAGAAGGATGATATTCTAAGCTAGGGAGTCCGGGGCGTGATTCGAAGGAAAGACGAGAGGGAGAGAGGAGGGGTGAAGCTGCTGGAAGATGAGGAGGGCGAGATTTCCTGGCCTCGGAACGAGGCGATAAGTCGTCAAAAGCCACGCGCGCGCGCCACCCCTCGTTTCCGGCAGGATATCAGCCCTTGGTATGGTAAATGATCCTGCCCTTTGTCAGCTCGTACATGACAGATATTGCGGCAGGTGTTTTCTCTCCTTTCCTTCTCTCTCCCTCCCTCTCTCTCTCTCTCTCTCTCTCTCTCTCTCAATCTATCCTCCGCTCCTGCGAAGGATAACGTGCGCTACCACAAATCCTGAAATCCCGAGAACGTAAGGATAAGGCTGGGAATCACTTGGCGTGGAACAATGTGAAGGTGGCCGATTAGACGGAAGTGGAGGATGGACGTTCCTCCGCAGAGCAAGATATCGACAAAGGAAATTGATAGAATTCCCAGCTAAAATGTCCAAAAATTGTCGAAACTCGGGTCGACTCGGAAACCACCGGAAATTGCAAATGTTGACAGAAGGGCAATTAATTAATTCGGTCGAGGGAGCCGAAATCGAATTAGCGGAAGAAAGATAAATTAGCCACGTTAATTAGCATGAGCCCCAACCCTACTCATTATCTTAAATAAAAGGACTGGCATGAGCCTCATGCTTCCCGAGCGACGAAATTCAATCTCGAAAATCTTCCAACCCCCCTCGTCAGGCTCGGACGTTTAATCACGACGATTAAAGTCCTCGCAGGTTTTCATCTCGACCCTTCGCCGTTCTCGTTCGACTAAATTGATACAGTCCCGCACATTTGTTCGCGTCCCGCAAAATTATGCGCATACGGGAGCTCAGTATTGTACGCGGTTTGAACATGTAAAACGTGTCAGCTCAGGAAAATCATTCTCGAGTAATGCGATAAGGATATTACGGTAATCAGTAATGAGCACTAAATTCTGCAGTAAAAGCAGGAAAGGTCACGTATAATCTTGATGTACAAGAGAGGTCTTTCATTACTAAAGTATTGATATGCTTTACATAAATCTCTCAATCTCTTAGGTTCAAGTATAATTCATTAATCAAGAGCCTAAATTTCCATACGTGTCACATTTTAGCTGTTCAACCCTTTATAACAGTATATACCAGTAACATACACACCCCTTATATGTGACCAGCATAGAGCTTATTTAGCTCGGCTAATAGGCGTGAAAAATGGAAATTAATTGTGTGACGTGTACCGACGGCGCGAACTTGAGGGGGCGAGCAGGGTGTCAGGATTGAGAATGGAAATTCGAAGGGTCAGTTTCTTGTTGAAAAGCGTCGATTTAGCGGCCGGCGAACAATGGCGGCTCCCCCGAAAAGCGCGATTAATCTTCGCTTGACGACCGGCAGCATGTACCGACGTCATTAACGGTAACAGAGCGCCGCTTAATTTCGAAACAAAATAACCGTCCGGCAGCCCGGCCCAGTTTGTTTCGCATTATCGAATTTATCGGGCCGAATTGTCAAGCCGGTCGCGTGCCTGGTATGTTGGCGAGCGAGGCTTGGCCAGGCTGGATGGCTCGCAAAACAGATAGATTTCGCTGGAAGAGAGGACTCCGAACGAATCAACGGCCTGGGAAAGATAAATTGACCCTTTAATCGACCCCTCTAATTTTGACACCTCGCTCTAAGCCAAATCTATCACCCAAATGCCACTAAATTTTCGAAAAAAATTCTCTGCATTGTTGTTCAGTGGTCAAATTAATTTATATTAGTTTTTTTGCTGACTTTTATGTCGTATTTGAAAGTATTTTTTGTCATCGGTTTAGTATTATAAATGCAGACTTTCGTCGAGGAATTAAGAGTAAAACAAATAGTTACAGCATGACCTCATACTGTTGCGTCACTTTCCCGCACACTTCTATTTCTAGAATTAATCGATTCGACCAATGAGTGGGCAATGGAAAAATGACAGGTTCGACGCTGTCAATCACAGAGACGAATGTCAGCGATCACAGGCTGCGTTTACATGTAATTCGATTGTCGACGAGCGACGGACATCGGTAACAGTTTGCGGGATGGTACGCTGACAAATCTGTCGCAGGCCGGAAAGACGGATTAACCGACTAATTAGCGGGTCGCGAGTCAAGCCAGCTTTTTCTTTCAGCGCTGACTTTCCAAAGGGTCTGACGTAAAATCATGTAACACAGGGCTGTAACGGAAGAGGACGGCACTCTTCCGCTCTGGCGAACGGGTCGATAGACAACGTTTCTATCAACTTCACGCTCGAGCCGATAAACGTCACGAGGGCTGCGAATTATCCGGAAGTGTGTCAGTGGACTCTTTCAGGATGCACGTGGGTCAACGTCGGACAGAGTGAAAGCTAGAGTCGGTCGAAAGGCATTACTGGGACTGTTCCCTTCAACCTGCATAAATTGAACTCTCAGAAGCTTGGTTCTCTGCAACCCAAATTCATGGCTTCGATAGCTGACCCATTACAGCATCCGGTTTCGTTAAATCGACCCACTGCCAGCAATAAACAAGTTAGACAACAGCTGATAGTCTGACAAAACTCAGTTGTCGAATCATCTCACCCCAAAGTTGCCCAAATTCAACCCACGGAACTTCATAAGTAACCCAGATTCTCTTTGATAGCTGAGTCGAACGGTTCGATTTCGATTACAGTCCCACGTCCGACACCTCAGACAACTGGTAATAGCCAGTCAAAACTCGGTGCTGCGATCATCCCCTCCGAACGACACGCGGAAAAGCAACCCTTCCGAAGTTCCTCCGTAACCCAGATTCTCACCCGGCTCGATAGCTGATGACCCGTTACCAGGGTCCGATTTCGTTACAAGCGACTCGTGGGCCGTGCCGATCGAGTATGAACGCCGGCCGATAAGTAGATCGAGCGTGCAAATCTCACCTAGCCCGCTGAAGTATGTCGAACGTGTTCAGTTCGGCTACGTTGATCGGCTCGTCCTCCAGCTCGCTCTTCGGTATCGGACTCGGATTCTTCACGATCATCATGGACTGGAGGTAGCTGAGGAAGTATAGCGACAGGCTGCCACCGTCCGCCGGCACCAGGGCCAACCTTCTGGCTACGTCCTCCACCTGGCAAACAAGCGAACGTTCGCGCGGAACTCGTTAGTCGGCAGGAATCGAATTTCGAACGATTAGGAAACGTCGAAAGTTTGACAAATCGCGGGATCTGCGGATCTAACGAACTTCGAGGAATTGCCTCGCGTGACCTTGAGACGACCGTACGTGGCCGCGAGCCCACGAAGGTCTGCCGCGGAATCGGCCGATCGTTCATCATCGGTAAATAAAATGTGTCGACGGTGGGAGGCTGTTATTTATAACGGCTTCTACAAATCACGCGGCTTTGCGGGATCGGCGGGGCTTTTTATCAGGGATGACGTTAACGGACGACCCTGTTTCGGGAAAAGGGTCCTGCGGGACATTTCTGCGCGGGACGTAAGGACACTTGTCACGCGCCCCGCTTTGTCGAGGATGAGACGGCGCGCCGAGAGCGGGGGAGCGTTAGGAATGTATGGGGGAGGTGACGAAAATCTTGGGGGATGATACAATTTATCGGTTTTTGGTTCGCGCGATGGAATTTTGAAAGGGACTGTCCGTATAATACGGTCTTCTATAACGCGTCGATTGACATCATTGTTCTCTTGTACGAAACGTAACATATTTCCGTATTTAAGAATTTGACTTAATATCTTTCGTGTTCTAATTGTTTTCCTATACTTCATTTTTTTCTTTAAAATAATAATCACGTATCCACGCTATTTTGCAAAGAGATTGCAACCGCATTTCTGCACATTCTTTGATTTATACCAGGAAAATTATCTAATCCCGTATTACACGAAATCGCATAAGGCCTACTACATAAACCGTATTATACGGATGCCTACAATATAAGAAGCACAAATCCTGTATTCGACTCACCTTAAGGAACCTTTCCCGCAGTATATTCTCCGGATAAACTCCCCTCTTGGCGGCTTCCTCCGGGATACCCCCGATCGCGGCCTTGACCAGCGGATCCTCTTTCGCTGGAAGTCAGGATGAAACAGAAAACGTAGAACGGTCCAGTTAGAAAAGTCGGCCAATGAGGTTCGCGAATCGGCGCTGAATTTCGCGCGTCGCGAATAATTTACGAAGCGGTCCGCGACCATTATGCTCGCCCGTGCGGCTGCATTAATTACAAGCCACCCCTTTCCCACCCCTTCGATGGGCGGGGGGTAGCTTTTCATCGGACACGCGAGCTGGCTCCTCGAGCTGCCCATGAGTTCCTTTATGAGTGCTCACTTCCGATTAAGCCGTAAATCTTCGACAACTTTCCCTCTGCAACGTCCTCTTTCACTTCGCTTAATCCGCTTCTTTATTAACCCCCTCCCCCACCCCTCGCTCCGCCCAGCTGAATACCGGCAGCATTCGGTTTACGGGGGGGTGGACGATCGTTCAAATATATTGGCCCAGGATCGACGTAGTCCCCGGATTGCAACCCTTGTAAAGTCAGTTCATTACCACTACCCCCCCCCCCCCCCACCAACCCCCCTTCCGCGCCGCCGCATTATCTCTGACTTACCGCCGTCATCATTCTATTTGCGAGTCCGTAAAAGTGGAATTAATTAAAGCGACAACGTTATCGAATCGATTCGAGCGACGTGAGACAATGTAAATTAATTTTGCTCGATCGTTATCCGTCCATTGTCGCGTTATCAATTGACAGCCTCTGTATTTTGCTTTTCTTCCCGCCGGTTCACGCTCATCGCCCGTTTCAGATTGGCAAAATCATTCAATATTGAATTCGATGTTCGATTCCCTTGATTCATTTTTTACCCGCGACGTTTCAGGTTTGAGTTTCAATTCTACCAGCCACCCCCCACCACCCCACCACCAATCATCGCCTATCATTTTCACGGAACCGCCCCCCCTCATGGCTCTATCAAAATTCACTGTCGCAAGTTTAGAGAGTTAGACGATTAGAGCGACAAGTGGGCGTTCGCGTGAGGGGGTGAGCAAAAAAGGGGTAGCCTGCCGGCTGCCGGGGCCGTAATTCTTCCGGCGCGGGGGGTTGGAAGCAGAGGGTGCGAAACTCCAGTGCTGCCAACAGTCGCTAAAACCGCGCGTCGGCCAACCTGGCGATTATTTATTTTGGCACGCCCCCTCCACCCCGCTCCACCCCCCCCCCATTCAACCCCCCTGTCGTTGCTGTTGAACGAAGTTGCCGGGGCGTCGAAAATGGTCATTACCGCGGACGATGAAGTGGCCAAATTGGTGGGCGGAACGATTTACAGGGGATCCAGAAACTAAGATCAGGCACTTTCCGGTTATGTAACCCTCTGTAGCCAGCATTTTTTGTCGGGACGTGAGCAACATGCCTGTGCTTCAATCTCTAAATGCGGGTCGACGACAAATTTTGAATCTTAAGTGTATACAACAAGTGTAAACAAATGTATACCGACGATTCCTATTCATATTTTCACCGAATTTGGCGGAATAATACAGATCAATGTTCTTGAAATTATCTAATGGAGAATAAATGGTTTTCTTACTTCGATGGAAGCCAGAGAATATTCAAAAAAGTAAGACGTACCACCAGAGGAAAGTCATCAAGATAGGGTCAGATCAGTGAGCAGTAATTAAAAAAGTGATTGATGTATCGGTATGTGGGAAATTGTAGAGGGTTAACAATTCAATTTTTTAAACGGAAAAATTATGATTTGCCATGACTGATCGCCCTGATGATTGAATGTGCTCGTTGGGGTAATTTGGCTTCTTTTATCATGGGTATAAATAAAGTCCGGCGGTGGGTAGGAAATTATTTCGAAGTTCCGGCAAGGGGTGGCTGGGGTGTTGCGAATGGGGTTGGAATTTAAGGAAGGTGAGAGTTTGAGGAAGATTGAGCTGCTTACGTGCTGCCTTAATGACCGCCTTGATTTCAGGTTCCAGAGGTCTGACTGCCTTCTCCGCTGACATCCCGATTGGCGCGACCTTGACGGCTCTTGCCAATGCTTGACAGGCTGACCAGAGAATCTGAGCACCGGAGGCACCCTCCTCTTCCTCCAAGCGAACTGAAAATCAACCAAGAAATCGCCATCTTTAACACATCACACATCCAAATTTCCTAGCTACTTATCAACCAATTCACTCAAGTCTAAAAAACAGTACATAGAGCCGATGTAATAGTAAAACATTCTTACAAAGAAAATATGTATATTTTCCCATAGAAAATCAAACAAGCATTATTGAATGTATACAGGTACATATTTAACGTAATAACAAAATTATGTCATTACATAAATGATCAGAGCGTTATTACTTCAACAAATTTCCCTTTCCTGTCATCTCGATTATAGCCAATATGTAGTGAATTCGGGAAGCGGTGTTAATCGGTGTGGCCAATGAGGACAGGTCAAGAAGATTCATCCGACGCTCATCACTCGGGAACAAGGCAGACGCCCTTGTCGTCTTCGAGATGGACGTCGTAATTACGCTTGTCCGACAGATTGTCAAACCGGATAAGCGCTTATCCGTTAGTAGCGACCTGATAGACCCGCAAACGATCGTTCATCCGAGCCGAGCGACGGACAATATGTCCGGGACATATTGTCCCGTCGACTGAGACGGGGTCAGAAGCGACCCTCAGCCCCCTACCGAACACGTAGGACGACGGAACTTTCATCGACGCTGGACTTCCTGTCTGAAAAGGCTTCCCCGCCTTCTCCGTCTTCCGTCTCTTCAGCCCTGAACCGTATCGAAGGACAGGGTCGATACGTTGGCTCGAATCGCGCGAGGGAAAATAATAAAGACGGCCGAAGCGTAGGGCCGATAAATCAGCCCGGCGAATCGAAAGCAGACGCGGGAATAAATAACGGGATTGAAGCTACTTTCGAAAAGTTCAGCTCACAATCTCGAGTTATCGTTTTTCTCCTCCCTCGCTTCTCTCTCTCTCTCTCTCTCTCTTTCTCTTTCACTCTCTTTCTGTCGCTGGCACTCTATGCGAAAGGGCGAACGTGTAGGTGAGTCCGATCTAGGGGTGCGATAAGACGTCGAGAGCTCGACTCCGGCCTTGACAAATGTTCCGGAAGTGCAGGCTAACGTTTCTCATCCGCCGAAGAGTTCGCTCGTTCGGTTCGGATCAGGCGACACAGAGCCAGACGCCGTAATTGTTATTCAATTTGCCAGTCGATCTAGGTGGCGTTTTTGTACGGGGGTTGGAAAAAGGAGTCGGGCGAGGGTAGTTTCCGTGAAGGGTAGATGGCTGGGAGCGGAGTGCAACCGTTTGGAAAAACAGATTTCTGTTGCCGTGCGCGTACGCTCGTGAAAGAGTCACTCTGTACATTGACGTCGGCATTGTGGCAAGTAACAGGAATTGACGATCCGATAAAGTGACATTCTATACAGTTTATCAGAATTTATTTTTACCGGTACCTGTTCGATATTATACCGGTCGCATGCTCTCGCAATTTTCCGGAATTACGCCGTGTGCTCTTGGCAGTGACAGAACAAATTTAATTCACAATCCGATAAATTTGACATTTCTATAATCGGCAGGCTTTTATTTTCGCTTCAAACACCGCTCGAACTTTGAACCGTGAAATATTGTTCGCAGTTTATTAGAATCATACTACCATTACACCGCTGTCGGTATCAGCGTAATAATTCGAATTAACGATGTCGTAAACTCACATTTCCCACAATGGTCACATTTCCACCGTTCTACGCTTTCTGCTGTCCACAATTTCGCGTCCTTCGACACTCGACCTCCGATCGAAAGTAAAAGAAATGGCCGGCCAACGATTTGACAGAGGGTCAACAAGCGAAGGAGCGGCGATAAACTCGAGGCCGTTTCGCATTGAAGGCCCGTTAACTGAGCGAGGGGTGGGGGGGTTGGAACCAATGGCGTCAGAATAATTTTTCTCCCGGACGCGGGGGTTAAAGGCGTCCGCGCTCGATGGCTCCCCATAAATTCCGAGACTTCGAGGGGTTGGGAGAGTCCACGGTCAAGATGGATCCCGTTTTTCTTCCCCAGGACGTTAACGTTCGGACTCCAGTCGGGCCGCCCCCCACCCCTCAACCCCCGATTTACAGACCATCAATTACCCGACGCATGATCATAAATACGAACAGACATCTTCCCATGTTCCCGAATTAACCCCCTGTAACCCAAATATTTGTCGACAACGTGAAACATATCTGTCACAATACTGTCAATCTTCAAATCCAATTTGACGTAAAATCAACAATTATGTATGTAGGCAGATTTTTAGTAATCAGACATTAAGCAAACCGTATGAAAATCGAATCTATATGTACCTTTAGACTTATATAAATCTACAGAATTGAAGTTCAATTATTTTCTTTTCGGACCGAAGGCTCAAGATGATAAAATCGATGATTAATTTCGAACCTACGCAATTAATCACTCTCGCCAGCCATTAACTACAACGTTTACGTATTCGCTGGATGTAAAACAGAGGCCGATGCCATTACGTTCGTTCCCGTTCACCTACTTAAACGACATAAATCATGAAGAGCACCGGGGGCCAGCGGCCGTGGTATCCGATAAAAGCGAACGGCTCGCATTTTATTTCTTTTAAAGGCCGGCCAGGGATCATAACAACGAGGAAACGTCAGGGAACCCTGTAATTTATCTGACGTCCCCGCTGCCTATTCCGCAGCCGCGTTTGCTTTTGTTTAAACGTTCGTTAGCCGGCCAGATTTATCGCGCCCACTTTTTCCCCCCTCCACCATGCAGTTCAACTTTTTTTTTGTATGCTCCAACCCCTCTGCAAATGGCATTCATCAGCGAGGGGGTGGACGGGGGGGGGGGGGGGGGTAGAATTTTCGTGGCATGTTTTCGAAGCGGGTCGGGCTGAAGAAAAAGATGAGTGAAGCCGAGATGGGGGTGGCGAGGGGGTTGAGAGTCGGGTCACGGAAATTCGCCCTTCTAATTTAATTTGTCTCTCGCCAATCCGCCCCTGCTGTTTTTCCGGGAACGGACGTCCCACGGGGGACGGGCTGTCCTGTTACGACGACAGGATAAGCGTTTCGTGCCCGCGACATCTGCCAGCTAGATCGATTCCGACGGGCCGATCGTCGGATGACAAAAAAGCGCGTTAGTGCTCGAAATGGGGAGGGGGTGGGGGTTCGAAAAAGTGGGCCGACGTCGCTCTCCCCCCGCGAGCTGCCGCCAACTTTCTGTCGACGGTGGCCGCATCGTGCTTTTCTTGCCGAGGGACGAAAGTTTCGAGTCTCTCGGCAAGTTTCGCGGACGTTCGGCGAGCGTCGGGTGAATGCTACGCACTATTTTTTTTGGCAAAGGTACCTCCTTGTATTCCCCGGAATTAGTACTTTGAACATAAGGGAAATGTGGGGCTTCAAGTTTCTCTTAGTTAATAATTATTTTATAATTTATTTCTATCTTAATAAATTTGCTATATACTCACATCTTGTTATTAAGAAAAACATAATTATCCAAAAATTACAAATTAAAAGATTTACATAAGTAAAATAAAAACTTCACAGTCCCTCCCCCACGCCCGATATTGCCACGCAATCGACTCCATCCAACCCCCCAATTTCCCCCAAAAACAATCTAATCCACCTTAATCAGAATTTGCCTCCCAGAATGCCAACCTCAACAAAATCAGCCCGGTTAAGTTTGCATCGACAAAATTATAACGCTTTGCAACCTTGCATCCTCGCGGTTGCGGATCGTCGTGCGGAAGGTTAGGGTAGTTAGGGTAGTTTCGGGGCGAAGTGACGAGAATTAGGGTGACTTAGACGAAAATTACTCGACAAAGTGTGGCGCGCGCGGCGTTAAGCGCGCAGCAGGGAGTCGAATGTTCTCGCAGGATGTTTCCGCTTTGTAAGCGTCGCCCTTCCACGGTTATGCTCGACGTTAATCGTCAGATTAAACTGGCCAGCGCGGAATGAACGTCCGATGTAACGGGATCGGGCCGGACCCCGTCGTTTTGCCGTTTATCAGCTAATTGATGTACGAGTCGACAACTGCGGGCCAGCACTGTTTTACCACTGACTCACTTCGGATGATGTAACTGTGTGCCGTTGTCCACGGTCAGGTTTGGGTGGCAAAAGCTGGCAAGTACCTGGAGTGTGTAAAACCCGCAAGAGGCTGGGATAGGTAGGACGAATGACCGTGTGGCATTGGAAGGCCTTGTGTGAACAGGACGAGAATTAGGGGAGTTAGGGGTAGATGGGCCGTGGAGGGATGATGGTAATGATAAGGGTAAGCTGACTTATTTTCAGGCAGCGGGTGGCTTTGGGCGTGTTGTCGGAAGTCAATGAAGCACGTGGAAGTTGTACTGGTAAGTTGGAATACGCATTTTGAGGGGTGAATGTTAAGAAAAGTATGTCACTATAATGCAGAAAACGGCTTGCATTTTTGGCTATAATTCTGATATTAATGCAAAATCTGAGTATATCTTAATAAGGAATTTTAATTATCCATTGGCATACTAAATGGACAGGCTTATAAGAAAATATTTATATGTATACCAAGATTTACCGTCGTCAGTCAAACGGCAGAGAAAAGCAAGTAGTTATAACCTGCAACTAGTCAGCCGCCGACTTATTCACAGCAACCGGAGCCTATATTTTCTGACTACACATCCGAGAAACTTCCACGCTCTTTAACTCCAAACACCATTAATTTTTTACATTTCTTCACATCAAAAATAATCCCACACTGTTACACTAGTCGCAAGTTTGCCATGATAAATCATAAATTGCTCCTAAACGATTTCTTGCCATCTCGAAAACCATAAAATGCTGGGAATGGCAAGTAAAACTAAGTCAGCCATCCTCATCACAACTGTCCCCAACTGATCACGACTTGCAACGAGCCCCACAATATCCAGAGCCCATATAATATTTTACCTCCATCTTGAGCCACCCAGCGCATCCCGCCGCAACGTGCAGCGAATATATAATTCAAGCCCCATCTCTTTTAACCTCCAGTCTTCCCGACCCGGACCCACCTCGGCCACCTCGACCACCTATCACCGTGCCAAAGAGTAAAGGGCAATAAAGCTGGCACAATAAACCGTAAGTAGCATTACCCCCGGACTCCGACGAAAGCAAGCTACATTACCGGACCGCGCTGAATGCATTAATTACGCGTAATGAGGGCTCCGGACAAGGGTCAATTTCGAAGGGTCTCCCATCGTTCCCTTCGCCGAAACTTTGCCGGACGAATAACTGCGGTGCTCGCACCGGCCTGCGCTCGCTTAATCGACCCTTTCGAAACTTGCCGAAATTCGGAAGCTCGCCTTCCGCATCGCGGAAAATTACAGGCGCCTGTTTGCCTCGGCAAGCGATACAGCTCAACATCCGCATTCCGTCCGTTCAAAATGGTAATTTGCCCGCTGCGATCCCAGTCTAAAAATGGACGATGTTCCCCCACCTTTTTCAATGCGATCGAGTGCGCAGAGTCGATTCCATCGATACTATGGATACCAGATTAATTGGCCGACAGGTGAGACGTGGGGGTGGTTATTGTCAAAACGATCCGCTAAAATGGCTGTTTACCGAAACAACAGGCCGGCTTGTTTGATCGAGCCAGGGTTAACCTTGGAAACAATCGCGTCCTTTGTGCTGGGGTCCCCACCTGGGCTTCGTCATCCTCGGCGGGCCCAATTAACGCCGGGCGGGAAGTAAAAGGCGGTGTAAATAAACGGACACGGATAGGAAAATAACCGAAAAGGGAGCCGGATAGACGGCCTCGGAGAGAGATTAATTGACGGAATCGAGGATCGGCAGTGTTGACCCATTACAGCCGGAGGCCCATTAACGGTAAGTGCGGGTGTAAATGATGTTGGGACAGAAAACAGCCGACGACACGGACGTCGCTGGCACTAATTAACGTTTCGACGGGCCGCAGGAACAAACGACCGGTCATTTTCGATCGTGTATTTCATTAAATCGCGGCCGCGCGATGATTTCGAAGAAGGCCGATTTTCCGACCGCCGGAAAATCCGGGCCTCGAAACCTGTCGGTCGCTGAGGCTGCAGCAGGCGGAGAGAACGTACGGTTTTGTTCGAATCCCACCTGGGATTACTCGTTACGAGAGTCCTCGGCTTGAAATAATCCCAGCGAGAGAGAGAGAGAGAGAGAGAGAGAGAGAGAAAGAGAGAGAATCTCGCGACATATTCTAGCAACGTATCGAAAATACCGATCGATTTTCAGCCTCCCAATCGGTCAATTCTCAATACGCACAGAAAAGAACAATAACACTCGAACAAACCCCGTACCATAATTTCCATGTATCGCAACGGATCGCCGAAAGGCAATAAAGCGAATAAAGATGCCGGCAAGCAGGAAGTGCCTTTTAACCGAGGCAAGAAAATGCGGAACTAGCGGCAACGCAGTAAAAGGCAAAGGACCGTGCCTCTCGTAACAAGAACTTTGCGTTCGTCGGAATTCCGCGAGGAACCCTAAAGTTTCATGATCCACCTCCGGAGTGGATATTTTTACAGAGCCCAGAACCCTTTTCGCGAGATTCCTGTCGAGAGTCGGAAGCGTCCGCGGGTTCGTGGATCGAGTTGAGCCTTCCGATCGTTCGCGTTCGTAATCAGGGGTCGGTTCGTACGAGAGCGTCAAGAGTGCGGAAAATTGCCGGGCTCATTGGGGAGTAACTGCCCCCGGCATTGAACGGGGAGGGGAGGGGGGAGGGGTGGGTCCCACGCGGACATCGTCGTTTTACGCAGCCAGCGGAGGCCACCGCTCATTGTTTATGGCGCACGCACAAAACCGAGATTAAATCAGCCGGGATTAAGCCGCGGGAGCCGGGACATTTTATGCTTCGAAAGCCGGCCGAATTTCGAGAATTACCTCCTACCAACGATTAAGCTCGCGCATTTCCCGTTTACGGGCTAACCCTCCCTTAATACGGCACTCTCAGAACGCGTACGTACAACGCGGACGGATTCAAAAGATTTACCTGATTCGCATGTCGATTTTACGATGTAAGAGATTGTTGGCTCTAAGTGTATTTGTATGGATGTACGTTTACGGTTCCCGGATTTCCGTTCTCTCAACGTACATCCTCCATAATCCTTATCTATAATTTTATCAAAACTACAAAATGTGTCTTGTTCCAACCCTGTGTTTATTTGTCTTTAGTTTAAATTTACAAAACCCTTGTGGTTGAAATTTCCTACGTTTTTCAATTTGCTCTACATTTTATCAAATCTTACCAAATTTAAGTGTATTAAGCATAATGATGTAGGCGTTAAGATTAAATTTATGTGGAATGTTTCAACTGAATGTTTCGATACAACGCGGTTCGTGTTAAACGATGTTCGTCTCAGTCCGATTTCGTAATCCTACCCTGTCTTTCTCCCCGTGACCCTATTTTCCGAAAGCTCACGCCGACGACGAGCGTAACGATGCGGTCGACGCATGACAAAAGGGTGGATTGCACGCGGCCGAAATGCAAATCGATTTCGACTACAGTTATACACACACCCCTCCCGCCCCTCCCTTTTTCTCCGAGCCACGTTCAATGCATCGTACGTTTCGCGCGCAGGAAATGGAACAGGCGGCCAGACGCAAAAGGTGTCCGATGTAACGGGAAAAATGTTCGGCGCCGACGTTCGGAATATCCGCCGAAAGTGGCCTGCTTCTCGTAGCTTGCTGTGTATAGATTTACGCTATAGGGGAGTATAGAGTGTTCGACCGAGATCGGTCAATATTTATGCGGGCTCAGCAAGTATAGGTCGGAATAGTTTCTGAGACGTAAACGTTACTTTACGCTAGCAATATGACTGCCTTACAATTGACTTTTTGATTTGCCACTGTTTCAAAGGAAAAGTTTATATGAACTTGAATAACATAGATTGATATTGAACTTTCTTCAATATAGTAATACATCCTACAATATAGTAGTACATCCTACGTACGATTCCTTCTGACCGAGTACTACCGAATGTAATGAAATACTCGTCTGTTTTTACAATTATACTCAAAGTATATTGAACAGTATATTTCAAATTAAACAAGGGCATTAAGCCTTCATAGAAGTCAGAATGTCAACTGCAATGTTCCGTCGCCGAGACTTCTTCATTCGGCAGTTCTATTGAACAAATATTGAATGGCGCTTTTCGAGCACCCCGTATATCGCGTGTGCGCTCCGTGTTTATCGCGTACATTTTATATTCCCGACGCCAATGCGGGCGCGCTGGCATTTGAGAGCGAAAGACACGCGTCCCGATGCGAGCGCGGCAATTAAAGTTCTCGCGAGCGTTAATCAGCGAGCTGACAGCGAAAATATGCGACGTAAAATGTGCGCCCGAGAGTGGCTGGCCTGAGCGGAAATATATAAAATAGCTCGCGCCAAAGTTGACGCCCGGCGTGCGATGCGCATGAGAACTCTTAATTGCGTTCGAGGTGGCTTTTAATAACTATTAAATACCGCTGCGGCTTCGCTTCAGTTTCTTCCATGCGGATGGAAAGCCGAGGTTAACCGAAGAAGTGTGGCGAGGAAATTTTTTTGGAAGAATATATGTTTACGGATAAGTTTGTATGGTAGTGAAAGAATTAAAGTCGGTGGGATGCAAAGGGTTCGTATTTTCATTTAAAACAGTACTTGTATGAAAATGTTGCATAGACCATTCTTAGAGAATTGAGAAGAGAATGGAGAATTTATTGTCCCTTACATTCCAGAAAAATGAAAAAAAAAACAGATCTTTCATTTCTACCCTCTACCATCCTCACAGTCGAGATACAAAGTCGAAAATAATTAATATTTTATACCTAATTCATAATTACTGACACAACCACTAACCTACATCATCCGACATTAACATCCCGAAAACTCTCCGAAACGAACTAAATCAACCCCCCAAAACGTTGACTATCCATTCATCTCCATTTTCTCCAGAATTCCAGCCGATGGCGTTGAGCAGCAAACTAAAAAATTACCGGCAAAACCACGGAAACGAAACAACCTCAGAAATACCTCACGCATTTCATACTGATCAAGCGTGCGAGAGTTAGGGGGGAGGGGGGGGGGGGGCGTGACGGTGAATTACGGCGGCAAAAATGTTGACCACGGTAAAAAGGTGCGTGCCGCGATGAAGCCAGACGTACACACACGTCCAGATCCGCTCTTTTTCTCCGGAGGGTAAAAAGTGGACGAAAATTGCCGTAGCGGCGCGAGACTCGGAAACGCAGGCTTGCCACCAATGCCAGCTAAAAATGACGAACTGTTCTGCGGAAAAATATTAACACGCCCTCGCTCCCAGGCTTCACTTGCATCTCCGGCGAACTTTATACGGAGTGTTCATCGTATCCGTCAAGCCAGACAGATATTTTCTCAGGACAAAAGTTTTTTCGCTCACATATCGGGACAAAATTCAATATTGATTATCGTTCACAGAAAGGAATACTTTCTTATTAGTTATAGTGATAAAAGTCGGGTGTGGGCTGACATTTTTTTTGGTGTGTGAAATAAGTTTCTTTTCCATATCTGACCGGGATTATGCTGTTCTGAAGCGTACTGTAAAGTGAGGTCTTAAATAATTTGTGTCTGAGCAGATTATTTCAGATCCCACTTTATAGTCAAGTTCAGAACAGTTTAGTCCATAATTTAAATTTATAATATACAGTGTATATGAAGGTTACGATTATTTTTATCCCTCTGTACACGATAACATACTCTCCCATATCCGACTGCAAAGTGAACAAAAATCGTTTCTCCTATCTCACCGCGTACATGAACAAAAATTCTTTTCCGGTATCTGACCGTGCATAAAATATACGGCTTTGTCGGATATTCGTCGGCCTAGGCTGCCTAACGCTACCGAAGCCGAAAGTAGAAGCAGGGAAGGGGGTTGTTGGCTAAAAACAATTTTCGCTAAACGGCAAAATCGCACGCGTGCATTCGCGGCGCGCTCAAAGGCACGCAGCGCGGATTACCAGTATGGAAATTGGCCGATGCCGCAAAAAAAAAAAAAGATGGGGAGAAAAAAAATGTCGGGCACGCGCGGCTTCCAATAAAATGTCGCCGACTAGAACGCGAGCGCGCTCTTGGCGAAATACGGGGCGAAATATGATAAAGCGAATATATTACAGGACAATGTGGGCTGTAAATACGAGGATGCGCGAGTCGGCGGAGCGGTTGGCGGCCCTGATAAAAGCCGCGGGTATCGACGGTAAAATACCGCACTTTCAACCGGCCGACCCGAAACGTGTCCGCGCGATATCATTCATTTTCGCGAATCAACGCGCCATTAATAATGCCCCTTGTCATCCCCCCACCCCCAACCCCCTGTCCTCTACCACCCTCTCCAACTGAAATATATATCATCCCAGCTGTTTTCATTCTAATACCGCGTCGTCCAAAAATTCATGGATTCATTCATAAAACACAACCGACTCCGAATTTGAACCGCCGAATCGTAACCAACGCACCCCGCAAGGGATGGAAGCGAAAATATTTTAATGGAACTGAGATTTCCGTACCGTAGACAAGCTTTGCCCCGTCGGCTGTTAGGCGAATCAGGGTAAGTTAAATAAACGAACCCGGAATCGTTGGAAGAAGTGGCGGAGGGCGGGAAATCGAGGGGGTGTGTGGGGTTGTTGTGGCGCGAGGGTGAAAATATGCGAAAAAGGTGGGCAGAGTCGCACAAAGAGGATGCGAGTAAACAGGAGCGAGTTCGCGTCCCGTTCGCTTACACGCGCGCCGAGGATAATTAATTAGCGTCCCAAATACGAGGGACGCGGCCAGGAACGATTTACCGCGGACGTCGCCGTTAATTAATTCTAATCAGAAGGCGGGGGCTCGGGTTAAATGCGATAACGCGCGACCGGCTCGCTGACGAATGGCGCCAACAAAGGGAATGAACGTCAGTTGCCAACATGCACTTCCGGTCGTCAGCTGCTTCGATGCCCGATGACAGTTCACTTTTTTTTACTGAGATCGCCAGCATATTTACGCGACTGGGGAGAGAAGGATAATTTTTGGAATTTCTTGGAAATTCGATGATAAACTTCTCGACCTGCTTTTGATACTTTAAGAGCCATTAATGTGTTTAAAATCGACAGTTAAAAGTTCGAAGGCATCCATTCAAGAATGTAACATTTACCAGGAATTTTGAAAAATTAGCATATTTTTCAGCTAGTCAATTTTCTATGTGAAAGAGAGTTGAAAATGGAGTATAGGGTTAGTTCAATTGTCTCTACTTTCCGTTCTCTCGAATTACTCAACTCGGTCCTAGAAGTCATACCTAAATAGGAGAACGTTGCCGAGCGAGCGCTAATTAAACAAATTTCCGAAGATCACGTACAGAGCACCGGTGCGAAATGCAGTATTCGAACGAATTCTCCTCAGACAGCCAGCTAACGAAATTGCAGCAGAATTTTTGCCCGGTGCGCGAAGATAAAAAAGATTCCGGTCACACGCTGACCCAATAATTTCGCAATTAACGGCCGCGACGGACAGCCCAATCGGTACTTAACGATATTTACCGGGGCGCGAGTGAATTTCCCGAAACAATTTCCGCTAATGCTCTCCCCCCCCCCCCCCCCCACCCTAGCAGTAACCCCTCCCCAGGATTCCGGAAACGTGTAACGCATTGTCCCGGAATCCGCGCGATTTCACGGCTTACGCAAGAGAGCAAATTACGAGGCGAACGTTTGTTACATCGTCTGGCGATTATTAAAGCGAGGCAGTCGACGTTGCGGAAGTAACCGGAAGTTGCTGGAACGCGGTGGAGTCGGAGGGCGGAAACTCGACGCTTCGACGAGCGACGAGCTTCGCAATTCGATTAATTGGCCCTAAGTCGAAATAAGACTCTCACGCTGCCTGTCTCTGTTTCTGTGCCTGTTTCTCTCTCTGTCTGTCTCTGTATATGTTTCTGTCTCGCTCACTCTTGGCGCACGATTTTAACGCGCGAAACTTCGACCTCGGCGCGAACTTTCCCTTACAAATAAACGAGGCCCCCGTCGTCAAATATTCCCCTTGCCAGGGCAAGTTCCACGCGTCCGACAAATAGGCTAACGAGTGTATCCTTCCGACTCTCTCACTTCATCGTTCGGGGGTCTCTGTCTCGCTCTGTACGGAAAAACTTGGCCCAAGGACGGGAAAGGCGAGTCAACGGAGTGTTGACGTACGGCGAATTTCCGGCGCGCTGCGTTCCGGTGATTGGATACATGACAAAGCGGAAGTTTTCTAATGCGGGTTTTTCGGGGTGGCTTGAGTCTTTGGGGTAATTAGTAGTTGGGATGGTATTCTATTTTCTTTCAAATTGCCCGTTATTTGGACGTATATTTAGGTAAAACGGTTCATTTGTGAGTGAATACAGTTGAGTTGAAAACATTTTAATTTCAACTACAACAAACAATTTCACCTGAACTAAATTCAATTCCGAGTGGGCCATTCGAAAGTTTATATAGTAAGTGAGGATAGTAAAAGGTAGAAATGAAAAATCTGTTGTTTTCTTTTACCATTTTGTCGGAACGTAATGGACAATAAATTGAAAAAATACTAATGTACATCCTGGTAATAGAGCACACATTTCAGATTTTGTTCAATTTTTTAAATGGAGAATCCAACTAGTACGAAAGCAAAGATGATTCGGTTTCTGATTAATGCAGATGTTGAAAATTATCCGCAGAACAGATGACATTATCCGCAGAAGCAGAGAAATCAACGATCAGAAGCCGGACATGTTTTCTGATTGAAGAAGAGAAAAACGTTTTGTAAAATCCGCAGGAAGGCACCGCGGGGAGATGATCCACCGGAACGAGTGCTTCTTTCGCGGTGATTTTCAACCCCCCGACAAACGATTCCGTCCCAACCCTTCCTGCGACAAGCGGTAGAATCGGAGAGAATTTGAAAAACGATCCGTACTTTTTTCGCGGCCCATCCTCGTTTTCCAGTCTTTCACTCCGTCCTTATCCGCTGCTTTGTCCCCTTTTGTCCCTTAACCCCGTCTACCTTGCGCTCAACCCCTTTCCTTCTCACCCCCCCGCCGACAACTCTCAACCCCTTCAACCTCCCGACATCCCTTTCGGCGAACAATCCGGTGAGCTCTCCCGGTCGTCCGGCTGAAAGTTTCATGCCGGGCGCTAATTGACAAACCGGATAATGGCCGTAATTTGTGGACCCTACCCGGGGCTTAATTATTCGCGTAATTATAAATCGCCGCGGCCGGTCGCGCGCGGTACGTTCCCGCGAACGTTAGTTACTTCGAAAACATTTTTATTGCCCTCATTATCCAACCCGCAACTTTGCCGTACCCGAGAGCTGTTACGGGACAATTTTCGATTTCCGGCTCTCCGCCGCTTTCGGGGGTTGTTTTTAAACGTTTCGAAATCTATGTGACTGCAGTCATTTGCCATCGGCGTAGTTAATAGTTTTTAATCAGGACGATCGCTGACTAACAGTAGCGATTACTAAATTTACCTTCGGTAAACGCTTTCAATTTCAAAATTCAAAAATCTGTCGCTCGGGGCGTATTTGTAGTTTCCACCAAAATTCGAGCTGTGTACAAAATTGGGAATAAAAGGAGTTTACGAGCGGACCGAAACAGAGGAATTCGTTCATTGATAGAATTAAGAGTCCGACAATAGAACTCGAATGGTGGAATAGGGAGGGGTGGATTTAATTTTCTTTTTCCGAATCGAGGATTTAGAACATTCTCGACTCTTCCGGGCAGCAACATTTTTTTTCTCTCTCTATCGCTCGCAATAAACGTCAGCGCGGAATTCTCGCTTAGCAGTCAAAAGCGCGGGATGCGACAATATCTTCGAACGAAAAGGGATGGCGGAGGGGTGGGCAGGGGGGTGGAGGGCAATCAATTGGAAGGCACGCGGACGGTTTTTGATTTCTGACGGGGGAAACCGGCCATTATAGTCCGCGGACGGTGCGCGAGGATTTGTCCAAGCGGCCGTAAAAATTTCGTGACACGAATTCCGCCAGCGGAGGGATGGAAAGGGGTGAAATTGGTCAGGGTGGACGCGGTGCGTTCAGGGACTCTGATCGCGCGAGGGGGGGACGATTTATTTTATGACGGCTCGTCGGCAAAGCCATAGATCAGTTGACACACTTAGCGTGGCCTGGAATGCGCAAAAAAAAAAATGAATTCCGTTAACACTGCGTCACCTATCTCTCGCGAATCGACTGAAAATACACCCCCTACTCTTCACATTTTCCACCGAAAATTAGACGGAGAATGTTTGAATTAACGTAAACTGCCTGATAACCTTTGCATTCCAACGCTATAACAAATCAGCTGAAGAATTCGCGGCACTTTCGAAATTAAATGTAAAAAATAAGGGAAAAATGTGAGCAGATCAAGTTGTAACCTATACCTCGTTTCGTCGCGTAACCTACTTTCAGAACGTTACAACGCGTAGTCGGGAGTACAGGGAAGCATGAAAGTAAAAAATTCAACAGAGTTTTCAAAGTCGCGACTGGAAAATGAGTAGAAAAATCCTCGAAAATTCTACATATTCCGTTTCGTCCTGCGAGCTACGACGCTAAAACGTTATGACGCGAAACCGTGAGTGCAACTGAACTTTGGAAAGAGGATGCAACATCCCAGACCAAGCTTTACCCTACGCGCGATGTCTTAAACGCATTTGTTCGCCTCGAAAGTTCGTCCTGCGGATTTCATGCGGCGAACAGTTCTCGAACCTGTTTCCAAACTGTAAGCTGAGGACTGCGAGTCCGATGCGGAAAATAAGCGCCTAGTCCCGAACCGGAAGTCCAGAGAATCGCACGGCGACCTCAAAGATATCCTCTCTTTTTTTCGCCAAGGACCTCCCAGGATCCGCGAAAAGTTCGGCGCATTTCAGACTTACTGGGAAAAAATTGCGACTAAATCGCCAACGTCCGAGTCAGGAAACTCAGAGAATTTTGTGAAATTTTTCCTGGGTTTAACGGAAGTAGGTTTTTTTCAGTGGAAGGAAAGAAGGTCCAAAGTAATCGTTCATGTAATTTAGTAGAGCGATGTTCGACTCTTTCTGGCCAAAGGGAGAAAGTGTAGAATATGAGAATTGTGAGCAGAAGAGTGGCATGAAGCATGATAAAGGCATAAATCGATCTATCGAAGGTAATCATATCGAGAGTGGGAAGAAAGTATGAGGACGAAATAGGAGTGAGGTGGAAAAGACAGGAAAATTCGGCGATCCTTGTTTCGCCAGCTGTCGGTCGTATCAAATAATCCTGGCTGCCACGGGCTGGGCTATAAGTCCTGTTCTTTGTCCGAAGTTGCCACGGTTCCATTACTAACACTCGTCACGGGAAACTTCTCACGTATGGCGTCGATATCAAAGAGGGAAGAAGACTCGGAATGAGAATCGCTGAAGGTTGAAGAGCGAGAAGAAGAAAAGAAACACGAAGGCTTTGAAGAACGGTGAGAATACAGAGAAGGCCACAGAAAAGAATAGAGAGAATACAGAGAAGAATAGAGAAGAATAGAGAAGAATAGAGAGAATAGAAAGAAGATACAAGGGAAAGAAAGCGTACAATCGTCCGGTCCGACAATTTATTCCCCGATTTCTTCGCGTGGCACGCCCGAGTAACGAGCGTGCAAGCGGCCTTCCATCCTGAAATTGGATTTCCAAACTTTTTACAGTTTCACGACCCACCGAGCGAGCGGACCGATCGAACCCCCCCTTCCCATTTTCTCGCCTTCCTTTTCACTCCGCTCGCTCCTCTTTTCCGCATTTCCACTCATCGTTTCTCGCCTATCGATACCGACACGTGCGGTATGGAGAACAATTTGACGTCCGAAACCTGGTAAGATCCGAGATTTTCTTTCTTTTCGGAAGAAAGGCACGTTTGCCCTTTTCACGTTAGAATCGTGACAATTCAAAAACTTCAAAAAGTTCCTCCTTTGTCTCTTCCGCGTCAGTCCTGTCAAAGATTTGCAAACTTTACGTCGGTCTCGTCCTTCCGAGGATTCCTACGTTCCTCTCAGTCAGCTTTTTAATTTCAAAGACTCGCCACGCTTGTCCCACGTCAGTTTCGTCCTTTCGAAATATCCTTCCTGGCCTCCTGCGCCGGCCAATCGACGATGGCCACGTGGGCGCGTAATGAAAAAAGAAAGACGCTCGGAGAACTCGTAAATCTCGCTGAAATATGGCGACTCGAAGGAGCTGCCTCGCGGATCCTGCAACTTTTTTTATGCTCCTGCCCGCGCGCGCAGGATCCTCGCGAGCGAGCTCGGAGGATTAAAATGAATAAAGGAGAATATCAGCGTAAGAGTCTCTCGCCGACTTCCCTTCGATCGATTAACACCATTTTTACGAGGCCATTTTTACGACCCACGTAAAGGATATTCAAGGAGTGCAGTTCGAACTATCAACAAAATATTCCGTCTTATACGAACGAACCTTTTCCTCCCTTAGCGCTGTTCTAATAAAAACCCTAATGCGACAATAACCTTGATTCGAATAATACCTACTAATCGTTTAAATGTCCTGGATCCAGGACCTTCATAGCGAAAATGAAAGAAACATCCCGTCTGTACATGGGGGACTCGCATTCAACAGGGTGGAAGTTTGCCAAGGGTGGAGGATCGAAAGTGGGGAAGGGAGGGGGTTAATTTAAGGTCTCGCTAACAAATTGTCCTGTCGAGAGGGATCCTGACGAAAGGGACAATAAGTCCTTCGGATCCGCGGGGCGTGATCGACTCGACTCGGGATCAGGCCGCAGCAGAAGGACTGCCTTCGCGGCGCATCCTTCGCTCGTATCCTTCGGCCGTAAATAAGGATACATCGATGCCTATATGCAGTAGCTTCCGGCGCTGAGGATCCTGCGCGCTGTTTTACGCCCTATAAAACTGTCGTTCGTCTTCCACATCCCTTCGCACCTCCTTGTCCACCTCCTCCCCCTCCTTCTCTCTGCTTTTCGATCCTTCGTCCTTGCTCGCTCGCCTGCCAATCAGCCGCCACTCTCGGCGGAGTGCTTCGCGAAGGATCAGGAAGACGAGGCGCGTGTCGGGGGACGGGAATAAAAACCGGAGGAAGTGATGGCTTGAGAGAACTATAATGGGGTAAGATGGGCGAAAGAGAGGGAGACAGAGAGTGAGAGAGTCAGAATGTGCAACAGAAGAAAGAGGCTGAATCTGCTTTAAACCCATTATCCGCCAATGTCCCACTTTTGGGACACATTTTCAAATTGTTATCTTTTAATTAATTGCAACTTCTAAATATGGAGCTAATTTTACTTATTTCTCTTTTATCTTTTGAATTGTCGCGGGTCATGGGTTAAAGATCTGATGAAAACTATCGAATTGCAGAAACGACGTTGGGGTCGAAAGTGACACGGCGACGATATTTGGTGCATCCGGAATGCGCGGCATACTCGGCAAACCAAGTAGGCTAATAAAAAGCCTAGCCTGTGATGGCGCAGCCCTCAAAGCCACCCCCACCTTCTCACCCCCTCGGGCCCGGTGCCACTAGACTACCGTGTAATGAACCCGTAAAGCTGTAAGTAGACCGCGCTCCGAAGCCCCGGAGTAAAAAGTCGTGTAACAAAAGGGGCCTGGAGAGGGTGCGAGCTGTGAAACGAATATCGAGCCTTGTAACGGGGATTCGTTGGCGAGAGGATCCAATTGTGACGTCAGAGGTGTATGAATTTTCATTACGCGCGAGCTACATTCATCTATCCGTGCGATTCTACGCTCGTTGCTGGGCAGAACAGTTTGGAAGTACGGAGTCCTTTAATCCGAAGTCCAGGACGTCTTGGGAGGGATGAAAACTAATCGTCGACGTCCGACGATTTGTAACGTCAGACATTACAGAGTTCGGCAAGCGCGTAGGAATTCAACCCACCCGCCTCTCCCACTTCTTTCTACTCTTCAGGCACTCTATTTTTTTCACCCCCTCGCGTAAATCTTGCCGGAAGTTGCCGGGAGTGCCAGAATAAGAGGCTGAGGGTTCGAGGCGCAAAAATGCGCGAGTCCAGCTGGAATGTTCGCGAAATAAATAACGACCTCCCGATCCGTCAAGCGTCATTTCCATCTTCTCTGCTCTTCGGGCTGACCGACGCTCAAAAATTGACGCTGCCCGAGAACGAACCTTTCTCCCTTCTGCCGGCCGACAAATTGCTCGGCTCGGCCGATTATTCAGTTACCGAAAGGCGAAAACGAGTCGGATTCTTAATGGGCCGCCCGTCGGGAGACGAATGGCGAAAGTTATAATTGCGGCACATGCTGCATACGTAAGTTTGATTACGCTGCTGGTACGTAAAACCGCGGGCCACGATTCGTCTCCCGACCTGCAGCACACGTTCACCCTTACGTTCCTGTACGTGGCTGCACCCCCTTCATCCCCCTGCCATCAACCCCCGCCGATTCACTATGCGCACTCCACCCTTATTCGCCATCTACGTCTCTAACACACGTTTTTGTCCATTCGTGGGAGTGCCGTGTACGGTACCTATCGAGGAAACTATCGAATCGTTCGTCTTTCCCGCTTAAACTGCTCTCCGGGGGTCCCGCTTGTTATATCCGGCGCGGATTTATCGCTAATGTTTTTGCCGTTTACGCCCCTTACGGGGCGTCGGGCCGTGTTGGCTCATTTGCCGAACTTTGCCGGGAGCTCGTTAGGCGAGTTAGAATTCGCTAATATCGAGTGTTTTTCTTCGGGGTTGATTATGCCGCTCGCGAGCGATGATTTCCGGAAGTTTCGTTTGAGAGGATTATCGGGCCCGAGAATCGGAATAACGAACGGTGAGTTTTGCAATTTGCGTTTCTGGTGCATGATCGCGTTCCGATTCCTTCGGTGCTCTTTCCCGATAATAACGTTAATGCGAAGTAATTTCTCGAATTTATCCGGTAACTGACGAATATTATCGGCTACTATTTCCGTCGGTATCGAGTAATTTCCTTCTTCATTATTTCTCTCGCTGACTCTGAATCGCGCTAATTGTGCCAATTTCGTGCTTCGCGGCCGTCAGAAAGACTAATCGGACTTAGAATGCTCACGATCGGACAATGCCGACACACGTGCGATTTGCGTCGAAATGCACACTCGGCGCCGACGCCTCCGGTAAAAAGTGGCAGAATCCGGGAAACAAGCGTCGAAATTCCGGCCCGGCAGCGAAACGTTCGCATACATTTCCAAAAATGAGCCGCGCACCCGGCACACGTAAACTACAGCCACACCTACGCAGGTACCGACACGTGTAAATCCTACGAGCCTCGCGGATACAGTCCGCAGCAAAGTTCCACCTGGCACTCGAGTTCGGTGTCGCATAACTCCCGGCATAACTCCTGGCCTCACTAGCGTGAAAAATGCAGTATGGAACGTTCTCGAATTAACACTCGCTTACCGCCGCCCATCCTACGCAGGGCCAATAAAAGTTGAGAGGGTGAGAAAAATAAAAGGGAGGTATCGTAAGCCGGAAGATTGTTCGACGAAGTGGCAATAAGCATCGTTTTCCGCTTTCTCACCCCTCTCGGGTCTCAACCCCTTCAGTCCCTATCTCTACACTCGTCCCTCTCGTCCTTTCGCCCTTTCGTCCTTTCGTACCTAGTGCCCTGCGGGAACTGCATTTTATTAAGCCTCGACCCAGGCCGCGGTAGTTCGTGGGCCGAATGCCTTTCTGTTGCGCAAATAAAGCGACGCAATTCCGCGAATTAAACGGCCAGGACTCCTCCCAGGACTCCATCCAGGACTCCATCCAGGACTCGGATAATGGACATTATGCCTGGACTCGAGCTCGCTCGGACTCCGAGAAGGTAACGCGCGCCGCCGCCACCTCTGTTTGTCCGGCAAACCGGGAAGTTGCAGGGGGTTAGGGAAAAAAAGAGGAGTGGAGGGTCGGCTGAGCGCAATTAAGCAGGGCGAAAAAGTACGTCAAAGGGTCAAGAAATGGGTCAGCGCGGTAAAGTGAGCCGTGGCGAGCTTAATTCGTACCTTGATTCGTACGCTCGGCGGGAAAAACTGGACGGATTAAGGGGTGGACTTGTCGAGTTGGGGTGAGATTGTGGACCGATTGAAATTAGCGATTGAGATGTTCATTGGGGAAGTTAGTTGATTTTCGGAAAGGAGGAAAAAAGTGATTCGATAGTGTACATTGAATTTTGAACTCTCCTGTACACGGATGAGGCAAAGATTAAATTATATATTGTGAGATCCTTTTGAAGTTAATTCAACGATTATTTAAAGGTTATTTTATCGGTAGTAATGATACGTAATTTCAAATTTTCGTTATTTTTCGGTATTACACCATACAATAAAGAGATTTATTTTAAGCAAGGGTGAAACAAGCTCTTTGACGATGAAATTCAACCAAAAAGAAAACGACATATGGAGTTAACCGATTTGGCCACTGAGCAGCTCAATTCAGGGAAGATCGATTAAGCGACAGGCACGATTGGGGTTATTAATTTAGACGTGGACTATCGATTTTAAGGGTGGATTGTGCGAGAGACGGGTTAATGGGGAAAAAAAATAAAGGGTCGCGAGCAATTGAGTTTAGCAGCTGCGTAGGGTCAAGAAGTGGGTCAGTACGCAGATTGTTCACCGTCCTCGCGTTTTAACTCGCAACCCCCTAGCGAAGGGTGTTTCGCTTAATTCGCAACCCTTAGCTCGAGATTAAGTCAAGGAATCGTTAAAGGATGGCGGGTGGTCGAACAAATTGGGATCGTTAATTTGGGCGAGCCAGATTATGCGAGAGGCGGAATGATGAAAAAGCCGCCGAGAAATATCCCCATATATAACCACCCCCTGGGACAATTTAACAACGACTGAGAAGAGTCAATCCGGACTCGCGTTAAGCGCCCGTTAATCGAGCATTAATCCTCCTCCGATGGACAGCGTACGGTAAGAGGGAGGTGGCCAGTATTAAGGCCGTCTCCCCCAGTTAATTCCCGAAAAGCTGATCATCTCCCCCCCCCCCCCCCCATCCCCCTTCGATAAAACCAGATATAGAACTCAAGATACCCCGCAAAGCGGAAAAAACGATCATAAAAGACGCGAGGGAAAAAAGTCCAACATTTCCCGATACGAACCGATCGAAGTCCGACGGACTTTTTTCTACCCCCACCTCCTATAGACTCTAAAGATTCCAATTTCTGGCCACAGGCTGACGTACGCATTCCCACGATCGGCCAATAAAATTCTCGTAACAATCAGCGTCGAGACGTCAGGCTCTCGTAAAACGTTCGTTCTTAATTCGAATTTAGTCGTTTCGTCGATCGTACACAGAAATTGTTTTACAGCCTGAGCGGGCATATCGGCTATACCGGGTGACCTTTTTCCGCCGTTGGGGTGTACGAATGGGCTGTTCGGGAATGATCGGAGTCCCTGATTCGAGAGGGTCATTTTTCCGGCGGACCTCGCGAGAGCAAGAGGTTCTCGAGACCTTTTTGCCGACGTAATTAAGCGGCGCGGGACACACAATGGCGAAGGGGGAGGGGAGGGTGGCAACAAAGGCGGAGAGCGTCGTTCCTCTATTTTCCGGGGCACAAAAGGGGACCGTGTCCGGACATTTACTTAATGCACCCGCCGACAGTGGATTACGGGCGGCGAATCGGGACGCGCGGGGGAAAGGTTGATTCCCGTTATCAGCTAGCCTGATTTGTAGACTCCACGGAGTGTTCAGGGTGCTTCTTGGGATATCTTTCCGAACTGTCGAGTACGTCATGTGGCGGACAAAACGATCCCGGATACGAGGAAGTGCGGGCGAAGATCGAGCGCTGACGACTTTTAGTCTACGTACTTGCCTGACCTTGGACAAGCTAATCTATGTAGTGGAGATCTGAGCCTTATTTCAGTGTCTTTGAAAGATTCTGCGATTCTACGTTAGCTAATTAAAATTGAAGAGTGGCAATGCTGTCTGTACAGATGTTACTGATAAGCTTGAATAAGGGAAAGATAAAAGTATGTGCGCTCTTAACTCGTAATTTGCGAGGCGAGTAATTAATTCCAGAGCAGTATTGGTATAGTGTCAGTTACCTAGGGTTAATAGAATATCACTTTGTCACCCGGAAGCCTATTAATAGGCTTTTCGGTGCCGGCGCTTATCGACCGACGGTCTATTAATTCGCTTTTACCTTTCATTTTCCTATGGTAAACGTATTAAATTTCACGGGTAAGCGCGTCGCGTGCATATGACAAGTATAATGAATACTGCAAACTTGATTTGAAAAACATGGACGTATTCGACTTCCAAGATAAGCAGCTGACTTGTTTCCACAATTCTAATCTTTTCCGGATTATTTCGCGATTTGGACCGATCTTCGCTTCCGAGAAATCGTTTCAAGTTCTGATGCGATAAGCAATGCAAAATAGAAGACTGTAGTTCCGTGGCCAGCAAAATCGATTTGCCAACAACGTCGCGTCCACTCGGCCGACTCATTATCGTTCGGTGTATCGCGCTCGCGTTTTTAATGCACGATAAACGTCGCCGACAGTGTTTAGATCCTTTGGCCGGATTAATAATGGTCACGTTATTATGACCGGCCGCGATCGCGAGCGTTTTATGGATTCGTCCCGGACGGGAACGATAACGCGAGCGACGCGTTACACGTGGGAATTTTATTAATATCGCCGATCAGGCCAGGCGAGCGTTCAATTTTAACCGGGGCGTGAATTAATGAACAGCAACAAATTAGCCGGCTGCGCGTGTAAGCGTCGATACCGGATTCTATCCGGCGGCGGCGAAACGACGCGAACATTCGCTAAATATTAACGCTCGCATGTAATGCGTGTAACGGATCCGACCAATGCGGTGGACGAAGCCCGATGCATTGGGATTTCCTGTATTAATCGTTTTGTTTGGCGGAATTGAATCGGAGTTTTCCTCGTAGGAAAATATTAAGTAACAAGCGTCTATATCGAGAAGACATGTTAATTCGAAATCTGTACTTCAATTCAGAGCGTAACACGGTGTGAATTGAAAGAAACGATAGATAAGAAAACTTTCCCCAGAAAAGGGTGAAAAGTAAAGTAATAGATTTTTCTTCGCCTGAAGCCGTTTGCTTTGAAAGTATAATTTATGATTATGAATATAATTCATGATTAATGTAGTGTAAATATTTTATTTATGTCATATCTAATTTTGCTTTTAAACGCAGGCTTACACCACTTTCAAAATAAACGGTCCCTATAGTCGATTGTTCATTATAGTAAAGTATTGTTTTTAGAGAAATCTTAGTAATATAGAGAATAAACGATACACAAACATGAACTCACGTTTCAGGGCGTCCTGAAGACCACGCAGCCTGCCGACTATGACCGCCATCTCCTGCTTGTGCTTGATGCTCTCCGCCTCCGTCTGTTCGCTGACAGCGCGACTTATCGTCCGCTCCATTTGACGATTCTTCAGATCGAGCGTCTCCTTCAGATTATCATTGTGAATCCGTATCTGGAGCGTCAGCTGTCGTCGTAGCTCGTCGTCGAACTTCTTCTCCTCCTCCAGCAGCTGCGAACAGTCGCAACTAACTGTTATACATACCAATTCCAACGAAACGTTGTGGAAAATAATAATTTTGCGCGCAATTTCGAATTCCGTCCCATAAAAACAGGCAAAGAAACATCTACAGCGCAAATCCTAGCAAAATTCTCCTGATAAGAGCGGCGAGGGCGGCAAATAATTTTGCGCGGAAAGAAGTTGCCGACCGTGAAGAAGACCGTTATCGCGGCCGCTGGCCTACCCTGCGACGACAGTCGGTGGGAAAGGACACAATGAGGGAAGGCAGCGTGGCCGCTGGCTGCCGGCTGGAAGATAACGCGATAAAAGGGCCACGACAAAGGTTCGAGGCGAGGCGGGGCTTGTCGCGTGCGCATGAGAGATTGCGAGTATCAAGGCTCGCATCAAGGGGGCTGCCCAGGGAAAAGTTGTGCGCTACAATTTGCTCCCCGAGACTTTGGCCAGGGAACGTAAAAATGTGTATGTTACGGAATGTACTTTCGGCGTATGGCACTTGACGCCTTTTGTCTACGGGAAGGCGAAAATGGCGAGTGCGTCCTTATTTCCTCGGGGGAGAGACTGTCGGCCATGGAGAACGAGTTGAGAGAATAGGGGGGCGAGGAAGGGGGGGGGGTGAAGATGGGAGGCTTTCGCGAAGGGCCTCATTCAAGAATTCGCGACATTAGCGTAATGAGACTCTCAGCCTCTACGGGAAGAGCGTGAACATTGACGCCTTCGTCAATGGCTAATAAGTCTCGAGCTAAATCGCGCGTATACTCGCGCCCGGAACAGCCCCTAACGTCCCGTACACTCAAATACCCGGTATATCGCTTCAAAGATTCACTCCGTCCTTCGCGTCGTTCGGAATTTAAGATCCGCCGTAGTCTTGTTCCAATTTCTTCGAGTGCAGAAATATATGCTCGCACGCAGTCTTACGTAAGTACGAGCCGCGAGCGAAGACTGAGGAGGATTAGAGGGGGTGGTGAGTAAAAACAGGAAAAAAAGAAAAATAGAAAAAGTTGTAGCGGAGATGCACGGAGTTAAGAAGCGGCGGGACATTAGCGTAATGAGACTTTGATTAATTATCCGCACTTAAGGCCTCGCATTGACTGCCCTCATTGGGAAGTGACCCAAACCTCGAAGGTCTAATCCCTCCCGGCCTCTGTCTCCGCGCCGCTCTTTGTCTAGCCGTCGCTCTGTCACTCTGCTAAGCGTTCTCCCTTTCTGCCTGACGTATTTTGTGTGCACAACGCCTGCAGGATAGTCTGTCCCTCGGACCCGCTGTCGAGATACGCGGGAGAGAGAGAGAGAGAGAGAGAGAGAGAGAGAGAGAGAGTCTGGGAGAGAGATAGTGAGAGAGAGAGAGAGAGAGAGAGAGAGCGAAAGAGAGAGATGGAGAGCGAAAGAGAGAGGAGGAGAGAGAGAGAGAGAGAAAGAGAGAGACAGAGAGCACCACCCTGGCCTCTACGTACAGAGACACAGTGTCAATAATTAACGCCCCGCTGACCCCGACAGAACCGGCTGAGGAACATCCTCGAGATGTCGGAGGACAATATTCGTTACGTCCGACGGCTCGCGGGCGATGATTGCGATGCAAAGAATTGCGTAACGAGGACCGTAGGGGGTGAACGTCGGTGGAGAGTGAAGAATTAATTGCGGCCGGGTGGAATTACCGAGTTTCTAGAAATCTCTTGACGCCTGTTGGTACCGACTTCGCGCCGAATGAATATTATGTTTTGTTCGACTTAGCGACGAGTACGTTATTAATTCTTCTCAGGTTTTGTATTGTGAGATGAAGTTGCGTTCGTGGAATCGATTGATTAACCCATTAGCTGCCACGATCCCCATTCGGGGATTTTGGAATTTATATAATTATACTGTTACACAACGTTTTTTGCATATATAACTTATCCGGCCAAAAATTTTCAAAAGAAAATTTGGCAGTTAATGGATTAAGAACAGGGCTAGTAATTGTCGGTAGATTTATTGTTAAGGGTCGTGTAGGTAGAATGATGATACGAGTCTATAGCGAGGATTATTACGAGGATGGGCGTTATATACGGTGTCAGGATGAAATAAGTGGCGATACGTTGAACGCCTTATGAGCATATTTGACTACCGAGCTGGCGAGTAAATGGGACAACGTCGTGCCAAGCTGCCATTAAACTGTTTCGACACCGTCTTATGCACCTACGGGCCAGGCTGACACCAAGGATTCCCAGCTGGGAATTGGCGGCGAATTTCGAAGATCGCGGTGCCTGCCTCCGGTGTCCGATGAAATTTTAATGCGCCCAGATGCCGACGGCAGACGCCCCGAATTTCGCACGACTCGTAGAATTTATTGCGGTGTCAATAATTTATGGTACCGATACTTGGATTAACGCCTCGATCCGGGCCCTTCACCTTGAAAGTGGCGTAGGCCATTTAAATAAGGCCACCATATCTACGACCGTTGAAATTCTATTTAAAGTCGATTAAGCGTTAGGAAGCTTAACGTTGTATATAAAGTGGAATTTCAAGTATTGTAAACTTAGTTTAAAAATAAGCTTTTTGTGAATGTAGTTTCGTGTAAGTTTAACGAACGATTAACCGTCGGATAGGAAAATCCATGGAATGAAAATCGAAGTGCATTATTATACCCGGGAGTTCCATAATCCAGAACGGCAAATGCTTTCGAAGCAGAAGGTTAGGATTGTCTAGGATTGTCTAGTAGAGGCCGTCGACGGGATTCAATCGCGTGGAATACGCCTCGAGACGGTAATCGGCCAGTTTCAGGCGTCTTCTTTCCGACTCCGGCCGCATCGCGTTCATTTCCTCCATCTTCCGATCCGCCTACTTACCTACCGCCTACTACCCTACCTACTACCCTCCTACTCTCATCTAGCCATTGACCGCGATACAATCCTACCTTCCCGATCCTTCGAGTATCGGCTCGCATTGTTATTCCGATCGAACGGTCACTTCCGGATCGATCGATCGATCGGATCCCGTCCTCTGTTTTTCCACCGTCTCTTCTCTTTTCCTACTCTCGACTCGGCACTCGACGTCTTTTATTTCCCGTCCATCGATTTGAGCTTGATGAAAAAAATATCCGACGTCACGAGCGAAATGCGTTTTCAAAGGGAAATAAGTTTGGCCGGATGCGGCTCGAGTTTAATGTTGAGGGTGGATGCTGGAGGCTGTCAAGAGCCGCCTCGTCCTTTGCTCGGCTTCGATAAAACTTTTTACGAGCGGCCTGGCCTGTCAGAAGTGCTGCAGGTTGAGAGAGGAAAAAATACCCCTTTCAGCAGAACGGTCAGCAGTCGCGAATTTATTATGAGATGCCGCTCTCGGTACTACCCTTCGACATTCTTTCCTAGCTTCCGAGATACATTGGGCACAATTGATATTTGTGCTAGGATCCAAACGAGCCTCATTGGCACCGTTGGTTAACACCGATAATAGTTTAGTAATTTTCAAAAATGTTGCAGTTACAGGATTGTCAGTAAATGAGCGTGAAATGCATAAGAGAATAGATTCTATAATTTCATTTAATTTTCTAAACGAAGGGAAGGTTTAAAAGCCAAAAAATACTGTAGTACTTTTCTCTACTTTCCTGTTTTCGACAGTTAACCCCCTAAGCACCTTCCGTATAAAAGCAAGATTCGGAAGTCTATACATACTGCAGTGCAACTTTCCTCTACTTTTCTGTTTACGGCAGTCAACCCACTCAGCCAACGAGCACTCCAAATTAGTTTCCTCACCTAAGCTAGACATGAATTATCGAGCAACTCCGAAAAAGGTTAACTGATCGCGGCAAATTCCTATCATCCCACCCGAGCGAGTCTGTTTTCGTTCGGTGAAATAATGCGCGATCTTACCGATTCGACGAGAAAGCGAGCGCGAGACGAACTTTGAGGAATCGATTCAGGGAAAAACATCGGTCGCGTCCTCAGACCTTCCGACCTTCCTTACCTCATCCCTCCCCGATCGACGTCGTCCTCGATCCGAGACAAATCTGCGCCTCGAACGTGACGTATCGCCCACCGATTTCGACCTTCCATCCCGGGCAAAAAACGACGAAAGGATTCGCGGCCATTTAGGACCTTCCCAAAATACCGACGACCATCTCGCTACCTACGAAACTCCGAACAAACTTCTTGCCGGTGAAACTCGCGGTGGGAAAGGCTCGGGACAGATTTCTTTCCGTCGGACGAGACGCGAGATGTTCAAACAATTTTATCGGCCGAAAAAGGTGGCACCGAAGTTCGCGCGAGACGTTAGTCGGCCTAAAAACCTTATCAGGACAATGGAACTTCGCGGGAGGTACAAGAAGTGTCGAGGAACTTCCTCGGCAAACAGCAAATATCCCATCCACGCGTAATGTACCAGCACAAACGCTGATTAATACTTCGAAAGCGAGTGTAATCCCGATTTCGACGGTCTGGCGCGATTGCGCGCGTGCACGCGTGATCACGCGTGTTACGCGCCGACTGACGCTGATTAATGCCGGCATCATCCCGCCGATTCGGAGCCGACGTTCGCGCGTTAACGCTCTCGCATTGTTAGGTCGGCCGAAAATTAACGCGTAACATCGTGCCGAAAATTAACGCGTAACATCGTGCCGAAAATTAACGCGTAACATCGTGCCGAGAATTAAGGCGAACGTTGGGACTGAAAATTGGACGGCAACATCCTGCCGAAACTAAGCCAGTTCGACGTTACACTGACGCGGAATTTTCATCGTATGTCCGGAATTTGATGGGAAATTCGCGTTTCGCAGGTTAACGGACCCCAATTTTTCTTCGACCTAGCCTCGAGGTTGGAAATCGAATGTCCGATTACAAGCCGACGTCCTTAACAACCGGAAGTAACGGCAAGGAGCCCCTGCGCAGGCTATCGTCGCGCAATATGGTTATTATTACGGGGCATCTATACGGGGTGATCGTAAAAGTTTGCCCGGATTAAGAGGCAACGACGCTCGTCGTCGCGGTCGTCCGCGCTTCGTTTGCTTCGTTGGCGAACGCTTTTTTCGCCGAACGTAAAAAAATTATATCCCGCGGCCGAGCGGACCGTCGTAAAAAGCTTGGAAACTGCCCTAATTATCCGCCTGCGCCCGCGGAAAATTGCCGTTACGAACGAGTGAGCGGACAAACGTTGCCGACGGATAGCTGAGAGAGAGAAAGAGAGAGATGATACTGATGAAAAGAGCTGATTTTCGGCCTCAAATTGAATTCCGACCGAAGCCCGGTCAGGGAAAAATATTCGGATTACACCTGTCGCTAATGCGGCGAACAGTTTCCCAGTTTCACGATTTTCGACCGAATCGTCATGGGAATAAAGATGCGGGACGCGGCCAGTGTAATGGGGCGAAAAACGAATTTTGGTGGCAAATTGAATTTTGGCATGGACGGAAATGAGGGAGGGTTGGGCGGACAGACTGAAATTGGGGCTGAGGGTAGGGTTGGGGTGGGGGTGGGGGAAAAAACGAGGAGCAGGACCGGTGAGAAATCGAAGCGGCCGATTACACCTGGCGTTAATGCTGGACGTTTCGCGATTTACGACGGCAGTGAGCTTAACGCTTACTTACGAGGCCGGCCAGTCGATATTTCGGGTAATATTTCCTCCGACGCCCGCCCGATGCCTCTGTCGTAAAAGCGGATATACGAGCCGCGCCGGTGAAAAACATCGAAGAGTCGAACAGTCGAATAGAGTGTTGCGCAGCGAGCCCTTTGCATCCTTTTAAACTTCGTAGTCGAACTCTCGATTCTTCCCAATGCGTTCGCCTACACACACGCACACCCTTGCGTATACTCTATCCTGTGCGCTGTTATTGTTAGACTCCGGGACGCGAGAAGAGGTTCGACAAATAACATTCGCAGGATCGTCGTAAAGTCGAGACTCTCCCGTTTAAGACTGTTTAGCATCGAAGGAAACTTATCGCAGACACCGAAGAGTGGGACGAGCTTATCCGAGGGTCAATAAAATAACTAGCGTCGCGGTCTCGCGAAAGAAATGAAATTGAACCGTGAGAGAGGGAGAGAGAGAGGGGCTGTAAACTTCCATAGATAAGAATTTGTCGACGTTTCCGGAAAACACGACGATCCTCGACACACCGGATCCTCCACTAAACTTCTTACCCCCGGCGCGGAATTTTCTCGGGAGGGATGATCGTTGACGGTCTCGGGCGTATAAAAAGACACGTCGATAGGGTAGATAAGCGACGGTAGAAAACCGACGTCGTCGCCGGAAGTGGGCGGCCTTCTTTCTATGCGGAGGGCGGCCAATTGAAGCGTACCGAAAAAGCTGGAATTCGTTCGGAACTCGTTCTGCAACAGCGGCAGGTCTCGCAGGGGTTGAGGGTGGGTGGGGATGAGGAACGGGGATGCATGCCAAAGGTCATCATACAACGGGAGGAACACTAAGTCATAGTGATTCGCTGAATATATCGCGGTTAGCATGCCGCGTTGGGTATAACGCTGGACCGCCCCTAAAGAGATAATATTGCCTCCTGCTGCCGAAATATTGGCCAAGTGCCAAATGGAAATAGATAAAAAGCCCGAAGGGGTCGCGCGGCCTCCCCCTGCGAATCGCGTCTTTCTCTCTCTCTCTCTCCCTCTACCTCTCTCTCGCCACCCCCCGTCTTTTCCCCCCCCCCCCCCCCCCCCCCCCCGCCACGTGAAACTGACGTCCAACGCCGATGGACATGTGCACGTGTGCGATACGGAATGGTAAAACAGGACATGGGATACGTATCATGTGGGAGCACACATAATGCCTATGTGAGACTGTATATGTAAACGAGTGGGCAGCTGAATTCTTCCTCAAACGATGGAACACGCGGGCCATACGATACGCTGTACGTGGACAGACCTGTCCACACATGATCGCTTCTACAGGGTGGAACGTTCGAACTCTCCGCGTCTATGTGAATTTTATCGGACACAAAGGTTTCGAATATTTGAACGAATTTTTCTTTGTCTATCGTAGACCTGCGATAGGAGTCTATGTTTCCGAACCGCGAACGCTTCAATTATTCTGAACTGACCAACGTTGACCGCAGATGCTTTCGTTGGCAGTCGGAAATCGGCATGTTTTTCTAACTGACACCGCAGACCGCTGATAATCTTTCGAAAGTTCAACGGTGAGCCGTGCACGGAACCGATCGTCAATTATAGTTCGCAGGCACGAGGCGAAATCGAATTCGTAGCTTATTTCATAACGAGGCCTTGCCAACTGAGCACCTGACAGTTAATGGATAGCGCAAAGTTTGGCTCGCGCAAGTGATTTGCAAATGAATACACAAATCACCGATATTATTAGAACCGAAGGTCTCGCGCGCGATATAGAGCGTTGCAGATAATCGGATCGATAGGGAACGAAGGAAAAATAAAAATTGTCCTACCTTCTTACTGAACTCCTCCTCCAGCTTGCGCCTCTGCTTATCAGTCTCCAGAGCGATCAGCGCCTCCAATTTATCCTTACTCACGTCCTCTCCGGTCGCTTTCAGTGCCGCTCGAATTTTCGCCTCTTGAATGGTCTGTAAGAAAACCACATTTTTTAGTACCGGACAATTCCTGACGCAAGTGTAACACAACGGAATTTACAAACTGACCTGAGCCTTAGCCAATTCCTTCTGAATATTGTTAATTTTGTTATAGGCGTGTAGGACGAACAAATCGAATGCTTCTTCGTTCACGGAGAGCTTCTTATTCTGAATATTAATTTCGGGGAACAGAATTTGCAATTCCTCCTGGAAGTTCTCGCGCGCTGTCTTAACTTGCTTCCAGTAACGTTCCGAAACGTTGCTGGACTGCAATTCCGTGTCGTATTTCTTCTTCGCATCGTCGACGTCGTCGAGGATCTTCTTAATGTTTCTCCTCGTGACCGTCTTCATATGAGCTGGAGCTTGCAAACTTGGTTCGTCGATCAATTGATACATGCGTTTCATCGAGTCCAATGCATCGTTTGCGTGTTTCTCGGCGTCCTGAAGCAATTCCTGCCTCTTTTCCGACGCTTGTTTCAGTCTGTGAAATGAAAAGTATCCAAAAATTATAGAAGCGATATTGCTTGGAGCGAATATGCTTTCGTTACGAACAGATGAATTCTCGTAATTACCTGTCCCAGACGCTATTAGCTACCGTTGTTCCTGTGCTTTCTACAACGCTAACAACCTCTTGATTATAGTCTTGCATGGCACATACTGCTTTCTGGTAAGCTGCTATTGCTTTGGACGCTGCCTCCCCGCAATAAGTTTCTAATTGAACCAGATTCTCCGGCATTAACTCTGGTGGAACCGGTGCTGACACTGGCATAGGCTTTTCCTCCACTAAAACAACACAATACCGGTCATTGGATGATCATATTTTAGCTCGTTGACTAGCAATCAGCAATTCCATTGTAGAGGACGTACCGACTTCTATCGCTTCTTCCTTCTCTTTAGTTTCTGTGCTTACTCGAATTTCCGCATAAGGCTCGTTAATAGGCTGTTCCTTCTTGTCTATCAGTGGTTCAAACGCTGGTTTTGGCGCTACAGATTATTTGTGTCAGTTCTACATGTTAGTGAAGGCGAAAAAAATGTCTAAGCTAGAATATTCTCGCAGAGAATTATTCATGTTATATGATATTGATGTTATTAACAAGTTGTTCACACAAAGATGGGATTAATAGTGGATCTTAGGATAATGGAAAGGGGCTCACGTATATAATCTTCAAGTTTCGAGCAATCTAATCTCTTTTGTGTGTTCTGACCTTGTACTGCTTTTGCTGCTTTTTCCGTTGGATCTCCAAACACCATTGTCAAAATTCTGGAACCAAAAAGTAGTAGATATATTAGGTTTATATGAACCAAACACAAATAGTACTATTTTTCAATATCCAATGTCCTTACGATTGTTTTACTGAACTCAGGTAAGCACTCAAAAACTCTAGGTATGTAGACTCCTCCTGAAAGATGATTTGAATTGCCTTGTCCGTGCCAGGAACCCATTGTTCCAATGTCTTCCTGACTTCTGGATTATTCTTTGCAAGTGTTAGCAATCCTACAGTACCTAAAGCCACAGCACCGATTGTTATCACGGCGGTACCTCCCTTGCTCTTGTCACTGTAGACACAAAAAAAATTGCGTTAGTAACATCGAAATACCTGAATCATGACACACCTACATAACGCAAATAAAAAAGTACATGCAATGAAATATAAAATAGGACAGAAGAATCCAATTTCATCACATAAACATATTAAATACCTCTTAGGCGATGATGTAGAGTACTTAGGTCCAGAAATTCTGGACATAAGTGCATTATCCTTGCAAAACCTATAAGAAAAAAAGGCAGAAAAAAAACATTTTTGTGATTTACCATTGACAATACAAATGTATGAGAAAAGACACAAGGACGCAGTTCATTCCGTATACAACAAGCCCGACGATAGAAAATAACCGTACAAGTATAATAATAGCGTCTTGCCTAACGTGACCTTTGAAAGAATCCTAACCTCACTTCTACGGCATCTCAAAAAATCAATGAAAATCCTGCAGACCATCCGTAACTTTCATCACATCGGACACCTTGTCGTCGTAGGATCATCGACAGATCATTTACGTACGGAATCAACAATAAATGTCAAAGACTCGTGACAGACGGGGGAAATCTGTCACAACAGAGACGAGGCAATTTCATTTACTCACCTTCCATCGGGTTCGCACTTAACACGCGCTCGCGTCTCGTAAAATCTGGCCGTCAGGTAGAGTCTGGAGTATCCGTGTTTTTTGACCTGCAAGGATAACGATGCCCAGTCACATCTTCTGGAATTATGTAAGCCCCTCAAATTTAAGCCATCTTGTCACACGAGGCGGGCAACCTTGGCTTGTCGCTCGCCCGAATAATCACTGACAACTCCCAAATACGAACGCTTTAAATGAACTAGGAACCCTCGTCGAACGTCCTCGATTCCGACATCGTCGGCGAACCGTCCGATGTCGGACGCTACGTGGAAAACCGACGAGAGAAGAAACGGTGGCCAAGCGACTTATAAGCGTAATGTTGGGCCGAACCTTGTCTTTTCTATCGCAATTTCGTGAGGCGAATTCTTGCTTGATCGACGCATTCGGAGGATGTCGGCACAACACGCGATAGCTGCGTTTCGATCCTGTGCTTGATTTACGTACCCGATTTAGACCGTTGCACGGAAATTTTAATCCAATTCGGAACATCTTTCGGGTGGCCGGTCGGGCAGCCAAGGGGAAAAGGGAACGACGGCACAAAACAGCTGGTCACCGACGGAACAACGCGGAAAAGAAGAATGTTGCGTATTGTTAGCGGGGCGCTTCGAGGTACGTAATCTTCGGTATGCCAGCGACGGAAAATTGTCCAGGCCCGGTCAGTGGTAACGCGGAACGTTCGGCTTCATTTTGCGCCGTTACGTGTGTCCGATTGGCATCGTATCGCGTTTCAAATCGGCCAATAGTCCACGCACGGAGGTTATGTTTGGCGGAACGGCGCCGCCATACTGAACTTTTGACACTGGGAACAGGACGGAACTTGGTCACGGGCGGGACAATTTGAACGTGCTTGGCCGATCGACTCTCGCCACTGTACACCACGATATTCTGTACTTTATGATTTTCAAGGACGTGCGTTCTCCGTTCGAGGGAGACATGCGGACTGCTCTTGGCATTGTGCTTAGATTAATTGATTTTTCAGGTGCGTTGTCATGTGCTTCCGATGTGACGAGGATAGCAACTTCGAAACAAATCACTGCCACCGTAAACCTTGCGCAACAAAGATGTTTCGGTGCCCTCGCGTCCGGCGTACAAAGTAATTTCAACGATGGAGCGTCGCAGAAATCTTTGCTCGAGTACGTGGACGCTGTTGCTAGGCATTCTTTATGCAATAAGTTCAGCTAATAACCCTATCCTTTTTCAGTCGTGTACGAGCTAACAACATCGGACCTTCCCCTATTGTATCTACACCTGTAAGAACTGTGATCAAATTTTCCAGACTTAAGGGAAAGAGGCAAACTGTGAAAGAGGTCACAAAGCATTTCTACAGATTAGACTGGTAACGATCGACACTGTTCATATTTCCTGCTCTTATTTACGGATTATGTTCATGGATTAAGGATATTTTTTTTATTTAGGGGCGGATGGATAAGAGCGTACGCTGGTGCGATGAAAAAGCAGTGGAAGAAAAATCCACCTCGGCGACTCAGGCATCGCAGGCTCGTCCTGACCAATTCTACGCAATCCTACATGCTCGACAAAATGGTAACCAGTTGGTGGCGACGACCACACTACTACCCCGACGACCCCTACAACCCTTACCACCAGCGTGAGCATTTCTGGATCACCCGCAGACGCCCTAATCCATAGTTTCCCTGTAATTAAATCTGTACAAATCCATTTATTGTTAAATACATACATATAAATCACGATTCCCCAGACTCGATAACTTCCCCACTCTTCGAGCCAAATAAATAAAATGTCAAACACCTCCAAGCGATACCGAAGAAAAATCGTCCACCGTTCACGCGCAACGATTCCACCGATCACCCGACTCCGCGCTGATCGTCGATCATCGATCCCTATCACCTCACCGCACTTCACGTCCCGATAAGATCGCTTATCGATAATCGCCCCGCTCGGCGAGCGCTTACTGACGTTTCGCATGCCCAACACCGAGGATGACCCCCAGCGATCAAGAATCAGCGGATCGCCCTAAAATCCACCGAAAATCTCGATCAAGATCCTCTCCTCTCCCGCACCCACGTTCTCCACTTTTTCTCGCCGGTCACGTGCTCAGCCCCCACCAGCGGTTCGAGCGACGCTCCAAAGTGGCTTAACACGTCTTCAGTCGCAGTTCGCTCGTCGTCAGGCGCGCATCGACCTCGAACCTCTCCCACTCGGCGCGGTCGACAAGATTTTTCACCGCCGCTTTTCCATCCCGACCCCACCGGCCGACCGTTCGCTCCCGATAGTTGCCAAGCTCGGGAAAAGGAAAGGACTCGATCGACCATGCCTTATCGCGGTAAGCTACGACTTCTGGGCAGAGTCTGTCTGTCGACGCTGAGGAGCGGCACGCGAGCGGAGAAAAGCGGAAATACCTGCTCGCAGACGATACTGAGCGTCGCCGGCAAGGGAAATTTCTCGACGAGCAGCGCCCTCGACATGAGGTGAGTCCGCCCTGTGTTCTCTCATCCTCCCAACCCCCTGTCGCTCTCTTTTGCAGCTCAACCCTATTTGCCGAACGACGCCGGCTTCTACCCCCTTGCCAGGCGTCGCTCTCGAACGTCGGCAGCCGAGCGCTTTTGCCGGCGGTTCTCCGAGAACTGCCCACGCTTTCGAACGAAAATAGATCGAATTTGGCGCGCTCGCCGATGGGAAAGGAGGCTCCGGAAAAAGTTCGACGCTTTCCGGCTGTGGCGAGAGGGAGAGGAGATAAGAGAAAGAAAGAGAAAGAGAGAGAGAGAGAAGGAGGGAAAGAGAGTGAGACAGAGAGAGAGAAGGAGGGAAAGAGAGTGAGACAGAGAAAGAGAGAGAGAGAGAGAGAGAGAGAGAGAGAGAGAGAGAGAGAGAGAGAGAGAGAGAGAAAGGTATCGCGGGCGTGTGTGGCTGCCGTGTATGTGTGCTGCGGCCAGTCCGGTCGATACGAGACGGTGCCAGACTGCGGAAGAGGAGAAATCGGAAGGAGAGCCTGGCTTTCCTTCGATCGACGAACGATTCGACTAGATTATGTCGTAACCTGCTCCGACGAGAGTATAATTGGAAATAAAGATAGGGGCCGAATGTGCGAGTTTTGGTAGTGCACCTTGCGGAGTGCGCATATTGTCACGCGTCGCATCGTTAATGGGTAGGAGACCACATTCACAATCGGAGTCACGAGTTTCGTGGCGCATGGCGCTTTTAAGCCGTGTGAACTTAGAATTATTCGCGGCACTCCATTTTTCAAGTCCGACGTCCGACTGTCAATGGGAGGCGGTGTCGGTTGTCGGAGTGTGCTAATCGTCGGCTGATATTTTTTTGATTGTGTACCCACGATGGGGAGAGAGAGACAGAGAGAGAGAAAGGATGAGAGAATGAGAATGTATGCATATATTTAATACGTGTACGGATACGATGGAACTTGCCTCAATTTCCGCAGATACCGATTCTTTCCTAAGTACTCGAAATAACAAAGGATTAAGCTTACCGAATGAATAAGCGAACGCGGTGTCATCGTACGAATACGATTTGAATGTCTGATACGGACTCGTAGACTCGACGAAAATCGGCATTAGTATACCGGCTTAGCTTGACCCACCGATCATACTTGTACTTCTTTCTGTTTCATAGTAGTGAAAGGACTCCGTTAACGCGACGATTACTAACGTTTAAACCGCCGACCACTTTTCGGCCGGGCTCGAACGCTAATGACTCAGAACGCGACGATCGAGGCTGCGGTTGGGCTCGAAAATTCTAACACTTGAGACCGCACGATTATGCAAGCAAAAAAGGACACGCCCAAGTAAGGAACGGGCCAGGCTATCGATCGAGTCGCGGGTCCAGAAAATATAGAACCCCGCGAAATGCACGCGTCGAAAGGTGTAGACCGGCCTGCAACTTTCTCTTATTTTTTTTTTCCTCCCAAGCCGACTGGTAACCAACGTGACAGCAGATAAAATTAGCGTCCCTGCCGGGACAATTAGCCTTGTCGGCCTTATCCTAAATTTCCAGTCGGCTCGGGATGAAGGAAAACGGGAAGATAAAAATTCGTTGTTCCCGGCGCAATGTGCGAGTGTAATCAGTGGAGATAAGTAGTTTGTTTTCTTCGACAATCTACTTCGCCGTAGCAAATGAGGTTACCTAGAGTCGTTCGAAGACCATAAATTTTGACGGCTTTTTTCGTCGAATCGGCGGCCGCTTTGCGGGAAAAACGATCTCGATACGTTTGCCTCGGCGTGCGTTGTTCGTAATGGAACTGTTACGTAATGCGCCGAATGGTCAAAGACATTGCAAGGCGCGTCGCGATGAATTTATTGCCCTCGGATAAGGGGACGGTTCGAGGTCCGATAAATGAAAGTGGCTCGGTTACTTTCCCGACGCGAAGAAAATTTGCCGGATAATTGAAATCGTTGACCCCAACTGTCTCGTTGAATAACATAAAACGCAAAATCCTAAATATTTCCTATCCAGTTGTCGTACGTAAACCGCGAAAGTTTGACTGTAAAAGATAATATTTTTTTGATCGTTCAAGTACCTATGCACTGTTAAATATTTTCTATCCAGTTGCGGTACGTAAAACGCGAAAGTTTGACTGAAAGAGATAATATTTTTTTGATCGTTCAGGTACCTAAGTACTGTCCGATACGCACGAACGTTTGCATACAAAATCGTACGCGTACATGAAACAAGGAAGTTGATCGAAAGCTCACCTTTCGCTCTCACAACTTCACTGTTGTGTAAAACTATTGTAAGCGTCAACCTACTCAGTCCCAAAGTTTGTAAAGCTGAACTGCTCGCTGACACATTCATTCGGCAAACATTTGTACTAGGCACCGAAGCTCGATACTGTCGAAACCTAAGCCATATGATCAAACTTCCCAAACAAAGCGACAAACCTCCGCCCCGTGGCTCACCTCTCAAAAATTACAGGTTTGTACAGTTCTGCAGCAAGAATGGCGGCACGCAGCAACTTGGCGTTCAACTCAAGCAAGGTGGAGACATCATCGCAGTCTCTGCCGTCGACTCGAGAATCCCGAACACCCTGAAGAAGTTCCTGGAGGGCGGCGATGATCTCCTGAAGAAGGCAAAGAGGTACGCTACCCCAAAATACGGCCCCGCTTCGAAGCCTTCTCGAAAAAGATACAGGCCGCACTATTATCGGACAACCTTATCGAACGAAAGATTCGACTGTCGCTCGGCATAATTCATCAATAACTCGCCACGCCCGTGAGACTCGCGGGGATCATGTAAATATTTGCAATCTGGACGTACGAACGTATCGTTCGACACGAAAATATTTACCGGACCCGATGCGATTCGGCGATCTTGCTCAAGCGGGATCATCAATCGCGGCAAATTACATCCGAACGATACGCGATTGATAATCTTCGCGACTTCGCAATTGTACGATTACGGTAGCTGCAGTTCGGGATTTATCTAATCTGGCTGGGGTGAATATTGAAAATTTCCGATTAATCGTACTCTTGAACTTGACCACGCGCGCGTGGCGATGCTCGGCCGATCCGAATTTAGCGAAGTAGGCTGTTGATTGTTGTTCGAAGTTGATTAAAAGATCTGTTTCAACCAGGGACGACGATGACGTCGATCTCATGAAGGTGGTGGAGAGGTTGGTTCCCCAAAACTTTTGATCCGTGTGAATAATTTTTTTTTCCCTCCGATGCGCATCTCACTCTTACGCCCAGTTGTTTAACATCGCACATGCAAGGACACTGAGTTAATGCCGTATGCAAATGAGATCCGAAATATCTCATGACAGACCTGGCCGTCGTTTTTCGTCAAGGCTGCATACTTGATCCGGCCGTTCATTCCTTACGGGGGCCGTATTTTATGTTTTTAACGATTCGCATCTGCATCTAGAAGTTATCGGATGGAAATCGATATTCTCTACTTCGAGAATCTAAAAGCGGATAATCTCAGGGATTCTAACGATTGCGCAAGGCGGGGAATCGTTTTCTTTTTTCGAAACGTCGGGAGAAAGTTAACGAGTATAATAAATCCCTCTAATCAGATTACGTTTGTTTGCTCTTGATTGTTTCTGCCCAGAGCGCCTTATCGCTCGGTTATGCAATAAACAGACTACGCTTTTACTATACGAGGCCTGCGTAGCGTCTTATCTCTCGATTTTGTCCCGGGGCATCCTGTTTTCCGTTTTCGTCGGCCTAATTGAAATTCTAATTGATCATTACCGGGGATTCCTAGCTCGGCGATACAGTCATTAGGCCGGAGTTTAGAATACAAAGTGGACGGTGTATGGTATTGACTTGTCATATCGTGGATCGAGGCGAACTCGATCAATTGATAGATCGGATCGTTACACTTACATGTAACACTATACATCTGACGTATGCATGTACCTACTGATCAACTCATCGCTGACATACCTTTACGACGAGTCTTCGTCGGGCCATTAACATCGGTTGATCTCTGTCAGTGTTCATTTTACGCTTTCGTAGTCTAGCATGAACCTTTGAAGACCGTTGAAATCCGATTGCGTGTGAGATGAGTTTTACTGTTGGTTCTTATTTGTGTTTTGTCAAGTTCTACGCACGATTTTAGTCCACCGTTTTACGACCTCACACTTTACATTCCGATCAATTCTCCGCTGTTAGTCGGAAAATGCGGGTGAATCGTGTGACTCACGCGACGCAGGGACTTATATAATTCGAACGATTGTAAAAAATCATCGCTAACGGAGTACGAACAACTAAATTACTACGTCCCTCGATATATCCTTCAGCGTTACGACACTTTCAATCATCTCCGGTAACATTCGCTTGAACAAATTCATAGTCCATTCCAACCATAAAGACAAAACACGAGTAGATTAGCCTCGGTTTAGAATCGCAAGATCGATGAAAGTCGCCATTACGACGACGTTAAGCACTGTTTAGAACTTTGTTCAGAACTTTGAACGAATTCGAGCTGATCGATCGATCTTAATAATCGACGTGACCGTAAACTCTGCAAGGAACGAAACGTAGCACTCAATCATTCCCCGCATAGAGTCCGCACTGTTTGTTTTCCCTCTTCGATCCAAGAATATCCCGACCGAATTACGTGCACTTGCTGCGAATCAGGCCGTCCGGCCGGTATTTTCAACGCGGCCGCAGACCGGCTCGGGCCATTCGTCACACGCGGTTCATTGTTAAAATCTCGGGAACAATGCGGCGTTTGCCATCTCATTGAATGCCTCTTTCGCAAGCGTAATCGTTCGCGAGAGCTCAAGGTGCGACGAAAGGCTCGATTGTCAACGTTCGATGTTAACACACTGACAGCCGGCCACCAAAGAGACATTTACAGCCTGAGCGCCGACAACGTATCGGCCACTTTAATCCCAAACGCTTATTCGCTTGTTTCTGCTCACTGAATAGCCGACAAAAATATTTAAAACAATGTATAATATAAATAAAAAAATATATATATAAATATCAGAATAAAATATAATAAATATAAATTATCATGTGGGGCCGGCGCTCAAGCGACAGACTCAGAAACTCGCGTTGTCGCGAGGCCGTCTGTCAATGTGTTAAGAAGGACTCCTCTGAGAGGCATACCGACATTTACAGAATAGTGGCAGAAGGCCGTAGCGTCATCCCGGAAGCCGAGGTCAACTTCCTGGCGCCCGTTACGGGGATGGACAAAGTGGCCTGCATCGGCCTCAATTACAGCGGCCACTGCGAGGAGCAAGGTATCTCGCCGCCCGAAAGTCCTGTCGTCTTCAGCAAGTTCCCGAGCAACATAATCGGCCATCAGGACAACATAATCATACCGCCCATTACGGACGTAAGTGGCTCTACCGTCGTCGAAGGCCAAGTTTGCGCCTGTCCGGCTTTGCCATTATCGTCAATCGTTATCGGCTCGTCCCGCACGAAAACTAGTCTGGAAAATGTCAACCGACCCACGGTCCGTTCAAGAAAGACGTATTTATAGTTCGGCGAGGATTGCGCAACGACTTTAAAGCACCTTTCGCGTCTAAATGCGGAGACATAACGTTAGGCGACGGAATTTTGTTTTCATCGTCTGGCCGACATTGGTCGAGAAGTTCGCGGCGACGTAAAAAGGACGTTGAACGCTGTAAAAAAGACCGACGGCAAAACAATCTGTCTGATTCCGTATGTTCCGAACTAGTCTTACTTGGTCTCGATCGATAACAACTCTTCATTCGGCGAACGTTTTATGCCGGTATGACATTATAATATTTTATACGGACTGTATTGATTTATCCTGACCGTAGGAGGAAACTTTAGATATGTAAAATAAGAGGTTTATTTAGTGATCGGTTTAAAATATATTATACTTAAGTGAGAAATGTAAATGTTCGAATGAATGAAGAGTCGTTATTAACGTGGATAGAACCCGTCGTATCTTCCAGTGCACAGCATGCGGAGTTAATTATTTTTCACCTGTTAGGTTTCCACGCACTGACATACGTCACTCTGCCAACTTGCATAAAAGTATGTACATGAGCCGTCGATAGTTCTACCGTTCAAGCTATTAGACAGTAAAAGCTCGTGCGTACGCGTGCTGCGTACAAGTTTGAATTTTCTTATGACCGTTTCCGCAGAAAGTCGACTGGGAGGCTGAGCTGGCGATAGTGATCGGCAAGAAGTGCAAGGCGCTGAACACCAACGAAGGTGAGGAGTACATCTTCGGCTACACGGTGGCTCAGGACATCACGGCGAGAGATTGGCAGAAGGGCAAGCGGAACGGCGGTCAGTTTCTTTTAGGCAAGGGCATGGACACTTTTTGCCCACTGGGCCCGGCCGTCGTCACCAAGGAGTCGATATGCGACATCGACAACCTCTACGTGAGAACGTGGGTGAACGGCAACATCAAGCAGGACGGTAACACGAGCGAGCTGATATTCAAGACGCAGGAAATCGTTGCTTACATCTCCCAGTGAGTTAATCACGGTCTAATCTGTACGGACTTAGCTATCCGCGCTATCGCCAAGCTTTACGGCCGGACGCTAATTCGAACCAATTTCCAGGTTCATGACGTTACTGCCCGGTGACATAATTCTGACTGGCACTCCGGCTGGCGTGGGATTCACGCGCAACCCGCCTGAATATTTGAAGGTAAATCAGCGCGATAACTTTATCGTAACTCAACACCTCGCAAACGTACTTTACAGTGCAAACCGTTTTCACTTGAGTGGCAATAAAGATTTGTTTAAATTAAACTTTTAATTGTTTACTTAGGACGGTCTATATCTTTTAGTGCGAGTGCGAGAAAGAACTTGATGCCTGATATGGCTATAATACATAATTATATTATATTACATTATATTATATTATACTTTATTATAGTATATTGTATTATATATAATTATAAATGAATTCTTGTTCTTGAATTTTAGCGCGGCGACGTCGTGGAAACGGAAATCGAGAGTCTCGGACGCCTCAGGAACAAAGTGCTCTGATGCGAGTGGCGAGTAATGGTGCCTATGGAAAATGTATCGGAGCGGTTTCTCCATAGAAGCGGAGGCGCGTTCCAGGATTGGTTGGCATCCGCGATAACGTTGAACGATCGTCAGGGCCTCAAGGATGATTACAAGTCTTGCTGAGCGGACGCAAAGAAGCGTGACACTTTTAAATGGGGTTTTTATGGGAGCACAGTTGAGCAACGACGATTTTCAATGGGAAGTCGATGCTCAGCGAACGAATCGTTCGTAACCGAGACGATTTCAATGCAATTGCGAATGTTGATGATGACCCAGAGGCGTTAACGGACACTCTCGATGCCGATTGGCGAGCCTACGAGAAACTCGACGACGTTACTTTTTTATGTGTCATGCATTTTATGTACTTGTACAATTAAAGTGAGACTGTTTCTATGTTTTCCATTTGTCTCTCTTTTCAACTGAATCCGATCCCTGCGTAAAGTGAGACTGCGAATGAATTAAGTTGAAAAATGTCTGATTTAAACGAATTCAAAGGTTTTCAAATCTTTGACATCGGTGTCGAAAAGTAACATAGAACGCCATCTAGAGCGAATGTCTCCAAACTACTCACCGACATTACCGATACTGAAATGAACTGATTCGATGTACTGAGCGTAGGTAGAACAGTCTGTTACTCACGCACGATCTACATTACCGACTCACGTGAATAAATCCCTCACTCATGAAATTTTCGTAAATGTTGAGCGATTTGCTAGTAGATGGCGCCAGTAACCCTCTTACGAACATTTTATACAATCAACGCAACACCCTATAACACCCCGCACAAAGCATCAACACAAGGAATAATCATCAAACAAAATAAAAATTACTAAAACCAAAAATCAAAGAACAGAGAGAAAATTCTCCCAATAATCAGGATACGTCAGCATTAATATAATAATAGTCCATTAGCCTCACCTTCTCATCCCCATCCGATATATGGGCCATAAAGACGCATCGATGAAGTAGTCATCTACTACAAGGAAGGGAGTGGGGTCACCGACATCGGGTCCATCGACTATCATCGAAACGCTGGTAGCTCGTAAGGACCCCCGCGGCCAACGACAATGGCCCGTTCAATGGCACCTAATTCGCAACAATGGCCCGAGCGGTCATATATTAATGGTGCCCGTTGCCCGTATATATTCGCATTATAACCCAAGCAACATTCGGCCCACGACGGCACGGAAGCTGGTCAACGGGGACCCGTGCAGAACCACTACATCATTACAGCGAGAGAGTCAGCGAACGCAGACGGACAATTGGAGAATCGGCCGAGGACAAATGCGGAATCGGCAGGATCGGTAGGCGATACGCCGCAGATGCGACTCAATTTCGCGAATGACGTATCGACCGCTCGCAATGGCCTCGGATCGAAAGGGTCGCGGCTTAATGGCGCTTGGGATTTCGATTAGGTCGCGGGTAGAGGACTATACTGACGATGTAACGCGATAGCCATAAATACGATGCCGGTCCGCGATTCGCAACGGTAAATAGTTCGAAGCGGGCCGGGTGCCGGCCATTGGCAATGAATTACGAGCTGCCCTCTGTGGAAATCATCAAGTGGGCGAGAGGGCGTTAAACGTTGGAACGTTTGAACGCTCCAGCGCTGGAACGTGCTCCGCGCGGATTAGCGCCCAAAATGTAAATCGTATCCAATAGAGTCGGGAGATTCGTCCGTGCGTCGCGCGTAAGCTCGGCCTTTATTGCCACCGTAGTTTACCGGCCATTGTCAGAGCCCCGTTTGCGGCCGTACACCGTGGCTATGACGGCCAGCCACGGTTTCCGGTCAGAGGTCGGCCATTGTCTCGCAGACCGAAAATCGGCGAGTCGAATTTCGCGCCCGGTGATTAGTTTCGTTAATGGCCGCCGTTTTCGCGCTTATCGATGGCCAGCAGCTGCGCTACGCGGGCTAATAATATTAAATCAGGCTCGATCGAATGAGCTTTACCCCACTCACCTGTCGCCCCCGAATCGGGTAGGGGGTTGGAGTGGGAGGAGGAGAAAAATTGGAAGGGTATCTAAGCGAGGCGTAAATCGTAATTTGTCAACGGCGATTCTGTTCGTCCTTCGATCGGAATGGGGTTGTCTCGCGTGGCGTCAGGGGTGGGATGGGTTGTAAGCCGACGTTGTTTCTTAATGGAGGACCAGATAAGATCACCCCTGGGCTCTCGCCTCTCCCGGGCGGATTCATGCGTGACGACCGAATACGCGTGTTTTTCCTAAGGGTGGTTACGTCTACCCGCCACCCCTACTCCGGGCTATAAATTGAACGATAAGCCCGATAACGTCGCCAAATTGAAGGCAAACATTTCGTTGGCACGCAGTCATTACTGCAACGAGAAAATGGTCGCACGGAATGGGGAGGGGGGGGGGGGGATGAAGGGGGTGAGTCTCCGATGCAAATTTCGCGTGACGCAGTCTTGCCTCCTGGCAAACTTTTCCGGGCGGGAAGACACGAGGCGGAGGCGCTCTCGAACGAAGACTAATGGCGACGTTTAAATTGCGAAAACGTAAAACGTCGGCGAACGTTTCAATTAGCTCGCTTCTAAGTGGAGCGTGGCACTCGGGGCGGGCGGGGGGAGAAAAATAGCGATGCAAAGTGGGCGGTGGCCGACCATATTTTAACCGAGATTCAACTTTAGGGATATCAATCTCGAAAGGTCGCCTTTACCGCTGTGTTCTTTCGATCTCGAAAACGCTAACAAAGACTACCTTCCGAGAAGGAACCCCGGAAAGTTACGTCCGCAGAAGAGAAAGGAAAGAAAGCGTCGCTCGGCCCAGCGACATTCGATCCGTTTTTCGAATTAGACGAGAAGGGTGCAGCGCGCTCGTAAAGATCGCGCGCGCGCGCGCGAGCCCAGCAAGAAGGGAAGGTAGATTCTATCTGGCAGAATTATGTCTTTATTAGGTGGAATCTCTGTCCGTTTGACCATAACGGTTCCCGGCCGAGAGTGAGCCGCAGGTGTCCGAGGTTGGAAGGTGGAAAGCGGGCGCGAAGGGCGTAGAAGAGAGGACAGCGTCCTCGGCAAAAAAGGTGGCTCGAAGGAGGGAAAAGGAAGGTCGAGGCAAGGAGAGGGGGGGAGGGACAAGAACAACGGAGAGGAAAAGCAAATGTATTCACTCAGCTGATCGCGATTGTCGTTACTCACCCGCAGCCCAAACGATCTGGCCAAACGAGAAGACCAGCAGAGGGGGGAGAGAGGGAGAAAAAAGGGAGTCGAGGCCCTTCTTGCTCACCCTGATTGGTCGACTGGTACCGGTGCTTCACCGTAAATCTCTCCCCGTTTTTTGCCGGTACCGTTACTTTTTCGTGCCTCCGCCCGAGCTCGCTTTCTTTTTCCTCCCGCAAACCTCGGCGACGGTCTCCCTTCTTGGAAGTCCGATTTTTCCACCGCGATCACGTGAAAAAAGAAAATATGTGCCCTGCCTTTCACAGATCTGTCGCGGATAGGCGAGAAGGAAAGTTTTCTGGATTCGGATCTAACGGGTCGGCGTGCTGAGTCGCTTTTTGGAGATCGGACGGTTTTGTGGCTTGAGACGTTGGTTTGTTTTGGCTGACTGTGAGATCAGAGATAAGTGGTCGATGGGGGATGCAGGGGTGATTATTGAGTCGTGGAGTATCGAAGCTGATGGACGTGGGAGATAAAACGTTCGTAATGTGTCAATTCGTTAAATTACCCCCACAAATTTCAGTTTTACTTTCTTCGGCTGTAATTAATCCTTAAAATACTGAATTAGTGGGTCTATGAATGTAGCTCAGTGTCTGTATCTGAGTTCACATAAAATGTATAGAATATTTGCGACAATTATACTTTCTTATCGCCTACTCCCCATGCATAGACTCGACGATGCGCCTCAAGGTCGTCCCGGTGAGAAATGAATGTAAAGCGATTATAACCGTGGCCAAGAATTCCCCGAAAAAAAAGTAGGAGGAGAGCGGGCGTCCTGCCGCAGGACCTTCCGAGATTTAAGAGTCCTCCCAGCTTTTCCTCGGGCTGCGACACTTCCACGGGCACTAGCAGGAACATACGGACGCTCCGGTTTCCTGCCGGGATACTTGACAAACGATGCCCCATAATGTCCCGAATAACAGGGCACCATTGACTCTCGGCATTGTCGCGGGGGTACGCCATGGAAGCCAGGACCGCAGGAGGTCCGCGAGGCCACTTATTCCTTCGCCATTGTTCACCCTCAACCTCCCTCTCCCCCTCTCTTCCCCTCTCTCTTCCTCTCTCTCGATTTCTCTCTACATCTCTCTCGCTCTCTCCTTGGCCCACGCCGACGAATCTGCCATCCTTCTCCCACCCACGTCGCTACTCTTCCACAGTTTTCACGCTCTACACTCAAGATGCCTCACTCAAGCATTTTCTCAGGACCTTAAAGGCGTTCCGAACGTCGGAAGGTCCTTCTATTGTCCTTAGACCTCATTAGCCAGTTACAGTCTTTTCTCCATTCTCCCCAATTACGTCACACTTGGCCAGTGATACCGATCGAACTTCAAAGATCTAAGAGAAACTCGATAGTAGTATCCGGGCGGGAGAAACAAAAAAAAATGATGCGACAAATCGAAAAAGTCAATGGGCGACTCGTTAATCGTCGCCGTCGGGTGCAATGTGGAAAATCGAGGAGAGCGCGCGCGCGCGCGGACAGCGGAAAATGTCGCGGGTCGAGTTAGTTTGTTGCGCGGCGTCGGGTGCCGGGCAATCGTCCGCAAAATGGCCGGCCATTCGCCGCGATAACAACAAGTTGATGAAACGATTAAAAGCGTAACGAGCGGCCGCTGATGGCTGTTGTTACAATCGCAGCGCGCCACCCCGCTTTCATCCCCCTCGCCAACCGGCCACCACCACCCTCCCCTGCCCCGTCCTCCATCCTCCCGCAGCCACCCCCACCACCCCTCCCCCTCGTCAGCCCCCAACGCTCGACGTCCAACGCGATTTCAACGCGAAAATTTTCCCAATTCGCATGTATGAGCGGTCGCGCGCTCCTGGGAGCGTTCAGTCAACGCGCACTTGGGACGGGGGTGGCTGCGGGGAGGGTGAGAAAGCGGGCCGAAACGCCTCCCGCGGGATACGCCCCTGATAAATCTGTCCAGCTGGCGTTAACCGCGACTTTCGAGGGTGTACTCGGCAAATCCGGTCCACTTTTCGCCCCGAATCGTTTTCATACGGTTTTCAAGGGGTGGCACGTAGGGGGGGAGGGGTAAGAATGTCAATTGCGTGATCTCTCGACAGATGTATTCGATATAATGCTCGCACTTTGGGTTTCCGCACTGTGATTACGGTAGAGTTTCGATTAGCGTATAAAAAGCTGAAAGAAGTTGCTCTGAATGAGGAAATTAATACTCAGAGCTGAATTCTTTGCAACTCTTACGAACGAAGCTGGTTTTATCGATGGATAATGGAATCAGTGATCGACAATTGCCTGAATCTAAATACGGAAACCGTTCAGGAGCCGATACATCTAATACTGGCTGCGAAAGTATCGAATCTCGAATTATGAGAAATATTTACACAATCGATACAGTCAAACGAAAAGAACGCCATATACTTGAGTCTTACGAATCCAATGAGCAACCCTACCGATTTAATTGCCCTGCCGAGCATCTCGTGGCTCGTAAAGTGAACCTCGGGCAGATGACTGGAGTCGAGGATCGTCTTAACAGCTCGAAACATATGTTCGAAAATACCGAAAAAGCACTCGGGCACAATTTAGCGGCCCCGCTCCTATCTGCCGATGGCCAACAACTGTTCCTCGTAAGGCCGTCATCGCCGGGGCATCATCATCATCGCGATCATCGCCTCTTCCCATCCTGATCTCGGCTTCGAGGATTCACTCAGTCCCCCCGACTCCCCCCTCCACCCTCCACCCACAACCCTCGTCTGGCCCCACTCGAGAAAGAAAACCTCTCGACTTTTCCACGGTAATTTCGAACTCATCCTCCTCCGCCTCCGCCTCGTATTATCCCTCCGGGGATGGCGAGCGCGGGGGGGAGGTGCCCAGGATAAATAAACCCCATTCAAGTAAGTGGTTATGTTTTTAACACGTGCTAGCGTCTAAGTGTCCGTCGTATAAACCGACGTACGAAACTCGGCCTCCGACCGACCGAAACGTCCGAGTATTATATTTCCTTACACGCGAGCAGCGGACATCGTAACTACAGGAATACGCGTACTCACATTCTCGCGTGCGCCTGTAAGCGCGTACGCGCGTGTAAAACCGCGTACTCCGATTATGTACGGGAAGAGACTCGCACCAACACGGACGCCCGGGAGCTTGTGGTAGGCGTACGTGTGCGAATCCGGATAGGCAGCTTTACAGGCGAGAGGATCGTCTGCGTGCTACGTGGCCCCACGTCGGCGCGAGCGTGTGTTCATGATCCTTCCACGTGCGCGGGCTGTGGGGCAGGAGATGGGTAGGGGAAGGAGAAGGAGGGGAAGGCTTCTCTCGTCGAGATGGGAGATGCGCCGACATAACCGATAAATAACAACGGCAACGAGCCTGTCAGACCCTTGTTAAACCATCGCGCACACGCACGCGTTCACGCATTAGAATACTCGCGGCGCACACACGGACTGGTCGAGGGGTGCACGTACGCAAATACATGGGAGGACGTATGTACGTACGCTTAGACGGGCTTGCGGAGCGAACGAGAGAGAGAGAGAGGGGGGTTGGAAGCAGGAAGTGTGAGAGAGACTCAGAAACGCGAGTACATTGCGAGAACATTATCGGCCTCTTCCGAGCTCATGAGGAAACAATTAATTCGACAGTATAAGAGAACGCGATCCTACCTATGTAAAATTCGTCATTTCGAAGGCATGCGAGCCCTTTATTAATACGTTAGATTTAATGCAAACGTGACGGGGAGGGGGTGGGTCGGAAGCGGGGGTGGGCAGCGAGAGAGCTCTTTTAATAGAGCCCTGCCACATTATTCTGTAACGAGTGACAGGGCTGGCAGCGGGCAGACCATTACGAACTGTCAAAAGTTGCACTTACGCCGGCCGACGTATAAATCCGGCCGACTCCATCATCTTATCCACTCAGGTTAACGCGTCGAACGCCTCTGCCGAAGTTACGAGCCTCGCTCCCCGTCCATTCGCTCCTTCCTCGTCTTCTTCCTACCTCCCTCTCCGTCCCTCCCGCTGATCGACTTTGGTCGAGAAGACTCGCTCTATTTCCTTGAGCGCATGCCCGGCGGACGTCGGCCGCTTATGAATTTGTCGAAGCCTTTCTTAGCGGAGGCCAATCGTTCGCGGACTAAAAACCGGGGAGGAAGCGTCGATTTTTATGGGCAGGGGGTGAAAGTTGATTTAAAGTGAGAGTAGGAAAAAAATGGCGGCTGCCGCGGAGAGAATCGTTTCTGGGCGGGAAAGGATGAGGCCGAGGAAAAATGTGGAGCTGGAAGAGCAGATGTTCCGTTCGGCGGTCGGCAAGTCGGGAAAGGACTCTCCGTATTCGAAAATAAAATGCGCGATAAGAGGAAGGTGTCGAGGAATGTCCCGAGAGCGAGCGCGTGGCGGAATATTTATGTGACGGAAAATCTCGATGGAATCTGCTTCGAATTAGTCCCGGAGCGTGCCCGAGTCGAAGGTCTTCGTGGCGGGACGTCTGGCAATTAGTTTCGAGTGATAAATACGTTTCGGTGACGGACGACACGTGGTGGGCAAAGAGTGCAGATCGTCCTAATAGGTTCGGTGGATGCGGCCGGAAGCAGAAATAGTCGGTTGGCTCGTTCGACGATAGGCTCGTTGTCAGTCAGACTTTAATGCGATTCGGTACTTTCGTCAGCTGCCATCGGCGGAGAAGTACATATCGCTTTCAGGCCAATTCGTAACCGGCCACCCTTCCAATAATATTTCCCCAACACCCTGACGCTGTTTACAATGTAAACGTCGAGTCCACGGGATTATCCCGGAGCCCGTCCGCGTTTCGACCCCCTCTCCCCGATCCGTCCCACCGAAGATTACTGGCCCAATTCGCCGGGCGAATCGTTATTAATCGCCATTCTTAACCGTACCAGCGAAAATATCTTAGCCCGGTTTACGTCGTGCAAGATGCGAGAGAGGGAGAGAGAGAGACGACTCGCGCGGCACAAATTTAAACTCGTTAAAAATAAGCGGTGCCGAGCAGTGCGCCGTGGGGGAAGTCTTCTCAATTTTCGGAAAATTGAACGGAAATAAAGCAGCTCCGCCGTAAATCACGGCCTCCCTCTAACGATCCTACGAAGTCAGAGGGCCGTTCAATTAAATCCAATTAAAACTGCCTCGCTTCCCGATTACCCGAAAATCTCCCGAAAATCCGGGCAATCGTCCCGTCCATTCGTCACTCGCTTCCGAAGACAGAGTGTGGAGCGCTGAGCTTGCCAGGGCGAGGAAGAGGGAGGAAGAGGGAGGAAGAGAGAGGGAGAGGGAGGAAGCGAGAGAGACGAAGAAAGCGGGGGAGGATCAATTCGACGCAATATGTAGAACGATTTCTCTCCGCTCGTGGAAATCCGTCGCGAGGGTGGCGAGTAACGAGAAAAGCGGGGCCAGCGAGGGGTGAGAAGGAGGGTGGCGAGGGCCGACGGGGAGGGAGGTGGAAACGGAGAAGGAGCGGAGGAGGGCCAGAGGGACAGAGGAGAAGCGGGGTAGGAGGGAGAGGGGAGGAAGAGGAGAGGAGAAGCGCGCCATCCCCTGTCCACCGGTTTCTGCGTATTCTTTATATTCCAGGCCGAGATTTATGCTCTGTCATTTTTCCGGGGGTAAGGAGACCGAGTGGAGGAACGCGCCGGGAGCGGCGTAGAAAACGGAAATCGCGAGTGCCGAAGGATGGAGGGGGCTGGAAGGGGTAGGAGGGAAAAGGAGAGGCAGAGAGAACGGGAGTAGCGGGGGTGAGCGGAGGGAGTGGACCGAGGGGACGGAGGCGGAGGGCTGGAAGAAGAACTATCTTCTCTCCGGCGAGAGAAGGTTTTATTGACCTTTTTATGAGACGAATAAACGGCCCCGTTACGCGGATTTACATACCGCTTGTTTCGTGATTCACCGACTTCCATTTGCCTGCAACTTCTTCCCTTCCCGGCTATCCACCCCCCGCTACCGCGCTACCCACCCACGGTACATCCACCTAGACGGCTTTTGTCCTCTCCTTCCGGGGCGATATGCGCGGGGTGTGCCACCCACTCGAGAGACAAATTTCGTTCGGTGATCGATTCGAGGCCAGAACTTTCCTCGAACTGTCCGACTCAATTGCCAGTGTGTGTAAGAGAGAGAGGGAGAGAGAGAGAGAAAGAGTTTGACTCGACTGGACTCGAGGGCAGGGCTGGCTCGAAAACATTCAGACGCGATCTTCAGCTTATCAGCCAGGCGAGCTGATGTAATTATGACGAAACATTGCGGAATGGTTTATTAGACTATCGCTCGGTCACGGTTCGCGTGCGACGGTAGGTTGGGAGCGCCTAATTAATTTATTAACGGTTCGCGTCAAATTAGCCAATTAACGGGGTATCCGAGATAGCTGCAACGCGGGGGCAGCTTTGCGTCAGCCAGGCGAGTTGTGACCCCCTCGGCACCCCCTTCCACCCCCTCGGGGGCTCGCCGAAGCCGCTGGGCCTGATCTCAGCAACCCCGCTTGCGCAACTTGGCCAACAATGCTCGTTAGTCAAAAAAAACATGTTTGTCCGGACACAGCATAGCGTTACGCGAGCCGCTCATTGCATCAGCTGGCCCTAATCAATTCTATCGCGCCACTGGGTATTATCGGGGTGCGTGAGAGGCGAGAAGGATCTGGAAGCAACCTGAGCGACTCTTAACTTCGATCACGTTCGCCGGCACAAAAGTTAGCGCTCACTTTGTAACCTAATTATTATTCTCATTACATGTCGCCGACCATCGGTTAGCATACGGGGTGTCCCATAATTACGATCCGTAGCCGAGGGCGGCCGATGGCATTTTCTTCGATTACCGCCCGATTAAGGAGCCCGTTGCGCAACGTGTTAATGTTATCAGGGCCATTATCATCGATAGCGTCGTTACCCTCGGCCGACTTATTAATTTTAACCGTTCGCCCTACGGTTATGTAATGAAGCCTCGAAGACTTTGACGAAGAGAAGTCGACTGGCCACGACGTTGAGGGAGTGGAAGGAGAGTCGGAAAAGAAATTGAGCAGGACGAAAGGGGGGAAAAGGAGGCGAAAGAGAGGAAAAGGTATGGAAAAAAGGAAGGAGAGGTAAAAAGATGGCCGCTTAATACGTCGGAGCGGAGAGCGGCGTCGTCGCCATTTCGTCCTGGCCAGAAAACGTAATTGCCGCTTTATCGCGACGTACCGCAATTTCGTAATGTTACAACACTCTTACCTGTATTTAACGTCACTAAACCGCGGGGCAAAATAATCGCCTTCGTCCCGTAATTGTACGGCCTCTCAATTACAACATAACGGGGCTAGTCCCCCGGACGAACCCGCCCGGCAAACCGCAAATATGGAGCCCGGCCATAAATCCAGTTCAGTCGACGAAGAAGTCGACCGTCGCTTATTTTCACCCGATACTGGCTGCACGCATGCCAGGCATATACGTATTTATAAAGGACGAGCGCGTACGCACGACATATGCATACTACGATTCCTGCAACGCCACTTAAGTCAGTCGGGATGGCTCATTTAAATGGCACGTCGCACCATTCGTTTTTCTCATATTTTTCATTTTTCGCATTTTTCTCACTCTTCTCGCTTTTCTCATTCTTCCACCTTCCTCGCGACGCCCGCGTCAGAAGCCGACTCGATCGACTCGCGGCTTCTGCGGAGGAAGAGGAGGACGAGCTGAAAAAAGAAGAATCCTGTTACTGTAAATTGGCCGCTAATGACGAATAGCGAACGGTTCTGCTCCTCGGGACGATCAATTTCGTCCGGTTGGCTAACGAGGCATGATATAATAGCGCAGTGGCGTTGTAGAGCGTTCTACTGTGTATGTGTGCGCGCGCGCGCAAGTGTGCGTCGATAGAGGGCAACAAAGGAGGCCATCGTTCGGCGTAGGGCGTCACGTGTCATTTCATTTCAATTCGGAGTGCCGTCATCCACCCACCGGCCGACACAATAATCCCTATTAAACAAATACGGCCCGACCGGGGCTGTCTTTTGTGTCGCATCGGCAACACGCGCTTCGCGAAGGCGCACATGTTCCTGCGGTTGCAAAATCGAACGACGCGCGTGGGTCGGTTGGATTTTAAGTACCGTCTGCCTGTATTGGGGTCGCTTGTCGAGGGTTGTCCGATCGCTTTCCGGTCATGCTCAATCGAAATCCTACCGTCGACTGTTTCGATATTCCTATACCGGTCGCCCATTTTAATCTGAGCTGATTACAAAAATTAACGTCGCAACATATTCACTCTATCTCGTCCAAGAAATTTTACAATTATCATTTTAAATATTTGACGAATATCGTCCATATGGGTTGATTCGATTTTGCTTTCCGATAGCTCGAATGCTCATCTCGTTACACTCTTTTTATTTCATGCTTTTAAGTGTTGGTAGGCTTCGAAGGACATTTTCATTTTAAGCAGGCAGCTTCGGTATATCATGTTTTACGCGCAGGTAAAGAATACGGTCGCAAGCTGGCGACATAATCGAACGTAGGCAACCGTGTGCTTCTGTACATACAATTCGAGCACAATGCCGGCTTCGTTCGTGTTTGTGAAGTACACACGGGACGAGCGATATCGTCAACCCCTCGGCAGGACTTGAGGCCCACCCCACAATCGGTCTCTAGAACGCGACGAGCCCTCCCATAATGCAATTTGAGTTAACTGCAGGGGATGATCCCTTTCTCCCTCTCTGTCGTATTTCTCACTCTCTCTCCCTCTCTCTCTCTCTCACCCCTCAACTATCCGTCCATCCTCCTTCGACCCGACATCATCCTATAAACTGTAAGCACACAATGCGTAATGTACTACGTGCGGCTCGGGACTCGATTTCTACCCTCTCCTACCCCCCCGAAAAGGGGGCGCCAGGGGTGTTATTCTTGTCGCGCGCCGTTTCGAAGGGTCCGAATGGCGAGGACGTGAAAAAGGTTTCCGTTGGAATTTACCCTGCTCTACCCCCCCAACGGCGGATGTCGCGAATTAGGCGGATCCTGCGCCTACGTAAATATTCGAGGACCCACTATCGTCGGCTAGGACGAAACTTCTTTAGTGCCATCAGCGAAGGATACGATGCGGTCGAAAATTATTTTCTTATCCTCGCCATTGATCGCTATACATTTCACTGATACCATACAATAATAGTAAGGATAACGAAAATCTTGCCAAAGGATATCGGGCGTCGGTTACGGTTCTAATACTGTCCTTTTTTCTTATCCTCGCCAATTACATGCCGTTTATTCAAAAACACAATTGTAAGATACAGATAACTATCGGTATTATCGAAGGATAAAAATGGAATTTCAAACGATTTCGGCGCGGATTAATGCTCGGACTCCAGGATACGCTTTATATAACTCTCAGCGATATCTTGAAGCGGCAAAAATGGAGGCGTGGATTAGACCTCTTATTACCGCGAATTAAGTCATAATGTATTCGCGATGCGAAACGTAAATAGTCGACAATCAGGCGCTGCCTCGGGCGAGCACGATTTCCCGAATCAGCTAATTGCCGTAATTGAGAATGTTCTTGCGGTATCGGCTTAATTACCGGCACTCATTATTACCCCGCGCGAGATTACGCGAGACATCTCGGTTCACGTATTTCGGGGTCAGCCGGCAGCGAAGTTGGCCGACGACCATCTTTTTATCTCGTGAGCGCTCTCGCCGGCGGTGATTAGATTCGGATTTTATGCAGATCAAGCGCGATTACTGCCAGTTCGTTTGCCCATCCAAGGCTGTTCGCTGATGAGGGCCTCGAAAAAAAGGAAGGCGATAGTCTCATAGAGAGAGGGACGAAGAGATAGAGAGAGAGAGAGAGAGAGAGAGATCGGATGAAAATTGTAATTGCGATATATTTCGACGATTATTACGCCCATGTCGTACGCCACAGTCCAGTCCAGATGCTCGTTAAGAGCTCGTAACTTTAATCGATCACTCCTCGGACTGACAGCCCGATCTTGCTTCCCTCCTCTCTCCCCATAACAGCCTCTCCTCTCTCTTTCTCTATCTCGCGCCGCGACGCGTTCACTTCTTCTCTTTGTCTCACCGTCACGTTCACACGAGATCCGTTCCACCTCTTCGATCTATCACTCTCCGTCTCTCAGCACTATCCTCGTCCTTCGCTATTTATCCATCTCTATCCTTAGGACGCAGGGCGAAACAGGAATCTCGGTGGAAAATAGTTCGACACCCCGCGAAAAGTTCTATTCTCACTCAAAACGTTGGTACCTGTATTTGTCAGTGTCTGACTTTCTGATCCGTGATCGATCGTAAAATTATCTTTCCCTGGCAAATTAAGAAGCTATTATCGGGCACGTGGCGAATTCATTAAGAGAGAATTTCCCTGGTGCCTCGATGGCGACATTATTTTTTGCCAGAAGAGCCCCTTCCCAGAATTGATAGCGTTATCATTCCAAAAGCCGAACAGCGAGGCAGCGCGAGTGAAATCGATGGATAACGAACTCGGACTAGAAACAGATAGCGAATAGAGATCGGAACGTTTGCAAAACATTGCTCGATGGCCAGTCGCCAGCGATAAACGGAGTTGGCTCAGATAAGGATAATTACGAGCGAGAGGGATCGTCGAACACGATCGTCGGACGATAACGGCCGACGCATCTCCCCAGCGTCAGTCGAATAAGGCAGTGGCTCGTAAATCGGCGTAATTCGATATTATTTATAAAATAAGCGCGCCAGACGCGATTGGACGTCGATACCCGCGGCGCTCACTTAATTTATGCCAGGCGCCCACGTCGCTAATGCCGTCTCGTAAATTCCGACGGCAGAGAGTTTTAAGGTGGAGGCAGGACGATTAAAATTGCGTCCTCGCTACCGTTGAATTCGAATTCCGAGCCGGCCTGCGTTCGTTCGGACAGTCGATCGTCCCGCAAGCTAACCTGACCAGAAACGGTCTGAGGTTTCGCTTCTCTTCCTCGGCGCGGCCCTTAAAGACCACGACCCCCATTACAACCCCCTCCGCGCGCATTCGTTCGAAATAATAGCGACGCTGTGCAAACAAACCATCGACGAAGTGCTAAGAGAGCGGCCGAATGAGCGGATGAAGACGGACGCGAGACGACGAGGAGAGAGAAGGAGGGAGGGAGAGGAGGCGAAGGCAAGGGAAGAAGATGGAAGAAGGTGGGAGGAAGAGGGAGGAAGAGGGAGGAAGAGGGAGGACGAGGGAAGATGGACGGATAGAGAAGAGGCACACGTGCGCGAAGCTTTCCGGGCAATTTGAGTCGATAAAACCGAAGGTTGCTGCCGGCCTTTCCTCTCGGCCTCACCGGCTACCACACTGACGCCACTCTCCTTCCATTCCCTCTCCCCTCCCCCCTCCTCTCCCCTATGCTCGTTCCGAGCCCATCCCCCGCACCCCTCGCACCGAAACCGGCAATTTTCACCTTACCAGCGCGCCTCCATCGTTGCCATGGCCGACGATCATCTCTCCTCCGCGAGGAGAACGATCGTCCGCTTCCTACGTGATTGCCTCGCGAGGCAGCAACTACTGTTTGTTTAGCCACTCCGCCCAGCAAAACGGCCGCCCGAACATTTTCGCAATTTCCGACGTCGTATTCCACCTTGCGCCAACTCTCTTTCTCGCTTAAGCCGTATTCCTATCCCTCGAGCCCCCCTCCCCGCCCCGGCACCGCATTCGAAGGCGTTCGTTCCCGTATTCCGACCTTCCGTCCCTCTTCCGCCGACAGCGCTGCCAGATTCCCGATGCCCTCTCGGCTTGCCAGATTTTTCCGGCGTCGCTCACCTTTCTGTAACGCGAAGGATCGCGCCGGGGCAAGAAATTGCGCCTGCAGTTCCTGCCATGGTTTACTGCCTAGGAACGGCGTTCGCCAAAATGGCCGACGCCCGATTTCCGGTATGCGGCCGGGCATTTTCGTCTGTCCTTAAAGAGGAGCCGGAGGTTTAGCGCTGCGCAGAGCGGAGTCAGTGTGGGGTTTTACGGAGGGCGCCGGAAATTTCTCGGAACGCTGCTGTTGCTCATGCCGTTGCTCGTGCCGTTGCTGATGCCGTTTGTTGTTGACGGACATCCCTTCAGTGCTCGACTTACTTTCAGCGTTGGATTCTCTTAACGACGGGGCTTGTTGGGTTTTACGGCGGAAGCTTTGATTGGGGGGGCAGTTCGGAATTTAGGAGAGGAAGTCGGAGATGTCGGAGAATTCTTGCGTGGAGGGTGTTTGAGTTTGTAGTTTTGGAGAATGCTGGTAGGTTTGACGAGACAAAGTTGAGGAGTGAGAAGGTAGACGCGGTTTAGAGTTTTATTGTTGATTGTTGCTAGAAGCAGATGAAATAAATTAATATTTTATCGTTGATTGTTGCTAGAAGCAGATGAAATAGACGGTTTAATATTTTATCGTGGATTGTTCCTAGAAGCAGATGAAATAGACGGTTCAAAATTTTATCGTTGATTGTTGGTAAAAGCAGATAAAATAGACGTTTTAATATTTTATAGTTGCTGTTGCTAAAAGCAGATGAAATAAACGATTTAAAGTTTTATCACCGATCGTCGCTGAAAGCGCTGAAAATGTCGGGAAAGCGGACTCGCGTGGCTCAAGGTGAAAAATCGAGGATTTCATGTGGGCCAATTTCGTCTGATTTTTCGGTCGTCACGTCTTGGGTAGGAGGAGTTGTGCAAGCGGTGGACATTCAGTTTCTGGTGGCCGGTCGAGCTACGGTCGGCGAGCCACCTGGTCGGCCGCGAAATTAATTGACTGTGCTCTACAAATTGATTTCGAGCAAAAAGAGAGTGGCCGGCAGAGAAGGGGGAGAGAGAGGGAGGAGAGGGGGGGGGGGGGCGACAAAGGGTTCCGAGTGAACGTCGAGACTTCGAGTGGGGCCCCTCTGTAAAAAGCTTTTCGACGCTTTAACCGCACCGAATCGTCGCTACCGAATCGTCGACTCGAGAAAAGGGTCCGTTCACATGACCGTTGACTCGCTAACGTTTCGTTAGCCTAATCGCACCTCCCCCCCAATCATCTACGCACATATGATGAAATAATGACGACGAGAACAGCTTTTTCATAGAAACGCGTCTTAAGTTTCATACTTATTACAATGTTCCAAGCCCGACCGTAACCTCGCCCACTTTTCAAACAATCCGCTTTCCTGAAACATTGTAACCTTTCCCAGCGAATATCTGTCAGTTGCCCGGTCGGCGGTTTAACGTACGACCGAAAATCAACGCATTGACCGAGCCGCCCGATCCTCTCATTACCGCGGCAGCACTAAAAATGAAAAAGGAAAGCGAACGAGGGAGTAGGACGGACGCTGGAAAGAAGCGTGAAGCAAAACTGGCGGCCATCTTCGTCGGCTCCTAGAGGCGCGCAATAAAATGTTTGACGAATGCTCCCCGGCATCTCGGTTCTCTCGCCACCAACCCTCCCCTCTCCGCCCCTCCACCCCTTTTTAACACAGAGGAGGAGACAGAGATTACATTTGTAACATTTTCGCTTTTACGATTTTCCAGCTGGTTTGCATTTTAGGGCCGCTCTCATCCGCTCCACCCCTTCGTCGGGTTTCGAGCCGAAGCTTTCCACCTCCCTCCTTTTTCGCGCACTCAAGCGCGCACGCACGCACGCACGCACGCACACGTACGCGCACGTACGAGAGCCGAGACTCGGAGTTCCGACGCAGGAACTCCGTCTTCGTCGTCGCGTCGTCTTTCACTTGCCCTCCCCCTCCCGCCCCCCACCTCTCGGCCGACGTCACTCGAGAGTCTCACAAAGGATTCCATTTTCTCAAATAATCCCGAAAACGCGATAGAAAGCTCGTAAAACGAGCAGGCAATCTCGCCTTTACGAGCGCGGGTGCCCGACTGCCTCGAAAGCTCGAGCGATCTCCGGCTTTCGACGGCACCGATTCACGAAGCGGTTGGCGAGCTTGGCAGAAGAGGGTTGCGAAAGGTGGGTGGGTAAGTGCCAGCAGAGAGGACTGGCCGAAAACGTTCGGCGAATCGGTGCGAAAAACAGTCTCGAATTGAAACGGCGTTGCGTCGAAGCGTGAGAATCGGATTCGCTCGTTTCGTATCGAATTGCGAGCGGAATTTAAGTTCTTCGCGGAGAGAAGTCGTTTAACGGGAGGCTCGCATCGTCCTCGGCCAGTTGGTCTTTATCTGGGCGTGGAGGCCGGCGAACATGCTGGACATGTCAGCCGGTCATTATGGGCCCATTAGTCCCGGGGAAGGTGACGGGGCCGAGAAGCTGGCTCGGATTTCAGTTGCGACGCCGAAAGAGGCGCGGAGCTCGGAAGATGGCTAATGCGAGCGGCGAACAATGAGTGTTTACCGAGCCGTACGTTCAGCTATCGCTCCCTGGCAAATTTTGATATTACGGAGGAAGGTGTCGCAGGACTGATGACACGGGATCTTTATCGTAACTGTTATGGGGAGGTTCGCGCACGAAGCTCGACGATTGAAATAATTGTCACTTTCCGGGGCAGATAAGATCGTTCGATAAACGCTGAAGTCTCATATGCAGATAACGGTAGATTGCCAGAGCCACCCAGGACGAGCGGAGCCACGCCCACGGGAGAGCGCGGGTGGAGTAATGGGTCTGGGGTGAAAAAAGGGAAAAAGAGGAGAAAGGGGATCCTTCGCGATTTATGCGCTTTCGGGGAAAAACGGGCGAAATCCGAGCTCGCGCGGCGCTGGCCAAAAGTCGGGATGCCTAAACGGTGCCACATGTCGCTTTCTGTCGCTTCCTTGCGCTTTCTTGCGGACGGACCGTCGCTAATAGCCAGGCAATTAAAGTGTCCTATTCTGCCTCGGCTTGGGGTCGAAAATGACCCCGTCGTCGAAGCAGAAGCGAATTCGGAGATTCGGCCTTGATTCGAGGAACCTCGGTTCGATCGGCGCAAAATCAGCCGACGTTCTCTCGCCCAATTACGATTAAACGTAATTCGACGTAATGAATACGCGGCTCGCGTTTCAAAATCAATACAGGACGTTATATCCTTGAGCAATCCTGGTGGGCGGTTCGATTCACTTGAAACGCCATCCGATCTTGCCCTATGCGGCTTAATAACCGGCGAGAGTACCGCAGGTACCCGATACGTGCCTGTAAAGCGTCGCGTTAATGAGCGTTGGCCGAGACCTCTTACAATTTCCGCACTTTATGGCTAATATAATATGTGGAACGATCTCGTCGACGGTCTTCGCTCTGATTTTCTTCGCGCTCCCAGATTCCCTGCCATCGCTTACAACCCTCCGTGACCTTCCCTCGGCAAGGTGGTAGTCGGGGATATCATCAGCCAATCAGGGCCTCCGTTTAGCTAATGCGCGTAACATGGCCCGTGGGACGAGTCGACAGGGGTGTGCGTTTATGGGGCGAATAAACGGGGGTTGCCTTATCCCGGGCTCATCATTTTTATCGAGGAATTCCGCTCAACATTTTTTCCGACCTACAGTCTTGGTTCACGTAGCTGAAGGTCCTTCGTGCAATTTTGTAATTGCAATTTGTTTCTCGGGGTTGAGTTGATTGTGTTTTGTTGGAGTACGTAAGTAGAATTTTTTCAAGGGTTGGTTGTGTATAATGGTGAGACATTATAGAACTCGTCCTTTCGCAGGATCCTTTCGAGAGTGGTTTTCAGGGTTTTTCGAGGCGTTACCCGCGGAATATCCAGTCGGGGGTAGACTCTTCCGCGCCCGATTTCCAATTTGCAGGGTCGAGTAATCCGCCGATTTACATAACGCCATGGTAACCGTACGTCTCTCCTTCCTTCGTCGGCTGCCTCCTTTTCGCGAGGATGCCCTTCGGGTCCTGCCCTTGGCTCGCGTTTAGAAAACTGCTCGCAGGATCGAGCGAATTAAAATTTATCGCTCCTCGAGATCGAGGAAGTCTCAGCAATTCGCATTTATCCCTATGACTCTTCGCATCAGACGGAAAAAGCGAAATTTTCAAATATGTGTTTTTAGCTCAATTTGATCTTGCCATTTTAATTCTACTTTCCTGTATCTGCTTTTGTATTACCACATCTCTTCTTTTCGAAATTTGTATTGTGTTTCCGCCCTGCATTCTTTTGGATAGTTTGATACTTTTTTGTACATTCTTCTCAACGCTTCGTTTAGATATCTAAGAAATCTTAATATTACCTAATCCGTATTTATATACTACCAACTGTAAACTCAACAACCGTATAAATTGTATTTCTCTCAAACTGCCAATTAAATCTCTCACCCTCTAAATTTCTCGGCAAAATTAAAATATATTAAAATAAGCCTAAGATTACTTATTTCTAACATTGACAATACTCCTTCAAGGCATCTTACCTATTAATATCTAATAATAACATATATTTTAGTTTGAATACCAAGAAAATTGATGAGCGTTTCCTCGAGGCAGAGAGATGAAGAGAGAGAGAGAGAGAGAGACAGAAAGTGAGAAGAGTAGAGTGGTGCCGGCGTGACGTAATTCGCGGCAAAGTTCCCTCGTTTTTCGGATCGATCCGGCGACGAATCAGGGCGCAGTTAGCTAATGCGGGGTTGCGTTGGCACAGCCCCCTCGGGGGTGGCTCAAACTCCATCGACGTAGTTAAAGGCGAGACGTGCCCGGGGCAATGATTCCAGCAGGAGGCCATACTTCTCCGGCGAAAATCTCCCGGATAATCCGTGAAAATTCGACGGGCGATCGTTCGCCCTGAAATCCTCCCAGAGATTGGGTCGATCGTAATTCGCGACGGGGAGAAAGAGAGTACGTGCATGAAAACGAGCGAGAGGTATAGATAGATAGATAGATAGACAGAGAGTGAGAAAGAGAAGGAGCGAAAGAGTGAGAGAGAGAGAGGAGAAGGAAGAATGAACGAGAATGATGGACCATAAATTATATCGTTCGTCGGACCGGCGATGAGATGGAATACGTAATGTTACCGTCGAAATTACGCTGCACGCTTTATAATAGAGTTCAACTCGAAGAATTTACGCCTCTACATTACCGGCCGGCTAGTATCCAGGTATAATTGGCACGTTAATAACGGAACCCTAAGGTCAGCGCGTTGGAAAACTGTTATGAATCCTGTTGCGGAGCGCGAGGACAGCTCGAGGAGGAAAAATCTGCCTCGTTCCCGAATTAACTCCTGACTTCGACCTTAACGATCCTCGTTATATCGACTCCTATCTTCCGGGGAAAAAAAGTCTCATCGACGATTCTTCGTTAAACGTCCTCAATTCCGACCGTTTCGCGAAGCCTCATTGCCACGGCGTGGCTTCCGTCGCAATTAATTGTCGGAATCTAATTAATTCGCTCGCTCCGCCAATGAACTAACGCTGTTTGCCGAAGGAGAGCCTCTCGTCCTTCGTCGTCCTTCTTCCGCTCGCAGGACACTCGCGAGAGCGGCGGTAGGGTGTGAGAAGGAACGAAAATGGCGAACGGTGGCTGAGGTGCGCGGGACGAGGATCCTGCGCAGAAGGGGGAGATAAAATTACATTATCGCTAAAGCGTCCTCGACGCCTGGGCAGGAGGCGGGAAAAAGACGGAGGGAAAAGGACGCGGAAGGACGGAGGATCGCGGCGAAAATCACGTCCCGTAATTCCCGGGTATTAAGGTAAACGTCCAGCTCGCAGGGCGCAGGTTCCGTCGCCATGGCGACCGTGGGGTGAATCTCGCCACCCGCCCATCCCTTTCAATCGATAACTTATGAAATCCTCCCCACCGTCCTACCTGACACCCCTCCGCTGCCTCCCGCGAGCTCCGCTACCCCTCTGCTCCTCCCGGCCGACGAATCCGGCTTCCTGTCATGGCGATCCGCTAGGAGGATGCTGGCTGACAGACAGGGTGGTGTAGGAAGAGTAGGAGGGTTAAGGGTAATCCTGAATAAAAATTGAGGATCGTTACTTATGTGTGAGGAGGTAGAGTCTTTGATTTTCGAAGGATTTTCAGTTCGTGTTTCGTTCATAAGGGATGCTGAATATGGACTGCAAGGGTTGGAGCACATCGAATTTGATGAATTTTGAAAACACTACGTTCTTGATTTTGGTGCACTATCCGCTATTATTATATTTGTTCCGCTTTATTATATCTGAAGGACTAAGGGATGGAATTGGAGGGGTTGAAAGATATTACAAGCTCGAATAATTTTCCAATTCGAGAAATATGGTGTCCGCTTCATTCCGCGTCATACTCCTTCATCACTCGGCAACGTAACAAATGATGCCAATTTGGAAAATCATCCCGCAACTCGATAATCGTCCCCGACCGTTTTTCGAGGGGGTTGCATCCCTCGCACAGGCACGTTCCGTCCTGTTTTTCCCTCGTCTCGCCCCATGCGAGTTCGCGTACACAAGCCAGAGAGCGTTTCAACCCTGAACCGCGTTGCTCGTGGAGCAAGAGGGTGCGAGAGGGTGCGAGGGGGTGCGAGAGGGTGGCGTAACCTCGCTCCGATTGGCCAAGCGTTTAGGGGATGATTCGACGTCGATCCCGCCGCCGGTTGGCCGGATTTAATTAATCGATCGCACGCATTACCGGCCGACAAATGGAGGCCGCCGGAGCGACGGCGGTTAATGTCGTTAATCATTAATCACCCGGCCAAGAACGGGCAATGAAAAGAGACAACCGATCGGCCATTCTCGTTTTTCACGCCGCTCAATTACATCGCTCGGAATCATCGGCAAAGTCATGACTCAATACGATTCAGCTTACCCAATACCTACAGCGCTACTAATATAAACGGCTACATAATACTCTACAATTATCCAGAAATAAAGAACGAATTCAATCAAGGTTTTTAATACTATTGACGAATCACGAGTAAACTCACGGTTCTATAGTGCTACGATTATAAATAGCTACGTAATACTCTACAATTATCCAGAAATAAAGAACGAATTCAATCAGGGAGCCTAACACTATTGACGGATCATGAATAAGCTCACGGTACTCTCCTTTCTATTCACCCGGTATAATTTACAAAACGCCTATGTACCATTACGAAAGAGTGAATTGAATCGGAGTTGCTTACGAATTGAATAACTCCTTTTAGACCGAACTGAATGCTTCGGCCAACTCGGGGGCACTCTAGACATCCGTCTTGACGTAAGAAATAACCCAGACTCCTTTCCACGCCTCGCCATGTCGCACTTAGCTGGCGCTGCCACTCGCGGAAGGACGCAGAAAATTGAGGCGTCAGTTTTACGGTCTTCCTGAGCGCGGAATAGGCCTGTAACTGCGGAACAAGTCGGCGTCCGCGACGAAGATAGAGTCATAGACCCAGAACGGGGTGGCTGGGTAATGAGGGGAGAGGGGTGGAAGACGGGAAAAGTTGGAGATGACGAGAGGGAATGAGATGAGAGAGATCGCGAGGCTGAGATAGAGAGAGAGAGAGAGAGAGAGAGAGAGAGAGAGAGAGAGAGGAAGAGAGAGAGAGAGAGAGAGAGAGAGAATGAGAAGCAGCGACGGGAAGAGAGCGTGGTCCAGCTTATATGCAGTTCGGAGAATTTTAACAAGACGGCCTCTCGTCGCCCTGGGCGAGGAATCCCCTAACAAGAAAGGGCACTTCTCCCCTCAAAAATAATGAAGTCTTCAAGCAGCGTTCCCACAGGCCCCCCGAGGGTGCCGAGTTGCACCTTCTCGAACCTCGATTCGCCATAGATTCACACATTTACCCTCGTGCCAGGTAATGCGATTTCATTTTTCCTAACGACTAAGTGAATAGTAGACTTCATTGCGTTAGACACTCAGATGAAATAGGTATGCTTGAATTTCATCGACGTTTTTATATTGTAATTAGATTAGTGTAAGTTGAAGGTGCAAGTTTTAAGAGTTGCAAAGAACGCTTCTACAGTTTCTGTTGGTTGTCTCTTACTGACAATGAGGCAATGTGAGAATTTCGAAATGTCAGACTGTCTTGCGAAGACGGCGTTCGCAGGCAGTGGCAATAAAAATGTATCCCCTCATCTCACAGTTTTGCTTTGCGAGTCCTTATTCTTATCCTTCTCCTCCGTCTCCTTCCGTCCGGAAAATAAACGCTCTCGAAGGAGGACGATGGAAGTGGCCCGTAACGAGCGTAACTTAATTCGACCTAATACCAGGTTAATCCGAGTAACCTTTAGCCGACGGGACGAGTCGTGATTTAAGCGACGATTGGCGTCGGCTAATTGGCCTTCTTGTCTCGCGAGAAAGGGAATCGTGATAAATAAACTGCAATTCTCAGGTGAGAAGCTTGCGTTGCGAATTTCTGCGAATAAGGAGGGTGGAATTTGGGAGAGGACAAAATTTGCAATTTGGACTTATAATGTATATTAATTCTCTCACTCACTCTCTCATTTTATATATATAGAAATATATGTATATACAATTTTTCCTTATTTTGGGATACATATGGTCAAAAATTTCACTGTCATCGACTGAAGTAAACATTGTCCGTTTCTCACATAATATTATAATAGAATAGCACCATGTTTGTTTCGTCGCGCATAGAGAAAGGTAGAGGGAAAAAGAGAGAGTGGGAGGAAGAAAGGAGAGGTTAGAGCTCGCCAAGGACGACGTCCGTGTTTCCATTAACTTGAGCTAAACTGCCATCAATTTAAATGCTGATGAAAGCCGGCCGGTCGCCCCGGCGAACGACGCACGTTTTCACGCCATCTATATGGATATTTAGCTGCCCGGGCCGCTCGTGCATCGGCTAATTAAATCAGCCGGGAATTCGTGGTATTTATCGGCGTTTCATGTAAATCGGCCCCGAGGATTTCGTGGCGGCGCACGCCACCGCTTGTACGGCAATTAGTCGGTATCCTACTTCTACCAGCCATTTCGCGTCCCTCGCTTTGCGTTCCCTGACCATGTTGACCCGCCATTTCCATCCGCTCATTTTCCGTTCCTTCGATTGCGACCCAAGCGAGATTACACGATCGTAAAAATGACGCTTATCGCCACAGCATCTCAGCCGGACAGCTACAAGCTTGTACGGAACATTTTTGCCGAATCAAGCAGTGGAGTTCGACTTGAAGCGAAGACGAACGTTACCTGTATCGTGATGATAGTGTTTATCGGCAGGGGGAAGGGGTGAATAAAAGTGTGGAAAAGGTGGAAGGTGTGTAGGCGGCGGGCGAAAAAAATTGGTTGTCGCACGAAACGACAAACAAGGAAAAAAGCGATGGAACTTAAGCCAAACAAGAGCGCGATTGGATATCAACGTCCAATCGGCCCAGCGCGTACGTGCCATTTGGATCGACATGACGAAATCGAATCGACACGATCGGGGTTGTACATTCTAGAACGCTACCCCCACCCCCCCGCTCATCCTCGTCGGAAAGGGGGGTAGAATTCTAGCGCGTACTCGATTACCATGGGACAACGATCCGAGGATTCTAGGGAAAAATCATCGAAGGCAAAATAAAAAACGAGCACGTAGCCAACGAGAGTTCGCTAGGTAAAAAAAGGAAAAACGATTTTGGTGGTTTGAAATATTTCGACGGCGGTAAGATAATTTTCGTGTTTTCGCAGTAGGAAGAAGGGGTGGGCTTGGCGAATAAGACAGGAAGGGTTCTTGCTCTCTTTTTCTACGGGGTGACTGCTTCCCCCCTTTCTTTACATATGGCGCTTAGTACAGGCTATAACCATCGATAATCGGCCAATAGGAACGACCCCGAGCACGGATCGTCGCCCCATTCTACTCTCTATCGCGGACCCCATAGATTCGTAGGCAGCATGACAAATAACTCTCACAATGGGCCATCGTTTTCATCCTGCATGCTTCTGTCTCTCTTTCTCTCCCTCTAGCTTCCATCGACGCTTCCTTCCCTTCCCTTCCCCGCCCTTCCCTTCCATCCCCCTCGTTACCTCGCCATCGTGGCCGCCGCGTTCATCCCTTCCTACGCTCGTGTTATACACGACCAGATCGGTTCCGGCAATTTTACATTCACGTCAGAGCGCCTGATTTATTATAATGTTTGCCGCTCCACTCTCTCGCTTTTTCACTCTCTTACCCTCTCTCTCTCTCTCTCTCTCTCTCTCTGTCTCTTCCTCGACGCCGGTGTGGGTCCTTCTTCCTCACTGGCATCCTCCATTTCGATTCTTGTTGTCCTCGTCCTCGCCCCAATGCACTTCGACGAAGCCCCCTCGCTCGAGTCTTCCTCTCTTTGCCAGGCGACGGACGAATCGTTCGTGCGAATTGGGAAAATACTCTGGAGAGTATGCTTCAGAAGCGTCCATCGCTCGTTTCGATTCGCGCCTTTCTTCTCGGATACGGGGAGCGTCATGGGGTGGAATGATGGTAGGTCGGAGCTGAGGTTGGCGGTGATAATGTTTGACAATTGCGGTGAACTGATTGGTCGGTGGGTTGTAATTGAGGATGAACGATGGATGGGGAGCTGAATAAAGGCTAAATTAATGCATTGATTCGGACTAAAGTAGGTGGAGAATATATGTTCGAAATGGGAAGGAAAATGATACTCGGGCTGCTGTCGCAGTTTTGGTGACTAACGATTGTGCCACGGCTCTTTGTGATTTCTGTATTGATAATACATATATACCTATTGTTAAGTTCACCACATGGCCAAAAGAGAAAATGTCAAGATATTGTAGAAATAATATACTTACTATTTGTATGCCAGCTCCAATCGAAAAGTGAGGAAAATTTTAAGTAGCGCTCTAAATGGCTGTAGAATGAGTATTGGGGAACTTCTGTGGCTGACGTGAGACGCAAAATAATGTATGGACCCTGGACACGTGGTATGTGGTCTGTGATGTCGTCGCTTGTCTTTGCCCTCTGCCGCGGGCGCTCGCTGTTTGGGATTCGGCGCTCCTTGTTTTCGAGTCGGCGCTCTGCCGTGCTCAGTCAAGCGTGCTTTTTCTCAATTTCTGAATTCTGTACCGGGGATCGAACTCGGGTCCGTCCCGTGTGAGACCATCGCTCTACTAACTACTACTACTAAACTATCCAAAAATGTCGAAAAATGAACGTTTCAGTATCGTGACAAAATGACACTTTATTAATCAACCCACCCTTTCCACCATTTGTAAAGAAATGAAAGAGACATCAGAAAATCGCAACCGTCATACTCTAACTGCGATACTTTCGGAGATATGGTCAAAATTGTGCCTAATATTCAAATCCGAAAACCACTGCAATTTTCCCTTTCCCGTTCTGCATGTAATTTGATAAAGCATGACTCGCAATGAGCACGGTGGATATTTTGATCGAAAAAGAGCCATTACTCTATCCACCTTTAGCCCAGAGTTCCTGTCCAGGCTTTCCGGAAACATGTCGAGCAATACGGTCCAATTGGAAGCGGGGCAAGACAGTGGCAATCATCAGTGTCGTTCCTCGGCGATGGAAGTTCCGGCGTTTGCCAGCAAAATGGAAGAGAAGCCGGAGGACAACCCGTAGGGGTGGTCCGCGTAAATCGGGAGATCGATTCGACGAGGTCCTGGTGGGATCGAGCGACGGATCCCGATAAACAAGACAATTTCGCGGTCGGACGTCCCGAGGAATCCATAAATCCACGCGAAGGTGTCCCGAGTAGGAGAAGGTATCGGCCTGGTGATACGCGATTAGAGAAAGAGGGCGAAAATGCAGGCGAACTGGATAAGAGAGAGAGAGAGAGAAGAAGCAAAAGAATGGAGAGAGACAGTAGCCATGTTGAAAACGTTTGCCGCCAAACGATTGAATGTCTCCCCAAGCGGACATCCTCTTCGTCCCGGATCGTCTTGGATCCTTTTTCAGGAGCTTTCCCCTTTTCTTACTCTACCGGCACTCGCGTTTCGACTCCTCTCTCTCTCTCTCTCTATCTCTATCCCCCCCTCTCCCTCGCTCGCTGGGAATTGAAAGCGCCGGCAATTCCGCCGATTCCTACCGATGCGACCGATTCTATTTTCCAGCGGCCAGCATCGGCGGAGGGATAAAAATCTTTATGGCGAATCGAGTCCGGAAAATGGGATAGCTTATCCCCCTTTCTTTCGGATCCGCGCACGGCGATAGGTGGAGGGAGACGCGCCGCGAGCCATGGGGAATTGCGTTGGTCCGGTAAGGAAAGGAAGCAGTTGTTAACGATTTATGTCCCAGGGATTCTATCAGAAATGACATTTCTAACCATTTCTAACCGTTTCCCGCCGGAAGTTGTTTAGGCTCACCCTCCGTCCGCCGACTAAATCTTAAGGTCCGTCCGACTAAATCTTCAGGACGCTAAACCGTCAAGCTACGGACAGGAAGTGTTAGAATTATGATGATTATTGATTACGTAAGATACGTCGACCTTCTTTCGCGGATCAATCCCGAAGCAGTTACCTCGATATCGGAGCAAAGCCACGGTGCAATTCTCGATTTACCGGCGACAATTCTATTTTCCGTCGGTCCCGAGCAACGGCGGATAAAAATCTTTACGACGGGATCCAGCCTGGGAAATGGGATCCTGTACATTACCCCGGGCAAACTCTCATCTGCGAGCGCTCCCTTTCGCGGCGATCCACTTTGCGGCGCAATTTGTATCACACCCGGCAATCTTGTTCATCGTTTTATTCGGGACCACTCGAAGAATTCGTCTCAATCAGTAGTCGGGACCTTCCGAGGATCCAATTGGAACCATTGCAATCGAGTATCATCTCATCACCGTTATAGGATAAAAATACACAATCGAAATATATTGAAAACGCTTCAGAAATGTAACTTTATTCATATTGTGGATACCCATTCCTCAGATAATCTCTTAATAAGCACTGTAACTATCAATTCACTGAGTGTTCCATGACTTGACAGTATTCCAGGAATCGAATACGATTTCCGAGCCCTCATTTTAACAGATCCTATATGCTGACCTCACACTCAACACACAATGCTCCCACCAGATCACGAAAACGGTGAAGTTCATAGTCGCTTTAGGCAAAATAAGCCCGGGACACGGCTGCCGAGGCCCAGCATTACTCGATTAAGGCCTAACGAAGGTTCCATTTAACGGCCCTGGGTCATGGACATGCTCTCAGAGAACAAAAGGTGGCCAGACGAAATGACGTGACACGCGGCGCGCGCGCGCGCGCTGGAATTTCGCAGAGGGGGGGCCCCCAATCGCCGAAGTGGCCGCCAACGTTGAAATTACCCGGTGCTCGCGGTGCTCGTTACTTAATGTCCTTACAGTATACCCTGCCATTGTTGTCGTTATCGATTTACCGCGAGGAGTGCGCGTTTAGAGCCCCCGTTATCTTTCTGAACACACTTAGGCACTCTCGTACTCCCCTCGTCTTTACCCCTTTCGTAAGTTTTCCCTCTCTCTCTCTCTTTCTCTCTCTCTAATATTCACCCCCTTTCACGTCCACTGCCTCGGACCCCGGGAGCGTCCTCGTCCTCCTCCTCGCACTCTAATTCGCCGGCTAGGTGCGCCATTATGCGACACGACCCGTTTCACATCGATGCGCGTAACTTAGAATGCAAATGACACGGCGGGGGCTGCTGTATGCCAATTTCCGCGGATTTAAGACGCGACGTCGCCTCCCCCTCCCCCTCTCACCCTCTCCCTATCTCTCTCTGTTTCTGTCTCTCTCTCTCTCTCTCTCTCTCTCCCCCCTTCCTTCGCCTAAGGTCGTCGAGACTCGCTGCCACGCTCGAGGAATCCCCGGCGCGGGCATAAAATTTTATCGCCCGAACGTTCGTCTTTCGTTAGGACGGGCGATAAAACGACGGTGCAGTCGCCTGAATCCACCGTCTCGCACGATCGGGAGCGAGCTGGATGGGATTTAATATGCCGATCGCGGCCAAGATCCGCGAGCGGCTCGATCATTGGCTCCGATCGGCATTACGTGACAATGGCCCCTGGTTCTGTAATAACTCTATCGAAATACCGAGGGTTATCTGCGGAACGGTCCGAGTATTGCCCGCGGGATGGAAAATGGAAATTATGAAAGTTTCAAGGGTTAACCTCTCAGTCGATGTAGGTAATAGAGAGAATTGTCTTAATCCTCCTTCGTTGTAATAACTGAGATAAGCTACACTGAACAATTAGGTCGAGCTTCTCAATATTTTTCGATAATTACGGCTTTTAATGCTATTCAACCTGAAAATGTAGCCGAAAGTAATATGATAATTCCCGATCTGATTTCTATGATCGAATTTAGGATACCTGGGAAGAATCTAAGAGAAAATCATACACTTTTTAGTATACCTTTGTTCAAGATAAAGTGTATAGCTAACACAACTATTCGTCGGATTCGCTCTGTAGCCTAAAGTTGCGGTCCAACCATCGACCTCTTTGCTATATCAGAAAAAAAATTAATTAGTCAGCTTTATAGATTATATACTGAGTAACTCTTATTTCTATCATGTTTAACCATTTCGGTACCATAGTACCGTACTAATGTCACTGTATCTTTAATTGTTGTCAAAGGCGGTTATGCCATTCGGTAAATAAATAAATAAATAATTACCGATTCTGGTGAACTGGAAAATTATTCCTACACCATTTTGCTCATGCTTCTAACACCACCGACGCATGTCCAGACGTGAAATGTGCATGCTACCGAGTCAATGAGCCGCAGCGAGCATAAAGGAGGATTAAGACATTGTCCAGCCCTCCGCATCCCTTAACGCGTCCGACGCCTCTCAAGCTCGCACCTCGCCGACAATTAAGACCGTATCGTGCAAATTCCTCGCGCGATCGTCCGCAGGAACGAATAGAGATTCCGAGGAGAGTCGCCGTCCGCTCGTAAAGCGATTTTATCGGACTTCCCGCGCCCGGCCGGATCGAGGCCGATCTCGAGGATCGATAAGCGACACATGTCGCTCGCATTTCGATCGCGAACGGGAATCGTTCTCGGATGCCTGAACGTGTCCATCGACGACTCTTGCCCGTCCATCGACACGTAAGAGTCCTCCTTCGTGAAAATCAGCAGCGACGGAAGCCGCGATCGCATACGCAGTGCCGTGCGCGCGCGCGCGCGCAGGTGCAGCGGCGCACATCCTAATCGTAATGCGCTTTTATTGTAATGCCTCACCTGTCCCTCGCAGATGTGACCGATCGAAGGACAGCCGATGTGGAAATTATTTCTGGAGCCGACCCTCGGCAGAACTCGCGAAAATGTCGGCCGAGTTCTCGGAGGAGGAGGAGGAGGAGGAGGAGGAGGAGGAGGAGGAGGAGGAGGAGGAGGAGGAGGAGGAGGAGGAGGAGGAGGAGGAGGAGGAGGAGGACGGGAGGAGGGCTGACTTCTTTTCTCGACTGAGTCGAGAGTCGGTCGAGACGCGCGGTAAGTGTCTAACCGTGACACGATTCCATTGTCATTCCTCACTGGCGTTCCAGATCTCTGACAGGGCGAAGGTATCGAATTAATTACACGCTCGGTGGATTTCTTTCGATCGGGCGTAATGGCTTGGATAAGGTTTGGGTGAGATTGTCAATGAATTTTGTCTTTCGTTTGAGTTAGTGTTCCTGTTCTACCGATTGCGAGACTCTTTACATTCCGCTTAAGTGTGATTCTTAGACACTCTCGACAGCGTTATGCCAATGCTCATGCACCGAGAATAGAAGCCTGAGAGGCCTTAAGCGACGGTGGGGGAGGTCGACTATCTTCGATTCGAGAAGGTTTTTGCTCGGCTCAGAATCGAGCGGCCGCGGTCAGAGCTCCGAGCGAGCTGCATTATTTTATTAGAATGAATTATTCATGCCCGTCACTTACACGGTATGCATAAGTCGCGCTCTTTCATCAATGCCCCCCCTTCCCGATCCCTCGTCGCAGCTCTCGACGACCGACCTCTGTCTCAACCTTTTCCTTCCTTGCACGCAATTTTCTCCTAGTCTCCGAATCTAACAGCCTTCATTAATCCCTCAGCCCCCCAAACAACTCTCTCTATCATCATCGTAACTCAGAGACCTACCAAAAACTCGGAACATCGTAGCACAGATCCAGGCATTCGTTCTTCACAGATCCACCGAATTCATCTGTCCCACAGTCCGTGCGAACCGAAAATCCTATTAAGCCATAACTTTTTCAGATTCCATCGACGCGCCCGACGCGTCGATCTTCGCGCGAGCTGCGTAAAAGACAAGAAGAACAGGGCCCGGGCCACGATAATCCACCCTCTCCGGTACGAATTCCGGCTGGAAGTCGGCCGACTTCTTGCCGGACTTCTTCGGCAAGCGCTGGCCAGCTACGCGGCCCGGCAAAGTGTCGGTGGGCCATTCACAAGTGCCGGATCACCACCTGTGCAAGAATGGGCCCGGGCGCATTCCGGGGCCCTCTTAGATCTCCGCGCGTACGTTCTGGGCCCGGCATGATGTCATTCCCGGCACGATTCGCGGGGAACCGAGGAGCCCGAGCGACGTTCGCAGGAGTCGGGCGAAAAGCGGCAAAAATCTGCGCGAATAGGATCCACGTTTCTCCTGCGCTTTCAGGGGTCCCTCTTTCTCGCCGTTTTTCTGCCTACCTCCGTCCTCCTTCAATCCCGCTCGTCGTCCGGTTGGCCGTTCGGGCCCGTTTTTCTCTTCTATTTTTACAGCGTCTTCTTCCTCTCTCTTTCGCTCTCTGTCTCTCTCCATCTCTCTCTCTCTCTCTCTCTCTCTTTCTCTACCTCCTGCTCGCAGAGTGTGCCCTTAGCGTCTTCTTTCCTGGCCAGCTCCCGTTCCTTCCACCTCTCCCCCTCCCCTTGGCCGAGAGGGGCCCTACGCAGCCGCGGTCCCACGATGCGACAGCTACCTCGAAGGGCATCTGATCCGCTTCTGAGAGGAACGTGTCATCCCTCAACGTCAATCGGCCGCGGGCCGGACGCAAAACGAAGCGACGAAACGATTTGAATGCGTTCCGTGCGCCCCGGCATTCCGAAAAGTCCCGCCGCGGTTTTGTCCTTACGGCAGGAGTCACCAGGCTATGAGCTGGACGCGCTTCTTTTCGTGTCCTGCACTCTGTCTCTCCCTCTCTTTCTCTCTCTCTCTCTCTCTCTCTCTCTCTCTGTCACTCTCTCTTTCGCTACGCGGCTCGTTCTTCGGCCTTCTCTCTCCAACCGGCGGTCCGGAGTACTCTTCAGCCTCGGTTCGTTTCGCGCGCGCCTTTAAGGCCTGGATGCCGCTCGGCTGCTTTTTGCAGCACGCGTGAAACGAGATAATTAGGTCTGTCTGCCGACGATCTTATGATATCCCGGGACCGCGGCGCGGTCACGGCTGCCATTGCTTTTTTAGGAAATTTTGTCATGCGCTGGGAGAATGGTGTCCTATCTGCGGGGAATCGGAAGTGTCGGAGATTTAAGAACGTACCTAATAGATGCTGGTCGGTATGAAAGAGGTTTTTTCTGTTTGTGCAATAGTGGCTTAGAAATTAACTTTTTCACAATTTAATCTACCTGCGTCATCAAACACGAAAATTATGTAAGGAAATACCATTAAAATAATTATAAAGTTCGATTTACCTTAACTTACCAGAATAGAAAATAGAATTAAAATTAGTACACCATACTATCTTCACAATCTCTAACTCAGAAAGTGATCAGAAACTAATTCAATAAACTCCGAAACGAACACGAAAACTCGTGCGCTAACCCGACATTTTCCGCCATTCGGAAGCCTATTGCTCGTACAATCGCTGACTACCATTTACATGCCTATGCCTCGCCACGCGTCTCGAACATCGATCATACCGTCATTAACACTCTTGCCCGGTGGAAGCGAGGAAAAACATGTCGCTCGTCGCATACGCCTACGTGCGTCCGGCATCGGGTAGCGGCTACGAGCTTCGCGTTTGCGAGGAGAGAATTAATGAGGGCTCGAAACAGATTGGCCTGGCCCCGCGGGGTAATGGCAGGCTAAACGGTGTCGGCGCCTTGATATGCAAAAACTGGAATTTCCGTGCGGCTTTTGCGGCGAAACGGTCGGCCGCGAGACGGAAAGAAAGATCGGGCTAAGAGAGAGAGAGAGAGAGAGAGAGAGAGTGGGAGCGAGGGGACGATGAGGAAGAGGGGTGGGAAAGGTAGCCTTCCCGAAGGAATGCTACGCACGGTTGTTCCGGTAATAGCGTCCGTTTACACTGCCTCTTTAGCGTCCGCGATTCGTTCGGCATTTGTCTTCCAGGACTGTAAGCAAAGAGTTCGGAATCGCTTTGATCCCGTTTCGGGGATGATCGTGTGAACGCTTAAAGGGTAGGCGATTGAGAATATGTATTTTCTTAATGGGACGGTAGTCAGCGAAATTCTTGGCTCCGTACATCCGTGTGCTTTTAGAAAATTCTAATCCTCAGAACCAAACACATTTTCTTTTCGATATATATAGAATACGTGAGAAAATTGTTAATTATAAAAATAAGCAGCAAGTTTAATGCAGATGTAGAGTCTGATTCTTGTCAACTCCACGCTGTACAGCTTCCACTGCAGTATTCAACAAATCCAGGCGACAGTGTTAACGGTTTAGCGCGGAAAGTTGGAAAAAGCGCATTTTCCCAAGCATCCAAGTATTTTCATGGAGTAGAGTGAGGTTTCCTCAGATATTTCCACGACCTCGGCGAGCGGCGAATTCTCGCCTAACGAATGCCAGATTCTCCGCCCTGGCATGCGAATGAAAAGGAAATCGCGGCGACCCGGATGAAATGCTGATCGGTCGGCCGTCTTATTAGAGGAATGGTAAAGGTGGGGAGGAGGTGGGGAAAGATTTTCCGCGGATTCGCGTTAAACTGCCGCAATGGAGGCGAGCGCGAGGCAATGAAATACACAGCGAGGGCATGCGAAACGAGCCGCGGTATGCCTGGCACTTGTTTAGAGATTATTAGCCGATCTCCGGCACCGGCATTCTGCGCTAATGCGGCGTCGTTTTTGCGCGCTGTTAATTGCCTTATTAATTGCCCGTCGCACTCGTTCTGACCGCGGGCTGAACTCTCATACCTCCGCCGATACGAAAATCTCCCATTAATCCGATCGTCTCGGGAAATTCGTTTCTTGCCTCGGCAACGGGAGGTGGGGAGGTGAGAGTGGAGGTGGTGAAATTCTTCGGCGATCAGATACGAGAAATTGTCAGCGGACGTAAACGGTTCGACGCGAGGCACGAACCTGGACGCGATAACGGTCGACGTCCCGAAGAGATACTCCTTCGATGATAAGGGGGAGGGGGTTGAGGTCTGGCTGAAGGAAAGGAAGGTGGATGGCCAGTCGAAAGGACCCATCGGGCCCTCGTCACCGATCTCGTCAGGGCATCGATTTATCTTCGGGCGATCTAATAATTAATTTTAAACGCGATATAATTGGCCGCTCGTAATTTAGGCGGAGTCCCCCGAGATGGGCCCATCCTCCTCCGATGATTAGACGACGGTCCACGCTCGGATGCCTCTTAATTGACTCGTCGGTCCCCTTCGTAGATCCGGCCCTTCGAGGATCGAGTTCGGAAAGTCAAAATTCTGACGATCGGATCAGCCATGCAGGAACTAGTTCTCTCCCGCGGACTCCTAGAACTAGCTTCCAGTGGAACTTTCGAAACGACGCTGTTATTTACACGGGCACTTACCGGCCCGACCGCTCGGCAATTTGAATACATAATTCGCTAATGTGCGCCGAGCGGGCATGGGAAAAATCGCGAGAAACGAACGTTACCCCCCCTCCCGCCTCGCACTCTCCGGCCCGCCCCGATCTCATCTGACTTCGGTCTCGCATCGGCGTCATTAGAAGCCATTATCGTAATCGACGGCTAAGCGCTCGCGTCGATGCCTGTTCGGGGAAAAAATAGTCGAGGATAGTCGGACACGACGGCCGTTGTAATAAGGATCATTTCGGGCCCGTTTACGAGTGTCGCCGAGTCAATCGAGTTTCTAATTAGCCTATCGGCGCGCCTAGGCGAAATCGGAGGAAAGTGAAATTGCGCCGAGAACAAATATGCCGCGTAAGGCTTGATCGTTTAGCCGTCATTAATCATCGGGTCCGGAGGCCTGCTCGCGTTATACGTCCCGACGGGGTGTGTTAGTGAGACTGAACTAACGTTCCAGCTTCCGTGCGTTACGTTATTGCTGAGAAAATTGCGAAATTTCTCGGGGTTTCAGCAGGTGGCACTCCTAACCGCACCTGTGACCGGTCGAAGTCAGAAGCTCGGAAAATGGGAGTTTCGAATAGAAATCACATGATACGTCGAGCGTGTGCGTTCGGAATGTCAACGCTGTAGATCAAGTTCGCGGATAGGAAATAAATAGTGGATTCGGAATTCTGTGAGACTGAGCTGCTCGAGTGTTGAACGACACCTACCGCGATAGTTTGGCATAAATTGAATGCGACCGTAACCGATCGGACCGCGAGACGAGTCGTGGAAATGAGTCGGGCAGTAATAAGATTTTATTAAAGCCATTTGCCCGAATGAACAATGCCATTTGAATTTCAAAGCGCGCGCCGTGCCAGCCGGGAATCGGGTTTATCGCCGGTTAACAGTTAGCCAACCTTCGGCGTCGCTGTTGCGAGGCTCATTCGAGGAGTCTCGAATCGAGTTACATATCAGACTTTCCCGTAAGGGATCGTAAAATGCAACGATACCCCCGACAATGGTTCAAATAAAAGACTTAGGAAATCGAACACGTATTAATTTTGGTTCTCTAAATAAAAAAGTGAAAGAACAAAATAATTTTCATACTAGACCACTGCAAGTCATAAATAAAGATGGAATTTTGTTGATTTGGCCCATGTCTCTGCTGTAATAAAATATTTTTTGTTATCACTCTCACGATCTGTGACATAAATAATCGTTTATCCGATCCGCCGCAAATCCCGCCGCCTTTACCGCGATCTTGCCCTCGATGATCGACAATGGCCGATTCTCACCGTCTGGCCGGGGCAAAAAAGTGATCCGACGCCGCGGAATTCGCTGGGCAACATCCTCTCGCAGGATCCCACCTCCCCCTCCCTTCCTCGAATCCGAGTTTTCGGCCTCCCCGGGCTTTCCCTTTTCTCCCTTTTCTCTGCGAAGCGCACGACTCGGGAAAGGATTCCTTTCTATCCGATTTTTTTCACCGCCTCACTTCTGTCTTTCCCTCCTACTCTTTCGCCTCTCGTCCCCCCCCCCCCTGTCTCTCTCCTCGTCTCCCCTCGGCGCATTAAAAATGTATCAATCTCCCTCGGTGTTTTGTCGACGGGACGAGACTCTGACCGACCGACTCTCTTTCTGTCCTGGCTGGCTGCCGCGGAATGTCCTTAAAGGCGTCGTAAAGAATAACGTTGGCGCGACGTGTTGTCGATGACGAGAGTGAGGCCCGTATCCCAAAGGAGTCCCGACGTTTTTCCAGGCCGGAAGTGCCTCACCCCGTCGCCCGAGCCTGATTTATGCCCCTCGCAGATTTATGCCGGATCGCCGTACGAGATTTAACCCATTAATTGAGGATCGACAGTGGTCGGGCTACGGTAGACTTTCGTATAATGTAGTTTATATATAGCAAGCTGGATGGATTGGCGTTGCACGAGAATGAGAAGTAACGTTCTTCGAACGATTGTTACGACAAGTATTAATTTTCTAAGTTTGATGAATTTGGACAGCTCCGTTTAACAAATAGCACGTATAGTATTTATATGAGATAGAAAATATCGCTATTTTATATATGCGGTTAATGTATAGGGAATTTCGGTAAAAAATGCGAACAATGCTATAATACTGTTACTGAAAAAAATTACAATTTTTAACTGTGCAAAATTTTTGCATTTTACTGTACCACGCGTGAAGAGTATTAGCATCGAACGAAAACAGTAGCCGCGACAGCTTCGACACGATATAGAAATTTACGTTTGTAAGAACTCACTTCATACGAGAGTCCACTGTATACCAGACTCTCAGCTTGCGCTCATTTCCCACTTTACTCGACCATTGTCCCCCGATGCAATGTCGTCCATGGCGCGAGTTGAATATGTTCGATGGCTCCGGAAGACTGCGAGTCGCGCAGAGGAGAGAAGGAGAAAGAGAACGCGAAAGATACGCGAACGACTTCATAGATCTTCCTCCACGCAGGCCGCCGCATACGTGTCTAATATATGGCTAATAAACGAATGCGAGTGTCGCGCTGGTAAACGACAGGCGAGCTGGTCATATGCCAAGTGACAGGGCTTTACGAGAAGTAGTCATGTTCGCCGGGCAAGATCGCGCTCCGAGGCGTTAAAGGAAGATTTGTGTCAGTTCTCTGTCCGAGCTGTGGGTGGCAATGGGTTGGCCAGACTGGCGGTACGCTCGCTACGCTGCCAATAAAATTTGCGCAAATTTTTGATCTACACCCTCGCAGCCTCTTACCGACGCACACTCGCATTCCGACGTCCGCTAACGTAAGATCGCATTTTTACGGAAACCGTCCGAGTTTTACATCTGGCCGCTGCGGCCCGAATATGGAGGAATTGCCAATCGGGGGGAGGGAGGGGCGTACTCGAAGTGCAGGGGGGGCCCGACGAGGATTCGGGGAGGGGGTGCTTGGCTCCTTTTGCGGGGGTAAGAAGAAGCCGGCCAGGGAAGAGGGGCCCCGTCCGAGTGAGGCAGGAACATCACTAAAGTGTCAGCGGCATCACAATTCGCGAGGAGCAAAAGAGCGCTTGTTAGCGGGTCCACGGATCGGCAAAAAAGGTAGCGGTGATCCTCCGGCCTTCTTCTTCGTCCTTCCCTCTCTCTCTCTCCCGCCGCTCCGAAAGCTCCCCCATGCGCGATCCTTTTTCATCGTGCCCCGAATAAAACTTCTCCCCACCGCCGCACGTGTCCCAGGGCGAGGGGGGGTGTGATGAGGGGGGAGGAGGAATCTTGTCCGGCAAACAGGCCCAAAAATCCGAAACAAAAGGAGTCTCGCGTCCTTCCTCTTTTTCTGCCTCGCCCCCCCTTTCTTCGTCACGCGGGGTGTCCCCTTCCATCTTCCTCTTTCTCGTATTCCTGCCCTCTTCTTCTCGTTCCTCTTCTTCGTCCTCTTCTCTCGCGTCTCCGCTTCCTCCTTCACTTTTGCACCAGATGCCATTTCTCTATCTTTCGCTCCTGCGTTCTCTCCCTCCTACGTTTCCCTCCTTCTCGATCTTTTCCTCGCGTTCTTGCCCTTCATCCCCCTACCGCGGTCTTCTTCGTCCATCCTCCTCTCGGCTGTCTTTTTCCCTCACACGACCCGACGTCGAATCGCAATCGGTCTTTGGACGAAGCCGACAGCTTCTCCTCTTCGGGATGTTTCGATACAAATTACATGAAGAGGGACACGAACCGAGCTCGACGGACGTACGGATAGGCAGACGTGTACGGAGAGACAAGGTAGTGTGGGTGTAGGTAGAGGAGGTGTGCGTGCGACGAAGGACAGGAAAGACTGATGTTATCATCAGCCGCTGCTGCCCGCCCTTTTTGCGCCGTAATGCGACGACCCCCTCTCGCTGCCCTTCTTCCACTCAAGGAGCGGCCGCCGCTGATTCCCTCGCAAAGGGTTGCATAAAACTGGAGATGAACTTTTTCGGCAGCGACGCTCCGTTCCGTCGCATTTCGAATTCCGGCCTATGAGGCGAGAATATACTTTATATTCCTGAAAATCGTTCCAAGAGAAGCGTTCGATACAGTTGTATGTGTAGCAATGATACCATTAACATTCGCCAGCATTAAACAGGAGATGAACTTTTTCTGCGCCGACACTCCGTTTCGAATTCCGAAATGCGGCCTATGAGGCGAGAACATACTTTATATTCTTGAAAATCGTTTCAAGAGAAGCGTTCGATACAGTTATATGTGTAGCAATGTTACCATTGACATTCGCCAGCCTATGTCCCTGTACCGAATACCAAAAGTCACGCGTATAAATTCCCAGTTAGAGAGAAGACCGGTCAAGTAAATATTGGATGCTCCTAAGACTCGCGTTACGCCTCGTATTACGTAATTGCGGACTCGTTTTGTTTACGCCATTCTCGGTCGGCACGATTGAAGGAATTCAAGCCTCGCCGCCCGTAATTTATCTCGTCCCTCCGATCGCGCGGCAAACCGAACGATGATCATTAGCGGCGCACTTTTAATTCCCGAACGGTTCTCGAGCCGGAAAGAAACGTCGGCGGAAAATGCGCTGACCACTCTCACTGTCTCTCTCTCTCTCTCTCCCTCTCATACACACACTCAGGCACATTTCGCCTTCGGCTCGGCTACCCGTGTTCACTCCGCCGTGGAATTCGCGGCTTCGTTACACGATTTATCGCGTCTCCCCTTCGCCTTTAGGTCTCAATCGTACTTATTAGCCGATCGTATCGGTAAACACGGACTGATCGATCGTTATTGGCGCTTTTCTCCGCGGCTTTACAGTTACACCACCTTTTTTCTGATCCCTGCCTAGAGTGCTACGCGAAGAGGGAGAGAGAGACGAGGGGCAGAGAGAGGCGGATAATGAGAAGTGTCGAAGGAGAACGAGAGAAAATGAGAGGGAAGGAGTGAGAAGGAGTGAGAAGGAGAGAGAAGGATTGAGAAGGAGTGAAGGCCTTCTATGGGAATTTGAGGCAGCGCAGGTGTGATTTACGTCCGCGGCTCGTTCTCACCTTCGGCCGACGCTTAGGCGGTACGCAATTAAAGTGGGATTCAATAGAGGCGCGGCAGGCTTCGATCTCTATATCGGGCCCTCTCAATCCCCGCGAATGCTACCAATTTTCGAGGCCTCAATTTTGAGCCGACTACCGTTACGCCGATAGTGGACCGTCTGACCTTTCCGTTCTAGTCCGTTGCCGATCGTTCAGCGAATGCATCCTGCATCCCATTTCTGATTGCAGATCCGTACGTCGGGGTAATCTGACGCAATTTTCACTTCTTTTTCCGGTCGGCTCGCGGCGTGTGGTTATGCCTCTGGAATAGGTCGAAAGTATCGGCTGGACGTCCGAGTTATCGGACGCGGAAGATTTCGAGGAGAGTGAGACTGCCAAACGACGATGGCAGCTCGTAATCCCATGGACAGTTTCGCGGGTTTATGGTGTTTCTTGCGGCTGGCCTGCGAACGGCACTAACAGCCGTCGCTAATGCGACGAGGCCCGGCTTCCCATCGGTGCTGAGTCACTGTCTACTTATGGTAATTTTCAGCGAACCGCTTCATCTCCCTCTTTCTTCGCCTTCTGGTTTCCATCGAGAAAATTCTTGGCTCAGGATCTACGATCCAAGCAAGATCGGGTGAAAATGACACGTCAAGGGAAAGTGTTCGGATCCGTATCGCGGCTTGAAGGTCGCCGGATAAAATAAATTGCCGATTAGCCGCGATACGCGAGTTAATTACCGCTGCAAAAGGGTCGAAAATGAATATTGAGGTATGAATTAGCAGAGAACGGGGAAGGGTTTGGAATAGAACGAATGCGGTCTCTGAGTCAGCTGCGGACGAGAGTCGGCCATGAATGGAATAGCGGAAAGAACGAAGGAGGTACATTATCGCGCATTGCCGTGCCTATCGTTAATTAATCGCGGCCAATTCCGCGCCTCGTCTTATCCGCGCGAGATCTACGACTTCGTGCGCTTCCGAGCGTTAGCAGTCACGCGGCGGATCCGCACGATGAGTTACGGTATGAATTATGAAACGCGCCTAATCGGCCGACGGCCGCGCGTCTAATTCAATGTAAGACGACACGCTCTTTAAGTCTCTATCAACGCACCCGGCAGTAAACATATTTTACGCCAGTCGAAAAACAATAAGAACGTATCAAGTCTTCCTATAGGTATAAAGCGATACAAAACGGAACGCATTCCAAAAATTGCGCTTATCCAAACCATGTATGAAACACTAAAAATTGAGTCGCATATACAGAGTTCCTCAAAAAAGGAATACAGAAAATCTTACTGTTCGCCGACGCGAGTTGCGAAACATTTCTAATCCCAGTCGAGACCATTCCGCGCTGTTGACTCTCGCACTTTAGGACGACACGCACACATGGGAGATTTTACAGTCCGCAGGCCAGCATCCTACCTTCTTCCGTCCGCACGAGCGTTCCGGCGTTGTCCACGTAACGCGCTCGGCCTAATGCTCGGCTAATTCCAGGATTTATTCGTGCGGCATACTCGCCTCGGCCGGCGGTGATTTATTCGCCGTTAATGCCAAAATATTTAGAGGTCGTGGCGCGCGCGTACGCTCTAACTAATCCCCGACCGGTTCAATTAGCGGAGGTGCCACGAGGAGAAGTTGAGTTCAGCCAGCGGAGTATGCCGGCCAGCTGGTCTAAACCGGTTTAGGATCGGCCGCGGCCGGGGTTAATACAATGAAATCGATGCGAAGTTAATCGTCTTTCGCGGCTGGTCCCCCCTCCCCTTCCGAGGATCGAGAGATGCTCGACGAAGACTCGGGATTAGATCGGGATCCTCGTGGGGATAATCTTTCGCCTTTCGTAGATCCTATTTCGAACTTGCTGGTGCTTAGCAGGGGGAAAGGGGGACTGTTCATTAGTGGCAATACTTCGGTAGAGAACTGCTTTACTTTTTTCTATCTCCTAGTAAAGGCTGACCGCTGATATCGATGCATGATAATCTACGTAATAAGTGTAATAATATAATGATCGATAAGAATAACGCTACTGCTAGTATTCCTACTACTAGTACATTTTACTTGTACTCGGTATATCGTCAAGATTTGCATATTGAAGAATGGAAGAATATAATCTCGAAATCCTCGTTAAGACCAACCAGCAATGATTTTAATTGTACTCGGTACATTGTCAGAGTTTGTATATTGAAAAACGGAAGAACATAATCTCGAGATCTTCGTTAAGACGAACCTTTGACAGTTAAGGCACAATAGGTACCTACAATCTTGTTAGGATTAGCATCTCCCCCGCTAACGGCACAGGCATTAAGTACCAAGCTCCGTCTGTCTCACGTCAGAGATTACCGACTCCTGCCCCTTTCCGCATCGCCAAACTTCGGCATCGAGGACATCCGACATCTCCGCCCCCGCACGTCAAAAAAGGCAATTCCTCAGAATCCCGCGCCACCGCTGACTTTCGAATCCCCTTTTCCCCATTCTTCGGCCACCACACGGAAAGCAAGCCCCATCGACTCCTTAGCCTACTCGTGCGAGAGTCGCACCGTTCCTCGGAGGATCCTTCGATTTTTCACGTCCGAGTCCTGCCTTCTTCCTTCCATCTAGCGCGTCCCACGAAATTGGCTTAAACTCCTGGCTGATCCGATCCGGATTAGCGCGCCGGAAAGAAGAGCCGCCGGCCTAATCCAATTCCTTAGCGATAATTAACGGCTAATCCTCGGACAGGTCGCCCGGGTACCGTTCCCGATGCCGAGTTCGTAACGGACTAGTCCGCGTTGGCGAACAATCCTCGCCTAATCTCCGAACTATTGTCTGCGCGGGAGGACCGAGCTTGCGATTGATTTACGACGATCCGCGAACGACAACCTCGTCCATGCTCGTAGGTGACGATTGGCTGTTGGACACGTGACGTGGCATGTGTCGGTCAATGCTCGTTAACGATCGATCATCGCTTTACGATCCTAGGGAACAATCGCTGGACGAAATCTACCCCCGAGTTCAGTTCGAAGGGTAGACAGACCTGAATGTATAATTAGGCGCTTAGATGGGGGTGTAATTGGATTGACAATCTGAGGCGAGAGGACATTGTGTCCTGTACAGGCTCGAGCATGGGAGGCGTGGTTATTTTTTCAAAGCTGTCGGGGTGAGAATAAGGAGCGATCGCAAGGAATTGAGAGATTGTCGGCTGTAAAGAATCAATGAGCGGGGGCTTTACGATCGGACGAATTTTAACTGCTGAAAAATTGAGTTACGGTACTTATCTCACTGTAACGGAATATGGTCGGCGGAATGACGGGAGGCGAAAGAGTTATTAACCGTCGCGTTTCGTACAGGACCGACTCTGGCGATCTTCTCGTTCCCGTTCGCGAGTCGCTGCGAGCGATTTGCACGCGACCCGGGCTTAATGAAGCGAGGCAAAAGTCGGGCGCGCAATTAACGGTCGCCGGGAGTAATTAACGGGGTAATCGATGCCCCCCGGGCGAGATCGGGAAGGTTCCGCTCGATGCGGACGTTCGGACGCGCGCCTGCGCGGAGGCAAGCCAATGAGAGTGGCAGATTAATAAGGCCGTCGGAAAGAAATTCGTTCGGAATGACGATAATCACCTTGAGGGTCCTCCATCTTTTCCGCGCCGCTTTCGAAAAAATTCGGGCCGGCATTTTCTCGAAGGTTTCACTGCGGTTCGATCGGTTAAGAAAAATTGTCGATCGAAAGAAGTCGAAGGTGTACGCATGAGAGGATCGATTGATCGGTCGGAGTCGAGTCTTCGCGGGATGGGGAAAAAAAGATGTGGGGATAAGTGGTGGCAGGATGAAAGTTCGATGCCCGGAAAGCGGCGGAGATCGTAAAAATCGACGGTCGTTAATGTAGTTTGCACCGGCGCCGGATTTCATAAATCTTGGGTAATAAGCTTTAACGCATTGCTTATGGCGCGTAATGGCGGCTTAATTGTGGGCCAGTTGACTGTCTCTTTCGCTGGATATCGCTCGCTCGTGCCCTATTCCTGCCTGTAACTGTTCATTAAAAACGGCCGATTATAAACTTGATGCTCAACAGTTAAGGTTCGACGCACATCGCTTTATCAAGCGAAAGGTAAGCTGCTATCGTAAAATTCTTTTAAATCTACCTATATATATATAGAAAAAACCAGCACCGTAAAACGCAACACGCTTTTTTAATTTTGCCTTTCTCATCATATCTACGTGACAATTACTGTCTTTCAATGAGATTCCCTGAATAAAAATGTCGAAGCTCCTTCAATTTATATCAGCCAATAGTCGATGCATTCGCAACCGTAATTTCGGGCCCCACCCTGTACGAACGCATACCGACACAGGCCGGCGTACACACGTGCGAACATACGGTAAAAAGCATAAATACCGATACACGACGGGGGCACCCGTTGCAGCACGCGTGAATACATAAATGCATAAATATCGGGACCCCTCGACGTCCCCCTCCCCAATAAGAGGGAAGCGAGGGGCCCGGGCCCACGGACGCATGTCTTATGATAATATTCCCTGGTGTTAGCAGGACCTTACAATATTATTTGTCCGCATTAAATCGCCGATACGGCGGATCGTGCGGCGCACCTTGTCTCATTGGTGCTCAAGTTCGATGAGTGCGACCGTATTTTCTCCTTGCATGCTGCCAAAAAAAATTGAGCTTCCTAAAGTTTCAGAGTCAACCACAAAACTATACCGTTGCCGATTTTCAGCGGCTAGATCAACTCGGTGGCAAAAGCATGCGAGGTAAATCGTGATCGGAACCAAGATCGATTGACGCAGACTCTCGAACGCGATCGGCGGAATTTCGCAGTCATCGATCGTCGGCGAACACGTTAATTATTAATTGGCAGCTGATAAACCCGACGTACGGTACCGAGAAACGGTGGCGTACAACGAAATCGAGTGTTGGTTTTATCGTCGCCGAGAAAGTCGGCCGTGAGTGTCAAGTTCTTCGGGTTGACTTGCTTGTCGGTTCGCCAGCGTGCTGGCTCGCGCGCGCGCGCTTTTACATCTTATTACGGTCGTTAATAAGATCATCGGCATTGATTAACCGACACGGCCCGTCCACCTAAAGGCTGACCATTAAAATCGAGCGCGAGAGCGATACGCCACTTTAAAGAAGGCCACGCACGGCGTAATTTCGATGCTGGCCCAGGATCAATCAGCCGGTCCAGCTGTTTTTTCATCCTCGCCAGGACCAATTTATCATTCGCGAGCGAGTCAGCTCGAGCTCCCGAGAAAGTGCTACGTTTTCGATGAACCATTAACGATTCGAAACTCCTTTGACCGCGAAGTGACTCGAAATACGAATTCTTGCGGTGAACAATTGGGAATTTTGCGGTTGAAATGTATCGGAGGGCTGGGTGGAATTTGAGGCGTCTAATGAGAGCCACTGTTCGAGAATTCGGTTTGGCGTTAATCTAGAGTTGAGCCGAGCGGGGATTGGTCCGTGTCTGGCAGACAATTACTCCATGGACCCCCCGCGGCAGCGATGGATGTCTCTCTTGCCCCGGAGCCCACTGTCCAAATGCTGGGATACAACTATGGGTCTGTCGCTGGTATTCCTTCTCTCTCTCTCTCTCTCTCTCTCTCTCTCTTTCGGTCTCTTCGTCTTTCTGTTTCTCTCACTGTCTCTTTCCCCAGACCTCTCATTCTCTCTTTCTCTCTTTCCCTCTCTATCCATATTTCTGTTTCTCTCACTGTCTCTTTCCCCAGACCCCACCCTCTCCCTTTCACACACGCACACACACGACACACACTCTCTCCCTCCGCCCCGTCGCCTCTTGTCTCACGCCCGCCATCCGACCTTCCTTTCCTCGATTCAAGCCTCGGCCCCGGCGCGAGCTGTTTGTTTACGTGATATATCGCCGCGATACTTATCACCTCGTATACGATATGAGAGAATCCACGCGGCGCGGGGACCGGCCCGCGAGATACGAGATATATTGTGTTCTAAGAGGAATCTAATGACGGGCCAGGGGAAAAAGTTGGAAGAGGAGAGTCCAGGCCACGCGCTCCGGCCCGTTACCCCCGCTGGCGAGCGATCGATCGACGGATCGATTGTTTCACCGTAATGGCTGATGATCGTCTCCGAATGGGCCAGGGGATATGGGTCAGATTCCTGAATTTCGAACCCTGCCCGGACGCAGCTTACTCGGACTTTGTCGAAAGACTCGAAATCGTGAAGTTATCGATACTTGAGATATTTGGTGAGCGGTATTGGAATTCTGTTAGAGCTAATCGGAAGATCCCAAAAAGAGACTTAGCGAAAAATTCGAAAGCATTCGTCTCCGAATGGGCCAGGGGATATGGGTCAGATTCCTGAATTTCGAACCCTGCCCGGATGCAGCTTACTCCGACTTTGTCAAAAGACTCGAAATCGTGAAGATATCGATACTTGAAATATTTAGTCAGCGGTATTGGAATTCCGTTAGAGTTAATCGGAGGATCCCAGACAGGGACTCGGCGAAAAAGGAAGGAATGAAGAGGGGAAGGAGGAGAGGGGGGAGTTTGTGCGATGAGAAAAATCGACGTCCGAAAGTTACGACGTTTAACGACCGCGTGCCGCCACGTTGGCACGACACCGGGACGTAAAATAGGGGTTCAAGTCGCGAGGTGTTTCGCTCGGGGTATTTTAATGGTGTTATAATGTATGTATGCTTTACCACCAGCGACCGGTCGCGCCTCGGTTATGCGTGTCTCGGGCCATACACGCACGCCGTTCCCGAACGCCTCGGACGAGTTCGACCCAGCATGGGGCCCCTTCGATATATTCAATCACGAAATTATCACTTCTGTACGGCCCAGGGTGCACGGGGCCCCACAGTGCCGTATCGCCAATTCCGCGAGCCACTTTAGACGACGTTCATAATAATTGATCGCTGGCCATCCGACTCGGATAAGTACGGAACCTATGTATTCGATATACGCACGTAAACGTAATGCTTTCGCGCGTGCACGCGTGCAAGGACGACGCTCGACTGCGTCGCTACTCAGGCTTATATTTGTCCAGTTTCGGACACACTTTTTTTCTTCCCCTATTAATTTCGGCCGGACACGCGGCTGATTAAGTGGCCGGTTGATTAATTGAGATGAGAGGAGAGTGTAACGATCGCCGATGCGATTTGCGACTCGACGTTTTATGCGGATCGGGAGAGGCGAGGAGGGTCCCGTTGTGAACGCCGCCTTACGAGTGCGCGTCCGAGCAGAAAATATGGTCGAATCGCCGTAATGGGATATCGAATGGCCTACCGTTGGATTAGACGGGGCCGGAAACGGCGGGAATTATTTTTGAATTAGCGTCCTGCCGAACGTTAACGACTCGCTAATAATCGAACGCGAACGAGGATAGACGGCGTCGTTTTGCATGAATTATCGATAATCCGGGCAATAAGTAAAAACGATGCCTCAGCCTTAATTGAGGCGACGGTGTCGGAAAAATGGTCGGGCTGTATAGGCGCGTGTGCTTATCGTCTTCTGCGCAGCGAAAGTTCCGTTTGTTCCATCTCCACCGACGAACGACTTAAGGCTAAACGGATGCAACGAATTATGAGCGCGAGCGGCGAGGTTCTCGTGCGTTCAGCGATAATTAAGGCGTGGAATAAGTGGATCGCGATCCTGTCGACACGTAAAAGTGGCCTCAGCAGCTCGCCGGCGTAAGGCATTGCCGGCTATTTCAATTAATACGCATCGCCTTTAAATCAGCGTAACGGCGAAAGAGTGCAAAGAGAAGTCGAGTACGTACAATCGATCGAGCGGTCGATCGATCAGTATCGATCGCAAAGAGAACAGATCGCAAACTGCCTCCGATCGAGTCATACACCTTGCAATGTAAATTATGAATTTTTTGAACACCCTCGCATGAATCGATAACATGCGTTAGTTTTCCGATGATCAGGATATCGAGATGAAATGACGTCACAATCGAAAGGCGAGAATTTCTCGGACTGTCGGGGGGAAAGCTGTCGGGTAGTCGGAGGTAATAGAGGGAGAGGGAATATTCCTCGCACGATGGACACCGTAGGAGGGCAAGCAGGTGGGAAAAAGGCTTACACCTTTCTCTTCCCGGCTATCATTAGCATAAGTATGTGGATATATAGCGGCGCATACACGGACGCTGGCCCGTGTGGGCCCCGCGCGCTCTCGTGGAATTTATGACGCCAGCCCGGGCAGGGCGGTTTATTAATACGTTATGCTTGCATTAGTATACTTAAGCATGACGAATGGTCGCACCGCGGGGATTTCGGCCGGCCCGACGCGCAAACGAGGACGGAAAGAAGCGCGCCGGCTTGAAAATTCGAAGGAGGCGGGAGGTGAAAATTCTTCGTAGCGCATATCGAACCTCGTTAACTTTTCCCGCGGAAAACCTAATTCGCGCGTCAGTTTTGCTAATCTCTCTTCATTTCGAACCAATTTAATCTTATCATATTGTTTAGCACCGGGTGCGATAAATGTACCGAATTCTTTGAAAATTTGTATCATGAACCAAAGTAACGTTAACTGCAATTCTGTGTGAAAGAAAACACGCATCTAATTTAAAATTAATATGATAAATTCTTTTGGTTTGATGCTATTTTACGTTACGGTCAGAAATTGAAGAAAGGCAAGTACTTACCTACATCGTTAGTTTCGAAGTCATAGAATTTATCGTGGCTGACGGAGAATTTGCGGATCGTCATTCGAAAAACGATGCGCATACACGGACATGGTCAAAAATCAATTCAACGATTCGCGTGATACCGACGCATTGTGTCCTGCGCACGTAGCCGCGTAACGTTTGTTTTTCCAACGCAGCCCCCCCTGACGCTGCTAATCTGCCTCGCATTAGCCACGTACGGTTACACAGATAATGTACCCGGCCCCGTTTAATGTACCCAGTCCACGAGAGCTCACGTGAGCCGATTGCTCGTTATCGTCGCGTCATCGTTCGCAATTGCATGCCGACCCGATATTACAAACAATAATTTATACATCCGACCGAGCGGCGAAACAGAATTTCTCTCGCGAGCCGCCCTGGCTAAAATTCGTCGAATTCCACCCTCCTCGCCCCCTTCTGAACGTAACGGGGAGGAAAAAGGGGGAGGCTCAACGAAAAAGAAGGAAAGATCGCCCACCTCGTGTTAAATGAATTTTAATGACGACCGGTCGCGTTTTTGCGCTTCCGCGAAATTCGCATCCGACGATGCCGAGATACTGTTACCTTGCGCGCGCGCGCGCGCGCTCTTAAAGGGCCGACCTGCCCAAATTGTTATGTCCTCGGGCATAATTTCCATTTAATGCCGGCGAGATTTAGCGACGCATGCGATTTTCGCCCGTTTTCGCCGCTCATCCGCTCACCTTACGCCTCCCAACGCCGATAATTCGCGCATAAATCACGGACCGGAAGGAGACTCGGGAGAAAGGGGATGAAAGGGGATGGAAAGCCTAATGTCCTTATAATGACGCGGAATTAGTCGCTCGATTCAGGCCAGTTAACAATTTCCCGTTCTTCTCTTTTTTCTCCCGCTTCCTCCTCGCCTTTCACGGCAATGACCGCCTGCATTTCCCCCCCCTCCTCCCCCCTCCTCTACTCGCTTATCGCGACATCGAAAACGCTCCGCAGCTAACGACCGCTCGCGAGGATTTTCCTCGATCCGCTATCGGCTGTCGTTGGCGGGATTGAAGCCGATTTGCGAGCAGTTGCGAGAGTCACGAGTGGACGGTGTTTGCACTGATCGACGGGAAGATTCTCTTAGCGAGTACATTAACGACCGTCCTCGCTACCGTTTCATAAAACAATGCTCCGCAACGCTCTTATCGCCCACTCGTCCGAGCACCACTCAAACTCATGTCCCACGTAATCCTTTACAACGTATTACGACCGATCGACGACCTCTTTGTTCGAGGCCCGAAACGTCGGAGGGTCGTAAAAAATTCCGGCGTCAGTCTGAAATATAAGAGAGAGAACCCTCTCTCTCCCTCTTTCTTTCTCATTCTTTCTTTTTCTGTACCTCTCTTTCTCTCACTCTGAAGGCGAACGTCGCGAACGGATAATAATCTGCCAGTCCGATATTGCCGATAGTAAAAGATCGCTAAATCAAATCATCGCTCGGGCCGACTCCTCCGGCCGAAGGTTCGCAAGCAGGGAGGGCGGTCAGGATTGAGGGTGGGTAAGGTAACGGGTGGCCGGATGCTTTCGCGACGTTACTTTGTTACTTTAGCGTGAAAACGCTGTAAATTTCGTCCCATAAAACCGGCGGCTTTAGTGGCTACAAATTTGACCGGAGGGAGACGAAGTCGTTGGGGGAGGATGGGAGAGGGGGGTGGGGAAGGTCCTTCGCCGTTGTCCTTCTCCCACCCTCGACGTTCGGGGGCCTTAATCCTTCTGCGAGCTGACCACTGGCCGTCGCTACTTTAATGAGGTACGAACTTTGAATTATGCACCTCCCGCCCGTAGGTGAACATTCATAATGTCCGTGCGAGTACGCGCGAACGAGAGGCCCGGGCTTCCTGCTTCTTTCCACCGGCCGCGAGAGTAAACATAAAGAACGGACGAGGACGCCGGGAGGGGTGGAAAGATCTTTAACGTCCTCCGGCGAAGAGTGCGTGCGCCGAGTTACGCGTCGAAATACTCGGATTTTCAAAAGTAAACCCTGAATCAATAATTTTTGCAAGACGATTACGTAAGAGATACCCGATAACGAATTTTCGAAACAGACGAAAAGATTGACAGGCGAGCCTCTCGGCAGCATTCGGGCAATTAAAACCAGCCACCCCGCACCCGTAACGTGTAAAGCAATTACAGTACCTAACGACCTCCCTAATTACAGCCGGCCCTCAGCCATCCGACTCGTACGTCGGCTGCCACGGTAAAAGTACACAATGCCTCATGCCCCGTTTCGCCGCTGATTATTTTTAGGCAGTTGATACGAGAAATCAATTTCGAAGGCGCTTGTATTTCGAGCCGTTATTTACAATAGAAAGCAATTCCACGGGCTGGCCAGAGGGCACTCGCCAATGGAGGCAGCCAGAACTAACAAGGTAACCTAACCCCAGGGACCCGGAGCGAAAGAGAGCGAGAGAGAGAGAGAGAGAGAGAGAGTGGCAGGAGGGTAGAGAGGAGGGAAGGTCGAGGAGGAAAGAAGGCAGAGAGCTCTCGCGGAGGAGGCGAGTAGGTGAGAGAGCGCGGAAAGGTAAGGAGCGGAGGCGAGAAAGCGAGCGGAGAGGCTGGCCGGGGAGGAGAGGAAAGCCGAAAGGGGGGAGGAGGTGAACCGAAATGGCCGGCACATAACTCGCATCCATTTCAATATCATTAGCGCCTCGCCTCCTCGTGGGCGCATCGATCGGTTTTCGAGGCGGAGGTTGGAGCGCCGCAACGAAATTCAACCTCCCTCGAAAATAACAACGCCTAATGGCAATAATAATTCAAACGGCGCCCGTGGGAGCGACGATCGATTACCTCGGCAAAGCGTGCCCCCGCTTACGAGAGCCGAGAAACTTCCACGCCGCGCGAGAGGGGCCCTCAATAACGATCCCGGCCATTTTATTCGAGCTGACCGGCCGCTGAAGTTCGATTCGAACCCGAGAGACCTTGAGAGTGTCTTGCATCGGACTAATGTGGCTCGACGTGTCAGCGATTCGTCAGCGGCCACACGTATCACTGACCGTCCATTAATCTGAGGGATTGGAGGAGAGAGGGAGTGGGATAGAGAAGAAAGATGGCGCCATTAATCCCGGCACATCGCTCGCGACAAACTGGGCCGAAGGGGAGGGAGGCCTCGGACGAGTATCATTACCTGCCCGAATGAAGACACATACGAAAGCTCGGCTCATCGGGGAAGCCGGGGCTAACGAGTCGAGCATTACCTTAATTAGAAAAAAGAAATATGATTTAGAATCCTCCCGGAACCCGCAGGAGCCCTTCTCTCTCTCTCTCTCTCTCTCTTTCTGGCTCACTCTTACTCTTCCTATATGTCTTTCCCTCTCTGTCTTTTATCCTCCCGTATCCTTCGCCTTCTCGTTGCCCTCGCGTGATTAAAGATGGAAGACGGGGATGCTGAGAGGTGTGGGAGGGGGTGAGAAGGGAGGGCGCCCCGGTGTTGGCAGACGAGCCGGCTAATGTGTCGACCGAAATATTTATGATGATTGTTTATGGTCCGTACGTATATTAGCACGTTCCTTCCTTCTCTCTTTCACTTTTCCCTCTCCCTCTCCCTCTCCTCCTCTCTCTTCCCGTCTCTCTCCCACCGATCGACCGCTCTGCGAGCGCGGACTGGTTTTTAAACGCTTCGACTCCGCGTCCGAAGGCACGATCTTTTCGCGAGCTTAATCACGGCCCGGCGAAATTTATCTCTGCCCGTCCCGTGACTCACCATTCGGCTCTACCGCTTAATTAATTTGCCTTAATTAATGGAACGGGCGCGAGAATGATTCCGGCGGAGGTTCCAGCGGTTCGGGGGCTGAAAAATTGTCACTGCCTCCTATCATTCAACTTCTTTGATCAGCGAACGAATTTTCTAAAATATCGTCCTTTGCTCGGAACTAAAAATCGTATAAGCTCGGGCGGTTTTTCGAAAATTGAATAACGTCGAGATCGCCGACGCTCGAAGGCGTCGGCAGTAAATTCGGGTCGAAAATTCGAGACGCGAGAGAGAAGGAACTCGTTCGCGGCCGAGGTGGAGGGCAGAGCGAGGAAGGGAGCTGGAGGGCCAGGGAAGGAAAAGGACGACGATAGGCCAGTACCACCACCTGGTGCAACAACCCGTATTCAGAAAGGAAACTCGTAAACCGACCACCTTGCCAGATAAGCCCCGGCGAGCGGGCCTGCGAAACGAGTGCGAGCCTCGCACACGCTCGCGCTCGACGCTCACGAAACGCAACCCTCGATTTGAATAACGATCGCGCGCGCGATTTAAGCGGACGAGCTGCCCTGTCAATATACTCCGCGACCTCAAATTTAATTCAGCTAATAATTCCTGCCCGTTCCAGCTGAAATTGACGTCGTTTCAAATTACACGCCGCTCGACAAACGAATACCACTCCGCGCTCGCCTGGCACCTACACGCTCTCGAAATTTATCTCCGCCAACCCCAGTCGATACTCGTATGTAAAATAGAGAAATTCCCTGATTATACCCTGTCCGATCGATAGTCATTAGACGTACGCGTAATGTCGAATTCCGGCTTCGCACCTGAGAGGCAACTTTGTCAGCGAGCGAGGGTGGGGGGGAAACCTCAAGGGAGTAGGTATCCGCAAGGTAGGCACGAACACCCCGGGGTCCGTCGGGTGAAAAGCTGCCGCATTGTTCCCAAGTTAAACCGGCACTAACTCTGATGAGGCTCGCGCGCCTTCCAAGTCGGCGCGGAGAACGTCCTTCTGCCGTTCCCGGAACGGCGGACCGTGGATGACTGATGGCGAAATTAGGTGGGTGCCAGACGGGACGCGGGGTCACGACGATCACGAGTTCGAGAGACGATGCTCGGCACGAGCGTGAAAATTTGCGCGTGATCCCGCGCACTGGCTTCATCTTCAAACGCCTGAAGACGGAACGAAAGTTTCGTTCGGCTGACGACGGTCGATTATAATACTTCTTGACGTACGGATCGCTTGGGATCCGAATTGTCACGTTTCTATACCGACAGCGAAGGTAATCATTACCTTGGCTTGTCCTTTTCCTCCCGCGCGATCATTAGACCCTGTGAAGATGTCTTCCCAGCGGCCTGCCGGCAAATAGGTACGTGATAGGCTTCTGGTGCCATAGAAATTCCCCGGCCGAAAGTCGACGAAAGATGGCCTCCTTCGGGCATTACGTATCGTTCCACCCGCCGCGAGGGAAGAATCATCGGCACTCGACAGTTCTCCGCTCCTTGAAAGGAAACAAATCACCGACATTCGAGCCTCGCGTTCACCGAAAACTTCTCTTCCGCCACCCTTTGTATCGTCCGCCACGTCCTACCCCCCTGGCTACCCTTATAGCCGAGCCGCCGACAAGTATCGGCCAAGGAGCGCATCTCGGGGCCCCTTTGTCGCTGGGCGTGTAAATAAGTGCGAAAATAAGCGCCTAACGAGGCAAAGATTGACTCCGACAATGGCCGAACCTTCCTCGTCGGGAGCACGAGTTCCTACGCTCCCTTTCTCGACCCGGTAAAGGAGGTCCTTAAGGCACGACAATGGCACCCTGAAATCCACACTCGAGAGCGCGAGCGCGCACAATGGCGGGGCTAAGGCCCATTGGGACCCCCGTGAAGTGCCGACGACAATGGGACCGACCGTGTGGAAATTCGCAGGTTGACCTTACAATTCTCGTCTTACGTTTTTCGCCAGAGGGGTGGCTCGAGGGAGGTGGGCGATCGGAAGGGAGAAGCTAACTCGGGTCGAAGTCGGTAGAAGAAGGACGGAAGTGGAAGAATGGAGAAAGCTAGAAGTTTCGACGTTCGGATGGAAAAAGATACCGTCGCGGAGGCTGTCACCTGCTCCCGGCTGAATGCAAACAAATTTTGTATGGCCGGCCTCATGAGCATCTAATATTCATCCCTGCCGATCGGTCGGAGGATGGAGACGTCGGGGTAATTCATTTGGAAAATCTCGGACGGATCTCTGCGTGACGGTCACGCTTTTTGTGACTCCGGATTCTTTATGCACCGTTTCCGATCTGTGTCGCTTCGTTGGTCGGGCAAAAGTTGTGAGATCGCTTGCGAATCCGATGGGCGGAGCGTCGGTAGTGCGGCTTGCGACTTCGAGGATTGATCGCACCTCAATCCCCCACAGCGTCGTATTTTTATGAAGCGTCCGTAGGAGGCTGCTAATAGAGCCGTTCGATTTCACGCCGCTCTCTCGGAATTTCTCGCTTATTTATTCATTCGGCTCTCGAACGCTTTGAGGCATCGGCGGAATGTGGTTAATAATTTAATTCGGTCTATAAATTAGGAGGCTGCTCGCTGGTGTCGACGAGAAAAAGAAGTGTGACACGGCGAGAGAGAAAGAGAGAAGCCGAGAGAGGGAGAGGGAGAGAGAGAGAGAGAGAGAGGGTTCAGAATGAAAGAAGAGGGAAAATAAAATTGCCTTCGCCCGGCTTGTACGGAGGCATAAATCTTCCGAAGTTCCTTTAGGAGGGCCAATCCTGCGCGCTGCTGGCGAGGGGCACAAAGGGGACCAGACAAAGTTCGCCTTTATTGTAAAATTTTCTGCCCAATAACGTGCGCCAGCCGCGGCCAGCCAGCCGAACTGTGGGGAGACACACGTTTCACACGTGTGCACCGATACGCCGATCGTTGCAACGTATTTCTCCTTGACCATCTCTAACCCTGCTCGAAAATACTTTAAACGCACCCTCCATCCACAGCTACCCACCCCAGCTTCAATCCGAACTCACCCGCTGCGCGAATACCAAGAAAATTGGAACTCGGCGCGCAGAGCCGAGAAGATGGCGAATTCGGCCGATAAGGGCGGCGCTAATGCTATCTCGAAACGATCGCGATTGGCTTCAACGAGGAGTCCGTAAACTCGAGTACGGATATCCTAATAGTCAGCATTACTAATAAAGGCTACATTGGAAGGGCGTGTCGGGAGGAGAGCTCTAAAAGTCTCGACCGGGTAATAACTCTATCCTCGCGAGAGCGAACGAGCGGTGAAACTGGCCGAGTCCACGACTCTGCCCGACTATATACGGGAAACTAACTGTGCCGACGCCGTAACGGCGTGCAATTAAGTTAAACAATTGCCCGTGCCATCGTAAACAACCTGGCGGCCGACGATACAAATCATCGGAATCCGACGACGATGACGTCCGTGTAAAAAAGGAAGGCCCTGCGGAAAGCGACCGACTTGCCTGGCAAAGGACGTCTCGACGCCAGGGAAATCTTCCCTGGCTGGCACGTGGGAAACGACCGCGTGAAAAATGCGCCTGACACCGAGAACGGATACCAACGTTCGAAATACATCGATGTTCCTGGCAGAAGTATGCACCCAGGATTACGGATTCGGAAATAACTTGCTCAGAGACGAGAAGTCCGAGAGATAACACTCTCTCTCTCTCTCTTTATGGCGTCTCTTTTTTACTTCCTTCGGGCCCGGACGAAATTTGACATCGTTTAAACGAGAACGAGAAGCGTTAACTGGATGACCGGCGGTGGTGGTACACCTGAGGGTACACCTGCAACGCGAGCGCAGAAAGGGTCGTAAATGCCAGGAGTGCAAGCAAACGCCTCCGTCTATAGAGGCCCGGATCAAACTCTCCCGAGTACGTACCTACGCGCCTATACATACTCCTATACGTCTACCTATCGACCTACGGAGAGTCCGAGCGCCCCTATGAATTTCTAGCCACCCGTTAACGCCTAGGCGAAGGCAATCAGTGTCAATCGGCCGGCTAACTTTATCGCCCGCGAACGAAGGCTCTCGTCGCTGGGACGGCTCGCGCGCAAAATTGAATGAATGCACTTCGGGCTGGATGCACTTCGGGCTGCACTCACTATCGACTATCCTCCGCTGGACTGGCAAGAGAGGCCGAGGTTGGGAAAAGAATGGGAGCCAGCGGGAGAGAGGACTGCGGACAGTTCTTTTCTCGCCCTCGCCGCACCCGCGCAATTACCTAAGATTATTTATGCCTAATGCGGGGGAACGCGGCGCGGCAATAAATAAGGATAATGGCGGGGGCCATTAAGTCGATACACCTCAGTGATATTTTCTCACTCGGCAGAGGGCCGAGCCGGCGAACGTCTCGCGCGCGACTTGTTCGCGCCCACGGTTCGCAGAGGCGAGCCTTATTGCGTGCCATCCGTCAAACGTCTCACAATGTTTTCTGCAAATCCTACACCACCCCTCAGCCCTTCGGCCTGACCTTTACGTCGTAATAGCACCCCTCCGACGGAGGATGGAACAAGATTTAGGAACAATTAGAGAATGTTCGTGATACGCAGTGACCGAAATAGCCAAGAACCTTTTTATTATACATAGAGATGAATAAAGTAAGCAAAAAAATTGAATAATTATTCGCAGTGGAAGAGCTCATGGAAATCTGTTCGGAGTGGCATTCGACTTTCAATTAACCTCGATTATATCTCCTCAGGATCTTAGCGAATTTCTTTACGGGCGACAGGATAGGAATATAAGTAAAAAAATTAATAATCTCCGATCCGCGCCGTTAGCGAAACGTGTCAAGCCTGGCGTTCGGTTCCCAATTAAAATCGATTATGCCGGACCGTTATCGGGCCGTCATCGTTCGGCAATCTTGGAGAAAAGCATCCTTTCGGGAAGACCTCGTCGGGCGTGACCGTACTCTTATCACATCTTACACGATCCGTCGATAAGATTTTCACACCTGAAGGCAGCCTCTCCCCCTTCCCCTCCGCCTCCCTCCCCGTTCGCCCTTTCCATGCTCCGTTGACGGAGCCGTAGGTTTGGGGAGCAGGTGCCCGGGTAATAAAGTTACCAAAAAGGCCGAGGCACGGGCCTCGAAAACGAAACTAACGAGGCAGGGGCCCGATCGCGGCCGCTATTTTCGGCTGACATTACTCGAATGATTTGTTGCGTTTCTTCGGTTCGCGCCGGGCACGCCGTGTCTCACCTTTTCTACCCTTCCCAAGCCTCGGCAGAGCCTTCCCTCCACCGGTCTACGCTCCTCAAAAATGAGCGGAGAAACGACTCGGCTTGGCTGCAAACTTCGCAACTGCGGCCACTCACGCGCCCTGATACGCTCCGGCAGCACGCGAGTTCGAAGCTGAAGATCGAACGATTGCGTTCGAATTCTGGGTGGAGGTTGGTTAACGATCGCCAGGAGGAGTTGAATGGACAGATAATGCCGCGTAACTCGATTGTCGAATGGAAAAAGGTGCGCTAAGGAAGTTTTACGGCTTTGAAGAGTTGTCGATTTTGTTCTTTGCATTCGGTCCTGCAGTTTGCTTTTCTTTTACTAGCAGTGAATGTACATATTCTGATATGAAAAATATTATTTAAATTAAGATTTTTGGAACACACCATATTTTCCTTATTTATCCTATTGTCTCTCGAGACTAATTGATCAACTTGGCCAGAATTCAATACTATTACATGATTACCCATGATCATAAAATTTCTTATCCTATTATTTAAATTAATTTTACTATTTCGTAAAAGTCGTGCGTCTTCTCGCTGTACGCGCTAAGTGAAGAGAAGAGGTAAATCCAGAAATCTTGGAAGTGCGAAGATAATGACAAAGTAGCACATAACAATGCACTGAACAAGTAGCAATCGACCAGGTTCTCGGAAGAGGATTCCAGGTAAAATGTGTAAGAGATTCTTCGTGACAGGCAAGATTAGCGAGTGGACGGAATTGAATTCCGAGCGCCTCGGGGTGGAGGGTAACATTGTGGCAAAAGTATCGAAAACAATTTCGTTGAGAAACTTGACGCGGTAATGACTGTTTATCGAAGCACGTTCGGTTCCACGTCGTTTCCTGGAACGGAGTCCGATCTCGTCCGCGCCTTTGAGACTCCCGTGTCCGATTTTTGGCTCGGGTTCCTGCGCCGAGGACCGTTGCGGCATTTAAACGGAATCAAATGCACCTCGGCCAATTCCGCACGCAATCCGTAATTGTCCGTATTCGAAAAGGTAGCAACGCGTGTTCACTAATACCCTGACGCGGCCGGGCACGAACCTGCGAATCTGACAATCATGCAATTTCTGACATGAACCCGTTCGTTTTCGCAATCATCCCCAAGCATGCACGTACCAATTTATAAATCCAGATCATTAGTTAATCATAAGCCTGACAATTTTTTCAGTACGACAGTATGAAGATGAACGATTTTTAAGGGAAGTAAAAGAAAATTCAGGATACCTTCACGTTAATTAATTCGTTACGCTCAGTTCTGACGCGATTTTTATGGAAAATGAAGAGGGTAAGGATGGTAAGGTAAGGCGTAGGCCAATCGGTTCTCGGAGCTGAATGGAGCCTGTCGAAGCGTCGAAAGGGATCCATGGTAGGTGGCGAGACGCGGCGGTGCTTGCCGGTGGTACTCGGGGCCCGTAGGATAAGGCCCCGGAACGCGGGAGTGGGGGAACGGCCGAGAGAGAAGGAGGAACAAATGAGTAAGATGAGTTACGGCTCGGCGTAAATCTCGAGCTAATGGCTGCCTAAACGCGAAACCTGCTGGCCGGTTCGAACCCTCCCCTCGGCACGACCGAGAAATTTAATAATCCAACTAATGGCCTCGCGGTGGCTTGTTATACTTGCGCTGCCCTCGCTTCTCGAGCCGAACTTTGACCGAAAACTGCCCCCACGGAGCGTCGCCTTCGAAATCGGAATAATCGACCCACTCCTTCGAATTATATCGTCGTATGTGAAAAGCTGCCATGATGAATGCCCCTGTGACGTTCGACGAGAAGAGACGAGGCGTGGGTCAAATTTCGAGCTGTCATGAGCTCTCATTGTTTCGTCAGACTGGAGATTGACGTTCGGCGAAATGGAATAGCATAATGCCGAACGTTTATCCCGGTTTCGCTCGGTAAACGGTGGGCCAGCCTGGCCTCGTCGTTTGTCTTCATTAGAGGGCCCGTTTAAAAACGGACAAGCGTGAACGATTAAGCGATGATGGAACGAATTTGTCTCGGCCGGATAATGAGATAATCCCCTCGCGCCGTCCGACTTTCATCGTGCGCGCGTCACGCAGCGCACTGCGCGCGCATACCTCAAAAAGTGGAACAACTCAAATTCGAGAAATCGGCCGAACTGGCTAACGCCGAATTTAACAAACCGTTCCAGATTCTTGACTCGTCTCAATAACGATTTTTCACTAGTTTGGCAAGAAAGTATTTTCGCTTTTCAAGCATAGCGTTGTAAATTTAATGAAGTCCTTCGGTCAATGTTTAAATACTTTCCTTCTGTCATTTGATTCTAGCCACATCTGTAATGCGAGTTTTATCTCATTCTACAAAACCGTAATTACTTTCTTACCAGCTTGATACCTTCAAACGTTCTTTGACTCAGGTCAGAGGCTACTCACATTACATAACTCGTGTAACTTTTCCATACTACCGAGACTTCGTTAAAACATAATGTGTTCCCCGGTTAACACGCTTGAAGATCGCAAGCGCAGGCTCCTCTACTCAAAATCGATTCTGCGTCCCGCAAGGATCGAAGCGTCGACTTCGAAGGCGCAGAATGCGCTGGAATTCGCAGAGGGGTTAAACATTAAGGTGATTTCTCGGAGAAGAAACGCCTCCGCAGGTCGAGACTCCACCGCCAGGCCTGAGCCGTGGAAGGTTTTAAGCTTCGTCGAGGCCTTCTTCTCTCGCTGGCGAGAGCGGACTTCGTGGGGCAAGCCGAGAGCGGGCAGTAAATCAGCCCGGCGAACGTTTACGGGGGTTTTTGGGGAATGTTGAACAAACAATTGACGGCTAATAAAGCCGCGTCCACGCCGCGGGGCGCCACGTGGGAAGAGATCGGATTAAGTCGCGGCGGATAGATTCGTATCGTTTCCCAAAGATGCGCGCGTAAGAACGGAAAGCCGGCGGACCAATAAGAAGCGATTTTTACAGGCGAGCGTCCTTTGTTGCCGTGGGTCCCATTCTGCGCGGCTTCGATTTCGGTGCCCGAGTTCCGAAACTTTGGTCTGCCCGAGATTGCACCAAAGTGGTCTGCACGAGACACGAGAATAACGTATGTTAGAAGGTGTTAGGAATTAGCGTTAAAGGATATCGTATTGTAGGACAATTTTTCTTGCATAAACACGTGTTCTTCTTTAAACGTAGCTTAGATATACCAATTCAAATTAGAAATCGTTAATATATCTGTACACAAATAACAGCAAAAATATTAGCAGTGCCGAGCTGAGGAAAATTAGGTTTTTAAATGGAAATATTTACGTGCAGCACGCGTTTGACTTTGAGTTGGAGAAGACTTAAATAGAAGAGAAGTTTACAAAGTACGTAATCGGTTAGATTAAATTCGTTATACTATCGGCGGAGCAAATTGATCGAAACATTCCGATCGATATCGACCTAAGCATCGCGTTTTCATTCAATCTCGGACAGGATTCTCTCTCTCTCTCCTCCAACGATCCGATTCGTCGTCGGCCATTCGTTACGCGAAACGTATCACGCGCGCGCGGGCGCGCGCCCCGGCACCAGAGAACTGGTCGCAATAAATACGACGGCATTTCGGAAACCGTCCGCCGTTTTAATGAGCCTCTTTAGACCGTTATTAAATTATAAATTATGACAATCTTATCCCCCGTTTAATGAACCGGACGTTTTACCGCCGACCGTTAATTTCGTACCGACACCTAGGCAGCCCGAGACGGTCCCGGCCGTTTAAAGACCCCGGCACGAATGCGGCCTCGCGGGACGAAAACTGGTTCGACCTTTCCCGGCCGAGAGTTGCCGAACGAAAAGAAGTGCGTGGAACGGGCTCGCTTTCCGCCACGATTTTCTAACCATTCTGTTTACACGCGCGCGGCGCGCCTAAGAATGCGTAATGAATCGATAAATTGTCGGCAGCTTAATAAACGATATGTAATTGGGCTCGGACGAACATGCCTAAGTGAAAAGATCGAAGTTTGCCTATCGCGCATGCTCGGGTATCGGAAAGCCGAGCGAACCGGCATGAATGTCATTCGAACGCCAGTAATTGATTCGAGATATTCGTAATTTATCGTCCGCTTCACAGTTTTGATCGTTCAATGGAAGGGAGGAGGCCAAGAGGTGTCGATGATTTACGTACAGGCGGTGCATGACATTTTTTCGTCATTACGGCGGAACGATCGTCCGCGGGGCCGGAGTGAATTTCCAGGCCCCGACATTGTCGGGTCTAATTAATTAAGGCCCTGCGCCAGTCTCTCAGTGCCATCGTAAAGTTTAACAGTGAACTTCGTGGAAGAGGCGGGCGACTTTTATTTACATCGCCGTTGTATAACGCGCAGCTCGCACTTTATACGAACGGGACGAAGACAGAGTGAGAGAGAGGGTGTGAGAGAGAGAGAGAGAATGAGAGAGTTCGAAATCCATCGAGCGGAATAAGGACGGACGGCAGGGCGTGCAACCATAAATGCCCGTTTATTACAGCGGTAATATTACCGGCCACTTAAGGGCAGCTTGCTTTATAGGTAATAACTCATTTGGGAATTAGGCTCTTTAACACAAAGCCTTCGCTTTTCGATAAGCATCTCGCTGGTGGTGCGAGCCTTCGGCCGGAAAATAAGGAACCGAATAACGTCGCAGCCGAGACATTTGGTAGCCGACAGTGTCCGATTTCCGTGCCACGAAAGGCGACTCGCGACTTTCCATTCGACTTTCGTCCGAGTCCGTCATCGGGCTTGCGACAAAAACTGACGTTAACGCGTAACTCATACGCGTATGCACGGCGTACTACGCGAAAGTGTGAAGAAAAAAGTGGAATAACTCGGACGTTTACGATTGTCCCCGATGCAGTCACGTTTCCGAGGAAAAGGAGAAAGGCCGGTCGGACGAAGAGGAAAGAGGATGCTCGGAGGAGAGCATTGTCCCAGTTTGCGCTTTAGTTACGGATTTTTATAACCCTCGTTAGAAGGCGTGAGGGGTTTACGGTCGGTCGGACGTTCGCCGGCCTGCCAGGAACTCGGCGGGTTCTCGAACGTTTTCGTATTTCGTTAAACACGAGTAAGGCGTGACCGCGATAAGCGCGGATAATGTTCATTACGACGGTCGCCGGGGCCTTATCATTAATCGACGCTGCCGTAATTAATCGCCCCGACCGGCCGACTTTAACTTTCTATCGCGATATCTATGACATATTGCCGGCTGACTTTCTAGACCCGGGCTAATAAGAACAGATTAATATTACAATCAGCGCTGAATAATAATATCGAGGGAACTGAATTCCGGTGTGCACGCATCCGTGCACAGTTGGCGTGTATTCGTGTCGGTGAGCGGAGGCAGCCGATCTGTTTGAATAAAATGGGAAAAGTGGGGATCGGGTAAGTATGCCTCTCGCGCTCTTATCGGGATAATTGCATCAATGCTAGGCCTAACGCAATGATCATAAAATATCCGGAAGATTCAGCGAAACGGAGATATTATAGATCATCCCTCGGCGCACGGTCATTTATGCAATTTAGCTTATCGATCTGTCCATAAAACGATCTCGCCAACTGCCGGCCGTCGAAGTGAATCTTTACACGTACCATCGTAATAAACGGCTTATCTCGAATCTGGATGGAAGTCAGTCAACGCGATCGGGGGGGAAAAAAAGAGAAGGTCCGCCGATTTTTCGATCTATCGATCGGGCGGATCTACTTCCTCGGGGCCGATCGACGGCCAGGATCGTATGTGATGCCGATGAATGTGGATCAGGCGAGCACATTGGCGATGAGATATCGGCGAGAGGGCTTCTAATCATGCGATCGAGTCATTGCCTACACTTTATCGTTCCGCGAAAACTATCTTATGCCGTGGAATCGAGCCTCCGGCCCCGGGGGGCGATCGATGGATCGATCGACCATGGCGATCACGTTGGACAGCTCTTGTTTACATACCACCGCGGTGACCGACTCTGAATCTGAAATGGCGCCTACCGATCTCCCCTTTTCGCCCCCAACCCCCGCGAAAAGGAAAAGGTCTCTCTCTCGATTCCAGTCCGTGACATCAGCCTTTACGACGCGACCAATAAAGTGATACGAGACGCGCCAATCGGAAGTGTACGATCCGTGTAATTACGAGGCGGCCGCGGATAGGCGGACGAAAATTTACGAGTCCGACCGCTGATTTACAAACTAACTGCAGTTCGTAATTTCCCGGCGGGGCTGCGGACAAAAAAAAAATTGGTAAATTAGTCCGATGGCAAGAAGCGTGCCCCGCGGCCGGAATTCCACGAAAGAAAACGAAAACTGGGAAAGGAGACGGCCTGGGACGGGTCGGGATGCGGACGTTTGACGTGGGATCGGTTACCATTGGTCCGTACCTGGTGGTCCTCGCTCCGGCAGGACCTCTAATCTAATCCGACAGGTCACCGATACAACAGGCCCGGATTAACCGCCGTTTTGTACAGGTTAGCCTACCGATTTTTCGGACCTCGGCCGTTCCTCGTCCCACCCGACTCCTTATCTCTTACCTTCCAGCGACCGCGACAACCTTAAAACTCCACGCTATCTGACTTAACATTGATCCGTGCTAAAAACATTCCGATAACAGGATCCTGCTACAGGCCTCAGGGACAAGGACGACCAAAAATGCTCGCAGATGGAAAGATCGAAATTAAGCGTCATCGAGTCGCTGGTCGAAGGGCGGCGAAAATTGAAAGGGACCGAATGTGCAATCTCAGCCGGCTTGTTCGCTCGTCGTTCGCTCGTCCTTTCTAGTGTAGGGCGACCGCAGGACACGCCCCGCGTGAGAATAATCCTCGCGAGTCCTTACACTTCCGCCTCGATCGCTCTCACTGTCCGAGTCACGAAGTCGTAAAACCAACATTAGCCGACAATGGCTCCGGGCCCAGTGACGTTTCAATCCCGATGCCCTCCGACAGTGGAGACCGAGGACGACGGTGTCCTGTGAGGGGTGGAGTGGAGGGAGAGGACATTCAGAGTCAAAAACCGCGAAATCCTCGGCGTCGAGATCGGCGCACTCCCGTAAACTTCAGTATACTTTGTGGTGGAATGGGCCCCGATATCGGGCTGAAAAAGGAAGAAGTGCTTCCTTTTGTCGACTCGTGCTTTTCCCCACCCCCCTGACCCTCCCTCTCCCTCTTTATCAATGCCTTTCTTCGTTTACATCCGCATCTGCAATAATGCCGCGCGCGCGCGCGTTAAAGTTAAGAAGCGAGGCCGCCGAGGGGTGAGAAGAATCGGCGAGCGACAATGGGCCCTCAAAATATTTATTTTTTCCCAACCGGGCCGTACGGGCCGACGGTCAAGCTCAATGGACGGCTTAATCTGGTTAGCCGGGCGACAATGAGAAGGGGCAAGAATTTTGCCGGGCGAACGTTCGAAATGCGGCTTGACTTCGACTTCGGCGGAGTTAAGAGGGTGAGTCCGACTTCTGGCCCCCGGAGGCCCTCGGAAAGTTGGGCCTCGTGACCGGAGACGGCCTTTTTGTCATGAGGGGCAGATCTAATTTTCTGATCTGGCCGTAAGGCCTCTCGCTCGCCATGTGATTTTCCGGCAGATCGGACGGAGGTAAGAGGGGTGCTTTCCGACGAGGAAAATGAACTCGACTCAGGGTGGTTGAGGGATGAGAATGGCCTTGATAGGCATCTCATTGCGGCCGGGCTACGACGTCGATGCACGTAACCTAATAATAACGGTAAAATAAGAAATGGGATGACGATAAAAGTCGCGAAAAATGAGAGTTACGGAAGCGAGTCGAAAAATTCTGTAATAAGTCGACCGGTCTCGGCCAATGGCGGCATTAGGCCCACGGAGATGGCTCCCGTCGCGGCTCGGGTTAGCACAATATTTCCAACCGTTATCCATAAAAGTATCTTTCCACTTTATGGCGGGCGACTCCTTCGAATGCGGATGCCTGCTCGTCGGCACGTACGTGCCAGGAATTCGTGCGAATTCGGAGAAGGAGGATACGAGCGGGAAATGAGAATTCTCCCGCTGCCGGCTCGCTCTGCTTCCCCCCCTCCCCTCTCCCCACCCCTTTATCGGCCGGCCTTACCGACGTATTATTCTTGCCGATCGCTGCGACGATGGCCATTGCCAAGGCACCACCCTCGACGAGCGTCGAGCGAAACGGCACCTTTTTTTAGTAGAGCCCATCCTCGCCTGTCCTGCTTTCCATTTTCTGCAATTGATCGTTCATACAAATGCTCGAACGTTCAAGTTCCCCACTACCGATCCTCCTTTACTGCCGTTTTGCCGGAGGGAGACAAAATATTTTGGCATCGTCCTCAAAGACTGTCGATCAAGATGAAATTCTTTGCGGAGTTCATCATATTAATATGACGAATGATCGTATAATGAGAGGGTAGCTTTCTCGGTAATATCCCTCGTATTTCGATTCCCGGTAGAATATTATTGCCTGGCTGACGCACGAGCCAAGATAGGAATCGAGGATCGATGAATCGATAGGGAATTAAGTAACCGATATGCGGACAAGATATTTCGATTTCCGCGCACGGCAGGCGTCACGTACCGATGGTTAGGCATGTTTAACTATTATCGCCGACGTTCGCATGACAGGAATATTCGCCGGTGCCACCCATGTCGAGGTGGCGGGGGTTTTTCTTCGACTCTCCCTTTATCCCCCTCTGCCTTCCTCTCCTCTCCTCCCCCTCATTCTCTCTCTCGCTCGCCCGCGAGTGCAAATATGTGCGGACCGGTGCAACGCGCGCGACGCATACTTACTGCCTCGAGTGCAAGGTGCACGTCATTAAGGCACCTTCACAATTGCCTCGGCTCCTTCAAACAATTCGGCAAGCTCGCACGGTTCTAACTCTCGAGAATCGAATCCGTTTACGAGCGCCCTAAGTCTTAATTATTGTAACGAGCGACTACCTACGATAATATTCCGTAATCGGTGTAATTTAACCTGCGGAGTGTATGATAAACGCTGAGGTGGGAAGCCACCGTGGATTACCGCTGCGGCGGAATAATTAGTGGGCCACTATTTCTTGATTATGCTCGAGTGTCGAGGTTCTACCCCCAGGGGGGCGGGTCGAAGTTTCGGAGTTTTACGTGTCGTTAGTCGGTTAGGCGTCGTGCGTTATTAAGCGCGGACTGCGAACTCCTACGCGGTTCGCTTAGAAGGTCCCCCTTTTCTCGATTCTTGCCCTCTCGTCGGTTGCTCGCCCTACCTCCTCGCACGGGACGCCTTCGTGCCGCTAATTCGGAAACGAGTATCCAGCAGCGTGCGTTAAAGGCCCCGGGTAGTGCCGGTGCTCGCTTCATTCGACGATAAACAATTAGGGAATCCGTTTGCGACGCGGTCAGACTGGACACGCTTTATCGTCGACGTCGAGGAGTCATTCTCCTTGTCCGGCGTGCTGGGCGTCGTTCCTGCCTTGAAGGAGCACGCACAACGTACGAAAATTAGCGTCCGAATGCTACATGTTACTTTTTTAGGCTTCATGCACGAGCGAACGGCAGAAAAAGTCTGAAAATAAAACATAAATGTTTGGTCATTTTTTAAGAAATCAAATAGGTAATATAACTATGCTTGAAATAGTTGAGGAAATTATGGTATTATTATACAGAATAGTGTGCAATGGTCATAACATATAGAATAGTATACTCAGTTGGATATCGTATTTATTTAATAGAATAATTGAAGGTGTCGGATGTCAGAAAGCCCGATCGAGAAAAGATTCGTATCTCATTGAATATTCAGCCCAGTCGAGAGCCTGACAAAACTCTCTTTTTCCACCCACCTCCGAATCAACAGACTGGCCACAACAGGAAGATTAAGTCGGCGGCTGCGGCCAGCGCAGAACTCGACCGGGGACGTTCTCTTCCCTCTCGGCGACAAACAGGCCGGCAGCCCTTGCGTCATTGTCGAAAAACGCGGAGGGAAAAAGTGACGCGAAAGAATGGCGTCTGCCGTCCGACAATTACCATACATTACCGAAAGGAACAGCATAACGCCGTTTAATAATTCCGATTCCTCCGATTCCCGAACGGCCGCCGACGTGTAAACTCTCGCGCATTCCCCGGCTCGTTAGTATTTCCATAATGTCAACGGATTATCGACACCTATACCGGCCTACCCATACACCCATACCCATGCTCACACCTACACCGGATCCTCCGTTACAAGTGTAGAACCTCTTGCTCGACAGTAGGTTCTAGCCGCAACGTTGGTCGATTCCGTCCTACCTCTCTCTTCAACCTTCGGACTCCGCGTCCTCTTCCTTCTCCTCCGTCGTCGATCTTGGCCAGCTTAAAAGATCGCCCCTCTCTGTCCGATCCACGAGCTTTCTTGTACGATATCGTGTTGGTACGAGGCACGCGGCATCATCCATAAATAATGCATGGGCCCCGTCGTGTCCCGGTCTGTAATTTGATTGCGGAGGCGTCGATTTAAAACTTTGGCGCCCACCTTCTTCACGGACGCGACCATAATGGCACCTACACATGCCTCTTACGTGACGGGCCTGGCGGGAGAGGGAGCGAACTGACAGAAGAAAGGGGAAGGATTGTGTGAGTGTGTGTGTGTGAGAGAGAGAGAGAGAGAGGGACGAGGGACTGGCAGAGGCTATATCGTTCAAGACAATCACACCATTGTTGCTGGCCACGTGTAATTAACGATACCATCTCGCGGAATTATTCATTTGCCCATTGATCGAAGCCCATTGCCTCGGTTCTTCCTCGTTGCTGTGTCGTTTTAAATAACTTCGCGGATGTTGACGTCGCGGCTCGTCTTTTCCGTCTGTCCCCCGCTCCTTCCCCCTCTCCATCCATCTTTCCGCTTCACTTTCTCCGTCTTCCTCTCGCTCGCGGCTCGCCAAAACGATGTCGGCCGTAAAAGTTCTTTATGGATCGTACGGATAACGGGATCGGCCGACTTGGGAATCTGCAATTTCGAATGCCGCACTCCTTCTATTTGCAGCTACGGCCGGAATGACAATTAAAGCCGGCCGTACGGTAGTGAGACTCGATATGATAAGAATCTCTCCTATCGAGCCGAGCGTAACACCGGCTACGACCTCTTCCTAAGTACCCTCACACCGAACAAAAAATTCCTAAACAAAAAAAGAGAGCTGAAAATTCAACGAAGCTACGCCACCGACTTCTCCGCAACGCACCGCGCGAAAACTCGAGGCACAAAGGTCCATTCAGCCTCGGAATGCAAGATCTGCCTCCCACTCTCTCCGCGAGAGCATGGTGTTCATAGGGCGAGCAATTAAACGCGAGATAATATTCGCCGTTATCGCCGGTTGCCCTGCTGGCCTACGGCGGAGAAGACTTCCTTCCTGCTTTCGAGTCCGGCCGCTCATCTCGAATGTCAGTCACACGCCGGCAGTATTTCAAGTCGGCCGGAGAGAGAGAGAGACAGAGAGAGAGAGAGAAAGAGGGAGAAGGAGGGAGAAGGAGAGAGAAGCAGAGACCGAGAGAGTAGAAGCCCGTGGCCGTACACGGGAGGCCATAGAGGCGCGTTTTGTTTATGGTGGTCCTAACTCGAGTTAGGTACACGGCACGGCGCGCGCATGATTCGTGATTAATTGGCAGCCTTCCAGGTAGCCGTTAGCGGCCGCGCCAATACGCGCCGAAGGACTGCTCCTGCCTTCCGTTCTTGGCAACGGCCATTGTTCCATGATTAATCATCCATTGGCAAACCGTCGCCGAGCTTCTTTCGCGGTAAACCGTCGCGACTCGCGACTTCGGCCAGACTTCGTTCCTCTTTTTCTTTTTTTTTTCTTTTCTTTCTTTTTTTTACCCTATCCTCTCTCGGCATTCTCTTTACTCGCCGAGAAATACGCCGTAACGGACCACCAAGGTCGATCTGACACCGTTCGCGAGAATGGCGGATGGGGCGAGTCTCGTTTTTCTTACGAGAATGGATTTTTCGGCGGGTTTTTGCCAATCGAGGGTGGAGTTGGGGAGGGAGAGGTTTTGAGGCTTACGTAAATTGATTTGGCTCGCCCACACCGTCGTGGCGTCTGGCTCGTGCCGACGAAATTGTCACGAGCCGGTGTCCGTCTTTATCTCGAGGCAATTATCTCCTAATTAATAGTCTATTACCGGCTCGTCCCGCCGGACAGGATGTACGATTATCGTTCCCATTGGCTGCGACATAGTTTCCTGTCCTCTGCCCGAGAAAGGATGCTAAATATACATCGGTCGTTCGGCGTGGAAGAAATAGAAAAGGGACGCGCACGAGTCTCAACTTATAAGTAATGAATTTTTATCGTCGAAACGAGAGTCAGCGAGCGTTCAATTTCCATCAAAGACGCGAGAGTCACTTTCCTTAACATAAATTAGACGTTTCAACGGCGATGAGTTGGAAAGGTACCGAGAAGCGGGGCTTCTGGAAACTACTGAATTTTAATCGTAGAAACGAGAACGTCAGACCCGCATCCTGGTTCGTCCATCCATCATCCTCCATTTTCCTAATCCCGCAATTAGCATTGCGTCGGCAGAGTATCGAAACGTGTCGCATAAATCGCGCGCGACGTGTCGTCCCGAAACGACTCCCCCGAATTCAATCACGAGGTTCTCCCTCCCCCCCTCGCCTAGGAGAGACGAGCGTTTCCGTGTAATGTGACATCATAGAAATCAGAGATTCAACGCGAACGAGTCATAACCATTTACCGTTGACACCGTCTGCATCGTTCAACCGTTGTAACGACGTGGCCGGCATCCCCGATGAAATGCAGCCGAGGCCCCTCTCCGACCAGGGGAAGAATAGACGGAGTGACGTGCGATCGTCGGGATGAAGTAGGAGAGAGGAGAGAGAAGGAGAATCAGAAGAAAGAGGGAAGAGAGAGAGAGAAGAGAGACAGAAGTCCCAGCGAGCGGTCAGAAGCCGGAAACGCAAGTAGACAAAGTAATGTATTACCGCCGGCGAGGCAATATCGCCCGGCATTCTTAATTGATCACGCGTTTTCGACAGATTTCCTCGATTACCAGCGCCTACTGCGCATCACGTGCCACGGCAGGCGAACGTGAACGTCGTCAAATGACAGTCACGACGAATACGAATGGCCGTTTTTAACGTTATCGTCGGGAAAATTGCCTGCGTGACGTTTACTCGACTTTCCGGTAGCTGCGCGGACAATGGACTTGGTCTACGTGAGGATACGAAAAGGGGATAAATCGCTTGGGGTGATCGAGATAATGTGTTATCGATGAATCTTCAACGTAGGTCTAAGTTTGGGACAGTACCGATGATTAAAAATGTTGACCGAGTCTGAAGATGCATAGTTCTTGGCGCCTATACTGGTTCTTGTCAATGACGTCATTGACATAAGAACATTAAACGTTTAATTTAAAAAACAGCAGGAATAATGTTACATTCAATACAAATGTATCCCGTCCAAGCTGAGAGTAGTCCTAGAAATATCTTATTAAAAGCCATGACAGCATCTGCAATTACTCTCAGTTGACGTCAAGGTCTCCGTGCCGTTATGAACACGTTACCGGTAGAAAACTCCTTAGACATTCCGTTTGCAGAAAAAGCGTGACTTATGCCCACCTTCCGAGCGAGCGGCACGACCCGCCCTCGAAATAGAAGCCGAGCTCCGAATTTTCGGCGTTCCGGCGCTATCAGATTTTCTTGCCGGCGCGAGAAAAATGCAATCTCGCTATCAGGAATTTGCGGGCGCTCGGCACTCGTCATAATTAATCACGCCCGGGTGCGATCATTCTTCCTCGCCCCGCAAACCTTTTTCGCCCGACGATTCTGCCGACCTCGCCTCTGCGAATTTCGTGCCGCTCGCCTATCCGGTCGGCGATCGGATTTTTCGAGCCGGGCCCGTAGGAACGCGTCGGGCGACCGATCGGAGAAATCTCGCGAATCCCAATAAAACAGCATCGCGGTTCGTGTCGGCAACACGTGTCCGCGGCCCTTCTCGAAATGCGAAAAATGTCCCGGGATGGGACCCGCCTGAATCTGCGGGCCCGATCTCGAGGCCCAGCATTATACGAGCGACAGGACGATTCGACTGTCCCGTTGCCCTCTCCGTCCGAATCCTGAGAGCGTTATCAGCCGGCAGGGTAAGTACAGTCTCTTCGGGATCGGTCTGGAATAATTGAAACGTTCGCGAGGTTGAACTGTGGACCGGACGAAGAGATAGGAACGACGGTATTCAACTATTTTGTACTGGCGTGGAAGGCTTACTGTATGCTGTTCTGATGTTGGAAGAGAGAAATTTAACCGTTCATATGACAAATTTTGACCTAAAATCCTTGCAATGTATCTAAGTATTTAACGCTAATTTTTGAGTGCTGATGGAATAGAGGAAATGTAGTCAGGTTAAAATCAATTTAATAGATGAGCATTGAAAGTGGGAAAAATTGGTCTAGACTGTGTAATTGTTACTTGGCAATGCCACTATTCATTTAATTTGATGTTGGACATATATTTGTATCTGTACAAGAAAAAACTCAGTATCGTGCCATCACTGATGAAAACGAACTGAAACGTACTTGAGCGCCGCTCGAACCCTTCGCTAGCGCAGCGATCGACCTCGATGTTGGACAACCCTATTACCAAAAGCGGGTTGATACGAATCTGTCCGAGCCCGTGTCCGGCGAGCCAGTTCTTAATTACCCGGCGAAGTTTAGCCTTAATCAGCGCCGGCAATTAATCGAGATGCTCATCGCGTCCGCTCGTGACGCGAGAACGACGAGCGGCGACGCCGAAAGTGACGTTGCGTAAAAAGTTATCCGAACGCAGGACGAGACTCCAGGCACAAAGCTCGTCGCCACAAACTCCGAAGGCAAGCACAGAGTTTCCAACCACGAACCTCTGACCAACAATACGCGCCGATTCTCGACAGACTGACCCGAACGACGCCCTGCACCGAGCCGTCGAACGAATTATCTGATCGAAAAACGACGCTGACTTACGACGGTCGCGGCAAGTCTCCCAGATGCCAGGAACATCGGAACATCGTAATTCTAAGTCCTAGCCAAGTGATACCATGATGAAGAGGACGTATCTCAAATTCCAGGCCTTATACGAATCGGCCGGAAACGAAAGTGTGCGAAAGTGTGCGAAGATTCGATCGTAGGCAATTAGCCTGGCTATGACTTTAAGGACCCGAGACGTATCCCGACGCTTATTGAGACGTCTTTGGACGCGGCCGAGGATGAAATAAGGATCGCGCTACCGTAGGAGACGTTGAGGAATCATCAGCGATCATCGGACCGCGGCCCGAATCCGTGGCCATAGGGTAGGCAAGGCCTTACAGGCTCTCGGTAGGGGAAGGCCAATCAAATTCCCATGATTCCGAATTAGCAGATGCTTTCGCCAGATCGAATGGGCGCCCCGCGGCGACCCTCGAAGAGAAACTCCGTGGAATGCGCGCCCGGCCTTAAGATATTCACGACAACTATATTAGCTTCCCCAGATAGGATCGGCATCATACTGCGCCGAGCAAGGCGCGGTGAACATCGCGCTTCAGCTCCAGCTCCATCTCCGACACCGGTCCCAGGTCCACGCACCTTCTTCAACCCGCTAGCCCACCCTCGACCCCCCCCCCCCCACCCCCTATCCCTCTTCAACCCCCTACCATTCGATTATATAATACGCGCGCGAAAGTACAATTTCACCGGCAGCGATAATAAATCCCAATTAACGATCTCGTTAAGGCGACAATCGTCTCCTCGCGCCTACCCCGAAGACGTTCATCAGGCGAAGGCATAAATTATCGTAGTATTCGCTCGTCCTGGGATTCGTAAATTAGCCGCGGGGCTTCATCGAGTCGCTAATGGGGCGAGGATAGAGAGCGATGCTGTGTTCTGGTGCGAAGCTGCGCTAATTACGCGGACGACGGAGGCACACCGGCTGAGGTATTAGGAAATAAGGAGAATTAAGTGCCGGGGAAATGGTGATAAAGTGAGACAACTTCGCGAACCGGCGAGCTGAATCCATTTTCTGCCGAGCAGCTCCGCTTACGATACAGTCCTGCGAAGAAAGTGAACGGCATTCAGCTGGGAAGATGCGTCAGTTCTGTTCGACTTTCTTGAAGTCTGCGCGAAGTGTTAGGACGGTTGGAACGCGAAGCTGGAAGGCGCGAAATTCGAGCGTGTGGAAGGAGGACAATGTCGTTGCTCGAGTCAGTGCCCAATTCGTCTGAGCGTGGCTCATAATTGAATCACGGGACCCTGGCTTCCCGCGGAGTCGAGGTGTGATCGGCCTCCACTCAGCATGAGGCGCGCCTCGAGAGGAGAACAGATCATATCTGCTCGCGACTCCTCTCCTGCGCACTTGTCAGCTCCCCTTCCCTCTCCAACCCCTTCGTCCACCGGCTCCTTCCTCTTCATCTCACTCGCTTTAGTCGCCGTACTTTTCTTCGCCCCTCCTTTCCTCTCCTTTCCTCTTCTTCCCTCTTCTTCCCTCTCCGCACTTCTCACCGCTCTCTCCACTTCTTGCCTCTCTCTCCACCTTTCATCCACCCCTCACCTCTCCACGTCCCCTTTACGATCCTGCCACGAAGTCGACTTCTGTCGCGAGCGGCCAATAATAAACTGATAAGACATTTTGCAACGCGCCTGCTGCGACGACTAATAAAGTTGCGCAATCGGCCCGATTACTCCTCTTAATCCTCGGCCACTCCTCGAAGGTAATTTCATCGGGGTCGCTAATGTTACGTCTCAGGATCAACGGCCAATATTTCTCGACTCCGTTAAGGAGAAATTGCGAGGACTTCGCTGGCGAGAAATGGAATCCATACCCCTTGCTCGCGGAAAGGGGTGTCGGCATGATGAAGAGAGTCGACATGTGCTGAAAAGCGGCTAGGCTCGGGGGTAGGAACGGCTTGGCGAGGCAAAGTGGAGACATCCTTCGTCGACAGGATGCCAGGGCGAACAATGAGCGTGCAAATGGCGTTAAAAGGTCGGCGGAGCGAGTCGATTCGCGCCGGGCGACAGGAAACTTTGTCGCATCGACACGGCCGACAGGAAAATAATCGTCTGTTTATAAAAGAGGATGACGGTAGGGGGAGAATTTGTGGGCAGGGGGAGGGGGAGGGTAGACGCAAAAGTGCCTGCTGGCAGTCGTGAGAGGTCGAAGCACGCACACGATCCCGGGCGGCAGACATCCGTACGCGCGAAGGAGAACACGTACGTGTTGCACACACGCTCGCGCACACTCGCACACGCGCGCGAGGCACCTACATCTGCCTCGGATAATTCGACGGTGAAAAAGGTGGTATCCGCATATAAAGACGCGTCCCATTCGATGTTCGACGGAAAGAAAACGGTAGATGTGTCCCTCGGGTGGGGTGGGGAAGGTAGCGAAGGTCGGTGGAGGAGGGAGATGGAGGAGAGCGGAAGGAGGAGGAAAGGAGAGGGAAGGAGAGGGAAGCATCCTTCGTCGAATTAGCATGTAAATCCGCGGTATTAAGACGTCGGTGGTAGCGCGGGATGATGAAACGCTCCGTCCCGGCATTGTTAATCAAGGAATTAGCATATGAAATCTGTATTATATATGGTGGCTCGAGCAGTACCAAGCGGGGCCCGGCGGAGTGGGCAGCGTCGGGTAACCCCCCTTTGGAACGCGTATTCTCACAATCAGTGCCGGACGGCACGGCCGTAGGTGCCCAGGCCGAGCCCTTTCACCCGGCCGGAGTTAATCTTTCGTTTTATCACGTTTTAAGTGACGGCCCTTGCGTGAAGTTGCCGAGGAAGGGAGCGGATGGGAGCCGGCGGATGCCTTACCTTTTCGGCTGACGGACTCGGCACTCGAATCTCGATAGACTTCTCCACCCCCCCCCCCTCCCCCCTCTCCGATCCGTCCGTTCGCAAGGGATATTTTGACACGCGCCGATAGATACGATTCTGTCTGGAGCTAAATAATTTTTTTCAATTTAGTGGAATAGCGGGTGGACTTTGGTGGAAGGTTAGAATCGGACTGGAGTTACGAGTACGCCCATGGAAGAAGCAAACAAATCCGGCACTGCCTCCTGCACGGTGGCTCTCTCGCACACGTGGACGCGCACGTAGAGGGCCCTTGCAACGTGAACGCATCCAGGTCGTTGAAGGAGGATGGCCGGAGAAAGGCGAGAGAGCCGGCCGCACTCCGAGACGCGCATACGCGCGCTCCACGAATGTACGGGGTGTACATAATAAATAAGAGGGACTTTATCAGATCCCACGCAGACCCCTACGGCTACCAAGGGGCATTATAATGCCCGTAAGCTGATTAGCCGCTTGAATTTGTCCACGTTCTTATAATTGGCTCAATAAGCAGGTTGCCCGATTAACGGTCCCTACCTTCGCTTCTCCGTATATGGGTATATATGTCTCCCACTCCCGGCTCCGTGGGGCCCTTTTGTCAGGCCAGCGTTCGAACTCGCGCGCGACATCGCGTGGAAGTTCGTCCGCCGACGAAACGACCAGGGACGACGGCTTAACATCGAATTACTTAACAGTAGACTAAAAGACTCGGACTTTACGACTTTTCGTTCGCTACCACTGTTCGCCACCTGATACAAATTCGTGTCGGTAGCGGAATTTCGGTCATTTTTTGGTGAGATCAGGCCGAAACGTGTAACGTTCTCATTACGAGTCCCAAAAGTGAATCGGTGTGTGAGCACCTTTCGTCCGTATTTATTCAAGGCAGCCCCATGGGCCGAAGGAGCCGGGGCCCTTCGTGGGGCCCCGCGAAGGGCGAGGGGAACAAAACGCGCAACAAATAGGAGTTAATCGGCCCGCTACATCGATACTAAACGCGCCTTTCATTGTGTGGAGGCAAACGCCTGCTCGATATAATTGGCCTCTAATTAGAGTCCGGCAAAAAGTAAACTCATCTCTCGACCCAGCGGGCCCCTCCCCTTCTATGGGCCACCTTCAGCCCTTTTACCCTCGTTCATCCACGTCTTGTAAATCCTCCTCCTCCACCTTCTCCTCCCTCACCACCTTTTCCTTCGCTCTTGACGAAGATTCACCATCGCTCCCCGCCTTTCTTCCTCTCCGTCCGCAGGTCTTCACCCCCTTCATTTTTCTCTCCACCATGGAACACCTCCCTCAGTACGACCCAACGCGATTTTTGCGTAATGAAATTGACGTCAGCGGTCGGTTAGTACCGTTAAAAACGTTCGCCGCTCGAAAAACCTTTCGAAGCGTGAAACGATTAACGCCCTCGCCAAAAACGATGAGCGCCTCTTCCTCCCTCCCTACCCACCCTCGGAGAGAGTGTTGCGCGGTGTACCGCAAAGAACATCTCAACTGACCGAATGACCGGAGATTGATTTAGCTCGGCGGGTAATTAGCCGAGCGTCCATTAGTCAGCTCTGACTTTTCAATCGGCCGCCAAAAAAGCCGAGCTAGCGGCTGCAGGGGGTTAAAAGGGCTGGCGACGTCATCGGGACTGGGAGAAAAATTCTCATCATTCCGACATTCTAATCCTACTCCGCTCGGCGGCAGCTTAATTAGAATTCGAATAAAATAGCGCGAGGCCGCTTAATTAGGATCGTCAATCGTTCGCTTCCAACGTTGACAGCCGTTTTACGATCTGTCGGTATTAATTAGGAACGAGCGCACTCGTCGTTCGCGAGCTCGATGTTAAAATTTTAATCGTCAAGCTGGGCAAGGAGGGGGGGGGGGGGGGGGTGGATGCCACGAAACGCGAGGTGAAGGACTGGAGAGCACGTAGGCACGTCGTAAATAGCGGTGCCGGTAAAATATAGTCGCTCGATAAAGTGTCGACGAGCTTTCCTATCGACGTTTATCGTCCTAGGGCAGGTTCGGAGGATCGTAATTTTTGGGATTAAAAATCAGCGATGCCGGGGAACGAGACGGAACTGAGACGACATACTTCTGATTGTGGTTCAATCCGTGTAGTTTTCTCGCTCTCTCTCTTTCTCTCTTCCGAAGTCTAACGACACTAGGATCTTCAGCGTTTAATCGGCGCTGACTTCCTGATACGCTCTTCTCTCTCTCTCTCTCTCTCTCTCTCTCTCTCTCTCTCTCTATCTCACCTTGTCCTTCACTCACTCGCTTCGTTCACTCTCCTTCCTCCGTCTCACTACGGCCTGGCACGTTCACATTTTTCTCAGCCAATTAGACTATGATTTACAGCGATCGTTTAGACAAGCATTTAGCGCTCGTAAAAGTCCACCGCTACCGATAATTAGCGGAGCATTAAACTCATTAGGCGGAATGACGCGCAATGTGCCAATTAATTAGCGATCGAGTTGGGGGCACCGTGAAATAAATCCGTGGACGATGTTAGCGAGCATCGGCCGGAGTAATGTCGCAATAATAACGCGGCTCGCAGCTGATTGCGTAAGCCGAGTACGGAGAGAGAGGACTCGACGTGTCTTAAAGCCGTTATTTACATTTAATTGAAAGACGTCATATAAAAGCAAGGTCCGATATCTAACGACCGTGCGATGATTCAATTGCAATCGTCCGGCAACGTTTAGCCTGATAGCCGGACAACAGCGGCTCACTCTATCGCTTCCGTAAACGTGTCAGTAAGATAGTGAGTCAAGTCAAAAAATTGTCAGACGAATGAATCGACTTCGTGCTCCATAACGAGATGAACAATTATAACAATTTCTTGCCTCTTACTCGTGTACATACTCTTTCAATACACCGCCTGCAAATTTATTCACAAAGTGCTTCTCATCTTTATCTAGTTTAGATCCAAAGACGTACCAGAACTCGTCCGAAGAATTCTTGGACGAAAAATGATCCAAAGACGTGAATCCGATCAGAATCAAACAATTTTCTCTAACTCAACCTTTCCCTATCCCGTTGCACTCAAAACATCTCTCCTACCTCACCCTCCAAATATTGCCTCCTAAACCGAACCCTTTCATCCCCCCATCTCAACACCTACCCCCCGTAAAATTTAAGCCAGCCCCCGACCGGCATGAATCCTCGCCGAATCCATACCGAATCCGGAGTGAATTGTTTTCGTCAGAGTCGCGAGGTAACCCATACCGACGTGGCCAGGATGCGAAGGTGTTGCCCGGTCGTAACCTCGGGGCGTCTTCTTCACGGTGCGCATGGAAGACAAACAGGCGCTGGCGGAGGATAGGGTACCTGAGTTCCATCGAGGGAAAGAGGACGGCGAGCCTCGCAGAAGGAGAGGCCCTCGGAAGGTGTCCGAGCGTTCGCTGACGAGGAAGGTGGGAGAAAGTGAGCCACGAGCTGGACGAGCGGGGGGAAGAAGGGGGGGGGGTGAGGGAGAAGGATGGCGAGCGAGTATAGGTTAACGAGGGTGTGATTCATGGGGCCCTGGCGGCGCGGTTCCCCTTCGCGGTCGAAAGGTGCTCATATCCCGAAATTATGTCCGGTGTGCACCTGCTGGCATCCAGACGAGCGAGGACTTCGGACTCGACTGACTTCTGTCCTCCAGTCCGCCAGCTTTCGATAGCTGAGCAGCTACTGGCGTTCGGACGGCTGAGTCGAGGTCCGAGGATCGGGTGAAGAGGCGAGATCGAAAGATCTGACGTCGAGGACGTACAGGAAAGATTGGCAATTGTTAAGACATGTACCGGTAGATGAAGAAAATCTAACCGTTGGTACGGTAAGCCGTCGGAATTATCGCGGACAATTTTTAGCTGACTTCATAATTAGCAGCGGGTAAATTGAGGAGTCTCCTGCGGAGATTAACGTCGGAGCGTGAAGGTTTCAACGAAGTTGACGTGCGATACCTCGAAGGCTGGACAGAATGTTCGAGCCAGGCGCGGCGAGCGATAAAAATCTGGAACGGGCCACTCGAAATGAGAAGCACTGCGCGCTACGTCCAGGTATTATTTAACTTGGTTAGGGAGCGATGGTGCGTGCGACTGATGGGTATGAGGTTGTAAAGGATCCCTTCGAGACATTAATATTACCAACGTAAGCACCGACTCGCTTGTAATCATGGTGCATCGTTGCAGCGGGCAATATGTAGTCGGCGTTAGGTGCCTCCGCGTCGGTGCACAATTCGCACACGCTGATGCGATACACATACACGCACACATACGCGCACACATACGCGCACAGGGACGCACACGGCATCCTGTCGGAACGGTCCCGCGGAGGCCGATCGACGATCGTTCAGCGCAATATTCAACCTAATCTGCGTACCGCGCTCGCTTTAGCGGCAATTTGCCGGATTCGAGCCAAAAGAAGGAAGAATAGATCGTCCCTCGGCTGATAATGGCTTTTTTCGATTTCTATAATCGCCGTGTGCGTGACAAAAATTCGACGGAGAACGGGTAGGTCGGAGAAGTTTCGGAAATTATCCTTAATGACGGAAGGCGCGGTTTACAGAGGGTGGGATTGGAGGGGGAGGCGGAGAAAAAGGAAGTGGAAAAGATGAATAAGGGAGCCATTGAGAGGTTTGGAATTTTTGAGAGGGCCCCGCGGGCCACCGGTTAAAGGTACTCGATCTTCGTTCGGTTTAAGGGACCGATTAGTCCAATATCCCGGGACTCCACGAAAATTATGACGACGCGTGTTCGAAAGTGGCTCTTTAGCGCCATGTTTATGGATTCCGTCTCGAGAGCGCACCGTCTCGAGTTTACCGGTTTTAGTTACGCGCCGGGGAGTCTGGCCAGGATTCCACTGGATCGGACTGATCCTACGGAAAGGACGGAGTGACTGGAAGTCGGTTTGGGAGTAACAGAGACAGGAGAAGAATAGAGAGGTAGCGAGAGCTTGCGGCTTGCGCGGTTTATTAAAATATAATGCATTCTGCGAGAGAATGGCAGAGAGACTAATTCTACGCTTCGACAAAGAGAAATTTAGCGAGGTGGAACGAAGAGGGAGAGTTTCCTTTCTATCTTCACCTCTCCTCCACCGAATGCAACGAGTCACCTTACGGCATTCGCGCTCTGAAGCGCGACTTACTTTTGACCCTCTACAAGATAGCAAAAGGAGAATCCGATCCGCCGACTTTCATTTTTTGGCTGAAAAAAACGGCAAGGCTAACCCCTTACCATTTTTTTGGGTCAAGAAATCGGAATCGGCATCGTTTTGCTATCTTGTAGGGGGTAAAATATAAGTCAGAAAGCCGTTTTTCATTGGTCAAAATTCGCATTATTTTTTTGCAGCTATTGACGCACTGTATCGAATAGGACTATCGGCGAGAACGTGCGAATATGCTATTTATTTGAAAGATTTTTTTATGAAGAAACATGAAATGTATATTATTTAATGGTTTTACAATATACCAGAAATTAAACCAAAATTAGCGTTCAAAAATTACTTTCCTAACCCACCTATTTCCCATCGTCGTTTACAATAGTTATAAGTCCATCGTTGTTCTTTTCGGGAAGTTCAAGATTCATAAACAATACTTCGAGAATGGTAAGAAAATCCGACACCATCAGAACTCAGGGGAAGCCATAAAATCCATAAAATATACGGTAAGTATTGTAAAAGAATACTACAAACGCAGAAACGCCATACGAAACCCATTGAAAACGATAGGAATTGATTTTAAGTTAGAGAGATGAGAATATTAGCGAAAACCATAAGAAAGCCATAAGGAAACCATAAGCTACACGTACAGTGTCAGTAAAAGCAATCAGAATTACAAATATCCAATGGGAAGTCGATAGAATATGTAAAACGAACGAGAAAGGAAAATTGGAACATAGAGAAGTATAGAGATTTGGGCAAGATTCTGAAAACGTTAATCGTCACGCTTGACTGAACACGCAGAGTTTCACAGTGCCACCTCTTCGGTACTCCTATGTTCCTATTAACTCGTCTGATTTTGGGCAAAATTCTGAAATTCTTAGTCGTCACGCTTGACTGAACACGCAGAGTTTCGCAGTGCCACCTCTTCGGTACTCCTATGTTCCTATTAACTCGTCTGATTTTGGGCAAAATTGAGAAATTCTTAGTCGTCACGCTTGACTGAACACGCAGAGTTTCGCAGTGCCACCTCTTCGATACTTCTATGTCCCTGTTACTTGGTCAGATTTTCTACATTTCTGAAAAATATGCGAAATTTCACGCTTGACTGATCCAGTCCTAACCGGGATTTCGCCCCTTCGTATATTTGATGATTTCTCGCTATTCCCATGCTGTTTTCCATCAAAATGGAATTCTCTACGATACGAAATGAAAAGAATAGTCGCTTGCCTTCTTCTCCCATGGCATTTCTATATGGTCCCATGACATTTCATTGAAGTCGGTGAATTTTGTTACGACGGAAAATGTGGTTTCGGCGAGGGATATTGGATATATGGGATCTTATAACTAAGTAATTAGAGAACACAGAATTTCGTTTAATACATATATTGTAAGGAAAAATAGTATACAGTAAAAATGTTTCTTACATAGTTATAATCTAATTCCCATACAATTGTTTTATTTTTCGCATCCACGCTACATATATCATACTCAGACCACATACATACATACGTACAATTTGTACATAATAATTATCTTTAATAATTTAATATTAATATAGTTGCAAAGGTAAATAAGTAACACACTAAAAACTTTCTTGAAACGATCAACACTTTTGCTGTGGAAACGGCTAAGTAAGACCAATATTACGTGCTGCATTTTAAATAAGGAAGCCAACAGTAAACGCAATTTTTTTTTTTTTTTGGTATAAGTACTGTAAGAAATAGAAGAAACCCAATTATTATCAAGAATAATAGTATATAACGTTATAATGATCGAATATTAATCTTACCCATTAAAATTCGGCATTCGGTGTCAAGACTGGGAAACTCGGGTTGCGATTTTTATCATCTCCTTTCGATCCCCTATCGCCGTACCGTTTTTGCTTGTAAGTCCGAAACTAATACGAATTTTGACCAACGGCAAATGGTTCTCTGACTTACTTTTGACCCTCTACAAGATAGCAAAAGGAAAATCCGATCCGCCGACTTTCGATTTTTGGTCGAAAAAAACGGCAAGGGAAATTTGTAAAATCTGGCTAATATGCATAATCACTGGCCTAACGCCGTAAACGACAATCGAGCGACGCCTCAACGAATAACGCCCAGCAGAGCTTAGTCGTTGGCGGTGAATTTTGGACATTCCTCGAAATTCGTCGAAATTCCGTCGACTGACGTCTCTTCAACTCTCTCCCCGCATTGTTCGCGAAAGGAAGCGCGCCTGCGAGCGTCGGCAAGGTCCACGCCTCGTCGTGGCAAGATGGAGTCGACGGCACCGGATTACGGAGATCTAACAGTATTAGAACTTAGCCGGCGGGGATTAGTCCTTGCGGGGTATTAAAATTACTCGGCGGGTTAGCTGACTTTGCCCGAGAGTTAAGCACGACACCGGAAAATCATCGTCCCACCCGAAAGGGTTTGGAAGGGGGTTGGGAGGGAGCAGTGCAGAAAGTGGAGGGCATAATCGCTCGACAGAGTTAACTGGATAATTTCGGGATTTGCCCCGGCGTGCGATGGGGAGGGTGGGAGGGAGGGAGGGGTGGAAAACACGTTTACAAACTTGCGGATTTTCGTCTTCGAAAAGGCTTTTTCGGGCCTTCAACCCCCGAACTCAACCCCCCGGTTCTCCACCCCTCGCTTCCACGGTCATCAGGGAAACGATTGTTGCGGTCACCTGCAGATTATCACTTGCCCGCCCACCCCTAAGCCGCATTTAAGGAGGACACCCTTCGGCAGGTCCTGCCGACTAAAGAGACAGACTAATCCGGGCCTTGTCTACGTCTGTCCGAAATTTTCGGCCCATTGTACTCTCGTTAGACGAATTTAATTGATGATACCGGTCGTATTTACCGTGAAAGTGAGAGAGAGAAAAAGAAAGAGAGAGAGGGTGGGATTGAGTCTGGCAAATTTTTCGAGACGCGCAAATTACTGAATGGAAGCTAGGTGTGTCTTCGGGTTATTACGAAGGCAGGGAGGCGTTTTTCACGTGGGAGTCTCCTTCCTCGACGCCTTCTCGCTGAGCATCGTGAGAGACACCATCTGCGACGCGGAAACCGTTGCCGATGATTGCCGGGTAATTATTGTAATCGAGCCTCGCCGCAATGGCGGCTCCACCAGCAAATCGGTATTGACGATAAACGCGCCATTCGAATGCTTGATATTCTTAAGAAGGAGGATATGCACTCCTACCCTAGCATGTTTCTATATTCGGAACTCTGGGAGACAGTATTTACTCTGCTCGACACTCTTCAGGGCAAGAGTACTTCTGGTACGTTCAGTTGAACATAGCACGATTCTAAATTTTCGACTCTAAATGTCTACACCTCCTCTAAGCACTCTGTGAGCACTCAAACGCTTTAATTAAATAATGAACCGCCCGCTCGAATCTCGGCCGGAACTCGGCGCAGCGTTTGTCTGCCGAGGGTAAAGAAGAAGAAGAAGAAGAGCTGGGAGGCACATCGGAAGGTGGAAGATCCTGAAATGTTTGAGCGTCTCGACGCTCCACCCACTACCTCCTGACGTTTTAACAAACAGCGGCGCGCCCAGAGCGGGATAATTATTTTTGCGGATTACCTCGCGTCTTCATTTACCCGAGGCCCTCTCTCTCTCTCTTTCTCTCCCTTCATTCATCATATGCACCCACTCTCCTCCCTCTCACGCAGTCTCTTCAACATTCGCCCTTCCTTTCCTCCGCCTCACCTCCCGCAGCCTCCTCCTTTGTCTCCGTCTCTCGACTTGGCCAGAGTCCGCTCCTTGCAGTCCGGAGGCGCGCGCGCGCACGGACACGGCGATTTTTCGTGCTGAAAGACACCGCCCTTTGCGCCTTTTTTGCAACGGCCCTGGCGGCCCTCTCGGCCGCGTCGGGGAGGTGGGAAGGGGTGTGGGGCGTGGTAACGGTCAGCGTTTTAAATCACCTCCAGCGCACGTACCCGAACCACCTTCCATCGTTTCGACGCCTCCATTCGCGGACTTTCGGCCTCGCTCTCGCGATGCACTCGACTTCCTTCATTAAAAAACTAACCCGGAACGGGACCTCTGTTGACTCAAAGGAATTTTATACGTGGCGGTCCATATATCGCAGAATTTCTCGACCGTTAGATCGTCCGTTCGAAAAGTACGACTTTGCAAAGTGCGACGTGCACAGTGTCCATGTAAAATAATCTTATTCCAGGATGTAGGCCACGTTCTCCCAATACCTTCTACTGTTCGCTAAAAATTACAGGCTCCAAAGCTGGCACTTGAACTCTGTTGACTCAAAGAATGCGCACGGCCCGACGCTGAACGTTAGAAGGGAACCGTACCGAATAACAGACTTCGCGGCTGCGAAGTGAACGTTCGAGATTCGCAGGGTCGGTCACGAAGGGTCCCGGAGGAGGGAGGGGGCGCGACAGGGTGTATCGAATATCGAGCCGAAAGCGAAAAAACCGCATCGGGCCGCTTCGCCTACCGCCGTTTATTCATCATTTGCGGTTGGACAATAACATCTAATATTCATAGGCGATTCATCATCGATGCGTGCATCCTCGCCTTCGGTGCTCTCTCCCCACCCCATTCTTTGCCTCCCCTTCTTCCCTTCCCTTCCCCTTCCCTCCCTCTACATCCCCCTCGCTCATTCTCGCTCGCCCTTTTTTCCTCTCGATCGTGTAACTATCGACGATGAGTCGGCTCGTAACTGGTTGCGCGAGGGCATCGACGGCGAAGAAGGGGGCGGGGAAGAAGAGCAACCGGGGGCCAGGGGGTGGGCGGAGGGCAAGAGGGCAGAAAACCAATATGAAATTACCCTCGCGCGAGCGAGCGCCAAATTGCAGGTAATAAAGCGGGCCGATAAACAAATGAAGCAACGAGAGGCGCGAGGTGCGGCTTCTCCCCGGAGTGCGGCCCCGGCGGGAGGAAGAGGATGGGGAAGATGAACGAGGATGAACGGGGGAGAAGAAGGGAGTAGGGAGGAGCTCTTCGGGCTCATCTTCGCCGGAAAACAAATACGCGATGGTGGAGCTCGGTGAGCCAGTTCGAAGAACGGGAAATCCTAACAAATTGCAACATTTTCGCTCTCTCTGTTCTACGAAAGTTGTCGTGGAGATCTGTGAACGTCGATATTGTCTAGGACGAGATTTTAGAGGCTTGAGGAAGGATAGGCGAATTGGTTGGTAGAGGAGGGAAGTAGCCGGCGTAAGACGAAGAGCAATCGAAGTGGACAAAGTGCTCGGACGGTGGCGATGGCGGGTCGCCGGGTGTAATCCACTAATTAATTAACCGTTAGAGTCGCGACGGCACGCGATCGTCGAGGCACGGCGTCCTGCCGGGGCCAGTTGGTCAGCAGCCTCGAGAGCCCGGGGGCCCGTGATCCCGAACCAAGATGGCCGACCGTACGGCCCTCCTGGCCTCACCGGCGGTGGGGGTAATGACGCTCATCACCCGACAGTGTTTTGCTATACCAACATCGGGCCGAGACCTCTTGCGAGGAGGAGAGCTCGAGGGGCAGAGAGAAAGAGAAGCTGCAGAATGTGTGAGAGGGAGAGAGAGAGAGAGAGAGAGAGAGAGAGAGGAGAGAAGGCGCGAGGTAAAGTGAGAAGGAGTGAGAAGGAGAGAGAAGAGGAGAGAAGATCTGATCTCATCTGCGATAGGAAGCCTTCGTGTCCTCCCGCCTCCTCACCCTCCCACGGCGTCCACCACCTCCGATTCCACCTCCTGCCATCTTCTCCTACCCAGCCGCCGCACTCTCCTTCTCCTCCACCTTCATCTCCACCTTTCCGCCCGTTCACCGAACGCGATCGCGCCCAGAGCTGTACGGAGTACATTGGTTGTTACACGAGGCAGTGACGCGGCCGCGAAGGAGGCCGATAATGAGCTTCCAAAGAGTCGGAAGCGGGATGGGGAGGTCCGATGAGAGGGGCCTAATAGAGGCCCCGGGTGGGAGACGCCAGTCGGGGCCCGACGTTTCGCCGAGAGCCGGACGTCGATCTACTCCTTTACCTGGATCCTACTCCTTCGGTCGGCCGACGCTTTTGGCCGATGCTTTTAGCCCCTGATTTCGGCCGACGCTTTAGGCCGATTCTACACACATCGTCAAAGGTCTTCAGCTCGGACACGCGGTTGATGCAATGTTCCGCTACGCTGATTCCGATCTGATTACCTCGCGACGCTGATAAATCTCGGACCGCATCCTCTTTGTTTGCCGACGTCCGACTAATAACGGGTAGTACCCTCTCGATCGGCAGTAAGACATTTATCCGCTCGTATTTTAATGTCCGCTCTCCCAAATTATAACGCTCCACCGAACTCGCGGCGGCGCATTCGTGATTTATGCAAAGGTATTACGATACGGAGTCAGCGAACGTTGGTCGGAGGGAGGTAGGTGGGTAGATAGGTAGGCAGTAGGTAGACGGAGAGGAAGGAAGGAAGGAGAGAGAGACAAGCGCTCGTTCCGGCATTAGATACACTTCGGATCGTACTGAGCTCTGACTCGAGCGAGTCGGCGATATATCATCGGCGTGATTCATGTAAATGACTCGCCGCGAAGTAAAGAGGCTAGACGAATCAATAAACGGCCGTGGCCGTGCATGCAGATATATCCATAGAGACGTATTAAGCACGGCGCGAGTATGAGCCCCGCGGAGAGAACGATTCGTGTCCCATGCTCGTAGCGTCCATTAGGCCTCTCTTCATCCATCTTCAGCGCGTACCACTTCCGTCTTCCTCCATTTTTCCAAAGCCAAAGATGAAAGTTCCAAGATACCTGCCCATACGTTTGCTCGAGCATCAAATCGTTCAGTTCGAAAGTTGCCAAATCTTACATATTGACCACACTACGTATCGTGGATTCCAAAGTCTCTTTTCGCTCTGAAGGTCTGGCCAAAATCGAGCGCGCGCGGCATCAGGATGCTGGCAGAGTCCGAGACGGGCCCCGCGAGGGGACGGATCGGGAGAAAACAAAGGAGCATCGGCCGGAATGATGCACGAGGTGTGTTTAGGCGCGCGATAGTGACGTGCTGCACCGAGCTGATCGCCACGGGAGCCGTTCGTGGCCCGTCCCTCTTCGTTCCACCAAGGCGGAATAGGCGTCCGACCTCCTCGTTGGGGCCCCTAACAAGACCGGGATAGAGCCGTCAAAGCCGCGGGGGGGCCTGGCTGGCTCACCGACCCCCCGCTGGCCGCCATCTTGCCTTTTATTAACGAGAAAGGAGTCCTGCGCCAAGCAGAAGGCCAGGGCCATCTTCCACCTCCGATCCTCGCCGAGGAGAGGAACCTCGTTGCAGCGAGGCGGAATTCATTAGGGCCACGTCTGGTTAATGACTCGTTCGGCTACCTTACCACCTTCAACTTCTCAACCCTATCCTTCCACCTCGTCGAGGGAAGTACACTTTATCTTACTCCTCCGCAGTCTGAATATTCGCTCAGACGCGAAAAATCCTCTCCTAGGCCAAGTCGAGTACTCTACCTCTTCAGGTTCAGGTTCTCGAATTGGAAGTGTTCACCCTCAGGGCGGGGTTAAAAGAGTTCTTGTTAGGCGATGATGAGTGAAACGGTCTGAAATCGTTATTGCACGCGATGAGTGAACCTCTTCCAAAGATCGCTAAAACCTACCTGGTGGCGTGCAGGTTCCTCTTCCGCGTACGCAGACTTCCGCTCCAACGTTCGCATTCACTCCGCGACGCTTTCAGTTAAGACTCGACGACTGCCAACACTGTATTAGGGCCCCTGCCTGCCCGGGGATGTGTATCTGCTTGGCAGTTTTTCAGCGCGGGTATCGATTATATCCCATTATCGAGGCTTCGTGTCGCGGAAACGTGGCAATTTCTCCGCATCCCGTTTAACATACTCTGCCTTGCGAAAACGTTCGCCGCCAGATGACGCGGGAAACGGTATCGCTTCGGGACAGGTTATCGCTCATGCATATGGCATCCCTCCGCCTGTACCCGTCCACTGATTGATGTGATGTGTAATTTCGATCTACAATGTGTAACGTCGTTTATCCTCCGCACGCTTTGTGATACCGACATTACGCCCCGCCGCCCTTCCGGTTGACGTCGCCCGTTTTGAATGGAAGAGAAGCCGGCGACGACGCTGAGAAACTTCGACGTTCCGCGACGGCATCAGGAAATCGTTAATGGCGCCCAATTAAATTACATAATGCGTAATGGCACATTCGGCCCGCGGTATCATTCCGCCCGGATAATGTCCGTACTTCCACGTGTCACATGTTGGATAAGATGCTCATAATGCCGGCGGCGCAGGTGCGGCGGGGTCTCGATCTTTATTAAGTCGCCGTCATTGCTGCCAATTTTCCCTCCCCCCGAAATGACACGGTTTACCCCACGGCTGCCAGAAGTTTGAAAACTCACCGGAGGAGAAACCGGTGCGCGGGTGTTCCACCCTAGGAACGGAAAATTTGCGAGCGCTTCCGCTCGGGCGAATGCGATAGCTCGTCACGGAAGTTTCTCTTGCCGTCTATGTACAATTTGCCGAACAGCGGTTAAGTAAACAAGGAAACTGTTACTCTGATGAAACTGCCTTCATTAATTTAATAAAATTCTTATCCCGAATCATCATTTCTCTTTTTTAATTCCTTCACGGCGTTCATTAATTTTCCAATTATTGTCATACCCCCTACATCGGCACAATCTTCAAGATCATGCCATCAATTATGCATCTACAATATGTAGCAAAAAAGTGAAGCGAAAGTTATCAGTAGAAACCCTAATACAACCAAAAAATGACCAATTTCTCTACCAACGAAACAATGTTCCCAATAGAACCACCCTGTCCACCCCGAAGAAAGCCCTTTCCCTTGGCCCGATGCCTCGGCCATTGAATCGTTTGAATCGTCTTCTTGGCGGCTAACTCCAATTTTATCATACCCCAGCACAATCCTCAAGATCATGCTACCAATTGTCCATTTACGTCTACCAAAAAAGTGAAGCGAAAGTTATCAGTAGAAACCCTAATACAACCAAAAAATGACCAATTTCTCTACCAACGAAACAATGTTCCCAATAGAACCACCCTGTCCACCCCGAAGAAAGCCCTTTCCCTTGACCCGATGCCTCGGCCATTGAATCGTTTGAATCGTCTTCTTGGCTGCTAACAGAGGAGCCCGAACTCGTCGCGCGACGATCATTCGAGAAAATCGTTGCCGTTACCGTCTTCAATGGGGCGTGCTCCTCGTAAGTGCCCACTTACGTGGAAGGATCCTGACGAGCGGCTGTCGGTGCGAGTTTATTCGTGCCCGCCGTTATTGTCGTTCGCCTCCTCGCCAACTCTCCGGCTCGCCGGTCTGCGATGCCACCTTCAACGTCCTTCTCGTCCGGCGGTCGTACTGGTCCTTATGCGAAACGTCGAAATGGCCAGATTGGCCAAACGGCGAGAGCCGGCATCCGCGGGAGAGCGACGCGGACGTCGTGGGCGTCGTGGCAAGGCGTCGCTTTAACGTGTCGCATAAATTCACGTGCGAGTGCCAGCCGGCGAGGGAGCCAACCAGTCAGAGGGCCGTTCTGTTCACCTCCTTCCTGCTAGAATCCACTCTCCTCCTCGTTTCGAGACTCGTACTTTGAGCTACGCTCGGCCATTCATACTCGATTAACTCTGCTCATATTATTTTTCGGCATTTTCTACGTTTTGTGGTTATTGGGTTTGCAGAACGAAGAAAAAGGTTTTTAGTCTAAGGGTAACAAAAAAAATTGCTGCAAGGGTAAGAGTTATTCGAAGAATATATTATTTTCAAGCTGACATGGAAAGATTAATTTTACACCATTGCTTCACTTGTTTGTACTTTGGGTTGTGTAAGGTTAACCGATTCAACGGGCGCTTTCTTAACAGCAGGAACGATCATATTTTACGAAAGTTTAATTAGCCGCTCACGACACGAAAGTCGCGTCATTTTTCCGGCGTGATCGTACGATTTCGGTTGATTAGCGATGATTAATCGTATGTCGTGGGGAGAAGATTTTGGACGATGGCGCTTTGTATGAAATGGACGAAAGGACGAACGCTACCGTGGACGTTGGCTTCTTAACGATTTTAAGCGTGACATTAGAGAACTGCTCCGGGCACAATGCCTAAGCAGCCTCTTCTAATACCCGGCCACTGTCCCTAATACCCAGCCCGCGAGCTGACGGTGTGGACGCCGCTTAATGGGAAGCCGAGCGCAAACGTGCGGATTCATTGTACGCCATGGCGGAGAGGATCATAAAGGCATTTATCTCCGCTGACACGGTGTTTATTAAAAATAATGACTCGGGTAAGATGGCCAAGCGCGGTACACTTCGGATCGGCATTAAGAATTCACACTCTTTATTACACTCGGCCCCTCGACGCTGCCAGCCAACTCAATGAGTATCAATCGATTATTCCTCGAGTATGAAATTTCCAACTTCTTTCCATACTTGCTACCTCCGAAGGATTCGAAGCGAAAACTGTAGCTGAACGTACGAGCGTGTCATCTGCGCTCTGCGTACAGAATTTTCACGGAATGTAAAGAAGAAAGGTAGGAAAGTATAGCAGCGTAAGTTAACAGTATCGGATGATCCTAGTCGAAGAAATTTATTAAATTACGATAAGGGACTTGATCAAGGACATTCAGCCCACGACAGCTCGATTACTCTGGCGTCTTGCGGCTCAAGGACGTCTGTATTAGATCCTGGCTCTCCTGGAAGCTTGGGATATTCCCATTACACTACATACCGCGGCCGAGTATCGAGCCGCGGCTGGATTTTCCTGGAATCCGTGCCGATCGTGGAATCGAAGGTCGATCCGCAACTTATCATTATCGGTATCATCTTCTACCGCGTTGCGCTAATCGAGCGACGATTACACGGATCGACCTCCTGCTGCATCGCAACGCATAATCACGAGATGGAGGTGTTCGATCCGTGATCCATGATCCCTGATCCATGATCCGTACTGGGAGGCGCTGCTCGACTAGGAAGCGATATCCTCGCAGGTGGACTCGCATCAGGCCGATACCGATGCGCAAACTTTCGGATTGACGGTGTGAACCGTGCAATCGAGTTAATCACTTCACGCTTTCACCGTTTTGCGCCATAATCGTGATCCGAGTGGCAGAATGGACGAATCAATGACAGCGATGACCAGCGAAGCCGAACGTCAAAATGAAGAAGACAAGGAACCAGAAAACGAAGAAGCGAATTCATACGTTTCGCCGTTAAAAGTCGAAATCTTGATCCTACGCGCTCGAGTTTGAACTCCAGGGTCCCGGATGACCCACGTCCCGGCCGTTGATCATTCGCCGGGAGGAGGAAGACGCGCCGGCGAAGTTGAACATTTGACTTCGGACAGGTAAGGAGGGGGGCACCTCCGTTCGTCCGTTCGGATCCAGATGTCTCCGACGAGATACGTTTCCACGAAGTAGTTTCGGATGGACCAGAACCCAGAGACCCACTGTGACGGGCCGCGTTATGCGATCCTATCCCGATGGGAATCTCTCCTTCTCGCTGGTACCGTTGCGGCAATGGTCTCTTTAGGGACGTGTCCGGCGAGCAAATTACCTTTTGTTTTGGAAACTTAACGGTTTTCGTGCCCGGCCCTCCTTCTGACCCCGGGCCCGCCCTCTCTCCCTCTCTCTCTTTCCCTCCGCTTCTTTCTTACTGTTCATCGCATATTTCCCGCCTCCAAGTAAGACCGTACCGCTGACGTTTCGTCTCGTCGATGGACAACGACTCACTCTCCGGATCGAAGATGGCCGGCGAGCGATAAGTTGGCCCGAGGTGAAGGATCGTTTTCACGAAAATCGAGCCACGCCGAGCCCGTTAACAGGATCCTCCGCCTAACGGAGATAAGGTCTTACACGCGGTCGAAAAATCGACTTTTCCTCCCGTCGAGTCAATACGGCCGAGGGTAAGAATCCGGGATGGCTCCAATGACGGGATCCTGACGGGGCGAGGTCTTCTGGCGCGAGTCGGTCCGAATCGAAGATTTATCGTGGCCTCGAACGGCATCTATTAGCCACGTCAAGCTCCCCACGTCACTGGCAGCGTTAACGCAGCAGAAAACCATAAGGATCGATCCCACGGCAGATTGAGATTGCGCAACGGCGCACGGCGCTCGGTTATCAGATACCATTATTCTCGGCTTTTTTGCCAACTGCCTAGAGTCGAGAAGGGCAAAAGAGGAAAAGCGACGAAGACGAGAGAGGAGGTGGAGGTGGAGGAGGAGGTGGAAAGAGTCGCGAGTACGAGGAAGGCGAGTGAGGACGATGTTACAGGTGATCCTTTCCAGTCCTGGAGGACGATCGAAGTCCGGTCAGGTTGGCAGCACCGACGGACACGGACACGGGCAACAAATGGTCCTGCCGGTACAGATCGCTATCGTCCCCCCGGCCCCGTGGATATATTTATACGAAGCTCGAGTTGGTAATGTACCTCCGGACCTCGTCCCTTAAAGCCCGCGCGAGAAGCCGGCAAGTAATCTCGACTCTTTTTCTCTCCCGGGCCCGTTCCGTCTTATTTTCGCCCCGGCCATCCCCCGGCCATCCCCCGGCCATACCCCGCTCACCCCCTCTGTCCACGCTCTGCCTTCTTTCCACCATTTATTCCGTTCTCGCGCGCTCCTCCCGCCGGGACATCGTGTTTCGCCTGATTACTCGCGATCCCGATGCTCGCACCTCGGATCGGGTTACTCCGGGGGAGACTCTCCTCAGCGTTTGTCCCCGTGGCCTTGGAAGGATGCCGGCCGCGGGCACGAAGACGTCTCACTCGGCGGAGAGCGCGTGGGAATCGCGGAAGGCTGACGGAAGATCGAGGAATGTCGAATCGGTACCGTACTGATCACACTGTAACTTATAGGGTAGCTGTCTTAATTCTTAACGGGCGAAGGATCGAAATTTTGACTAAGCGTAAGTGTGTACGATCAGGGAATGTTCACAGAGGATTTAATCATCGACGGCTGAAGAATGAAAAAATTGAGGCAAGATATACCTACGTAAAGCTGCTGATTCCGAGCCAGAGGCAAGAATCCATGTCGTCCGCGGATAAGAATGCCAACGTCCGAGACGCACCGCTGACCTACGGGGATCCGCTAATTATTTATCCGCGTCGCTGAAGAAGACTAAAGAGAGAGCGCGCGCGGGGTCATTGGAAGGGTTGAAAATTGAGCAAAAAGGGGCCTCCTCGCGAAGAAGACGTCTCACTCGAGTCAAGGCGGAGGTTGGTGAGCGAAGCAGCGTGGAGGGAGAAGAGTCAGTCGGGGGGGGGCTGAGGAGAAGAGCTGCAGAAGAGGAGCCTGAAGAGGATGCTGAGGAGGAGGAGGACGAGGGAGGAGGAGGAGGAGGATGAGGAGGAAGGAAGGGCAGCAGAGGCTGTGCGAGGGAAAGGCACAAGTGGTATAATCGTGATAAGCAGGTGATAGATGCTCCTCAGGGTCCGCACTGCCGTGGCTTGCCACAGACAATGGCTATTTGTTTCTGCCTCGACGAAGAAAACACGTCCCTCGGCCTCTCCGTCTCTCTTTCTACCTGGTCCATTCTCCGCTTCCCTCCCTTTTCCTCCCCTTCTCCTTTCCTCCTCTGCCTTTCTCTCTCCCATCCCACATCTTTCTCTCTCTCCCTCTCTTCCAGTATCGCGATCTGTTTGTTCATTTCTCCCTCTCCGCACGATCCATTTTCTCTCTCCATCCTCCTCTATCAATTCGCCTGCCGTCTCTCTCCCTCCCTCTCTCCCCGCCATGCCCTCTTCCACGATCCGCTCGGACGATGAACACCGTTTGGGACACAACATCGACTAAATCACATCGACAGATAATCACAACTTAATTTGCCCCCCGCAGGGAAGTCGTGGTAGTCGCTGGGCGCAGTGAATCGAGCCGAGTCACCGTACTGCCACGTGAGGCTGGGCCCCGTCCACCAATGTATCCGCATACGTGAACATGTCGTATTCCTACACGCGTCATAAGCGTTTTATACGCGCCTCGCATCGGGCGAAGGTAGTCCGGGCGTCCGCGGGTGCCCCATTGCCCATTCATATTGTGCGCAACGGAGTTCTCTATATTGTATGCAGATGTCTCGATCCAGGAAAACGCTCGAGGATGATCCGGAAGGAACCGTGAAGATGGTGGCCCGAGATCTAGCCAGCGCTCCCTATCTTTCAGCTCGGTCTCCCGATGGCTCGCGTCGCTGGAATCGTTTCGCTCCGACACTGTATCAAATCTGATTACGGATCTACGGCCCAACACGAATACCGCATGTAAATCCAGTCTGGCCGAGTCTAATCTAATATTTCCCTGCATTCGACCCGAGCTTAATGGAGATCGTACGTACGAGCCGTTGAAATTGTTCGCGGCGAGTATTATCTGTCGTCACGGCCGATGTTTGATAATTACAGGTCGATTCGTGAGTATAGTACGAGAAAGTACGGGCGACATTTCAATCCTGGCCGGTAATTATCCGTGAAAAAAAAGAGTGGACCGCTGAAGGCGACTGTGAGGATTGATTTACGAGGTCGAAGCGGCCAGCGAATGCTATAATTTTCCCTCTTTTTCGCGCCCCCCGTAAAACTTTCGCCGAAACGGCAACACGCGGGTAGGATCCGATTTTTCTCCCACAGTCCGGCCATCGCGCCGAACTCACGGGCTTCCTCGCGCTTACGCAAATCGTGTCGGTCGCACAAAGTTAGCCCGCAGCGTCGGCCGAATCATAAAAAAATCGAACAACTCAATTCCCGACGTGTTCGTCGAGGCTTCAACTCCGGAGTCGCGAAATGACTGGTACGAACAGCCCACCCTCCCCCCCGTTCCCTCATCCTCCTGTCGAGCATTTAATGTATCAATCATCGGGACGAAGTCAAATGGTCCGATCAGCGCTCCGACGGTCATTAAAATTCATTTGCCGTCGATTCACATAGCCCCCCCCCCCCCCCTCCCCTCTTTCTCTCCCGGCTTCCACGTCTATTCTACTTCCGCCCCCTACCCCTCGGCCTTCCTCTCCGCCCGTTGGAAGTTATTCCTCCTGCCGGCGCGCGATCGTCTTTGACGGCGAACGATCCACGGTTGCAGCGAGAAAGTCGACGCCGAGTCGGAGTTTCGATGAGTTTTTCGAGAGACGAGAGACCCGACGACAGCGACGTGCGGGAGCCGGACAATGAAACGACCGGCGGATGATTAATGACGATCGCCGTGCCCCGTTCCGGGGGCCTGTTAATGAGGCGATGACTCGGCCCGACTCGCTAACTAGCGCCTTTCGGCGATGGCAAGGTGCGCCTAAGCCAGCCTCCCCCCCTCCCGCCTCGCGAGGGCCTTTGTACGAACTTACTTCCTTACGCCCGAATTTCGTTCCACCTGACGCAATGGGGATGGGTTAGGTGTCGAAATTGATAATTGTTGGGTTTTTTGACCGTCGAGAGCTGGTCGATGGCCGATATCGATAATTGTTGAATTTATGATACTTATAAGTTTCGCGTGAAGGATGAGATTAATTAGTTTCAGTTCGGGAAGATGAGATTTGAATCGGCAGCCTCAATCTTTATATATTTGAGAATTAAATCTTGCGCGATAAAGTTCAGCTTCGTGAATTAATCAGACGCGACGCGATCATATCCAATTTAAGCTTAATACTTTCATGACAGAATTGAGCGGAGCCAGGATGAATATGATGGTGTCTCGCGGTTGATTTAGAGCGCGGATAATGGAGGGGGGCGATTTGCGGGAAATGTAGAGATCAATCTTCGGCGTAGGTCTGAATTTCTACGAGGTGACGACGTGCTCCCCGACTCATTTAATTCCACACCTGCGCCTTGCCCGCTGATCTTCATGTAAATAGGAGGCCAGCGAGTGGACGCGCACCGCGGATCAAGATCGATCGGAGTGACGAGACGAAGTCGATCGGGAATGAGCGTCCGCGGGTGTTCCGTATGAATAATTAAGGCACATACGCCGGGGCCGAGAGGACTCTCGCAAGCGTGGCCTGGCCGAGCGGCGGATTTAAATATTCGAGGCGTCATCGATAATCGAACCGTCCGGGCGATAACTCACCTTGCCCTCGTTATCACCGGCTCCCTGATTATAACGAGATTCCGGCTGAATCCGGGTTATGAATAGAGGCCGCTCACGTTCTCGCTGGAACAAGCACGTTCGACAACATAAATCCCTCAATCACTAACTCGCTCTTGTATAATCAACGATAAAATTGTCAGAGATCTCGAACGTTCTGATTTTCTCAAATTTTATATCGTACGGTATGTGTGTGCTGAGAAACTTGGATCCTTCTGTGGATCATTCCCTTTTCTGTAATAATGCAATAAAATTTGGTCAATTCTGTCTCTTTCGATGACAACATCGAATTCTCAATATACCAACCCCTCTTCTATAATCATTATAAATATTCAACAAAATTGTCATTCTTACCTAAAACAATCATCAATTCCTAGCCAATTTTAATTGTTCTCTTCCCGTCAATTCCTCCCAAATCAGTACAAGAAAACCCTGGTTAAAAGAACAGACTGTTACAATGTAAAACTTATCCGCTCGCGGTCGCCAGCCATAACTCCTTTTCTGCGTGTCGCGTTTCGTTCCTCGCGGCATTAAAGAACGCGATTCCCGGTCTCTGAATTTAGATTCGAGAAGGTTCCACGAAGGTTGGAGCAGGAGGTGCGCGAGTCGGTAAACGATTATCCGCGACTGATAGGCAGCGAGCAGGCCGTGATACATCGTTGGCCCGCTATCGCGGCATAAGTTCCAGGAAGATTAGGCCGGCTAATTAATAAAGCCGCCATTATCCGCGTTACATCTTGCCCGGCATTAGCCGTCGCCCGAAACGGAACGGGCCGCTTCACGGAATTCAATATCTCGAAGCCCGATCGAGCTTTAATAAAGTTCTCAGCCGAGTGCCGAGAAGGGTTCCCCGGAATTTCGTCGGCTTCGGAGGAGTCGGCCGAATCCTCGAGCTTCAAATCTGCCGGCAGAAAGCGTCCGACTGTTCGCTTTTGTCACCCGAGACGATCGTCGGCCAAATCGGTTGACATCAGAAAAGGAAAAGTAGAAAGAGCTGATGCGGCAAACTTGATTTAGAAAGATTATTTTTAATTGAGAAATTCAGTATATACTGTAGACAGTTTGTAGTGGTAGAAAACTAATGTTATAGAATTAATGCATTCTTCAGCATTAACGTATGACTAAATCTTCATGAACTTTTTCTCTTTAATTCGGAAAGTAAAGTTAGCCAATTTGGCTAATGAGCGTTATTTACAATCATTGCTATACATTTTCCGGGGTATATGGAACTTAAAAGGATAGTCGTTCGGTTTCTCAGTGCTTTACGCGATTTTGTAACTCCTTAGCCTTCCGTCGATGCCGCGTATCGCGATGAAAGGATCGAGCCACAGGTCTCACCGCATTAAGCGAACAATTACTCGGATCCGACAATACGTAAGCCAGCATCGGAAAAATCGACATGCACGCGTGTGGGAAACGTTGAACTTTAATGAACTCGCGGCCCGATATCACTGGCCGCTCGCGTCTAATCCGATACGGAGCCTAGGCGCGAATACGCTCGCGAGCCTTAGAATCGTTCGCGCAAACGAGCCGGAACGGCGCAAAACACTTTGCGCCTCTCGAAGAATTTCCCGCGGCAGTGGTTGGCCAATCCTAACAGAGTTTAAGGCCACGCGGAACCCATAATAAGACGCGCGTATCTCAAAACATTAACCCAACACATTACATCCACGAAACTAATTCAACCGACTGTACGTCGAACTAAGCCGACTGTCGACGAAGTGGAATAGACTCTGAATCCAAGCCAGACCGACGAACGGACACGTAAATGCGATAGTTCGACACCTAACGGTCCATGATGGATCGCGCGTTAGGATGGAACCGGGTATCGATCATCTCGTTAGAAGTTATCTTCCTCCGCACCGCGCGAGCTTTCCCTCTTTCCTCCGTGATTACGGCAGGATGAGACGGCCAAACGACTTTTCGCCCGGCCGAGGAGGAAACACCCACACGACGTTCTCCCTTGAATGCTCCATCAATTGAGAGCCCCTGATTACACGGAGGCGCATGACGACTCTATCAGGCCTCGAGCAGCGTGCGGACTACAGGCACCTACACACCCACGAACCTCTCTCTCTCTCTCTCTCTCTGTCCACTCACTCTCCCTCTATACCGTATCCACGCTTCTCAGTGGTCGTGGATCGAGTCCGTCCTATTCTTCAAGATCGAAAACGCAGGCCTGCCATAATGCGATATCGGCCGCGCGAAGCTGCGATAATGGCCGATAACGCCATTAGACACTATGTTGCCGTAACTCAGATTTCGCACGCTTCACTATAAGTCTGAGCATGTGTGTGTACCGTATCGCAAGCCGTGCCTCCTCGCTCGGACGACAATTTCCAGAACGTAAAAGTTAATCGCGCAGATTGGCTTAATAGATCCATGCAAGGATACTGGACGCATGTTTGCGGACACCCTATAACCGGCCGTTATATCTCTCATTTAAATACAAACGCGCTTGCACCACGCGCTCGACGGCATGTACGTACACGTATCTCTGCTATCAAGGCGGTATTACCTTACCTCGTAATCCTACCTCTGGCCGGACTCGCGAGAGGAGTGGGAAAATCTGGACGAGAGGGAGCCTGAACGTTCGCAAAGTGCTGTAGACACCCTTCGCCGGAAGAGGCCGGGATCATTAAGGCCGTGACGAGGGTACCTGGGGGAGGCTGGTACGTCATACGTTCAGCATATCGAATTTCTTAACGATCGCAATGATCTTAATAACGATCCGGGGCCCGGCGAAGCATAAAACTTAGCGCAAGGCCGAAATTTGCCCGCTAAAGCGTCGCCGGGATCGATCTTAATTGAAATTGACCGACGCCGACGAGGAAATTACGGCACGGCCGAGAATTTTGTCCCGAAACACCGACATTAACTCGGCAGATGACACCTTTTTCCGCGATCGGCCGCCGAATGTTTTATTCAGCAGCCGAAGCGCTTGCATAAGATAGGAACAGGGGCGTTTATTAATCTAATCGCGAGGGTGGCAACTTGGAGAGAGAGAGGAGGGGGTAGGGGGGAAGGACTGGCATCAATATTTAACAGTTGATTTTCGGGCAGGCGGGTGTCATTATCGCTCGTGTAAAGACCACGTGCGTCGCGGAACGTGATCGGGGATGGAGCGGAAAATTGACGACGTCGCGACGCCGGCTGAATCGATGATCGGGGCGAGTGGCCGGGCGAGCAAATTGGTTGTTTAGGCCGGGGCACGCCGCTGGCCGGGGCATAATTAGGCGATCAATTCGCGAGTAACGTCGTGTAATTTACCGACGACGGTCCATCGATATAAAAATCCCCACTCTTCGCCGGCCGATACTCGATCGTGCGGCGCACGAATTTAATGTCTCTCACGTACGGCGACGCCGACGGCCTCAGCTTCGGCGATTCCGGCGTCGGCGACGCTGGCGGGTCAGCGCGGACCCCGTTTCCCTTTTCGCCTTCAGCCTAGAAAGCCGGCCCGGCGATTGAGACATTAGCAATCGGCTGGAAATTGAGACCGAGTGGGACTAATTCAATTGCCGCCATTTTCCTGGCCGGCTCGCTGTTCCGCGATTCGGTTCAGATACGGAAGCGTTAGAGGGCAATTAGACGATTAATCTGTCGGCAACCGTGTAATTTCCACGGCGGCTTTATCGACGTTCCAGTTTGAGGCGGGACGCGCGTACCGATTCTTTTCACGTACGTGCCGCCGATCGATCGGAACTTTCCAAGTTCGACGCGATGGGTGTCGCGATAGAAAGTGTCGTCCTTTGGGTCGTGAGCGACGATGGGCTGAATTTCGTACAGAGATCAACGCTTGATTTATCCACTTCTCTAAAGTAAAAAATTTCATTTGCCTCAGTACTGATTCTCCTGCTACGAAACATATTATTCTTTGAACTATTTATCTAGTATCCAGTGTCATAAACTCAATTTGCTACCAACATTGACTTATACTTTGACGAATTAAATGAGAATATCCACGTAAATCGACGGTAGGTCGAAGATTGAGTAAGCCGTGCCCTTTTAGTCCCCTCTCACGACAGAGGGTTACCCAAGTGCATTCTGGAAGGCCACCTCGCAGGGTTGAACGGCGAAAGAAGGCAGTCCCACATTTTCTGACCTCGCGCCGGCCACGCAACTAGCCGCAAAATGAATAAGAGCCGAGAAACGCCGGTCAGGTTCGGGCAACATTCGTTTTACGCCGTCCGGGCGGGAGCGTAAAAAATCCTCCTGGTAGGGGGAGGCGAAGCAGGGGGGAGGGGGAGGGGAGGCAGGGGAATGTGAAAAGAGCGGGCCGTGCCTGTTAAACACACATTTTAGGTACTCCAACCGCAATGCCCGCTTAACTATGGTTTAGTGGAAGTTAAACCAATGATTATGTTGTCAGGGTCGGTGGGTGGAGAGAAAAGTGATCGCTCACCGGTCATCCACGCACTCACACACACTCGACCGGGCCGGGCCTGCACGCACGGACACCTTGCCGAGCACACGAACACGCGCGCGCGCGCACACTTGGATACACGGTGCCGGGCAAATACGATCCCGATACTAACGCGCGAGGCATCGCCTAGTGGTTTCTCTCCTGCGACCGCGTTCAGGTATTTTCCAGCTCGTACAACGTTCGGTCCCGATGCTGTCGGCATCCGTGCACTCTGACCACCGAATTGCCGAGAAGAATCTCGACATCAAGATTCCCGAGTCAGTTTCACGGAACGACTGTCAGAGTCATTAACCAAGGTGCGTGTACGCGTATCGGAGGAATAAGAAAATCGGTGGATGCGACCACTGGCGATGGGAGGTTCCTATAAAGCGATTAATAAAATTGTTCGCGGGGAGAGTCGATAGCATCGAAACTAGCGGCCGTACAGCGGGATGGGAATGTGTTGGTGCGCGTAAGAGTACGTACACAGGCGCGTGCTACCAAGCTCGCGGTCACGCACGATCCTCGGCGAGCATTAGCGCGGCCCTATAGTGCCTACTATGGTAGGTACACGCCGTGTAAATCCTGATACGCGGGCGGGTGTAAGCCGGACGATTCATCAACATTATCACTGACGTACGTAGTTACCCCGCGGAGAGAGGAGAGCGGTTCCCAACTGAGCGAGGCGCGGATAGCGACGCAGGTGCAATTCGCAGGGGGAATAATTCCGGACGATCCTCGAGGACCGATTCGGATTTCATCGAACAAGGAAAGAGGGTTCTACTTCGGTATTTGCCAATTTAAGAATGGACGGCTAAATCAGGGAAATCATGGATAAGACATTTTCTCCTGCCCATAAGTCACCGGACACTCATGAAAAGATGTCTTTCACGTTTCGAAAAGACAATATTTATGTAACATTTTCGTTGAAAATACTAAAAGCATTGTGAACAGTTAGCGAGTGTTACTTTCATTTCATAAAATAAGTGCCTCAGCAATAGGAAATTGCCCGAATTCAAATAGTAGGTGCCCAGTGTTACAAACGTATGTCATAGTCAGGATGCTAAAATGTGCACGGGGCAGAGTCGCGAGAGTGCAAAGATGGCGACGGGACAAGTTCCGAGCCCTTCCACCCTTTTCCCATGATCCGCTAAGGAGAGCGTGCTCCGTATCTCGTAATTAAATGTATACAAACTGTTCGTAGGCCGGGCAGTGTCCGCGGGTTATTAACGTAATGACGGCACGGAATCCTCATCGTGCGCGGTCAGGTTCTGTTACAAAGCTGCGCACCGGGCCGAGGTAACTCCACGGGTCGCGGTAATAACCATATCGGGCGAATGCCGTCCTACAATGAGCGTGTCTGCGCACCGTGAAATCACACGTGCGCGTTACAAACGCCCGAGAAGACCTTATTAACTTACGATGCCCGTCGGCCTAATTCGCGTTGTAATTGCGACCGACGATCGGGCCGATCGGGACCGATCGTTCGCCGAGACAAAAATTGCGCATGCAACCGCCACGCCGGAAGTGCACCCTCGGAAGAGTCTCGACGCGGGGAAGAGAAAGAATGAATAAACGAACGAGCACGGCGCACGATCTAATTGCCGCGTAGAACTCATTCCCGAGGACGATACAAAGAGAGCACGCGCATACCGGAAATGTACCATTTAAAGGATGAGGGAATGCGAAAATTGGATAGATCAAAAAGACAGCGCAGATAGAATTATTATAGATTGCCCATGCGAGTCGTTGCGAATGTCTAGGGTTGAAGCAGGAAAACCAAAGAATAGAGAAAAAATGAAATAGAGCGCAGGTTTTCGTGGCAAGAAATAAAAATCGCGCGAGTTGCCGATGGCTCGCGAGATAGCTGGCGGTAAGGAGGTAATGACTGTCAGAAAGGGTGAGAGGGTGCAGGGCGAGGGTAGGACGCGATTGCGCGTAGGGCGAGGTGGAGGGAGGGTGGAGAGAAGGTGGAGAGAAGGTGGAGGGAAGGTGGAGAGAAGGTGGAAGAAGACGGAGTAGGCCGAGCTCGTAACTCCGGACACTTAAGCAAGTCGCCGAGGCAGTTTGGCGCGTCTAAAACCGAGGGCCAGCAAACTGTTAAGTCAACAATCCTCGGCCAATCGCGCCTCGGTTCAGAGAGAAGCTCGTCGGGTTATTGCTCGTAAAAACGTTTGCCGGGGGAATGGGAAAAATTCATATTTCGCCGATAACTCGGCCTGGAATGAAGATCCGCGCATAATGAGCCGTTGGTTGAGCTTCTTAAAAATCGGCGCCGATAACGATGCGCGAGAGTGCCCCGGCATGCGCCGAGGCTCGGAACGATGTGCTAACTCGAACGAAGTCGAGGAATTCGAGTTAATAACTCCTCTCGAGCACTCTCGCCGGCTCCTACCATCGCCAAACACACTCGCCGGTTCGGGAATAATTGAATGGCGTCGATTACATTGTTAACGACCAACGAGACGGACAGGAAGGGAAACCGCGTAAAGTACCTCGAAGTTTCGTTCCAGCCTCGGAACGTCGAAGATATAGAACTCACTGTCGAAGTGGTACCGATCATTGCCGAAGATACGCCCGGCGAATAAGTATAATTTCAACTTTTTCCTCGGAGGGCCAATCTTTATGGAAAGCCATAGCCGTTTCGGCGTTAATGACAAGCGCAACGGGGCCATCATCGAGTTTGGATGACACGGCTGTCAATGCGTTAAGGATACCACTTACGGTGTAACATAATATTTTCGGCGGGCTCCTCTCGATCGGCGAGAAATATCGAGCTGTATAATAGGAGGGGGGAAGGATGGGAAGGGGGATGTAGAGGGAGGGGGTGGGGTGAGGGCCGAGAACCCGTTTTGCCACTCGGTAGCATTACCGTGTAAGGCTCCTTTCGGGCCATGTACGACGCGGTCAATTTAAACGCTTTTACTTAATTGCAACCCGAAGCCCGACCGATGACTCACTGGCGCAACGAGAGTCAAGTATACGGACAGTATCAAAATGCAAGCGCGCTTTAATGAACGTCCGAGCCTCTCTAACCTGAGTAAATTGCTATTTACAACGGAAGCATCTTGGGAGAAAGAGAGAGACGGAGGAAAAGACGGAAAGGCAGACAGAGGGAAGAGAGAGAGAGGGGAGAGGAGCGTGCATTTTGCACGAAAACCCGTCATCCGGTAATTTTCTCTCTTCCAAATGATAATAATCCCGCGTCGGGGCCCCAATTACTTCTCTCTCTATCTATCATATTCAATCTTCGTAATTTACCTAATTACTCTCGCATCTCCTGCCGGCGACGTTACCCGCGCGTACGTACGCGTCGTCTCTCGTACCCGGAGCGTAAGCACGCCCGAAATAATTTCGGCAATTCGGGGTACGCGCGCGTAATTGGAAATATGATAATGAACGCGTCAAGATTTACCGCGCTCTCGTCGAACGGCGAGGCACGTATGCATGCCGTGTGTGCGAACGCGCGCGTGTGCATTCTGGGACTGCGGCGTTATCGTCGGCGCGGACGAGTCTTAGGCGTGATCAAACGACAATAACGAATGGTTTAATCGTTAGGGACGCGTTGTGCGCGCTGCTTTAAAGGAACGGAGAGCCGCGCGTGACGCCGGCCCATTATTTTCGCTCGATGAAACAATTAGTCAGGCGAGCCCGGCCGACTGTAATTAGACAAAGGACAATTACCGAGAGTCGCCTCGTTATCTCGCCGTTATCCCGTAGGACACGTGTAAGACACGCCATTATAAATTATCGGCATCGTCGTTCGTTCGGCCCACTGATGCATCGCGGCGGACAATTACCGTCAGCTTCGGACGATTTCGTAATCGGCGGCGATGTTGCTAAACGATTGAATCGAGCCTCGTGTCCCCTGAAAAGGATGCCATCGGTCTCGATGTAATTTCGAAATTGAAACTTGTTCGCTGAGCGAGTTAAGCGACATGGCTGTTAAAGAATTCTGACTTAAGCATCGGGTTAGACAAATTTCAGTATTAGTCAGGCTTACATGGAACATAAATAATTATCAATTACTGGAGACTTCATTGATTTCATGACTGATAACAATTGGCCGGATAGATTCGTTTAAGGAGATTGGTAAAATCCAGATTTTAAATCCGGACTCGGATTACACGGAGGGCACTCTCGCGGAAATTAGATAAAGCGTGTAATCGATTCGTTAATAAGCCGGCCGATCGATCCATTAATAACGGCAATTAGGCCGATATCAATTGATTACGGGGGCCCCCGCCAATGCCGAAACGCAGCTGGATATCTGCTAAATAATGCATGGCGCGCGCACGCGTGGTCAATGACGCGTGACAAACCCTCGTTACAATGTAACGGTCGGCGACGATGCTTTTGCACGGCGAACGGTGCTTTCGCATTCGCTGGCCGCACTTAATCTCCCACGCTGCACCGATGCGCCCTGTTTCCTGGCAATCGATGTGATTGCGGATTTTTCCCGCACGCCCTCCCCCTCCCCTACCTACGGGATCTTCTCACCCGTTACGAGGGACCAGTTACGGCTCGAAATTATCTACTTCCGACGTTCGGCATTACGCGAAATTGATGCACCCATACGGGAAACGAGTAGATTTGCTTAGAATGACCGATTTTGGCCGATTTCTTTGCACGGTGGACGTCTCTGTAATGCAAGTTTCTACGAAATTATACTAAAGTACATGAATTTCTCTTTTTTGCTCAATGGCGCATATTTGGTAAAAACTACCGTCTCAATTGATAATACGTGGAATTTAATACTTGATTTTGACAAGAGCTCTATAACAATTTGTACAAGGAGCAACGTATGAACCACATTTCACAGCTGCCTAATAGACTTTTCTTCTCTGGGCAAACAGACGCTTGACTCCGCTATCTGGCCGATCGTAAATTTCGGCGGGGAAACTATCAGGGGGTTGAAACGGTACTCGCTCCTCGGCGCGACTCAATTTTACGGTCGAGCTCATTAAGTCGAAGGGAAAAATGCGCGTGATCGAGAGTGTCGGAATCGCGAGTCCCGATCGAGAGTTAATTTATCATCGACCGTGCAAGTATGTTGCCAGATTAATCGCCTCGCCGACGCGAACGTTTGGCCGAGCGCATAGTAATGATTTCCTGACCGCGAGCTTTTTACTTTCGCCCTCTTTTCTTCGTTTTCTCACCTGGCGACCGATCGCCAACGACGTCGCGCTCGTTTTCAGCGAAGAAAACGAGACGAGCGCGGACCGGCTCATCGCTAACGGCCGATATCAAATATCTCCGGTCTCTGCGCCGGCCTCTGCGCTTGTCTTCTGCGCACGCGATGGGCCCGCGACACGTTTGAACGTACCAATTCACGATGCCGCTTCGGGATAAAGCCCCGGTCGTTACGAGGAATCCTCGCGAGCCGCTCGTGACTTCCAGGCTTCGGCGTTCATTTCTGCCCAAGCGAGAGAAAGAGGGAGAGAGAGAGAGTCTGCAGATAACGTACGATTTCACGCAAGCCGCATGCCGCGGAAGCGAACTTTCATAGTCGAAGAAGAATGTACTTTTTGCTAGCCAGCGTCGATATGAACCCTGACGCTGCCTTCATGGACTGTCCACTGACTTGCACTCCGCTACAAACATTCCAAGTTCTCCAACGCGACTGTCAACGCTAACGAGACCTTTCCTGAAATTAAATCATTTGATACGCCCGGTGAGAGGGAAGTACATACTGTTTTACGATAAAGAGTGTCGCTTTGAGTAATACATTTAAGCCTTTATCAAGCGTTCGACGCGCGAACGTTGGCATTCGGGGTACAATCCTGAATGGGCGTTAAGGGGTCTGGCCACCATGTGCGCTCGCCAGATGAGTACTATTCTTAAAAATTCATAAACGCGAAAATAAAGCACAAAATTCTTTTATTTTTTGTCACATACTAGAAAACGGTTTAGTGAACAAGTGAAAAAAATTTTGTGATAAAAAAATAAAAAACACCGGCGTTTCGTTCATTTTGGTGAAGGCCCTCGGCACGAAACGCACGTGGGCGGTTCTATGACTACCTGCTTCATTTTGCATCTGAAAAAAAATAAAAAAAATTAGCTTATTCCTGGATCTTATTGCAAGGGCGTAACGTAGGGAAATTTTTTTTTTTACATTAGGGAAATTATGGTGAGCCGAAGAATTTTTTTTCACGATTTTCACCGAAATTTCACGAGAAAAAACGTCATTAAAAAAAAACTAATCAAGTAATCGCAAAAATCGTACGTTACGCTTTAGATAATGTATCTAGAAGTACTGTGTTCAAATTTCAGAGTAATCGGACCGATAGTTTACGAGATTTATTCGGAACCGTTTCGAAAAATGTAGTTTCGAGATAATCGCAAAAGAAAGTAAAGGTGCGGTTATTCGGCTGACGGCGCGGTTTTTGTGAGTCTTACCTTCAATCAGCGATTCCTGGTCCATACATGTCCTCTTCGGCAGCTGTTTGAGCATCCTGGGCGTCTTTTCTCGAAGATCTACGTGCTTGGCGTGCTTCTTTCGTACCTTTTTGCGCTCGGACATTTGCTGTAGCGCAACGTTCCTCGTCGGCTGCCCTACACAAATCGTAGCAGCGATCTCCGATGCTTAGATCCATGAGTTTCATCATCAGCAAAATACTGTTGTACCCATCGTTGAAAGTGCTGATAGCAATGTAACTGGCAATTTCGACGGTTTTCGCACCGCTGGAACTCGTTTTTGGAGCCATTGACCAGATGACGGAGTTGACGCTTTCGTTGGCGTTTTGCGTGAAGCCTCCTTCGCACCGTTCTAACAATTCATCTGAAGTGAGGTCCTCATAAACAGGTCGAATGGCATCTTGAACAATTTGAGGCAGAGGATTCTTGTGTAGATATTCATCCAAAGTGCCAATCGCTTTTGATATTTGCCAAGAGCACCACGAGTCTTCTCCCGGTGGACAATTTTCATGCTGCGGGATTTCGTCGGTCGAGCTCTTGTGCTTGAATGTTGCCCAAATAGCTTTCTTCATTTCGTCTTTATAATTAGAGAACCTTCGAATAGCGAGACCGTAATAAACTGTTAGCTCGTTAATTAGTTTATCGGTGAGCTTTCCTTTGCCAGCAAGACCTTTCTTTTCCTTTTTGATTTTACGAAGTCGTGTGCCCATCCTTTTCTGCACATGACCTACGCATTCTTTTTTCATCACTTTTTCTTCGTATGGATTCGAGTAGACAATTCTACTAACCCATACAAATGATACAATAGGGCAGCTGCACGTACTGAACCGTGCGAGTTGCATACACTGATCGAGCCGCGCGGTCGACCGCTCGCAGCGGCTCGACCTTCCTACCGAGAAACACCTGTAACTTTTGCAATTTTGCGATTTTCAGTACCAACTATGGATTAACTGATGCATAACATTTCAAAGATTATTATAACACAATAAAAAAAAAAATGAAAAAAAAAAAATTGCATGGTGGCCAGACCCCTTAAGGAACCGGAGTCCTGTTCGACAAACACGGCCGAAGGACTTTCCTGGTCCCACACCGGCAGCGATACGATCTGGTCGGCCAAATTGTTTCGGATTGTTGGTTAATTGGGTGCTCGTTTTGGTTCTCGCCCGAGAATGAGAGTGAGTGCGACGGAGTGAGAGGGAGGGAGCGCGCGCGCGCGCGCTTGCTGAGGTTACAAGATGACAAAGACGAGATCTGAGGACCGGGACGAGCAGGAGAGCCGGATACCATTCTGTCCTGCAAACTGTGCGAACGCAGCCTCGCCCACCAACCCCGTGTCGAACCAATAATCGAAGCTCGATAGCGGTGCAACTTCGAGTTACCGTCCAATCCCGGACCACGTTGCCACGCAATTGACATGCCCGCTCACATGGGAATTGGTGGGGTGTGTCCAAATGCGTTCCGAACGCGTGTACGGCAAACTGGTATCGGGATATCTGGTACAATGTTCCGGTCGAGGACGGAGTCGGCTTGCTGACCGTCCGCTGGCTGTTGCACTCGGGACGCATTCTAGGATGCAGTCGGGATGTACTCTGGATGCAGCCTGGATACACTCTGGATACGATCCGGATGCGTTGACCCTTCGGAACCTTACCTCTCGATTCCCAGCGGGATTCTCGGTTCTTGTACGGTGACCCTGAAAGTGACCCAAGTTAATATGATGCAAAAAAAAAGTGTAATTTTCCAGAATTTTGTTGCTTACCATCTATGGTAGTGAAGTTTGTAATTTCGTAGGAAATTGTATTTTGTGATCGAATGAGGGAGAGGAATTTTTGTGGATGTATGTTGTATTTTAAGTGGGAATATGCATTGCATGAGTCGGATCCGCTGACCGTGATTTCGATCCAGGAAGAATGCGCAATTTTATGCATATTCTCCGCAGTTTCGACATATGCGAACGTTGGCCTACAAAAACTTTCCCACACTCTTGGAATAATCGGAGTTGGGTATCGTGCATCGAATGAGAGTCGAGTGGTTATTGGAAGCGATAGTGGGAGAGTTGGCGGGTGGATAAAAATAGAGGGTAGAAGAGAAGGAGGGAGACGGAGAGAGAAGGAGAGAAAGGGAGATGGAAGGTTGGCAAGAGAACCTAGACTCCTGTAGGTGGTGTTGCACCTTGACTAGGTACACCTATTCCTTAGCATGGCGAACGTCGATAGACCCGAGAGCTCTCTTTGCACGCTTATTACCCTAATGCCAGTACTTAACACACTGTTGCCTGCACATATTCGTCGTTTATTTGCCGTGCCAGCGACCGGGTGTCCCGTTTACTGCTTTCTGCAACACGACCCAATCCTAAACTCTTCCAGAATAACAAATACCGACTATACATTTAAAAAACATTGCTGCACTAAAATTTTACCAAACGCATCGAGCCGTCTACGATCACTGCAAGGAACAGCAATTCGAACTACAAGACGAGCGAATTCTTTGAAACCAATTAAACCCACTTAGTACGATTACCAAATCAATATACGGTATTCTAAATTCTCGGACGTGCAGTCTCGCTTATAACAGGTTCCCTGATCGCGGCCCTCGAAAGGAACCGAGAGGATTCTGTTTTCGACACGAGCATCGACCCGAGGGAGGGACAAGGATCCGCGTGACTGAGAGGTATCGGAAAAGGAGGGAAGTGGGAGTCTTTCGCTCTAGGCACCCGGTATATAGATCGCCTGTACGCGATGCTGCCCCAATGGCGTGGCGTTCTCGGCAGATAATTATCACTAACCATCAGCTATTTGCGAGGAATGGCTGATAATTGCTACGTTGTTCAGGCTCTACCGAGCGATAACCCGCCTAGGACTCCTTTTAGACGAGCACTCGCAGTCACTGTTGTTGCCGGAGAGCAGCAGAACGCGCTGCCCTCAGGGAGTCCAGCCTTTTTTTTATGAGCCAACAAGTCGCCCTGTTTCCTTCTCGCGTGGCATTTCAACGACGTTCGGTCTCGTGAAATCCCTTTCGAAAACGCGAGGATTCCAAAAGTTGGTCATGTAACTCCGCTGTAGGACACGTGCGCAGCTACCGAGCTCAGGGCAACTTTGACTAAGCGTGCTCGTTAGCTAATACGTTCTTTATAGACTGGCGAAGTTAATGCGTTAACGGGCTGAGAAATTATTGTACAATGTTGCGCGTGTAAGTTGAATTGGATCCTGTCGATGGGTGTCAGTCGCTGATGGAGAACCCGAACGTTTATGTTTCGCACACCTCTCGCACGTGGTAGACTCCGTAATACGCCGGGACTTTATAGTTGCGCAGAATTTACAGCCCGCGGACACTAGATCACGGGGACTCTATAACGTGGGATAAATGAGATGTAAAAGTTTACGAGCGGCCGGAATGCAAGAAAATTGGCTGATTCGAAGGTGGCCGTAAACTTTTATATCTTATTTACACTGTCGGTCGCGAGTTCGAGGATTCTAAAAATTGCCGATGTTCGGTGAAATATCGACCCCCCGTAATTAGCTATGCTCGAAAGAAGCGTGGAACGTGGAAGCGGAGTTAACAGTCGGGAGTTATGTAGGAGGCGATTTGTTAAGTTTTGTACGGAATCTCTTAACGTCTTCAGCGGCGTCACGCTTCGCGGAGAATTAGCTGATTTTATTCCCTGATAATTGTCACGGCCGACTTTCCTCGCGGTCTCGAAATGTCTCACGCGTAAGCAGATGCTAAGATATGCCCGGGAAAGAAACGTCAGAGCGAATATGACCGGCTTTTAGGAAGTCGGCGGACGTGTTACGTGATCTCCCTCCGCCTTTGTCCGAAGATGGCAGGGAAGACGGGCCAAAAAGTTCGGACATAATCGCCCGTAATCACGCACTTTTGCCAGCCGTATGCCGACGCGTAGCGAACGGTGCAACTTCCGCGTTCAGATGTCGAGCCAGATTGAAACGGGACATTTCTTTCGACTGCGCAGAAGCAGTGCACGACTGGATGAAATATGATGCCAATAAGGATATCAGATGCCTACAATATAATTTTCGACTTCATAAGATAATTAATAGTTCGGCGGCTCGGTGTTATGTACAGCTACGATCGATGGTTCCAATGGGTAAGTGAGGAAAATTTTAGGCAGCGCTCTAAACGGCTGAAAAATGAGTATATTGGGGAATTTCTGCGGCTGAGGTGAGAAGCAAAATAATATATAGACCCTGGATGCGTGGTATGTGGCGCGTATTGACGTCGCTTGTCTTTGCCCTCTGCCGCGAGCACTCGCAGTTTTGGATTCGGCGCTCCGCGATTTTGAGTCTGCGCTTTACCGTGCTCAGTCAAGCGTGCTTTTTCTTAATTTCTGAGTTCTGTACCGGGGATCGAACCCGGGTCCACCGCGTGTGAGTCCGTCGCCCTACTAACTAACACTCCTATGTTATCTAACTAACACTCCTATACCGTATAAAGGGGTTAAAAAGAAACAAGAAAACCGCAAGTCGGACCTTCCAAGTCTAATACTTATCGAGATACAGTCGAAAATAAACGAGAAAATGGTTGAAAAATGGACATTTTTCCAACTCTAATCTATACGCTACGTCTAACACAAACTCCGCCTTCGAAGAATGGCAATTCCAAAATTATAATCGTATATAAACCTCTAAACATCCTATCCTTCCCTTTAACACAATCCCTGCAGGCCTCCGATCACCAATAAATCCACTTCACCAACCTCCTCGCTTCCTTGAGCAAACCCTTCCTAAATAACACGCATCACCCTTGCAAGCATTGCATCGCCGTCGGCGCGTTAATTACGGTAACGATCCATATTCATTGAAAGTAACTCTACCCCCGTATCACCCGGACGCTAATTTCAGCGCAACGCAAGACGTCCGCGTCAAATTATCGCTAGAAAAGTACCGCGACCGCCACGCTCACGTCGGACCCTCGCATACATTGTCCGTGGCGGAGCACGATACACGTGTAACGATCGCAAAAATGAGAATGCGCGTGTCGCTTGCCCGCATTGAATAAACTCTCCCCCTTAACGCACCCTCGGCAAGCCTCATTAATCACGAATCGCCCAAACCGGCCTCGGCCTTAATAACTCGCCGCGACGAAGTGCGACTCGGCCGATTATCATAAGAAAAAGAGCGAACGAAGTCGTAAGTGCGCGAAGGGAAAGGTGAGCAAGTAAGGTAGTAGGAGGGGAGGGGGTTGAGAAAGAGAAGAGCGTAAAAGAAAGGAGGTAGGATGAGTCGGTATGCGTAGATCGGAGTGCTTGACGCGGAGTAAAAAGATGGAATCGCTGGGCTACGTCTACGTTAGCGGTCGTGTTTGCTCGCGAGCCACCGGTTGGATAACTCTCTTACTGCCCTGTAAATCGTAATGTTACACCGGCAATTTAATAAGCGGAGCGCGTTCGCTTATCCCCGCTGACGAGCGCGGGCGCACATAATAATGTTAATGGTGGCGAGTATATCTTCTAGGACAGCTCGCCGAGCCCGGCGTCCGAGTTATAACGTGTCTTCGCATGCGCCTACGTGTACGTGCCGGACGATGCTCGAGTCCCGATCTAAGGGGTGAGGCGGAAAACCGAGGGCTGTAACGTACGATGATTGCGACCAAGGGAAGGAGTTTGGAAAATGGGCTTCGATATGCTCAGGTTACTGATCGATTTTGTGGGATAGGTTTTTGATGTGCGAAGGATACGTACAGCGATGATTTTGAAGGAGTTCAATGTAATTTCGAGTGGGAACAGTGTTCGAGGAAGAATAAGATACGATACGAAACTTGCAATGATGATCTAATAAAAGTGATTGCTATCAAAGAAATTTACTAAAATACGTTTGGCAGCTCTGTTACTAATTTCAGAAATGTGCTAATTCAAAATTTGAAGAATCTGAGTGAATCAAATTTTACCGCCTTTATATTAGAAAAATCTCGAAATCAACGAAATAAATATTATAAGCACTTTTACTTCATTAAAATTTTGTAATATTAAGACTGCTACTATCGGATGAGAATTCAATGAGGAATCTTAGAATCTCGGATGCATATCAGCCTGCGTTCAGACGCCAATCGACGATTATAATTCGCTCGAAGGACCAAGAATTGAGCGCGGACTGTCTCGTTTAGCAAATTGGCGCAACAGCGGAGATAGTTGCGAATCTTATGACGAGAGTGTCGCTCGTACGCTTGTTACACCGTCGGTTTACGAGGCTCGCTCGCCCCGTTCATTGCCGGCCAGCTGTACCGCTGATTACATAGGCGCTAGAAAAATTTCCGACCCGACACTCGCACTGGCTCTCCTTACAAGAGGTGCCGTTCGAGCGACGTCCATTATTTCCACGCGAGCTGCGACTCTCGCAGCCTTTCAACGTGAGAATCAACATTGTGATGCTAACCGCAAAGTATCGAGCAAGGTACACATTTCAAATTTCGCAAGCCCATTTCACAACTGACCATCCACACTCCCACTAACACTCTTCAAGGAAAAACCAAAAATCTAAAAACATTAAGAAATTAAACATAAAAGAACAAAAGACTCGCGTACTCGCGACAGTCGAAAATGGGGGGGGGGGGGGGGGGGGGGCTGCAAAAATGGATAAAAAAAAAGGATTGCGACCCACCCGCGTCTACCATCTACCCTCCGTGCAGGGATCTTCTCCCTCCCCTCCGATCGTTCCCGGCGAGCGGATACCCGAGCAGACAATCACTAAAACCAACACGGGCGCGTTATAAAAATCCCTACCCCCGACGTGTCTGTTTACATTCCTGTCGGCGCATACGTGCAGCCACGCATATTATTTCTATCCGTAGTTATGGGCCACTTACCGGGCCGGTCTCGGCGCGAGATGAAGCGCCGCGTTACTTTGCCCAACAGGAATGAAAACGGCGCTCCGACCTGCGCTATGGAAGGCCAGCGAGGGGGCCCGTGGAGGGTATGAGGCGAAGGGAAGGTGGGGAGGGGAGGAGGGGGGAGGGGGGGGGGGTAGGGAGGGCGGGAATAAGGTGTAATCAGTTTAATGAATAGTCGCCCTGCGTAATTATGGTGAGGCTCGCAGTCCGGATTTGTGCGCGCACACCTACGTGCCGACGGAGGCTGCGCCGTGTGCACACGCTCGTGCACACGCTCGTGCACGCTCGTGCACGTTCACTCGACACCGAGGTGTGCTCCGACGGAACCTTGGCAGCACAATATCCAGCCCGAACGAGAAGTCCCGTCTTCCTTCTGGCCGCTCTCGAATGAGTCGGGCCCACGTCGTGGGATCCGTATAATGCGCCCACTTGCGAGCCGCATCCCGCGATGTGACAATGTCGGCGATGCGGTTAGATCCTTGACGTCGGCTGGATGAACTGGAATTTTTTTAGCGTCGCTCGTTTTCACGCGCGCCGCTTATTAAGAGCGGCCGAGCTCGGGCACGTTGAGGGGAGCGACTCGTTAGGGGCTCGAAAGTGTTTCTTGCTCGAAACTGTCCGAGTCCGAGGCTGAAGTTGTCGATTCTGTGTATCTTTCATTTTGGTCGAGGGTATACCGTGTCAGAGACTTTTGTTAATCAATGGGCCACGCGAACTCTGAACGGGAAGTCATTGATGAACAGGCTACCGCTTCCTTCTGCTCGAAACGGTCTAAGAAGGCCAAGGCAAAAATGTTATTACCGCCGTCATTACGGATTTTCCCGAGGTCCGTCCTACAATGGTCTCTCGTTAACGGGGGGAATTTATCGTCGCCATTAATTCCCTCTAACTCCGCGGCGAGTCACTTTTATGGCTCGAAGCGCGTAAATAGTCCATCCGGCGCATTCTGCCCGGAGGGCAGAGAAACCCAGCTCGGCTGGTGGCAGAAATTTTTATGGCGATTCGCAACCTGTCCGATCGACTGCCTCGCGCGAGGCAGGTGCCGTACCCGTTAATGCAATCGAATAAAGTGAATCGAGCCTGACCCACGAAATTCGCCCGATCGCTCCGAAACGAACGCCGCGCGCGTGCATACGCGAATACATATGTACGCATGTATGCATGTATGCCCATGTCCATGCACGGTGCGGGGCGGACCGAAAAATTTCCCCATCGCCCCTGTGATCAATCGATTTCGAGTATCCGGTGTCGGCGATTCGAATTGGCAGTCGAACGAACGTCACGTTACACGCGTGTCAGTGTACGGTACGGCAGGAAAAAAAATTCGTTTTGAGTCTCGATCGTGCTCGGAGCGCCAGTAAAAATGGGAGCAGCCATCGAATGTTGGTACAGTTAACTTGGGTTTAGAACCTACACACCTAGGGAGGAAGAAGAGTGAGCCAACAAGTGTCACGACGTCATTTTTCAACCCGGCAGCACCCCAGCGGCAATCATCGTCGGTTCTCGTGTCTCTGAGAATCCTCCTTCTGAAGGAGGGGAGCTGAGAGCGGAGAGACGGGACGCAGGGAAGGATCTATAGGTGTCCCGCAATTTTCCTCCGTCCGATTTGCCGGCCGGGTCTCCGCTCGCTGAACTCCGTTGGCGAGCGAATCGCAGAAATCGAATCAGGGGGAATTACACGCTGGAAATGATTCCGGCGTGGGGCATAAGCAGTACGGACGGATGATCCATGGATAGAGAGGACGGAAGGATAGAGAGGGCGATAGAGCCGAAGCGCGAGAGAGAAGGGGAGAGGGAGGGAGAAGGAGAAGGAGTCTCGAGGTCGTCGAGTATGCTGGCATAAGTCGAGGAGAGGAGAGAGGAGAGTCCATGGGGTACCACGGATACACCCGGGCATCGCGGCGTGTAACGTCTAATAACCGAGTATCATCCGGCCAGAAGGGATTTCTACGATTCCAGATCGCGATCTCGCTGGATCTGTCTAATGTGGGCCAACCACGCGAACCTATCATAACCTGGGCCAACGTCGAGCGCGTAACCACATGTTTGCCCAGGTAACCTCTTCCCGCCGCGATTTCCCTCGAAAATTTGCATTTCTACCAGTGCCCCCTTCCCACCGCCACCCTCCCCTCCCTCCCCATCCTGATCCCTCACCCCTTGGCGTCCTCGACGATGCACGATCCAGGATTCGCCGTAGATCCGCGAACAATGTCATTGGCATGCGCCGAGAGTATCAGGCCCAATTCTCGTGAGACGTCTCTCTCCCGATTCGATCGTAAGGCCCCCTTCGGGACTACGAATGCCTCGACCTCGCGATTCTCGACTTTAATTGCCAGGCTATCGCCTATTCCTCCCCGGTTGCACCGTGCCGGGCGCGCAAAGTGAATTCCCGAAAAGTTCAACGCACTCCGACTCACTTTCACGGCAGTTCGGGGCCCGAGCGCGTGCATATGGACGGATCGTGTCCAATCAAGGATTTCTCCCGCGAGCGGCCCGAAAGGGAGAAGATAATTCTCGCCGCGGACCTTGTACGCATGATTCTCGCCGCGGACACGATACACGCCGTCGGGATCGGTGGTGTGCGTTCAAACAAGGCCCAAGGGGCCCGTTCGTGCAGCGTCGGGACGTGCCGAGCCGTGCCGTGTGGGTCTCGTTGGACATGCGTGTGCGCGCAGCCCCCTCTCCCGCCCCTCTTCACTCCCCCCTCCGAACACCCCCGACAATATTGTAAACAAAATGGTACCACTATTTCATTGGTAACCCGACACCCCCGTATGCTCGAAACCCACGTCTCGACTTGCTCCCCCTCTCTCTCTCCCACCCCTCCCCTCCCCTCTTTCTCTTCCCGCAACTTTCTTCCTCCTTTTTCTCCATCCGTTTCTTTGCCTTTCCGTTTCCTCTCCCCTCCTCCCGCCCACCGAGGCACATTGTCCTTTTTCGTTCATTCCTCTCCCCAACCTCCCACCTCCAGATTCGCCGATACAATCTGTGTATTAGTTATAATCTGTTTCCTATTAAAAGGCGTACTCTCCGCAGGGTCGTCGATTCTTTATCTTTATCGTCTCACGGCTGGTCATAAACATTCCTCCCGCCTCTTCATCCCTCCCCTTGTCTCCCTTTCTCTCTCTGTCCCGTGTCCCCTCAGCCTCGCTCGGCAACGAGGGCCGATCGTGCACTTATCTCCACCGCTCCAACATCCATCGATCTGTTCACGCTCCAGCTTCTAATTGCATTGTTCCACGGCTACCTTTTCCTCGGCCCTCTGTGCACCGTAGCGTGCACAATAATTCCATTGCGTTTCCAATACGAAGGGTTGACCCGGACGAACCCCGCTCGCAGATTTCATCTCCGGCCCGCTCGAGATTCTTCCCAGTGCCAGCGACATAAGCGACCGTGAAACTACTACGAGCTCTGCTCGTGGTTTTTACTATCGGCAGTAACAGACTACGCCTATGAGTTCGATCAGAGTTCGTCGCCTAAGCTGTTTCAGTATTTTCTCAGTCGAATTGACAACAGCTGCCTGGCCCATGAAGTACCTCAGAATACATTCGCAGAGAGGCGACAGAATTAAGGAAAGTTTCGGGAGCGAATCCGTCGACGTCGATCTCGGAGGCGGTCGATTCGAGTTTAATTTGGAGTTTACGAGCGTCGTTAGCCGGTCCACTCGGTGGTCCGGCGAAGCGGGCAGCTTCGGCGGAGAGTTTCGCTCGGCGGATTTATGCCGTGACACACATTCGTGGAAAAAGGTCGTGTCGCCGGCGTGTTATTCAAATGCAAACATCGCGCCCATCGGGGTCCGAGCCATCCCCACCCCACCCCCACCCCCCCTCCTCCCCTGGCGGCCGGAGAGCGGGCGGCGTGACTTATTAGCCCCAAAGGATCGTGGGGGCTAGAGCCTCCCTGGGCGATCGAGAACGCGATCTTTCGAATGCCGGACGATCGGAGGTATCGAATGACGATGCGCGCCCCGGGGCAACGTGAAGGAACTTCGATCGCGGTGCGGGCGTGAATATGCGGGAGAACGTGAGCGGCGATGCTAATCGGCAGCCCTCACTTCATTTGGGCAGCGTGTGCGATGCTCGCCACGCTCGACCGTTCGTATTTTTACTCGCGTGTACGGTGGAACGATGGACAAATCTCTGTCTGATAATAGGGACGCGATAAGTTTCAGGAAAAGTGAGGATTCCGCGAGATTGTTTTATCATTATTAGTTACAGTTATTTCAATTATTTTAATAATATTTTTAATAATAATATTTTAGTTATAATTATAGTTATTTATATTTTCCCTTTTTGCCCCCTTTTCTTTCTTTTGCTTTCTATTTGTACAATTTATTACTAAACTTTGTAATCGTTTTTGTTTCTCTTTTGTAATAGTGGGCATATGCCCGTCAAATAAATAAATGAATAAATAAATAATTTTATTGTAAGCTACTGATTTGCGAGGATAATGGAGGACGAAGGGTAGCGAAGAGAAAAGTGAAAATTTGACTTCTGATCGCGAAATATACAAAAGGCTGACGATACACAAAATACTTTTAGCCTTAACAAAGCGTGAGGTTTGGAAGTTATTGAATGTGGGGAAAAATGATGGACACCGTTGTTGAAGGTTTAACGATTTAATTGTGAGCAATCGACGCGCGAGGATAATGGCGAGACATTGGCGAAGGACCGCGGGTCGGAAACGGACCAGGCTCCGCCGTCGGGACCCCGACGACACGCGTGGAACATTTGTCAGACACTTTAGGACCTGTCCGGCCATTGTTTTCCCATCGATTCCGGCTTGGAAAGCACGCCTTTAACCGGTGTTTTACACGCTCGGTTCCTGGAACCGGATCCTCCATCTGGGATCCCAGACTTGTGGCATCTGAGCGTACACGAGCGAGAGACGATCGGGAGGAGTAGGAGTGCAAGAGGGAGAAAGGGAGAGAGAGAGAGAGAATTAAAGAATGAGAGAGCGAGAGAGACAGATGGATAGAGTGAAAGAAAGAAGGAAAGAGAGAAAGAGGCAGGTATACATGCCCTGGGACTCGAGGCCCATTTCGCCTGTCAGGCCCAATTCCGTTGGGTCCAGGAACCTCACCTCTCTCTCTCTCTCTCTCTCATTCTCCGCCTCCCTACTCCGATGCAGCCAGCTCACTGCCGCTGCAGTTTATAGCCGTCATTACCTCCATCGGCCTCGACTCGGATTAAACGGATTTGTTCGATCCCGTCGCGACGATATTCGATCTCGCCGACTCGGCCGACCGGGCCGGCCGATGCGAGTAACTCCGATTCTAACGCTCGGAACGTGGCGATACGCCGATCTCTTAACGCTCGTGAGCCAACATGAGCGCGAGAGGCAATTAGGCCGATCGTTCATTACCGTCCGCTGTTTAACCCTCGCGGCCGGACTCCATTGTAACCGGAGCGATAAAGAGGCTCGTAAAGCATTATCCTCCTCCCACCCAGTAGACTCTCGATCATTCCTAGACGTCGGACGAGTGCGCGCGCGCGCGCGCGTCCCATTACAGAAAGAGGGGGCCCCGAACGCAGCCGAATAATGAGAATCGTCAATTACCCCCGTGTATCAAGTACTTCCTGAAAGAAGGCAAAGGACTTGCGTGTCCGAACTTCTTCATCCTCCCCGTCCGCGGCTCAGTCACTTATCTTCCCTAATTTACGTACCTCGTTTCGCGCTGCTGAACGACGCTTCGTGCCCGTAAACGCCACTTGCGGCCTTCATTCCTCCACCTACCACCCCCTCCTCCTCCTCCTCCTTCTCCTCCTCCCACCGTAGTCGAATTTGAATAAGAATAAATCCCGGCACTCGCGGTCCCGTAAGTATCTTATTGCGGCCGAATATTATCTTAATGATCCTAGCGAGTCTTCCTTCGCGCAGCGTGCGTCGTACGAGGCCCTGTGATTGGGCCCGAAACGACCCGAGATCTCCTCGTCCGTTGGGAGAGAAGTGCGAGTCGAGGGTGAGAGCCGTCGATTGACGGGGCCCCGCTTTAGCGATATTGCGGACGAGTTAAGGGGCCCAACGACGTCCGGGACGCCGGCAGGATCGACGCCGGCCCTACGTACCTTACGGACGAGCGAATACATTCATTACGGCACCGCGAGCCGGCAACAGTTGCAGTCATTTGTGCCCCCGACGATCACCTCGTCTCATGCGGCTAAACATTGTGTCCGCCGCTAAGGTGTATCTGCCTCCCCGGCGGATAGTCGTATCCGCACGTCGTTGAGTACCGGTTATGATGAATGGAGGGTAAGGAAGAGGTACGAAAGGGACCCGGGTTTCTGTCCCGAGGGTCTCGCCCTTTCTCTCTTCATCCACCTCATCCACTACATCCCCACCACGCTCCTCTCCCTCTTCTGTCCTTTTCGCCAAGTTTCGTGCCTTCCACCTTCCTCCTTCCCGACTCTCTCTCTCTCTCTCTCTCTCTCTACCTCTCTACCTCTCGCGCGCCTTCTTTCTCTTTCTTTCTCCTACTATCCCTCTCGCACTCGGGGCGAAGTAACAGTATCCGAGCCTGGATGGATTCCGTGCGAGGTGTGCAGGGACCGTGTGGATTGTGTGCAGAATGAACGCAAACTGTGAGGGTAATTTGCAACACCGGCAATTTACATAATTAGCAGTTCTGAACTCGCGGCCCTCGGACGGTCCCCCCACCACTCGAGCGATCCTCCCCTCCCCGCTTTGCCTCCCCCTCACTCTCCTCCGCCGCCTTCTACTTCTCCTCCTCCGCCTCTTGTTCCACCTTCGAGCTCGCCTTATCCACCTTTCCGTTCTACCTGCAAACGGACGGGGCACCCCTCGTTTCCACGACGAAACACGCTCCCGCTGCGAGTTGCTTCCCATTGGCGTGGATCCGTTCGTTATCGAGGGCGCATCTACGCCAGTGCCATTCCCCGAAATAGACCATTAAGTCGAATGTACGCTGCCCGCTTCGAATGGTGTCGCCCCGCTCGCCCCGAGTGACATCCGATATTCACGGCCGTCTTCACGTTCAAATTTTTCTACCTTCTCTCGGAACTGCGTGCGTTCGGCCGCTGAACGCTTTCCGACGATCACTCTGGCTCGAGGCCAAGGGTGTACGTTTGATCGGCGAAGGGCTAGTTAGATCGGTAGATATATAGCGGTATCCTTCCGCGAAATAAACGACGGGAGGTACGGTAATTATCAGGTTATCAAAGTAATAACCGATTAAGCGCGCCACGCCCCTGAATATTAACGAACCGTCCGCCGGGTGGAAGCGATTAAACCGCGGAAAGTATGCGAAGAAGCGAACTGCGGCGCGGACAATGAGCTCCATTAATTATCGATACGCTCCGATCGATCGTATTAGCCTGGGCCCCGCTTGACATTCATCAGACGCGTCGCAGCGGCAGAAGAGATCGTTCAATAAAGAGGACTATCCGTAGAACAGACGTTCCAATTAATGGGGTTAATTACCGGCCCGCTTCCTATCGTTCAACCTACTTAATCTCTCGACAATCGTACGATTATTCCGTAATCGGCCGACAAAGAGACAAAACCCACATTCCCCACCCAAATCGCAAACATTTCGATAATGAACGCGAACGGTGGAATCGAATCGCGTTCGAACCTCGAACCGACGCAAATCTACCCAATTTCATTCGCCATTTTTGGATCATGTTAATTCCCGTCGCTCGGCCGGGCGAAACAAATTCCCGGGAGGTTCCATGAAATAAATAAATTAGCATTACGTCAAATCGGATCGTACGCGCCGGCCGAGGCGGGCGATAACATCTGCGTTCGAGTTGACGGAACGATAATTATTCGCCCCTCGATAGTGCGTACTGTCGCTTACGAGAGTTCGGCCAGCGATTTACATGGCCGACGCGGCCTGAAAACGAAAACGGCGGAGCGGCGCTGTAAATCGGCGCTGTAAATCGGCACGTAAATCGGCACGTAAATCGGCAATTTGATCGGCGACGCGTCGCCAGAAACGTCCTCGTCGAAGGTGGAAGGTGGAAGGTGGAAGGGGGGCAGGCTCGAAGGCGGGGGCAACAAGTGTACGCAGGAGTGCAAAGCAGGCCGTTCGTATAACGAACCGCCGGGCGGTCGATTATCGTTAGCCGCGTTTCGCGTCGCTTCAAAATGCACCGAGTTGCACAAACAACCGCGGCAACCGATGAGATTGACGAGGCCCGAGCGCTCGTGAATCTTCGAACGCACGACAACGAGCCTATGCTGCCGGTGGAACGCTCCTTCCTACGGCAAGAATCGACCGAGTCCTCTCTCTCCCTCCCCCTCTTTCTCTCCTCTCTTTCTCTCTCTCTCTCGTTCTTTGTCTCTGACTCTCGTTCTCTCCTCCCTCCCTCTCCGTGCGCATATCCGTTGTTGCTCCGCGCACGAAAGGAGATCCGAGGAGAGCGCACTTAATTACGGAGAGGGAGTTCCTGCCCGGCGTAATTATTCGTTTTGGAAGTGGCGATTATAAAGCGATTATCGACAAGGATCGCTCCCGCTCTTTCGCGGGCCGGTGCAAAAGGAATAAGGAAGGACTGCACGAGGAGGAGGAGGAGGAGGAGGTGGTGGAGGACTCGGGGCGAATAAACGTAGGATGATGAAGAAAGGGAAGAGGTGCCGGGGCCGAAAAAAAGGCTGCGGGAAGCATATGCTCGCGCACGATATCGTTCTCGTGAAAAACAATTTGTCAGCTCGCGTTCAGGTTGTACACCGGCAATTACCGGCAGTTATCGGGGTAATACGGGCGGCGCGCGAGTATTTGCGTACATCGCTTACTCTCTCGTCCAGGGGCCCTACGCTCTGGGCCCTGGCAGACGTCAAAATGCGCCATTAACTCCGCCGCCGTAAGTATTGTAATCAGGGGGCATTACCGGTTGACGTGAAGGTGCGCGCGCGCGCGCGCGATCGAGCGAGCGGCAACGAAAACGAAAATTAATATCTTTCGAGCTGCCGATTTGAAACAGCCGATAACTTTGCTGCAAACTTTCACTCTCTTTCCTTCGAGGAAGTTACTCCTCCTTTAACCTCCTCTCCCTACCTTCGCTCGCCCTCCTTCTCCGCCTCTTCGTCGTGGGATGCTTTCGAGTTACGCAGAAAGGGGTGAGCCTATCGGCCAAATAACATTCGGGTACTGGTTCGTGGAGAGATGATATAATTTATTTCGCTATATCGTTAGAACACGAACTGAATCCTTCGATGATCGTACAACGCTATACTTTTTTTCTCTGTACGTCGAGTAAAATCACAATTTATTATGTACAGGTTATTTACAGGGTGATGGGGCCGGTCGCGGCTGCCTCGGACGTTAATCTTCGACGGGAAACACTTTGGGACTGGCGAAAGATCGGGGCCCCCGTCGGTAATGATACGTTGCTAATTCGCTTCGAGGTAGCGGCGTATTAGTGCCGAGCGGCTATTCGGGGCTCGACATTTTTTTTCTGGGGAAGGCGTCGAAAGTGTTTCTGCCGTCGAGGAGTACTATGCCGCCGCAGCGGCACCTGGCCCCGGGGCTAAAATTAGCAATAATAATTTAAATCGTCAGTACATCTCGGACATCGATCGACAAAAGGAATACTGCTGCGCTCGTAGAACAACGACTTAAATACAACTGCAAACGCGCGTACACTGGGCTCCTCGCTCTCATCGTCTTGTCCTTCGGATTCCTTCTCCCTACAGGCACCCTCTCCTCCCGAGGGTACGAAGTTTGGCACTCACTTTTCTCTGCTTCTCGCCGCTTTGCGTCTTCTCTCTCATTCAACCGTTCGTCACTTCTGTCTCTGTGTCGTTCGCACGAAATGCGCTTATCTGCGACAATTAACTCAATTAACTCCCGCCGCACGATCTATGTACACGAAATCCACGATGGCGGAACGAGATCGTCCCAATCTGATCGAGACGGAGGACCAGTCCGAAAAATTCACTTCCTTTTGTCATTCCGCCCGCTCTCTCTCTCTCTCTCTCTCTTTCTGTCTCTTGCTTGCGACTCTCGCAGTCCTGAACTTCCTCCATTTTGCACTCCCATCGTCCGCTTCTTATGTACACGCTCCTCGGTTATGGATTTTTTTAGTCTATGGCGACTTACTTATGGCAAGATATACGCACGACGAACGACGCGGGGGATGGGAATCTACGACACCCTCGAACGACTCAACCAAACAGGAACAAGAAACGAACACGTCCTCCGTGGCAAATCCCACGACATTTCGAGTAAGAAACGAAAGAACGAAACACCTAAACGTGCGTCAGACTGTTGAACGACGTCAAAACTGAAAATTGATCGGCTACCGCGAGCGCTGCCAGTAACGCAAAAGGTTGAAAATCGTTTGAAGGAGGAACTGAGGAAAGGAAGGTTGGACAGTCGTGAGACGTTTCGAAGCTTGTTCCTCCCCGGAGCGAGTGAATTTTTCCCGTCGGCGATCGATCGGCAGTCGAGTATCCGTCGAGAGACGCTCTTCCTCGTCCTCCGGCTCTCCCGGAAGTGGCCTCGAACGTCCCGCCGCCATTTCCGCCGGACACCCGCCCATTTAGCCTCGGTCCGCTTTCGGATGAGGAACAATGCCTCCATTAGACGGACTTCCGACTCGCGACTTCTTCGATGATCCCGCGTCATCCGCGACCTTCCTTCCCGTCGGACGGCCAACTTTTCATCCCCCTTCTCGTTTCACTTCCGAAGGGAAGGTATCTCGACGAACAAAGGATCGGCCGGCGATCGTCGGGAGTCTCTTCAGGACTCGAGCGACCTTCCTTCGTCATCCTCTCGTCTCCGCGTCCTGGCACTAGATTTTTTTGACAATCTTCTTGATCCGCATTCGGATGCCACTCGCGGCCGTGGCTTTCAAGAGAGCATGATCCTGCTCCGCTGACTGAGGAGATCCTGATCCTGGATGCTTAGTCCAGGCAGAGAACGTCTAGCTACGCCTCGGAGCCGCTCGAACACTCGTCGTTCTCCGGATCGATGTGCTCCTCCTCCTCCTCCTCCTCGTGATGATAGTCGCCCGTCTCCTGCTGCCATTTACTGACGTGGTGCGTGTTCTTGTTGTTGCCGTTGTTGTTCGCGTTGTTCCCGCCGCCGCCGGACTGCTGCTGGGCCTTGGCCTCCTCCTCCTGCTGCATCCTCTTGTGCTTCGTCCGCCGATTTTGAAACCACACCTTCACCTAAAACACGAGAAAGGTGGAGTCAGCCTCAGCTCCGCCATCGTGCGAGAAAATTTGAATAGGCGACGAATGCGGGTATTTACGGATCTCGCACGCTACTCTCGGCACGGCGAGAAGTTAACTCACTCGTTCCGGACTCGGAATAAATTGAGACGTCCAGTTAAAATATCCCGGCAGAGGGAGACCGTTGCGCGGGATTCATTTTATCACTGCACTTAATAATTCGCGAACGTTAGCCATTACCGCCCGCCATGCTTTTTCGAATTCATCGCCCGAGCCGGCCGAGCCCCTTATTGAGCCATTACCCTGGAACGTTCCTCCGACGAGAATTACCGGATTAAATTATGGCGAGGTATATTTTGCGAAAATTTTCATTTTATCTGGATGAATTCGATCGCGATACAAAGAGAGACCATGCACGGCCGAACGAGGCATAAATGCGACCATCGCGTGCCCGCCGGATACGTTCTAGCACGTTCAATCTCTCTACGGTTCCCACTCACACACCGCCGCAGTCGCCACTTCGGGCGAGTTATAAATCGCTCCCATTATGACGCAAATTAATTCGCGAAAAATCCCTGACAATGGAGCGGGCGAGCATCGTGCGATCACACCCCCGGCATTCATTTTGTTCATTTCGCACCCCACTCTCGTATCGAGTCGAACAAAAAGACTGTCGGATGGAGTGGATCGATCATTGAGGGAGGAGAGGTTGGATTAGGTAGAGGATAAGGATCCGACGGAAGCGTTGCGAATCGACGAGGTGCGAAGGTGAGCCGCCGCGGGCCGAAATCGTCGGATTTCGATCGGGACGCGGGGTGCCGTAAGTCGGGCAATGAAGCATAAACTGGCGAGAATCGTTGCTCAACCCCCCCTGCGGGACGAAGCTTTCCGCCCTGTCGATCGATCTGGCCGGGGCCAATCGGGACCCCCGGGGGCACGACAGGGGCTGAAAGCCCGAACGGCACGGGCAAATTAAGTGGCAACTAGTTATAAGCCACCCCTTCCTACCCCTCCCCCCATTGCCACCCCCGGGCCCGATGCCGATGTATCAAGGAGCCACCCCTAAACGGGAGTATCCGGTTACAATGGTACGTGTCACTGAGAGCCCCTTAGCGAAGCAAAAAATACAACAAGGACAGAGATACGGAGAAAGAGGGGGGTAGGAGAGGATCGGAGGTTGGGAGGGGTGGAAATGGACATGCGCTCGGCAAAGGGGTTGGAAAGCCAGGCCCATTGTCCCTGAAATTGACTGCACGCTCGCTCCGTCGCGCTTCCTGTGAGAAAAAGGGTTGAAAAGGAGTCCATTTTGAAACTATCAACGCGGAAAATCAGCATTGTAGACGTCCGACCGGAGTGGAAAATGGGATACCGGGAGGGGTTGAGTAGACGCGAAGCGGGGTGAGCACCGGGGAACGAGAGAGAAGAGGATGTTTGTCTAACGTCGGCGGCGCAAAATGCGGTTTTGACAAGACCCGGATTAGCTGACGTCGGAGGATGAAAGTCGACGAACGCTCGCCAGGGTCCCGGACGAGGGGCTCGGGAACAGTTTACAAACAGTCGCCGATGCCTAACGGGAGAATGATAGTTGGGGTTGCGGATTAGGCGCGGGGGATCTGATTGAAAGTACATACTCCGTGGCTTCGGGCCAATCGAGCCGAATGGATTTCACGCTCCATAAACTTTCATCCCTTACCGCTCGCCGAGAATCATCGCATTTATCTCTGATTGCTCTCGCTTCATTTTTTTATTCTGATTTAATAAAATCTGTTCCCTTGCAGGTGTTCAGAAAATATGTATTCGCATAAGGTGTGAGTGGAGGGCAAAAATTTGAAGATTCCTCGATCGCAATTGCAGTAATCGCGATCCTCGTCCCGGATATATAAGCGACAAACTCGAATTCACCCCCGGCCGTTCCCACGGCCGCGTTCCGACCATTTGTAGCGGAATAGAACGGTCGAGATCATGCTTGTACGCCCAGGGGAGCCTCTCCGGGGTCGCGGCACTTAACGGGTGATTAAGAGGGCAAATAGAGAGAAGCATCCACCCCCCCGGTATTATCCTCCGCCCCCACCTCATCCCTTACCACCCCTCAACGCTCGCCGGTCTCATCTCTTTCAAGGCCCCACCCCTTTCATCCCTTCTCATCCCCCTTCATCCCCGTCCGACCTCGCTCTCGCCCCCCTCTACCCCACAAACTACCCCTCGCCATCCCTTTTCGCAGCTCCATCCCCCTCCGACAAACTCCCACCAGAGTCCCTCGGTCGTACGTTTAATCGAGTTACCCCCATTTCGTAATCGCCCTCTGTCCCCGAGGGTTGCCATGGCGACCACCGCGGTCCTGCCACCCGATTGGCGGATCTTCATCCCTTTCCACCGATGGGGCATCCCCCAGGATGAGCCCGACATTTCATCCCCCTACCCAGCTTTTCAACCCCCGACCGCGACGCCACCTGGATTTACACTCGGTTTAACCGTGTACATCCTCCATCCCCTTTCTCTCCTCTCATCTGCCGCTACCCCCCTCGACACCCCTCTGTCCCATCTTTCTCACTCTCTCCCCTAGCCTGCATCGTCTCCTCTTCTTCCGTTTTTATCTTCTCCCACCTCCCAACCCAGCCATCTCGCCGCTCATTCTTCCTCGCTCCACGTTTAACCCCCTCAACCCACCCCATCAGCGACGTCGGTATTTCACGGACGCACGTTGTAAAAATCCTATAAAAGCTTCCCAGCACGTTCGACGATTTATCCCCCCGGCATATTACAAACGCGCCGAGTCGCCAAGTGGCGAAATCGGCCGCCGTGAGCCGTTAAGGATCAGAATCCCAGTTCGCCTAGGTGCCGCTCATTCTCGCGAATCAGCATCCGACGAAACTGAATCTATCCCGCGTTAACGAATCAATTCCGACTCGCGGCCGAAAGCAGCCTCCGCCGTCCGCCGTCGAGTTTTCGCAATTTTGCCCATTCGCAGACTCGTTTTCCTTAGAAATTCCACCTCTCGGGATCCGCGCAGCTGCTTGTCGTCTTTGAATGTGCCGGGAGTCTGTGAGATGGCTCGCGCGCTGGAACACGCTTTGGCGACAAGACGAGAGACGAGAGAGGGAAAGAGAGCGAGAGAGAGAAAGAGAGAGAGAAAGATAGAAAGATAGAAAGACAGAGAAAGAGTATCGCATATACATCGCCAGGTACGAAAGGCGTCCGCGCGCACCTGTGCGCCGAAGTAAACAGGACTCCGAAGGAGACTAGAAGCTCTTGTACGACTGTCACTGCTCCGCGCTTTGCGTATAAGGTGTTCACCTGTCACTTAGGCGCGTTCCAGAAGCAGCTTCAATTACGCGTACCTCTCCGCTAGCAGTGCAAGCCATCCTGCTTGGCCAGCCTACCTTCCTTCGCTACCTTTGCGCGCAAGCCCTTTTATCCTGAATCCTCCGCGAGCCTTTTATCCTGCGCAGGATACGCGCGTACACGCGTACGCTCGTTATCTCCGGCATAGATCAACTCCCCTCCCTCCCCAACCCGCCCCACTCTCTTTCTCCTTCGTTCAATAATCCGAGGACCGAAGACGCTTTCCATCCAGCGTCGACCCGCGGCCAGCCTCTTTCCGACCCCTAAGCCGAGATTACGCGATCGACTCCGAAGATACAGACCGATCCTCCGTCCTCCGGATTAATTATTTCGACGGTAATTCTTCGTGTTTCGCTTCTGTGGAAGTTTCCAGCCCCGACGAGACAATAGTCTGAGCGACGGCGTGAATCTTAATGCCTGCCGAGTATCCCTTGCTTAGAACAGTTCTGGAGTATTTGTTTTAGGGTCGAGGAACGAGATTCATTTTTTGCAGATAGTAGATTAATTGTTACAGCAGCAGCTTCGCTGGTCGCTTAAAGCTGAGCTGGACTTCCCACGCGCGGAAATTGGAAGTGGCGATCCTTCGGCGACGAAAGTCTAACGAGCGCTCGAGGATCGGTCGTGGAAATTAATTCGTTCGCCATGAATAATTCGCGCGATGCGTGTAGCGACTCGTCAACGCCCCGGCGCTTCTTAATTCTCCCGGTTAATTCGAACACACGCCTATTTTACTCCCCGCCGGGATAATCGTGTCCGACGACATCTGAATCGAGGACTGTCGATGTCCTGCAACGTGTCCTATCGACGATCGCAGGACGCGAAGCTGGACAAGGACGATCCTTCCTATCATTTCTATCCTCCCCATCCTTCCGAGTCGCGCGCGACCAGCACAGGACGTGGTACCGTGCGAATAATGAAGCGTTCGCGTTCGTGTCACGGTATGCATCGGTAATCGGCGGATTTAATTAATCCCGATTATTAATTGATATTCTAATTACGCGAGCCGACCGCGTCCGGCCGACGGGGATCGCATTACGACTCCGACGTGTGTACGCGCGCGCTTGCGTATCGGTATACACGTACGTGGCACTGGCGTACGTGGTCCCACGTCCGTGATCCTCCGACGGTCCTCGCGTCCTGCGCGCAAAAAGAACTGCGCCGGTGGAAGCCAGAGGTGGACCCAAGGATAATTAGAGGAAAAGAGTTCGAGACCGATCTATCGCTCGCCTTTATGCCCTCTGTTAAATATAATTACGTTTATTGCCCCCCGTGCCCCGATCGCGCCCGATCCTGCCTCCATTTACTGCCCGCAGGAAATTGGATATTCGCTAATGGAAATTAATACCGTCGCCCGGCATCCTTTCTGGGCAGCGAGCGATGCGTCGCCCGACGATTAAGCCGCGCACGTGCGACTCAACGTGAGAGTCCGCCTTATTAATTCCCGAGCTTCGACGGAAATTCCTCCCTGAAAATGGACAGAGCGAGAGGGACAGAGAGAGAGAGAGAGAGAGAGAGAGAACGAAACAGGAAGGACAAGAGCCTAACGCGAATTCCATCCGGAGATCGATACGAGCGGACTGGATCTCGTTAGAGCGAAAAGCAGCGGGCCGGCCACGCGTCGAGTGGACAAAGGGAGATTTTTTTTCGCCTGGCCCCGCGGCCGCTCAAATAAAATCTACAACTGGATTGTAACCAATCGCTGAGCTGCGAAGAGGCGCGTCCGGTAATCCCCCTGGGGCTCGGCGGTCACGCTCGAAACATTATTTTTAATCCCCCGTACGTTCCAACGATCCGTCCCACCCCGCCTCTGGAGTCCTCCACCCCCTGCGCGCCCCCTTCCGCCGAACCCCCGTAACCCCTCCATCGGCCGGCTAAATAAACTCGGGGATATTATTTTTCAATCGTCGCCTGTGCCTCGGCTTCACGTACACACCGCGAGTAGGACAACCTCGATCCGTCGATTTCCAGCGCATACGGCACGCACACAGACTCCGCGCACCGCTCTGTGTACGTGGATTACGAGGGGGAAAGTGAGGGGGGCGAGAGGAGGAGAGAGAAAGAGAGAGAGAGAGAGAGAGAGAGAGAGAGAGAGAGAGAGAGAGAGAGCGTGTTTTGTTAGGACGAAATTGAGCGTGATCGCGCCGAGGGCTGCGAAGGGCTGGCAATTTTGTCGGATATCTCTTTTTGCAGGGGATCCGCCATCTTGTTGTCGCTGCGGACGATTCCGGAGGGGAGGGGAGAAAAATCGCGCGCTCCCGTTTTCGTGGCGCAATGCCGATGGGGGCTCGAGGGGGTTGAGAGAGAGATACAGGCCTACGGTTCGATCGCTACACGGTCACGTGTGTACGTTCGCACATAGGTAACAAATATAAATACCGCTGTGCATAGATGTGTGTGCGTGTGTGTATAACGGTTCGCCTGGAATCGTCGGCCGATTCGAGGGAAAATAATTGTCCCGGTGTAGAGACGCGGCAAGTGGCGGTAGGCTTCATAATTTATGAAGAGAGGGTACGGATCGATGGCCGCTGACGTCCGCGCGATGTCGTTCGAGCGCATTAATTTTACAGTTTCCTGATAATTATCCTAGCCGCTAGTGCGAAGGAGAGGGCTCGTCCCGCTTTTTTTTGCGCGCAAGATCGATGTTGAGTGACGGACACATAGGTCCGTTGGCTGCCGACCACATGGGAAACAATCGTCGGGCGAAAGAAAAATTCACACCCTTCGAGTCTGTCGAGGAACCTTTCCTCCCCCTCCCACCCCCCCTCTTCGTGCCGGACCTTCGGCCTGCTCGACTGGGCTTCCTCGACGACGGTATGCACACGAAGTCGACGACGCACGACAGTGACATGGACGGATCGTGACGAGGAAGCCAACGACTCCTCCTCCTCCTCCTTCACCTCCCCCCGTTCTACGACCTTCCTTCCCAGCGTCACCCTCCTTCGCGTTCTACACCTTCCCGTCTCGCAACCCTCTCGCCGAGCGAAGCGTAAAGTGGCGACACTCCCGACGAGAATCGGCCTATCGCCGACAGGGATCGATCCTGATCCACGCTCACTTTCCTCCAGTTTCCAGCTCCTTTGATCTTCGTCGCCTGGTAACGATCCCGGCCAACGTTTCCGATCTCAATTCCGAGAGCGATCCATAAAGCCGTTTCGGCTCGCATACGAGCGCGTACGACAGCCTCGGCCGGTATAATTATTTGTCAATCGACGAGCTACCAATTTCTAAATTAGCAGATGCGAATTGGAGACGCCGGGAACGGCCCGTGAACGGAGGTAATTTTCGTGCCGCCGGCGGGCAGAAAGTTCTCGGGAGAAACTCGTCAGGGAAAATGCTCGTTGGGTAGAGGCCGTGCAACGTTGTCTGGCCGAGGAATAAAATGATGCCAGTCACACTCGGCGCGCGGGAACGTGCCGCGGAAAGGGTCCAGAAAGGTATGCCGGGACTCACAAGATCGAGGAAACAACGTGGAAAGATCGTGGAAAGATCGTGGAACGATCGTGGAAGGATCGAGCAGCGCTAAAGTGTTCGCCGCTCGGGTGCCAATCGAAGGATAAAGGAAACTAACCTCGTCTATCCGAGACGCAAGATCGAGGAATGATCGTGGTAAGATCGTGGAAGGATCGAGGAAAGATCAACCGGCGCTAAAATGTTCGCCGTTCCGGTGCCAATCGCAGGATAAAGGAAACTAATCTCGCCTATCTTATTCGCTGCGCGTGATTTACGCACCCGCTCGCCATCGAAGTGTTTCAATTAATTCCGCAATTTATTAACGGATCCGATAAAGCGGGCGACGGATTAATTATCCCAGGCCGAAGTCGATCGGCCGCGGTCTTAATTGATAACTGCGGCGAGCGGTAGGCGGAACAAGCGTCCGGCTTCCATTCCGTCCGACGCCGGGCGTCGGCTGAAAGTAGAGCTCGGAATCGTTCGGCGTCCAACGCCAATGGGAAACTTTGTCTCGCCGATACGATATACCCCTTTGCTGACGTAAAGCTTAGCAGCGGTGCGACGATAGGCGGTCGCCTCTGCGGGCGTAAGTTGAGCAATTTGTCAAATGACACGACCAAGATACGCGCAAGCAATGGCGAGAATATCTCCAGCGTATTCCAAGCGTATTCCGAGCGTATTGCGAGCCGAACAAAGGGAGGAGTGCGAAACGGGAGCGATATAAAGAAAGAACGAGCGGCCGGCAATCAAGGCGGAGGTAATATGGTCCTCAGGTATTATTCCCGTCCAATCGCGAGCCTCCCCGCTCCGACGTATTACGTTGCCGTGGACGGTAATGGAAGAAGTTTGCATATTATGCAGGCCGCGTACGGATTCTCTATGCATAATGAGGCGCGTCGCCGCTGGACTAAGAATAAAGCGTTGCCAGCGCGCTGTCATCCGATATATCGAACTCGCGAGCACGTTAACTCTCTGCCCTGTTCCCGTCCCTCCCCAGGACCCCGGGAAGGATTTCGGAAAGTCGATCGTTCCTGCGACGCCTACGTGGCCGCGAAAAGTGCGCAAGACTCGATAATCCAACGACCGGATCCGGTCGAGACCGGCCCGAAGCTATCAACGACACCTAATAACAAGCTGGCGATAAGAGAACGACTTGGAAGCATGGCACTGAAAGACCGCGAGGGACCGAAAGGGAGGCACCTGCGCGAAAGTTAAGACGTCCAGCCGACGACAACTACCGGTTCCATAAATTGTCCCGAATCGGAGCATCGGGACAATATTGCAAAATGTAAGCGAGCCAAGTTACACGCCCTTACTCGGAGATAATGTGCTAATCGCGCTCGGTCTCTAACTAATCATCGGCAAGAGTTACGCGCAACGATCCGCGACGCGTTAAAAGCGACCGATTAAGGGGACATGGGGACATTTAGAAACGACTCGAACCCGTTCGGCCGCAATTCAAATCGATCGATCGCTCGCGGGGGAAAAAAATGATCGATCAATGGCGAGAGCGAGACTGGCCGCAACCGATGGCAAGGTGGACGGAAGACGCGATCGTATGCGCGGATCGTGTCGCACGTACGAAATTCGCCTGGAATCCGGCACGAGCTCACTTCCAGCAGGCTTCTACCGACGCTCGACGTAATTACGAGTCGAACGGAATTACAACGATACGTTACGACAGTTCGGTTCGTATGGCGAGCGCGTAATTTATCCGCGGCTGAGGGGCATGAGGGGGAAGCAGGGGCGAATGAGAGGGAGTTTCGTTGTGGCGGTCGAGAGGGGGGAGGGAATAAATAGTTGCCGAGCGACCAATGGAGTCGGAGGAGAGTGAAAAATCAGTCTCGCCCGGCTGATAACATCGAGCGGACACATCGCGCACATAGTTGTTTTCCTATATCCGACGGTCCGACTATTTCGCGATGCAAATTGGCACATCTGCGGAGACGGCGCTGCATGCTAATAAAGCGCCAGGCTGGGTAAAATATCGTCGCGCGCACCTTACCGGGAGCCCGTAATGCGTGTTTACGCGCGAAAACGACCGTCGCGGAAAACTGTGACGCGAATCGGCCTTAAGTATCGCCGCAATACGCGCGGGACGGTGATTGTCGTGTCGGAAGTGCGGTTAGAAGCTTCGTAAATGAGCCATACAATGGCCGAATTGCCTAAGAATGCATCAGATGTTGTTTCGATTTTATTGTAAGTACGATTGGTCGAATGTTCAACTTTTCAATTAAACGAGGAATTATTATTGCTGCAAATTTGAAATTTGACATTCTTTTATCATACAAGAATGTACTTTTTTGTCGAATTTATTCTTAGACAAATTTACTTGTTTTATTTTACAAAGCTTTCTTTTCGTTCGGTTCAGTAGAAACGAATAAGAAACTTCGTTAGATCTTTAGAAGTATGCAGCGATGTTTCCACATAAAAGAAAATGTATTGAATAAGTATATTTCGTTGAGTCAATCATCTCTCCTTTCAGTTTTCTACAATTAACCCATTTAGCCATGGAGCAACTCGCACGACGCAGCCCACACAATTAGCGGAACTTATCCCACCGCCATCGTAGGAAGCGATTGACTTTAGACAGGAATGAACCTTAAACGCGCTGCGTGAATAAATGCTAAATGAAAATGTGACAAATTGTTTGCGGAACGGCCGACAGCCTTTGAATATTTCGAACGGCTATTAGCCGACTGTCAAATTGTTCTCGCTCGCGGTGATAAGAAGCGATTAAATAAATGATTTACGCGTTGATGAGCACTGTCCGCGGCGGAGCGTTATTTGACCATTACATCGGCGTACGAGGCCCCGCGAATGTAAAGTAAGCGACGTCGAAGGACTGATTTACGATCGTCCTTCTTTTCAGGCAGGCGAGGCGGGCGAGCGAGTTGAAATTTTTGCGCGCGCGCGAACTTCGCCGGGCGAGTAACGTGGAGTGCTTTCCGCGTCCGATCGAAGCTTCGATGCTTCGTGAGAGCTTCGGGTGGGAAGAGGGAAAGTGGCGAATCGAGCTGGGGCAAACAGGACCGCGAGCCGAGAGTGACTTATGACCGGGACAGTCTTTTGTTCCTTCTGCTCACGTTCGACGGACAGTTAATTCTCGTCGTCGCTCGCATCCCCGATCCTTGATCCTTTCGATAATATATTTTTAAACGACGTCGCGCCCAACATTTTACTCCGTACCTTCCCCGAACGTCCTACGTGCACGCCTATAAATACGCCGTATCAGCTTTGCCGGCAGATTTTCTACATTTTCATTCGACCGCGCCGCCGAGAGTCATAAATCAGCGGAGCAGCAAAATGACATTTCCTCTTACACATTCTGTCAATTTTAGCCGGGTAATTACCGTCCGTTAGCGATCGGGGCGCTCTGGGATTTGAATGCGGGAGTCGGCCGGGCTTCATTAACGATTCCAGAATGCAAAGTATGCGACAGCGTACGAAGATGGAATGTGACAAATGCATTAGCAACAAATTCATCGGAGCGGAAGACTGATTTACACGCGTGCCGCCGTTCGGTTTGCGCGCCAGCCAATGCATAGATAATCGCCTTTGTCACCGTCGTCGTTTTGTCATACGGCAAATTACGTCGACGACGCTTATACGTGTCGTTACACGACAAAAAAGGGAGTCGGGCAAAAAGGAAGGAGAAAAAAAAGCCGGAGAAAAAGAAGCGAATGACATTTTTCTATGTAGATTGATTGAAAGAAGTGATCGATCGAATAAGCAGAGGGAAGAGTAAAGAATCGAGCGCGTAATCGGACGGGAGCGTAATGTATTATTTAATTAACGAGTTTCTTAGGCGGCGGCAAAAAGTGCGCTTTCACTCGAACTCCGGCTCGGCCGTCAATGTAATCGAGCATTACGAAGCCAGTCGGAGAAAGAGTGAGATGCAGGGGCGGAAGAAAGAAATCGCGATGCCACTGACGGAGGCCGCCTTGACGGATAATTAATTTGAATTACAGATTGTCCCGCGACCAATTACAGCCGACAATGACGCTCGACGTCGCGCGAGAAGCGAGTCCGAAGGACGAACCTCGAATTTTCGGGGTGTCCGACGATCCCGTCGATTAATAATAAAACCAGCCAGCTCATTACACGCGTCAGCGTGCGTTAGATCGAGCCGCGGGGGATCGATAGATCCGTAAATTGATCGACGCCAATTTTCCCGGCTGCAATCGTAACCGAACAAACTGGCCACTTAGACGTTCATTAAGTCGAATCTACGGGATCAGGCCTCGATGCATCTTCGATACTTTTCGATACCTGAATTTTCGGCCGATTTCGCGGGATTAACATTGTTTCGCCGCTGATCGATGTCGGTATCGGGTGCGATAATTAATCGTCGGCCGCGGATGATAAATCCTCGCGGAACGGCTCTCGATCGTTTCGCGAATGATTAACGTCGCGATCGCCATAATGGTGTTGATCCGTCGATAAATTGGCGATAAATCAGGCAGTTGCATCGGCGTTGCGCGCCACGTCGAGGCATTGGCTAAATTTAAGCGAGCCGACGTTAAACAGCGATCGGCCTCGGCCTCGGTTATACAATGAGGAGAAAACTCGATGTGACTTCGGCGGGAGCCCCCCCCCCCCCCCCCCCCCGGAATGGAAGAATGGCAATAACTTAGCGTTCGGTGCCCGATTCCAATTAAATCGTCTGATAAATCGCCGTCGACGGCAACTTATGCCTCCTTTCCCCCTTTTTTTTTCCATCCGTTTTTCCGCGAGAAATTTCCGCCCGAGTCGACTCGGCGTTCGCGGGTTTTTATTAGACTCTATTTTAACCGTGGCATCGTTCTAACCTGTCAAGCGCAGAGGCTTGACGTTTGACGCGCGCGATGATTGTCGTCGATAAATTAATTGGCAGCCTGTAAAGGCAGTCGATGCGCTCGCTTTTTCGTTCGGGGCGAAAATTCAGAATTTGACATGATAGGCTAATATATCGAGGTCCGCGATCGCTCGAGTCTTTGCTTCCATTTAATTGACCGACAAATTACGGCCACGCTCACCTGCCACCCGGATGAAAATTTCACCTCGATGACGCGGCCGATCGTCGAAGAACGCGTCACGTATCTCGCAATGTCCCGGCGTCAGACCAAAAATATGATATGACGAGTTAATTAAACTCAAGTTCTCCGGGATTAAACGTGGCTTAAGTTACATCGTAACGAAAGTCGGACTATTATAGCCATCCTTCTGCCAGCTGCGTATCCCTCTCTCGATATCTTCCGAGTCCTACTCCTTTGTTCCGTAAGTGACCAGTTCGTTAAGTGACGTAACGCGATTACGCTCGCCGTTCAGCCGCTAATCGATCCTGACCAATTGAAAAGCCGGTTCGACTGGGAGGAACATCCTTCGCTCCAAACCGCATCGCGATCGGAAAATTCGAATCCTGCAATGATCCGCGATGCGTCGACTCGAAATGCAGATTATGAGGGATCATCTTACGATTGAAAATAATAAAAAGCCGCCTCGTTAGCTTAATAACGCGCGTATCCGCTGCCCGGATAAGGGAAAAAGAGCATTAGAGAGGGGCATTAGACTGGTTACAGAGTTGCATTCCTAACGCGGCACTAGAAAGTTAATCCTCCGGTCTCGTGCCTTCTTTCTATGGCGTATCGGTGACGCCGGACTGTGCCGAGGTAATTGACTTAATGAATGGATGCGGTATAATGTTATGTCCGCACTGTGCCACTCGCCCTGCCGCTGATCTCAATTTCCTAACCATTCGCATTTTTCGACCCCTCCCCTCCCTCGTCTACCGTCTAACCGACCGATCGAAAGAGGATCCCCGGAGAATCGAATGGAATTCAGCGGACGATACCGTTAACCATATTAGACTCCCATTCACCGTGTCATCTTCGACTTCCCTCCGGAAGTGAATCGCTCGCGGCACATAATTAGCAGTTACATTATATTCCCCGACTTCTCGGGGCCGGCATCGGCTCGCATACAAATTCGCTCGCGCACAATCGTCCGAAGGATGTGCCACGCACACGAGTCCGAGTGTATTCGAGTGTACTCGAGTCCGAGACGTGAGCGCGCGAGCGCCGGAGTACACGCACACCTCGGCACACCACCCTGTCGCTTGTTAAGATTCATAAGGAGGACGTGCGTTACACGCGACCCGGTGCCCCTCATTAGAGCTCTAATTACGTGCGATTAGCCCCGCAATTACCCGGGAATACATTACGCGAATCAAGACGCCGAATCGCGATCACGCAGGCGTTTCACGTCGTCGCTAGTCGCGCACCTTCGGGCTTTCCTTCTCTCTCCACCTTCCTTTCTTTCCACCTCCACCTACACCCTTCCCACCCACCACTCTCGTTTTCGCCGTTCTCGCGAAGTTCCGACTCGCCGTTCGTCGACATTGTTGCCCGAGACTCGATCGGATAACTTTTAATGATGACGTCGCGCCGCCGGCACGGACGGGAGGCAAAAATTGCACGGCGCTGGCAAATCTTCGATTTCCGTGGAAATCGGCCGGGTTAGGTGTAAGTCTGTTGTGTCGGTTTCGAAGCGTGTCTGCGAGCGAAAGGCTGAGGAGAGTCGAACGGTTAAGTGCGTAATGGAGATGATCGTCGGTAGTAATGGGGTCGGCAGCGTCAACGGCTAACATTGTGTGTTCGTGTGAGAGTGTGCGAAGTTGGGAGTGTGCGACGGTGGCTCGGGAGAAAAGTATCGTTAGCCGAAGCGGTTGCGCGAGCACGGGAGGGAGTCACGAAAGGGGGCGACGAGTCAAATTGAAACGCGGCGAGAAGATCATTGGGCCCGATACCGTTGTCCCCTTATGGGCCCTTGTTTATTTTAACAACGCCGGGACGAAATGCAAACGAGCGGCGAGTTTCGCCAATTCTGGAAGTAGACCGCTCGCTTCCCGCTCCGCGGCGATTTCGTTCTAATGCAATTGTGGACCGTTGGCAAGGTAATATGACGGATACAGTTTTCAGAAGCCGGTTTGATACGCGCCACTTATGGGGATGAACATGAAATTTTGTTCGGACAAGTCCTGGACGATGCGAGATGTCCGCAAAATGGAAAATAGAAATGGCAACTTCTGTACTTATGAGACACATAATTGAATGCCATTCGACGCCAGCAACCGCAGAAACGACCGGTTTCTCATGTCTTAATAGCAGACTCATTACTCAGAGAACATTTTACTTTTTTAAATGCAACGTCCGAGAGATAAATAAATCGTTAATTATTTCCCTTTTTACGCGTTTACGTACTCCGACTCAACTGGCAGATAGAGCGAAAATATGTACATAAATCGACGGTAGTTCTAGCGTTAAAATATTTTTATGTTCAAAATGGCGCCTTCTGGCTACCCGGTTTAACGCGCTGATTCTACACCCTGCTTATGCAGCGCACCCTTTTTTTTCAGCAACGCCCAGGAAATGCGCAACAGTCGACACGTTATTTCGGTACGTATATCGCGCATTATACACTCTAACGCATCTGGGGTCGGAGGAGGAAGCTTTTTACGACGGCCAGGTACAACAGTATACGGATCCGCCAGTGTATCACCGAGACAGACGCTATCCCTCGACTTGACTGATTAGCATATCAATCCCCTCGTTATACGGTCCTCAGCGTCGGTTCCCTATCATTCACCTCGTCCCTCCCTTTCTTTTCTCCGCAGAACTCGCGCGCGCACCTTCCATCCAGCAGCGATTGATTCCGCCTTGTTAAGTCTATCTTCTTCACCTTCGCGTACCACGTTCAAAGATTCATAACTCAGTCCCAGGAATCGGCTAACGGTACCAACGCCGAAACGCAATCCCTATCCGAGCGTAGCGACGACAGGCTCGCTTTACCTAAAATTTGACGTCTGTTTCTGCGGAACATGGCTTCTCGCAATTTGCATTACGATCGAACCCCGAGTCGGCCGAACGTTCCGCGCGAGAGGGATGCACGCGTGCTGCGATGATGGATTGATGCGCAGTATCGTGATAACGAACCGTGCATTAATATTTATGACCGCCGTGTAAGAAGCTAATTTGAGGATTACGCGCGCGGGTAAAGAGTTATTCGTGAAAAGTGCAAGTGGAATCACGGTGCGCGGAGTATCAAGATGCCAGACGGAGCGTATTTCACACGTTCTTATCGACGCGTAGGCGGGATAGGCAGGGATGCGGGTTAATGGGTCCGATGCGCAACGCTGTCCGTATTTTTCGAAATCCTCCCGTCAAGCGACGGGAAATTTTCTCGTTCTCGGATTCTTACCTGCGTCTCGGTCAACGAGAGAGCCTGCGCCAGCTGTTTCCTTTCCGCGCCGACGACGTAATGATTCTTCTCGAACGCGTGCTCCAGCTTCAGCAACTGGCTCGGACTGAAGGCCGTCCTTATTCTCTTCGGTTTCCTGAACGGTTGGAGAAGAAAGCCTGGTATGTCGGGACCTAAAACAGAGACAGCGTTACCATCCACTCTTCCCTCCCAATCTCGCGAACGAAAGATGTAACAAAGCTGTCCGTCCTCTTACCGACTCGAACAAAATTCGTGACGCGAAGCGCGGAACAAAAACAATGCACGATGTCCGAGGCGTAATGAATTAATTGTTGTGCGTCGTCCTCGTCAGCGATGGGCACGTTCATCGGACACTGAGTCGCGACACGCAAGCGTGCACCACGATCCGGTTAAAGAGGCACTGGGAGCGCATAAGTGAAAAAGGTACAAGACGCGGATACGGTCTCCCGGTGGATAGCCTGCATCGGCGCACTCTGTAGTAGAACTCTGCGTTCGAGTGAGAGCACCGTGCTCCGGCGCAGGTAATTGAGTATTCCACCTCGAAAGAGCCATGTCGATCGTCCGATACCCACGTCTGCCGGAAGTCGCCCGAGATACTTTACCGGAAAGCCGGGGACGATAAATCGCTACCGCGAAACGTTCTGCGGCTTGACTATACTTAACGTGCGCCGAGTCCAGTGTGCGCCGGCCGATTGATCAGCATCGAGCCCCACGCAGAATGCGAGTAAAGGGCTGCGAGATATTACGCGTAATGGATGACCAGGCGAAATAACGTGTTCGCCGGAATTCGCTGCCTCCGAGGAACGCGGAGGGAAACTTCAGGGGGGAGGAGCGCCGTGCGCGGTGCCGGATAGCAAATTGGGAAGCTGAGGCTTGGAAATTGAGAGAGGTGAGAATTGATAGGTTCCGACGTCAAGACGAGAAGGAAAATTGCATAACGATGATTTTCAGAATCTTGTGTTAAATAGAAATTGAAGTAAATTTCGTGGAACGTATTTGAGGTGTTAAGGAAATGTGAAATTCATAATTTTTGCCTAGACTTTATTGCCAGTCTCTTAACTGTTTCATTTTTAACACTAGAACTACCAACCAGTCAAAATAACTGCTCTGCTTTATTATAGTAATGACTTTTCTCTCATGAAACATTTTGTTTTCTGAAATGTTCTGATTCACATGAATGATTGTTTGCCATTTCGTTACTTTATACACATTACCTTGTGTCATTGTCAAAATATGAATACTCGCTAGTTCTAGTTTTAAGCACACTAATAAGAAGTGCGCTTTAAACATAAACCTGAATGGGAAATGGTATGAAATTCGAAAAGAAGAGTGGAGCTATTTGACCAATGGCCATCTCGGTTCTCGTAGGCGCGAGCAGTTTGCGAATTGCGGCCGTCCCTAACGTCTCTGTCAGCCAGAAACAAACGGCTTAATGACCACATCGCGTATGCCGCTCGTTTAAGTGAGATGCGTTTCAAGGCGCGTGCATTCCCGCGATTACGGGACCGAAGGCTGGATCCTTGACGGATCAAGGAGGCTCGCGTGTGGGTAGACGTAGCGAGCAGCGTCGCTTTAATGAGGAATCCTTCGATTTCGACGCGACGCGCGCCTCCGTAATGTAACTTAATGCGAGTCCTTAATGGCGCCGAGAATCTAATTTGACACGATTTTCCTTAATTGCCGCCCGATACACGTCCAACGGGGTAATACGCTCGGGGGGATGATAATTAGAGGAATAAGGAAGAGGAGGTTGCCGTCGAACTCAACGCGTTTCTTGGCTGTGAAAACTGGTAGGTTTGACGAGACGGTCGATGGCTTCGATCGACAAGTGAGGAAAATTTGAAGTAGCGCTCTAAATGGCTGATAAATGAGTACTGAGGAATTTCTGTGGCCGAGGTGAGAAGCCCAATAATATATGGACCCTGGATGCGTGGTATGTGGTGCGTGTTGACTGCTTGAAAATGTCGAAAAATGTACTTTTCAGCACCGTGACGGAAGGCGAATCAATATGCCGCCATTTTCCTTCCTACTATGTACATGTAAAAGGATTGAAGAGACACAAGAAAATTGTAACCATAACACTCTAAGTACAGTACTACCGATGGTACGTCCAACAAAAATTACAAAAATTTCATATTTTCCACCCAAACCACCCTAATCCTTCCCCTACTTCCATCTCAACCCAATAACCACATAAACCAACCACGCATTCCACCGTAACTCCTTCAGACACTCCCAGTACCAACCGCACGTGTCCGACACGACAATCACACTATCAAATAATCCCACACAAATTCGTCCACTCCCCCTCCCCAAGATCTTTAACTCCGAATGTACAACACGCCTATCAATCGAGTCCCACCGCGTACTCCGAAGTAACCTGAACAGTAGATAAACCAAATACCGTTTCGAATCGAGCAAAACGTCCAACCCCGAACCGTTCAGATCCGGACTCTCATTCCCTGCCACAGATAATCGTTCGAAAATTCCTAAACGAGCTCGCATGGATTACCGGACGATAACGACGCGCAGTCCTAGGCAAGGGACGCCGCGTGACAGACGACAGCGTGCCTTTCCCGTAACGTGTCGCTAACTAATTACACGCGGCCAGCGAAAACGGCGCGATATTTTGCCTGCTTAACGATGCGACAAGATAATGCGTCGTCGTCGAGTTCCTCGTTGTCGGGCGGCGCGTGTATCAATTAACCGACGATAACGGCACGCGAAAGGGAACACGAGCTTTCTTGGGCAGCCTCGCGCGTAGCAGGCCGAGCGAAAAATAAGCGAAAAGAACGAGAAGAGCGAAAAGAAGCGTGAGGCGAGCGGGGGGAAGGAGAAACGAGGAAGGGACGAAGGTTGTGCGACCGATTAAAACGGACCGTCCATTAAAACGCCGTCGGAAAGCGGCAAAATCGGCCGAGCCGGTTTTTCAGCCGCCACCGGAGAATACTGATTTCGAACTGAGCCCGATTTGTATTCAGGGAGTCGCTCTGGCTACGTTCGCTGGACGACTCTCGAAATCAGCTGGGCCTGTCCAGAAATTCGGTTAATAACTGTAGAGGGCTTTCCACGAAGCCTGGACTTAGAAAAGGAGACGACTGTCCCGGTCTGACTTTAACGAAGCAGCTTTGGAACGCCCTGACCAGAGATCCGGTTGATAACTACGGAGCTTTCGACGGAACTTAATGTGAGAGAGCAGACGGCAGCCCTAACAATTTGACTTGAATCAGGTAGTAGATGCGTTAGCGGATTTCGTCAAAGTCTGATACCTACTGAGACTGATCTGAAAGTTTCAGGGATAAAAATCACAGGAAGCCGAACGTTTTGGTTATCGACAAGGACGATATCGCTACCACTCGAACCGTTGTAGAACCTGCCTACGGAACGGACTTCGCGAGAGGACGTGGGCGTCCACGATCCTTCCCGATCGAACTCGATATCGAAGATCTCCTGGCAGAGTCTGCAGGCTCGATCCTCGCGATGCATCCTGATGCATCCACCGTTTTAGAGCGTCCGTCGTTAAAACGGCACTCTAGGCGCTTCCTAGACATCGCCCAGGGCCTCGCCAAGTCCTATCCCCGAGAACGCAGGATTCGAAGGACGCACGGACTACGGGGCAGGATCGCCGAGGAGAGATGAAGAGGAAAGAGGAGTTAGACGGCCTGTAATTACGGGAAGCTTGCGCTGCGGCTTCGCAGCTGAGACGCCCAGAGCGACTCGAAATTACTCAAAAATAAGACTAAATGGTAAACGTATCAAATTATACCCCCTCCCCCCTCCTCCTCCACCGCTGCTTCCAACCTCCCACCTCCCCCTCTGTCCTTTTCCGTCCGACAACTCGAGCGAAGACTCGACGGCGCAGAATGCGCGTCTTTCTGTCGGCCTAACGCTTTAAAAACAACGCTCGCCGCTCGTGTGGCCTAATGCGTTTTTAATTGTTGCTAAGCGAACGACGCCGCCTGACGATCACGCGAAACTGCATCAAAAAGGGCAGGCATTACCGTCGAACGGGGTGGAACAGCTGAAAATGCAAATGAGAGGTGGGAAAGGTACCGGGTCGATCGGAATTTCGCCTGTCGCTCGTCCGAACGAGCTTAACGCAGGCCTCAGCCAATGAAATTTTCGAGTCCGAGTGCTTTCGATCGACTTTCAGGCTCGTAAATCAGCCTTTGCCGAGAGAGCCGTGAAAATTGAGTTCGCCGACCGGCGCGTAACGCTTCGGTCTCGCCCGGCGATTAAACGACAATCGTCCTTTGTGACGCGGACTCGAAACGCGGGCGAAAAGTGGCTTATTTCGAGGCCGAGACAGGTTGGGTCCGGACCAAGTGAGAAAGATTCCTGCGGTCGAGAGTGCGAAATGGCCCGTCGGCCAACCCTCGACCAGCTCCCGAAACGCACCACGGCTTTACGAGCCGCGCGAGGGTGGCTGACTATTTAAAGCTTAATCGAATCGGCTGATGCCGATTATTATTGCGCGCGCGCAGGGTCCGAACACGTGCCCCGGCAATAATCGCGACGCGAGTCAAATTGATCAAAGAGGCCGTAGGGGTGGAGGGGTAAAACTTATCGGGCGACCATTCTCAAACGAACCCTTTGACCGAGCCAGATAACGAGGGTTAAAAGTGTGGCATAATGAACATAGATAAATAATGCGACCGCGCTGAGATCGATCATTATTAACGTATCGTCGGCTAAAAGGACAACGAGTTCGGATATTTATTAGCATTCTCGTGCAGTTCGACGGAATGACGATTAATTACTCGCGCAACGATTATCAATTACCGTGCTTGAAGGGGCGATAATGAGCGACATTTTTTCGACTCTCGAGTTGGAAGGAGAGTGAGAGGGAGAGAGAGAGAGACAGAGAGTAAACTCTCTCGATAATCTCGTCCAAACTGACATTCGTATCGTGCCGGCCGGCAGGGAGAGTACATTAACGGCATTAACAATTCCGCGACCGTTCGATTACCGAAACCGGTTGCGTTTCCAGGATCGCACTCATGCGCGCGGGCTCCACCCGATAAGCGATAAAACGGCCGGTAATAAGCGATTACAATTTAATTACATAGCGCCGCCGAGCGTGATGCGACGCGGCCAGTACGATAACGAAACTTTTCATGCCGATAATTGACGCGATTTGCCTAAGCGACCGTCGATTTCCAATCGCCGAGCGATCAGCAGGCTCCGAAATGACAGTCCTCGCATTCGACACTGGCTTCGAAACGCGAGAGGAGGAGGTGGGAGAGGGGGTATATTTTCCAGGGAATGGCGGTCGCGGACAATGCACGGACAGTCTGACAATGGACCGGCCGCGAGTTATGCGCGACACTGTCAACGACACTGTCACTGTCCATTGACAGCCTTCCGCCTCGCCGATCTAATTTACGCACTCGCCAGCCTGAAAACGCCTGCGTTCCATATATTGCGGCGTGCGTCCGGAGCTGGCCGATGTCGTTGGCGCGCCGACGTCTGTCGACGTCTGCCGACGTATACCAACGTTGTTACGACTCGCGTACTGCCAACGAAAATCCGTATTACGTAAGTGAACGTACGCGCATTGTATCGATTCATTGACGGGCATATGCGGGGCATCGTATCTTGTCGGTAGCCGCTGCACAAAAAGGGGAGGGAAGTAAAAAAAAAAGAGAGAGAGAGAGAACAGTCCACTCGGTCCATATTTCTCTCTGTGAAGACGTCACCGGCTTGACTTCGTCAAAGGGCGAGAGAAAAAAATTGCTCCATTGTGATGGAAGGAAAGTGACGAGCGGACGATCGGTATTTTCTGTTGTCGGGGCGACAGGAGTGATCGAGAAACGAGGAGTGGCCCCCTGTGCGAGGGGTGGGCTGACGTAAAAATTAAAAAAGGCGAGCGAGGGGTGGCGGGGTGACACGCTGAAATCGACGCCGATGGACTACCGTAAAGAAGAGAGTGCCCGGAGGTCCGCCGAGTGTCATTGTTGGAAGGCGGACGCCCCGTCGAGAAGGCGTCACGGGGGTAAACGACGCTTTAATAATGCTGATTAACTCGGCATTGTGCCCGGTAAGACGACTTTCGGGGCGTCGGACTTGGATCCGTGTAAGCGTTACAGCTCCATAGCTGCATTCAGCGATTCTCCGTACTAAACTGCCTGTCCGCTTCGAACATAATTTTCCTTCCGCCTCGCTTCCGCGAAAGGGTAATATTTGGAGGCCGATAAGTAGCAATAAGCGAACATTAATTTTCTCTCATCCTCCTGCAACCGACTGGATGCTCTCCGCGTAATCTCATGCATTAAAATTGAGCGCGGTCAGCGGTGGCCTTTCGATTAATCAATTTTCATCTTGTCAAGATTTTCCTTGTTTTCCGATCCGTCGGTTATCGAGCCTGGCAGTCGGCTAACAAGCGCTAATCGACCTTGAACGAGTATCGTACGAACTCGCCCGTCGCTTCTTTAAGCGCTAATTTTACCGTAAGAGCTATCGACGCTCGGCATTAGGCTGCATATGTAATCACGTGCGCACTTCCCATGCGCGGAGTGCCTCTCATCAATCCGTAATTAGCGCCGCGGATCCTCGTCTCTGCCCCTCCACCTCCCGCTCGGCCATTAAAATGTCTTCATATCGAACCTCCCTGACGATCGGCAAGGCAAAGTCGACGGAGGACCTTCCTGGCATTAGCTACCGTTACATTAGCGGGCATCAACTCACCCTGTGCCTCCCAAGAACCCTTAGATTACATCTCGCGTCGAACAAAACCTCGGAAAATCATTCCGGCGAAGTAGGAAAGTGGACGCTCTCTGTCCCGGGAGGCAGTCGACGAAAAGCAAAGAGAACGGAGCGGCAGGAAGTGGAAGGCGCGAAAGATTGGCTCATCGACGTAACGCGCATCTCATGGCCCATAAAAGGTGGCGAGATGAAATAGGGTTACGGAAAACAAGCGGAGGCTCTTCTTATCGAGTCGGTTTCACGACCTCGCGCTTAGAACGGGCGTATAAAGTCGTGCGTCGGTGCGCGTGGTCTCACACACACACACGAAGCACACAAGTATATCGTCCGCGGACGAGAAGAACGAGAAGGCAGGGAGGAATCTCCCGCTCCTCTCGGCAGTAATTACCGATACCGACTAATTGCTAGATAAGCAGCTGGGCTCGTCTACGTGGCTGCACCTCGATACGTTCATCGTCGGATCGCCGTTCTACTCGCCGATTTCCGAGAAACGCGCGCGGCTCGCGAGATCTTTTCCGCCAGGGCGGAGTTCCGCAAAAATTTGCCGCCTCGTTAATGCGGCCGCGACTTCATGCGCCGAGTGCAAATTGAATCGAACGACCCGTCGGGCAAGATTGACCTTCGAACGATCCTCTTCCGCTGTATCGTTCTAATCCTGTTAAAATTTCGACGATAAAATTCATACTACTCGACATCTGCACTCGGGCCTGTTTTCGCGAGCGTGCCAGACGCCGGGTGGAAATGTACGCGGTGGGCAATAAAAGAATTTCGAGAATCCCAGGCCACCTATGAGGTCGGCCGGCGGAAGATGGCGTCCGTCGGGCGATTTTTCTCCGGAACAAACTAGTTTCGCCGGAGCGTCCACCGAGCGCTCCTCTACCGGGTGGCACGGCTCGCATGCCGTATACGTGCCGATTGCGGTAAATTTATGATAATTGTCCTACCCTGCCCCTGGCCGGAGACGATCTCCGCGCACGGCCATTCCTCTTCCTCGTTTCTTGCCCGATCGCTTGACCTCGTAAATAAAATGGAACGAGCGATACAATGCCTTCGCCTCCGTTCGATCCTCGTCCAACCCTGATTCACGGCGAAGGCACGCTTAACGATCGGACGAAGAGGGGATGGAGGGGGGAAGTCGCGAAAAAAATGCAATCCGCGCAGCCAGTATCCTGCTGTTAGCCATGTGCGAAGTTACACGCCCGATGACATCGTCGTAAAATATATCGAGGACCAATGCGATCATGGGATTACACGCGAGTCGTCCGACGACTCTTCGCTCGGCGAAAGTCTCCCAAGCGCGGTTTGCATCACGTGTGTCGCGTCGATCGTGGGGATCGAGCGCACGATCCGAGGCCTCTCTCGATCCGTTGCGCAACGAGGATCCGAAGAACGAGAATCGGTCGGACGGTACCGATTACACGTATCTGAACAATGAAGTTACTCTGCGTCAGCGGTTCGGAGGAAGGCCACTGACGTTTGAGCGGGCCGAGTTCGTCTAACGACGCCCTCCCCCCACCCCCCCGCGAGCTAATGACGGCCATTATCTATGTAAACGTCGATACCGTATCGTACGTTGCCGCCAATTAACGGTCGCCGGAGTTCGAAGGCAATTTCTGCCGAAAGGCGGCGAATTTCCGTGGGCCGCTCGCGATTCTTCAGGAATCACAGCCGCCATTTTAATCAGCGCCATACTAGCCGCCCGGGTGACGTCAGGTTCATTCAATGAAAAAGGAGGCGAGGGGGCGAGGGAGGGAGAGAGGACTTGTAATTTGACGAAATGAGCTGTCAAACTCGACCGATAGGCGAAACTCAATTATCGTCGTTTTATCGCGGGGCGACGAGCTGCAATTAGAATCGGGCTAGTGATCGATCTGACGCTCGCGTTGGAGGGGAAAAACTGAGAATCTCGAGCGTGAAAAAAAGGTTCGCCGAAGGCTTTCACTTCCACTAATGACCGGCCGACGCTACGATAAGTTCATCAGTTTAGAGTCTTATCAGGCCGTGGCCCATTGAATCAATTCTCCGCGCGAGCTTCTCTCTCTCTCTTTCTCTCTCTCTCTCTCTCTCTCTCTCTCTCTTTCTTTCTGTCTCCCTCGTTCTCCCACTACTCTTGTTTTGCTTACAAACTAGAGGAGCTGATAAGTTAGACGCCACGCGGACAACAACGTTACAAAATCGCCGTTACGAAATCTTTGCGTAACGTGCGTCCGCAGGAGGAATAATTACGACGCGCGTTAAATAGTCAATCCGGCTCGTTTGAGGCGATAATCGTTGTTTTGGAAAACACTCTCGGCGAACGAACGACGCACTATCAGCGGCACATTGAGTAAATACCGAGGGACCATAAGTAGCTGACTCGACTGTCTGCCAGGGTCTCGCGATCCCGGCAAAGGAAAATACCTCCGCCAAGAATACAAAGGACTCACCTCCGGGAAATCTGTGAGGGAAAATCCTGCCGTGCCTGGACAGGAGCCAGGGATATAACGGATAGCTGTCCCTCGGCGGCTGATGAGGATGAGGCGGCGGATGCGGCCCGCCAGGGCCACCGCCATGGGGATATGGACCATGGGGCGGTCCATGGGGCGAAGCGCCGTGATGCGCCTGAAGCGCCACGGCAAGATTCGCCGCCTGGAAGTGCTGTGCAGCGGCCAAATTCGCGGCCAGGGCCAGCTGCTGCGTGTGATACTCGTTCTGGCCAGCCTGAGGACTCGGACCGTGTCCCGGGATGCCGTACAGAGACTTTAGCTGCTCGGCAGCGACAGCCGCGGCAGTCGCTGCTCCCGGCGGAGGTGCCAGGTAGTTCGGACTAGGCCTGACGACTCCTGGCGGTGGCTGAGGATGCGCTCCGACAGGCGAGTCCCCGTGCGATATCCTGTGCGGAGGACTCGGACTGTTGTTCGGCGTCGAGCCGCCGCTGTGACTGTGCACGGTCGTCCTGCCAAAATCCAGCTGCGTCGTGTTCGACAGGTGATGATGATGATGGTGATGATGACCGTGATGATTGCCGTGATGATGATGCCCGGCCGCGTGCGGCGTCCGTCGGGAGTTGGGATAGGATTCGACGGAGGAACTCCTGGACACCGGTCGATCGGAGCCCTCCGAGTGGGCACCCGGCGATCTGTTCGTCGCCCGACGGCTTCTCGGCGACGAGGAGCCCTCGACGACGTCCATGGGACTCCCGTCATCGCGCTCGATCTCCACTCGCTCGAGACGGTCCAAGCCGCGATCCTCGCGACCCTGGCCTCCGCCGCCGACGATCGAGTCGATGCTGAAGCCGATCTTCGGCTTCGACGGCACCGGGACGATTGGCGTCGGCGCGAGCGGCATCATCGTACGATTATCGTACGCCGCACCGAGGGAGACCCCACTTTCGAGCTTCAGACAGGCTTGGCACCGATCAGCGACGCCACTGAGATCATCACAGCCTACGCGGGTATGTACGCTTTGCCTGGGCCGAACTTTGGGTATCGATCGAACGCGCCCAGCGGAGGAACTGGGTTGGACAGCTTCTGCCCGACTATCACTTGTACACTGAAGGTTATCCTAGTCCGTTGGACACTCGTGTTCCCGGAGGCGATGACTCTCTTCGATCCGACGAAGCTGAAGTTTCAAGCTGAGCTTCTACGATCCTACTGCTGGCCCTTCAGGCCTGAAGCCACTGACGATAGCCACATACGTCACACACCCACCGAACCTCCGTCGTACATCGAAATCGGTCACCTACTCTGTCTGCTCACCAGCTGTCCGCGACCTGTCCGCACAGTCGTCCGAGCGCATTCACCACAAACTCGCGAACACCGCGTAATATCCACCCGTAGAACTCACACCCGTCCGCGCTGCCATACGCCAGCTGCCGCGAAGGTAAGGAATGTCGAACACTGCTGATCGCGTCGTCGAGATCCGCGCTCGAACACTGCCTGGCGCCTCTCGATGGTTAGGCGAGCGACGAAGTTAGAGCTGGACACAGCTCTGACGGATGCTTCTGGCGCGAGAGCTTGCTAGTGTTTGAGCAAATTACAGGCTAAACGAGCCACTCTCGCCGGATGGTGGGGGTGGCCAACTCGACTTCTATCCCCACCCTGCTGGTAGCCGATGGGACGAGGGGCCTGGTGGGGGCAACCATCGACCAGGGATGGGCGGTTCTCTTGGTTGCCCGGTGCACGACTAGGCGTGCACCAGCTACGACACGATTGGCCGATCCTCGCCAGCGAGGCAATCCAGCCGGGCTACCCCGATTCCAGAAGATACATACTGGCTGCAGTGGGGCGACGCATTAGTCCGCGATGGGCGTTAAACTCACGTTTTTGTCGTGCGATGAAAATGAGTCGTTTAATTAATACGTCTGGACCTCTCGCTTTCTCGTCCGACGCCTCCCCCTCCCTCCTTCTCTCTCTCTCTCTCCCTCCTTCTCTCTTTCTGGCTTCGTCCACCTCCTCGCTTCCTTTCGAGCTCCTCTCCGTTCTCGGCGAGGAGGGATTCGAAAGAATATACAGGCGCGCGCGCGTATTCTCGTCCGTGTGCGCTCTTGTAATAAATGTACGGCTGTGTAGACGTACCGACGCAATGCACACTGGATCCTACACGCTGGGGTGTGCATATCCAACTAAATGTGGACGGATACGCAGGTTAGTATAGGCGTACCTACGCACATGTCGCCATACACGGATCTGTGTCCATATAATTAGGGACATGTACCCATATGTGTACCGAACCTACGCCCACTTCGGTTCGCGCGGAGGGCAGAGGACAGAGGCCGCGTCCGTTTCGAGGGGTTGGAAATCGGTGAGATACTCCTGAAGAGATCCGAGCAATTGCCAACGCTCGAGCGAAGAGACACGGACGGAGTTCGCACGCGAGAAATTGATTCGTGCAGGAACTGAATCCCTGCGCATGGGATGATTACACCGCGCTCAATCGAATGCCTATGAATTATTTGTGAAAGTTCCAATTTGCCAATTCGACGAGAAACTACGGACGATTGCGTCTCTCTCTCTCTCTCTCTCTCTCTCTCTCTCTCTCTCTCTCGACGGGGAAGAATATTCAGGCACGAGATATCACTCCGGCGAATCTGACCTGGGAAGTCGGGAATTAGTTCTGCGCACGCGGTAATTGTTGCAAATTCGTTCCGCGTATGTAACAGGCGCGATGTATTTCTTTGCCCTAGTAGACTCTTCCTCCTATGCAAGAAACGCTCTCTCAGACCGATGCCCGTAAAAGGGGTAGTTCGTACTGGGCAACTCTCGCGGTTCATGTAACTCCCCATAACGCGCAGATTCTTTCGGGCAGGAATGACAGTTCGGAATTATGTAAAGACGCCGAAGAATTTCTGGCATTAAGAGCGTCGCAAGAAAACCGACTGCCGTAATAACCGGCGCGCCAAACCATCGGCGACAAATCGGGATTGGACAGAATCGCGCCGACGAATTAGCAGGATTCCGCCGGTCTTTCGCGCGAACGAACTCTCGATTTCGCTGCGTAACGAAAGCTCGTTAATCGGCAGTCGGCGGGTAATTGCGCGAGACGGGTGACAATTTCGCCGGCAATTAGATTTTCCACAATGAGCGCCGGATCGGTTCCCGCTCGCCGAGATCGGGCAAAGATCTGACATCGTCGACGCAACGAGTCACGGCCGATCCTTAAACGATATTTAACGATCGCTAATGACGGACTCGATACGCGAGCCGGCCGTGTCGAAACGTTAACAAGAAAACGCGGCTCGATTGAAATAAACACGCGGCTTACCCGACGCTAACCGCTACGGCGTCCGCTTTTGCAACCGCGGACGCCCACACGTCGGTCGCAAGTTTTTTTGCCTGAATTCACGCGCCGTCACCGCGGTCGCAATATTATTTCTGCCGTTTTTTTTATCGGCCTGCAAAGCGTAAGCGGGAGAAAGAGTGCGGCGTCCGAGGTGTCCGTGAGAGGGGAGAGTGCAAACAATTTTGTTAAATGTTTAATTGGCGGACGACCGATTATTTGCGGGCGGGCGTTTGCTTTATTCGACCAATTTGCCGATAATTAGCTAGGAATCGATGATAATGGGATTCGTAATTACGGCTCAATATCCGGTCCGGTACCGATAATGCCACGGTACGGCCGAGCGGAGGTTAGATCGGCAAATTGTCCCGCAAATTGCACGCTATTTGCCGTTGTCGCGGAACTTTTGAAGCAAAATAGTCGAGCGTTGGAACGAGTACGAAGAAAATAGAGCCGATCGGCGGTTGCTCATTCGGCCTGCTCGGCCGGTTATTAGCCAGGCAGAGCACGCTAATGCATCGGGCAAACAGAGGATTCATAGTGGCAACATTCTCGTAACTCATTACGCAAATAACGCGAAATCTTGCGATATTGTTAACCGAACCGATTACGTCGCCGCGAAACGACGAGACGGAGATAAAGCTCGCGCTCGCGTCGAAATACAATTTATTTATATCACCGCCGACAGGATTGTTGTTTGCTTTGCGCGAGCGTGATGTGTTTTCACACCTGCGCTACGGTGACTGTACAGTCGTTTGAATTGTCGTCACTACTCAGTAAAAATAGTGCTGCCCGGGGGCGACAAATATACGGCAATAAAAGAAACAACAATCGGCACCGAGCGGAATATCGAATCGGCCGCGGACGCTCTCGAGTCTCGAATTTCGATTCTTCGACCTCTGACTCCTGCCTCCCCCTCCTCCTTTGTCCCTGCGTCGACAGAGCAAACATCGAACGTCGGAAAATTGAGAAGCCCACGCCTGACCCATTTTGCCAATTAAATCGACGCCTCTCGGCCTACGCCGCGACGATTCGACGAAACGCGCTCTCGCCCGGCGGAAAAATATTTGCCGACAAATATTTTCAAGATATATATTGCTGCGCACATTACGCGTAGGCATCCCAGCCACGAACGATAACGCCGCTGACGTCGCCGACTGCAGACGACGGCCGAGAGGTGAAATCAAACGATTCTCACGCGAGACTCGGTGGCCGATAATTCATCGCGTCCGAATCTTCCCAAAAGATCTGACCTTTCGACTTAGCCTGACCTTTCCGCGGAATTCATCCGCGCTCGCTCGACTATCGTCGCCCGTTTCGAAAACTCGCACTGCGAATCGGAGCGGCTGTCAGCGGCGTAAGAAACTGACATCTGATGACAAGAAATGCTAATCGCATGGCATGGAATCGTAACGAAGACGAATCGACTGTCATCGCGCGACAATAAATGTGAATCGAATATCATCTAATGACAATGCATGGAAATAGAGTGCCGTTAAATGACACGAATGCAAATCGAGTATCATCGAACGACGAATGCAGATCAAACATCATCGAGCAGCAGCTATATAATATACTAGATATAATATAGAATACATACTACAGAAGAGCAAAATAAAATGATAACGAACAATTGAGTGTCATCGAAGAACAAGCTAACGAATATCATCAAATGATAACGCATACAAATAGAGCCGTTAAATGACACGAATGCAAATCGAGTATTTTAGAACGACGAATGCAGATCGAACATCGAGCAGCAGCGTCCGCGAATAAAATGTTAATGAACAATCAACTGGCATCAAAGAACAGGCGAGCTAATATCATCGTAGAAACGCGTTCGCGAATGGTGTCGAGCGACGAGCGCGAATCGAGTGGCATCGAGTGACATCGAGTGGCATCGAGTGGCATCGTGGAACGAGTGCGAATCCCTACTCCCCCACGAGCATACCCCATGCACACCATGACCAGCCCCCATGGCGGAGCCGGTGATACCCGGTTTCTCGCCCTACCGAAGGCACGGGACTGTTAAGCCGTGTATCAGAGCACGTGTGTAGGTGTTCGACACGTGGTACGGAGGTGGGGATATTCAACATGGCGACTGTGCACACATCGTGCACGCCGGTGCACCAATGCGCGAGCAGAGCACGCCCGTTTCGACGGCTCGTCCCTTTCTTCTTTCTTTCGTCCTCTTCGTCCTCTTCCTCCTGCTCCTCTTTCGCCGCCTCGCAAACCTCTTACGTCCATTCGCACGTCTCTTGACCCACTCGACGGAGATACGGGCGCACCGATAACGCGAACCCACACCTTAAGATTCAAATTTCAGGACATTATTGATTTTTTTCCCCGACAGATTCGGGTGGAATCACTAAATCGCGCTGATCGAACGATACGTTCCTAAGGACGATGTAGAAGCTGTGGTTTTAATTCGTCCGAGGACGTCCACGGGGTGGGGATCGGAAATTGGCATACTTGATTGGAGGCATTCATAATTGGCAAGGAACATGGCACCCTTCTGTTTCAAAAGGCTAATCGCGGAGGCAGGTTGCCAACGCCGGAATCGACCTCTCCCCTTCCTGCTCATTTGAATCAGAAAGGGTCGCCCTTTCAAAGAGTCAGCCTTCCACCCTTCGAGTCCGTCAGATTCCTAGAGTTCTATAGCCACTTTACAAGACGTGACAGTTAAGTCTTACGTACTCCAACGGTTATGCTCTCCGCAAAATTCGAAATATACCGTCAATTTTTGTATAAACTAACTCGCAACCGTCGCGACGACAGTTTTTCGCCAAAAAAATCGTATCAGTTGCACTTGCGCTGAATGGAAAAAGTAACGAAAAAAAAAAAACAGGCGAAAAAAGTTTAAGGAGCCTATTGACACTTTTCCGTTAAAAGCGTGAGAGTAGTTAGAAGTGCATTGTCGACGGCAAAAAGAGCGCGAAAGGTAAGAAGAAAGGAAACGTCGGTCGCGCCAACAATGGAGGTTCAGTTGCCGCCATTGTTCGGCCCATTGTCTGATGCCCTCTGCAACAATCAACTCTTTTTAACCCCCCCGTATATCCTTTCTCCGGCAGCAGTCCCACTTAGCCAGGCATATCTCCTATCGCGGCGAACAAACAGCGAATTCTCTTCTCTCTCCCATCGACAAACGTCTCTCGTTCTCGAAATCGTTTTCTCCCGGCCATACTTTCGCGAAGGAAGCGCAAACCTCGACGGTTCGAAATCCAAAGCCTCCGCGCGCAATTCCGAATCTCTTCGGTCCGTCTCTCCGTATCACATTCTCACGTAGAGGGCGAGAAGAATCGGGAGCGAACAAAAGGGGGCCCAGTTGCGGATGATCGACGATACATGGCCGGCACAATAGCCCCCGGAGTCCGTGGAAGGAGGGAAAAAAACGTGGCGGGGCCAGACTTAAAGATTGCATTACAGGCTAAAATGGCGCTCTTAATCAGGCCATTTATTCGCCGAGCAACGGGCAGTCCGACGCGGTGAAAAGCCGAGCGCTCTGGCGAAGGTTTTGTCCGGTCGATTGGGGTGCCCTACCCCAACCGTCCGACAAAACTTCGCCCATCCGGACCCGAGAAAGGCCGACCATCGTACCTTGCGCATCGTACCTTCCGCCTCATTGTTGCCGGTCCCGCGCACGTATCAATTACACGTTACAATTATAATAATTCCGTAATCACCGCATAATGCTCCCTCAGCCTACGGTCAAGAGGAGGAAGACGAGAGGGAGGGAAGGTAGGAGGGAAGGAATGGCAGGAGTGTGAGAAAAATTTGGTGAGAATCCTCCTGACTCGCGACGAGAGCCACGCGAACGTTGGCCGAGCTGACGGAACGCGGGGTTGGATGGCAGACGAACGGAAAAGGAAGAGACGACATGCGCCTTCCGTCTTCCACCCAGGGACACTTCCTTCGACCCTTCGCCAACGATTGTCACGCTTGCGCGGAAAGTAGAGTAGCGGTATCCACCCGGCGACATTAGCCAAAGCCGCATGGCCGTACATTTTGCGTCCCGCGGAATAAAAGCTCTTCGGGGTATCGGGAGGGTTACACTGACATTCAATTACCGTCCACTTACATAGGCGAGGCCCCGCCGTACGTGCATCCACTTGATCTACCCACTTTCAGGCTAATCGTCCTTAATAAGGAATCTCGAACGCGACGGCGAAGGGGTTTTCCACCGCAGGTACGTACGAGCTAGGCGGGATCAATATCCTTTCGAGCTTCAACGAGCGTGTCCTGCTCCTGCGACGCTCGCAATCTCACGGCCAAACCTCTGCCGACACTGCTTTTTACCACTATTCGTTTAGGGCTATTTTTCCCTATTTAAATTACCTGAGCCACCATCCATTTGCGACTAATGCACATAAAACTGTTCTGAAAATTTACTGATAGTCGAATATTCCTGACAATTTTTTGACCTTCGACTTTCGTGAGGAACTTAATCGGACGCTCCCGAAGATTAGGTGCAAATGATCGGAAATTAGGCCTCGCTGAACCTGTTTGCATTGGATTATATGGCGAGGCATGAGAGCCACTGGAGATTCGCGGTCCCCGTATCTTAAATAACCGGCCGGCACCTATGATTTTCTCGGAACGACCGACGGCCCGATTAAATTGATTCGCAAGCTCGAACACGGAGAGGAGGGCACGCCGGCGAGGAGGGAGCAAGAAGCGGGGTGGGCATAAACGAGGCCGGGCACCGTTTTGCGCGGGTAAGTAAATAAGTTTAGATGGGCGCACGACAAAATCGCGCGAGCGTGCAGAACGGCGTGGCCTGTCAAGTAAATCGAGTCTCCGCTCCGACGAACTCACTCCCCAAAAAAGAACTCTTCCCCAACGTCATTTTCTAACGGGTCTACCGTCACAGGATCACTTCGGATAATCAACATTAGCGCTAACGAATTCATTAGCGCCGAAACTGCCGATCTCCGGACATATTCCTATTAACTCTCTCCGAACGATATAAATTCGCTTGCGACCTTATCTCAATCTCGTCTCGGGCAAGCTTTTGAAAAAACTTAACGAATGAAAAGTCATTAAGACATTACTAAAACGAGTCGAGCGAGTCGGTCTAATTTGCTTTATAGATCAGCTTTTAAATACATTACCATCCACTAGAGGCCGATAAAATCGTCGATAATTTACGTTTTACGCACTAGGTCATAACGAATCACGACGGCCATTAAGCTCGCCGCAGACAACGAATCCGTAATCAGAACGTAAATGTCGATCCTCGATCCTCCGGAAGGCGTCGATTCGTCCGAGTTCCCGACCACTTCGCGGCGTCAGCCGAGTCGCTATAAATTCTCCTTACTTTACGCGGCGTAATTTTCTGCACGTCCTCGACGTCGGTAGCGGCCGGTGCGGAAAGTCCGGACAAGAAGCGGGAGAAAGAGAAAGAAGTGGAGGAGGGGGGGAGTGGAAAAAACGAAGTCTGCCTCTCAAGGATGAAGGAGGATAGGCAGGCCTCTCGAGTCCGTAGGAAAACGCGGCCGATTCGCGTTCCGAAGGCCATCATCGGCGATTACGCATACTTGTCGGCCCATTATGGCTCATTAAAGGGGCCCGATCGGGGCCTTATTATGTGCCGCGCAGACCTCCTCCTGACTCCTCGCGAGGGCGAATATAATTTTCGACAGGCAACCGGAGCGAGATAGGCGATAAGCCTGTGGGTAAGCCAGCGGAGAGCTAAACCTGACCGACCGTCGGAGAAGAGGCGAGAAATCGAGGCCTAAGCCGAAGAAGGAGGATGGCCATCCGCAGAGTGCATCGACCGAAAATTAACGACTCTTTAGGGCAAATTGATCGGCCGTGTTCGCACTCGATTTTTCTCCCGCCCCGATTTGGTCAGGCTTCACGATTATTACGGCCGGTCAGCGAAGGAGAGGAAGGCGGAAGCACGAAGTGGGCGAAGAGGATCGTGAGAGTCGGGGGGTAAGACGTTGGGTCAGAGACCCTGAGACATTTTCTTCCTCCTCCTCCATCCCCCCCGCTATTCCCTGACAGGACAAGTGTCATCGGACAGCTACGATAAACACACCCTTTCGTCCCGCGATGCGCCAGGAAAACATTGTATCACCCCTTGTAATTTGGGGCGAAGTGCTAAGGGGCGGGAAAGGGTTTGAGGCTGAAAAATTCTTTGTGAAAGGGTGCGAATTTTCTAGTGGGGGGGACTCGGGTGTCTCGTACGTGCGGAGCCACCTGTGTAATGACCGGCCGAGTCTCGCCTGGCCATTGTCAGGCGAGTTTTTTGAGGGAAAAGCCGCGGAAAGGAGAGAGCGGAGGCGCGCGACGTGAATAATCGTTCGTGAAAGGGGCAAACGTCACGCGAGTCGAACAATGAGCTCACCCCTGTCGCTCTCGTTCGTTCCTTCAAACGGGCAACACCCCCAGGAGCCTGTTAATTCACACCTTCGTCGAGCGTCAGTCACACGCCATACGAAACAACATGCTTCTCTCCTCCCACCTCTCTCTCTCTCTCTCCCTCTATCTTTAACACCCATATATACACTCAATCTTCCAACTCTTCCTCCTCTCCCGTTTTTCCCGCAACCGCTCCATATGGTAAAAATGAAGCGCCAAAGTGCGAGGCGGAACGTTCCAGCTAGCGGTGCCACAAATTATTCTAATGAAATTACGCGAGCGCAAACATACCGGCGCATAATTGCGAATACTCGATTTCAATTAACGCCGTCCCTATTATGCTAAAGTACGACGAAGAATAACATCTTCCACGTTACTTACGAGCCCCATGAATATCCATAAGCGGCGCGGAGCGGTACGGATGGGCGTTACGTCACCCGGCGTGTTAATTACGCTCGCAATTAGCCCCACTTTCGTGGCGTAGAGAGAGGGGCTGAGGGAGAGAGAGAGGAAGGGCGGTGGGGAAGAACGACGAGCATCGAGATACGAGCCAGCGCCGAGCTCATTTCCACGATCGCGTAATTTGGACTTTAATTACGATCTTAAGCGTGCCTTGTCAACGAGCGATACAAGCCGGCGATAAGGTCTTTGAAAAGAGAGGATAGAAGCCATCGTCGCGTGAAACACGTCAATGACGAGCGACTCTCTTAACGGCGCTCGACCGACTTGGAGATAACTGCCCGTGAAATTTCGCTAGCGACATCAAATCAGCGCGAAAACTGTCACATAAATAACGGACCCACCGAGGAAGTCGAAATTCCTTGTTCGTCACGCGTTAACGCTGACTATTCAACGAATATTGCGTCCTAGAAACTTTCTTTGCCTCTCACTGAGATCAATGGAACTAAGCGTATGTAACCGCGACAACTCAAACAGGAATACTTACATACAGTACGATCAGTAATTCCAACACTGAAATCAGACCCTAAACATCGGCAAACAATGACCGTAGAATTTTGCCTGGCCAAGATCCAATATCTCCAGAGGCCTCTTCGGCCGAATAACAAAGATCATCCGTCAGGCCCGGAAAGTAAATACACGCTCGGGCCCCGCGGTCCGGGATCCATTGATTAATGAAGAAAACGTCGGACGCTAACTAAGGTGTCTCCACTCCGAGTTTTTGAGCCTGAACCCCTGCCTGCACGGCCGTCGCCGGAGCGGTCAGGCAATTATAATCGATTATCGTTTCGGCGTTCGTGTCCCCGGCCTCCCTTCGTGCCTGCCGATCCTCCGGCTTCTTCTCGTTCGCTCGCGAAACACGTTACTTACGGGCCATGAATATCCATGGGGCCCGGGGAGCAAATCGTGTGCCTGGCGTGCTCTGATGATAGGTAACCATGTGTAATGGAGTGCTAACTACTGGCCACCTCGCGAACCAGCGCGCCTTCCTCGACCGTCGTCGCTGGGAAGGAAGGGAGGGCATGAGAGGCGCGAAGGAGCGAGAGGAGCGAGAGGAGCGTAGAAGGGTGAGCCGGATAGGGGAGAGAGAGGGTCGACACGGTGGAAGAAGGAGAGAGCGATGGGGGAGAGGAGCGAAGATGGACCGAGGCTTGATCGCTCTCCGGGCGTGGAGGAGGAAGGAAGATGACTGGCGCTCGTTGAAGAAGGAGAGGAGGACTCGGGACTCGTGCAGGCATGCCTCGTCTCTTAGTTTCTCAAACAAGGGGGCGGTGCCCAGCAGACCAGTGGCAGTCAACCGCGGACGAGGCCCTCTTCGGCAAAGGACTCTTCGGCATTGACAATTCGCGAAAGTTAGGATGCCTGGAGATGTGTAGAATAAGTTGGGATAAGTTCGCGGAACGAGGATGAGGGATGGGAGGGTCTATGTGGTTGACAATGAGGTGGGAATAGGAAGAAGTTTTCATCCAGCGAGTGACGAGTTGCGAACGCGAGGTACATTTAATAAATAACACGCGATACGGAGTCCGCTGATTGACAATTTCCAGGGGAAATTGCCGGGGTCGACCACACGTGCATCGAACGCCGAGCGGTCGAGGATTTTCCTAAATGACATTAATTGAGAGTCGACGTAATTTCCTGAAGGGTCGGGAGTCCTGCTGCACGGAGTCCCGACGTTGTTAGAATCATTACGTCCCGTCGATTTTAATCGCCTTCACCGCACACCAACCCCCTCCCTGCAATCTTCGAATCAAGATTCGAAACGAGGAGGGTACGATACGCTCTCCTTGATAAGAAAACGGCGTTTTTAACGCATCGCCCAGAAACTTCGAAGCTGACGATCCAAAATCGTGCATCGATTTTTTTCTGAAATCTGTCTGGACTTGCACATGTGACTGGCGAGAGAGAGAGAGAGAGAGAGAGAGTATCGACATTCGCGAATTGCGTGAAGGCTTTCATCATCGTTATCATCATTATCGGCATCATCATCATTATCATCATCATCATCATCACCATCATCATCATCATCATCACCATCATCATTATCATCATCATCTTCCACGCTGGCGTGTTTGCTCTGCGGTCCTGCACACGCGGCCATCGACGGAATAAAAAGTAATCCGTTCGAACGGAGCCGGTCATTACCGGGTTATTACCTAAGTATCGGAGAGGAAACAGGGCCGTGTCGATATTAAACGAGGCCGGATGAAAAAATTCGATGCACCTGTGCACCGCCTACCTTGGATTAGGCGAGTCGAAAAACGAGCCTCGCAAAAAGATCCAACCCTTCCTTCCCCTCCCAACCCCCCCATGATGGTATCCTCGAATCTGGGCGCGATATTTGTTCGGGCCTTCGGAAGGAACGGCCTCTTTTTCCTTCCATTTATTCATCGATCGTCCGCCGCTGCAGCGGCAATCGAGGCACTGTTTGCTCAATCCGACGTTAACGTTCTAACGTTGTTTCAAGGTGGTCACTGACTTTCCATTCTTCGGGCCCGAGCGTAACGTGTCCGGTTTCAAAAGGCACCCAAACGACGTGCCTTTTACATCAATGTAACGCTATATGTCTCCCCCGCCATCAGCCCCCTCCCCTCCCTCCCCACCATCACGAGGCCGTGACTGAAACGATGTAACGCAATAAAAAAGGCCCTTTTATTGCCAGTCTTACACGGCAGCGCGATATTCAATCGGCCAGGGGTCCCGGGCCGTGTGCGAGTCCCGACAAAAAAAGGAAGAAGGTGGAAGTGGAGGTGGGGGGGTACGGGCGAGAATCGAGGCGAGCCGAAAAATCCGATAAATCATAACCCAATTTCAGAACGATATCAATCGCGAGTCCCTCCCCCGAACTCCGCAGCCACCCTGTATACGCCGTCCCGCTCCTCCAACCCTCTCCGAGCCCCCTCCCTCCCTCCCTACCGCCCTTCTTCCGTCTTCTCTCATTCTCGTCGTTCTGAACACGATTTATAAAGCAAACACCACGCGGCACCCTGCAATCAACCTACACAGCGAGCGCCGTTTCTCTCGGACTCCGTCTATCAGCGCGGACGGAGGAACCTTTCTCACTTTCGATATGAACAAGTGTACCTAACGTTGCGCTCGTATGCGTCTTCGCGCTCCGACCGCGATCCGTCTCTCTCCATTACACGCGTACACACACATACTCTCTCTCTCTCTCTCTCTTTCTCTCTCTTCCTTCAACTCTCGTATCGCGCCGACCGATCGACTGCCATACCTCGAAGCGCGTTTACACCGTACTTAGGACTCACTCGGCAACGAATAAATTAATAGTTCCTCCGGATAACAGCTGGCATGGAGTTTCGACGATTGGCAGGGACGGGCAGAGAGAGAGAGAGAGAGAGAGAGAGAGAGAGAGAGAGTCGGGCCTGGCATGAGGATGAATCCCGCGGACGGAGGCGAGCATTCGGAACGACGATGGCTACATGCGATTTTTCAGCGTCCAGAGCCTTTGCACCGGCACGAATCGGACTGTTGGGCTCGATGCGCGGCCGCAATTCGCCATTTTTTTCTGCCCTCCCCCCCCCCCCTCTGCCCGACGTCCCGCGCCTCGGCCCCCCTTGCCCGACGGGCAGCTGGCAAAAAAGGTGAGACGGATATCGGATACCGAAGTTTTGCGTTAAATGTTAATCGGGCGTCTGTTATTACCCGGAGGAAGCCACTATTTAAGCGTCGTCGAGTAAGTACGGTCGTTAGCCCGCTCGCTCGGGCCGAAAAAGAATGAGAAAAGGAACGAAAAGAGGAGCGAGTGGAAGGAGAGAAATCGACGAAGACGAACTTTTCCCCTACGTCTCGGCTACCGGAAGTCACCATTTTTTTTCCCCCTAGCCGCGGGGTAGAAGAAGGAGAAGGGAAGAAGTGGCAAGAGGAAAATACGAAGATTGCGGAGATTTTTAATTTTGTTAAGAACTGAATTTCGCGATGATCGCGTGTTCATCGTCGTAGTCTCGAGTCGAGCGCGACTCTCGGAGCCTTCTCAGTCTTTCTTAATGAGACCCAGTACCGAAAAATTTCTCTTTCTCCCCCCCTCCCGCCCATCCAACCCCATGCACACCCCGTTCGGCGCTCAATCGTTAATTATACCCCCGCGATTTACGACGGTGGCCGACAATGCCGAAACGCGCCACTCGCTGTTTCGGTTAATTAAACGCAGATACGATTTTCAGCAACTAAATAAATATTAATTTCAATAACAGCTGGAACGACGCGCGCGGTCCGTGCGCCGAGCGGTTAATAATATCTTTGTCCCGCAGACCTCTCATTAAGTGTTGCTCAATGAGTCGGAGGAGAGAGAATTCGATGGAAGACGATGGAAGACGATGGAGTTACGACGAATAACGACGACGAATACGGACGGACGAAAGTTATTGATCCCCGTAAATGCCGCGATCGTCGACATGCAACGGAACACGGGCCAAGATCCTCATTGATAAGAATAAATTAACAGCTTAGCGAGTCAAATTGATAGTTCCGCGGACACATGGCGCTCGATCCATACACGCGAGGAGACAGGCTTCTTCTAAGTACCGTTCGTGTTCGGTTTCCACGGCTGGCGATGAGAGTGCGATCGCAGCATCGCATAATGTCGGCGCAAACTGATTTCAAAACGAATTTTAATACGCGCGTCCGTACGATTGATATTTCACGAGCTCCGGGGATGATCATACGTTATCGCCTGACGTTGAATTTAAATGTTACAGGGCCCGTCTCTCTAGCCTTTCGCGGAGGTACATTCTTACAACCGCCGAGATAATTGGAGGATTTGGCGAGCGTGTTGGCGCGCGCGCGCGCGCGCTCGTGCGTCGACGGATCGTGGCATTATCAGCTGAGCGGCCATTCCCGGCGTCAAATTACGGGACAATACGATTTTTGCGAAAAGGCGACCGTCTCAAGGTTCCGAGCGCCACGATAATTGGGAACGTTTATCATTCGAAGCAGAAGAATGCACGCTGCTTTCGGAGAGAAATTCCAGACGCGGAAGGAATCTATTTAAGTATCGTGCCCGGGCAACGTGTCATTAAGCAGAGACATGCAACGACCATTTTCGTCCCGGGCCACGGGAACGAGCCTCGCAGGACTCTAAACGTTCGTTGCGCAACGTATTCTCTGAACGACAATCCGCGCAAAAGTTTCGGCAAAGGCCGAGGGACATGCGCGCGATGAGTAACCGAGGCCCAGGCATCCCAACCTCCGTCACGAAGGTGTATCCCGGACGAAAAGTTCGCCGAAGTTATGCCCGGCTCGTAAACCCGGGATATCTTCCCACCCCGAAGGAGTCGCGGCGCGGCGCAAAAATCGATTTGCAAGGACTTTCGGAAGCTGAGCGGAGGCCCTAAATGTCAAGGCCCGCCGAGAGGGTCCGGACGGGAATAAAATTGGAACGCCGAGGAGCGAGGTGCGCGCCGGACCCCCAGAACGAGAGGCACGTAAATCGTCCGCCAGGGACTAATAACAGGCCATTAATGAATAGACCGATCGTTCCGTCGGGCCCCAGGTAGGCAGAGCCACAAAGTAGCCGGCAGAATAAGTTCGACGCCGTGCATCCTTTTTTCGCACCGTTCGTAGGTACGTACCCCGTGCGTACTCGCATTCGAAAAGACGCGTAAAATGTATGCACCTCGAATCGTCGTCGGAAAAACATCTGCGCGTGCGTCGGGCATGAGGGCAGAAATTCGTACCAGTGGGGCCCGAGACAGGGCCCCCCTCCCGACGTTATTAAGGGGCGCCTTTCAAGGTATGATCTCAGGATAACGAGATGCAATTGATTCCGGCGAAAACAGTGGATAATCAGGCAGCTGTATCTGGAACGTAAGAATGCGGAGGCCCGAAGAAAGAAGCAGAAACGCGATCTCTTTTCATGGCCCCGACTCTTTCAATGCGGGAGAGGACGGAGAGACAGGCGCAAAAATTGATTCCGAGAACGCACGTAGCACAGCTCCGCTTCGACGCAAGACCAATTGCGAATCTTCTAATGAATAGCACGATCCTTTCGTGAGCCCCGCTGACCGAGGCCTGCCGAAAAGAGAGCTACAAAGTAGCTCTAAAGTATAATTCACGCGATTGGTACCGACAAATTACCATCCTTCGGCCAGGTAACTCCTCTTCGGCTCCCTTCCTCCCGTCCCACCCCCCCTCATCAACTCGCCCTTTCTCTTGTCTGTCTTTATTCCGCTTCACCCTTCCCTTTTCAACCCCCGTCCCGCTCGCCGACATTTATATTCTACAGTTGCCTTCGCAGTGACGTATTAACGCGCCAAACTCAGACAGTTCGAAAAAATCCTCTTAAACCCGATTCCTGTCAAACTCTCCTTACATTTAAATGACTGTTACTCACCCTATTACATTACATTCTAACGCTTCCTACCAAAATCCTTATTAGATCGTAATTATTCCACCGTTTGATTGATACACTTCAATGTCAAAGCCATACCGTAGCTTCCGGTTAACTTTCACGCTAGAGGAGTTAGAAAATAGGTTCGTAGGATCGAGAGGAGCGAGTCGACGATCGAGAATGATTGACCTAGGGCGCGGAAGAAGATCGATCCGGCATTGAGGCCTGTTGGCGTTGCGAGGTAGATGGTGGCGCGTCTCGTTTCGTCCGATTTCGTTTCGTTTGCCATGATATATTCGATCCCACCCATTCCCTCGGCGATGATTACAGGTTGCCCGCGCATTAGACCCGCGTCTAAAACAAACCGCTCCCACATCTACCAACAGTTTAAAGCCGCGGGGCGTGACCGCCAGTGTCCCGTCTGGTTTCTTCGGGGCACACCGCCGTTTCGTGTTCCAACTCCGGCACGGGATACCGTCCGAACATCTTCGGAACAGTCTGAGGAGCCCGCCTGCCGAAGGTATCGGGCCCGAAAAAAACTGAGGGCGCAAATTTTGGCCGCCGTTCGCCCTACGACGCTTGCACGAGCCACGAACGGCAGCGACCAGAAATCTAACTCAAAAAGTCTACGACTGGAAGGATAAAGGAGGCTAGGAGTAATTCTACATCGCGGATTAGCCGAGATAATTATAACGCGCGGAGGGGAGCTAGGAAAGGTTACGCAATTAAGGGACTCGAAATTTTATCTTTCCCCGAGTCGAGAGAAAACAGTCGGGAACACCTTCGGACGATCGGCGGTATAATCAAGTTGTCAAAATAATTTGTAGCTGTAGCGGATAGTCGGAGCGAGCCTGCGCGCTCGTCGGATTAGAATTACGGCGACCGTCCGCGTCTTATTTCTGGTAGAAAGGATGAAATAGATTTTAAGAGACAGAAGCGCATCATAGTTGCCCGCCAGAGAGCGGTAGGTGGAAAAAGGAACGAGAGTTTAGAGTCTAAATGAAGGTAGGCCGGGGTTAAATGGGAGGGCGTTGATTATGAATTCCGAAGGATTCTCCGACTGTTGCCCCTTTAATTTCGGTTAATTACCGTCCAAATTACGGGGCACTTTCTAAAACGTCTCTGACGCTCCCTCAAAGGTGATCCTCGCCAGCCATCACAAATTAGAAGGCCTCGGAAAAGTCCGTGATGAATTCCTCAACCGCGAGAGTCCAAAGTAAACTTCTAACCTCCTACCTCCCGCTGGCCTCCCGCTGTCCCTCCCCTCACATAATTCCAAAACTGACATTAACACGTTAATACGCCATTACCGGCGTTCAACACCTATCATCAGCCCCACCATTCGTCCCACCGACAAAATACCAAACTAAATCCACCGCAATTAATTCCACACTCATTAAGCGAGATCATCGATTAACCTCCGTTCGGCCCGAAAAACCACGGGCTCGTTAAGCTATTTCTTTCGAGGCAAGCCCGACCCTCCCCTCGGCGAGGCGCGCATGAAAACGTAACGAAAGATCGAGGCGTGTCTCCAACGAGATCGAGATCAATGATCCTTTACCTGGAACGAGACTGCCATCAACATCCCTTCGCGTACGAGCGCGAGAACCTAAAAAAAGGTAGGAACCTCAGCGAGGGAGGGAGACGAAGAGTGAGACGAAGGGAGTGGGATGAAGAACGTCCTAATAATAATAATAATAAACAACGGTATCGACGAGGATTAATGCTCATCTTGATAGATCGCACGATATACGAGCGAGACTTCAATTTCGGCCTTACGCGCCAACTCTTGCCGATCTCTTTGACGACGACGACGACGACGGTGCGACATGAATAATTCAGGGCCAAATAATAATGTGCACGTGCTATAATCATGCAAGACAAATATAATTATACCGACGGAGCAGCGCCGTCGTACTGCGCGCGCTCGCGAAATATCAACGTGTCAAAGTGAGGCCCGGGCACCGGTCATTATTATCGTTATTAGCCTCCAACGATTGCGTCTACTAAATAATAATTATCGGGGCATAATTATTTCGGTCGCGCATACCCCTACTGCGGAGCGGTAACCATCCCCTGTAATCTGAGCGAGCCAAGGACCAGGAACGTCTACCACCTATGCACCGAAAGCCGCCTGAGCCAACCAACACGGGGACAATGTGAGAAAATTGAATCGCGATATATCTCGCGGTGGCATCTCGTAAAAATCGGCCGTAAAAAAAGATCCGACGATCCTCGCTCTCATGCGCGCGCGCTTAAGTTCCGAGCATAATGTCACGACAAACGTGACAATCCATTCCGCGGGACAGATGTAGCTACGCCCACGCGACTTCTACACAGGTGTGAAACTATCCCCCGGGCTCGAAATGGTCGGTTATTCCCGAACAAGTCGCAGACAAGAACGACGGATACGAGATCTCTCCCTCTCCCTCTCTCTCTCTCTCTCTCTCTCTCTCTAGAATCGTACCGAGCCTGGCCTCTGCATTTTCGTGCCTTTCTCCGGGCTCTATCTCTTTTCAGTATCGCGCCTCGACCGATGAATAATGTATGGCTCAATTACTAGAAATCCCGTCGGTCCGGGACAAGGAATTCATAAGCAACGAACCGGCGAACCAACTAACCAACCGACCCAGCCCGACCGCTGAACCGTAAGAGGCGGAAACGTTAAATATTGTGACGCCGTTGACGAATTTTGACGAGCTCGCGAGCTAATTACTTGTCACTGGTTACGAGATTAACGTTATTAATGAAACCGTTCCCCCGTACGACGGTGCCCGAAACTTTCTACGTAAACGAGCGAGCCCAGGACGTTCGACTCTCGTTAGAGCAGCGCCGATTTCGAATTATCGACACGCGACGTCGGTATTTCATTCGACACTCGGCTCGCCTACATGCGCCTATGTGTGTCTATGTGCGCCTACGTGCGTCTATGTGCGCCTATGTGCGTCTATGTGCGTGGCCATGCATATTGCGCTTACCGGGCTCAGTTTAATTTAACGCCTCCTTTTTAACGACACCGTCGCGCCCGCAGACGAACCGTAAACGCGGCGCGCGGCCAATCATAAAACTCGAGCCGTGCAATTATTGTCGATTCGAGCGTCGCTCGCCTTTCCCCGGGTGCAACAGATACGGCGAGGCTATAACTTAATTGGACCATGTCGCGGCGATCCTCGCTTCCATCGGCCGAACTCTACCCAGTGCCAGGGTCGAGTGGCAGTGCCTAGCTGATTAAACGTCATCCTCGGGCACGAATAGTCGTAATGACCTGTCCGCCGGATGTCTCTCGAACCGAGAGAGAAAAAGAGGGAGAGAGAGAGAAAAAAAAAGGTGAGCACCTGCGTTTCCACATACTCTGGCCGTGTGTCGCCTTCGCTTTCGTCCGCGCGCGTAAATGAAGGAGCATGCCGAGTTGCGGGCCTCGTGTGTCATGTGTGCGTTATGTGTGTGTGTTATGTATGTGTTATGTGTGTGTTACGTATGTGTCATGTGTGTGTCGTGTGTGCATGGCGCTAATGCGCGCCCACGTACGCATCGACGCGGCTTAATTCTCGCACTGTTTTCCAGACCGGCCTGTCAGGCGAGGACTGGCATTCCGGTATCGATACAAGTATCGCGCGTAAGAAGCCCTACTGTTCTTTTATGACGGAGGCCGCCGCCGATGATGTATGGAGCCCGAGCTCGCAGGATGAAAAAAGAGGATCGATCTAATTTTATACCGAGTCCTGTTACGAGAGCTGCCCGTGATGAAGTACTACTGTGCAGGCTGAGGTACACCTGTCCGGCAGAGGTCTTCGGAATGGTCAATGGAACTACCGACTGTTTCCCTCCATATTGTTCGTTAATTTGTCCCACTCAATTGAGTTTAAGCGAAACATGTCGGACGAAATTAATTTATCAGTTATCTGTGTCACCGGGATGTTAAACCTCAAGTGATCTATCGACCTCGATTCGAGTCAAAGATGTAAACTGGGGGCTATTAACCTGTCCTCGCTTCAAAATATGCATCGCAACTTCTGTACCGTGAGGCATCCGCCCGTTAATTACGTAATGAAATATTTGGCGAATTAAAAGCGGTTACAAAGACGAGTCAAACAAGCCATCCCAATCGCACGATATATTCAGTTTTATGTTCCACAGGTATATTTTCGCAAATGTTCGACTCGATACTCTTATCGCCACTTCCATCCGCGGACGTTACAAAAACTTGACTGTCCGCGAAAAAAGGCATCGAGTCGCTTTTGAGCATTTTTTCGCCCATCGAGAGTAGGAACAGGATTACGCGGAACGTTCGACTTCCTGTTCTGATAAAAAGTGTCGAGGGTAACGAGGCCGGAGGTGGCGAGTGACGGATCGATTCGCCGTTAAGCGCGAAAAGCAGGAGCGAAAACGAGATTATTGCCACGACCGTGTCATATTCGCCACGATTACTTCCGTCGAACAGTTCCGCGATCGGAAAATGAAAAGAAATTAACCTCCCGTCGCCAAATCTCCCCATAATTCGGGTTCCGTCCAGTCTCAAACAAGAATCACCCGATAAAGATAATAAAATCCTGAATTAATCCCTACGTCACGTCCTACCGCGCAATCAAATTCTTTTTCCAGCCTCTGAATCGCAGACGTCAACCGGCCGACATTACCGACCAACTCTCATGATTGATGGCACAATCTAATCTCCGACTCTTCATTGTCCTGCTACCAGGACTCTACCGAGAAACACGGTATATCCTAGGTCCTCGGACCTAGCCATCTTGATAGCCACCTTCGCCCATCTCCCAGGTTCCATCTTTTGTCTTTCGAGAGAATGAGCGTATCATGTTCCGCGTATTAATAACGGCGGGTTCGAAGGAACGTCATCTGCGAGGACGGCTGGAATGTACCTTGACCGTGGCCCCGTACAGTCACGGTGTGACAGGACGAAATTCCCTGGCAGGACGCCAAAATGTTTCGAATCATCGTGATACCTCCCTCGCTACCACGGTAGCACTGTTTTGACTTTCTCCCGATACGGCCGCCTTAAGGTCTCGCCTTCGAAAGCTTCTCGCCGCGGCGGCCTATCGGACACGCCTCGTTGCATTGTACAACGGGGCGCAATAACTTAATACCCGCGACACCCGGCATGAGCCCCGCAACGCCGCCGATCCCGGCCGATCCCGGCCGATTCGCATAACTCCCGAGCTTAGGCGCGTAAAAGTCATCCGTCGGAGAATTATGGGGGAGCCAAGCGCAGTATCTTAATATCTATCAACGCGCCGATAACAATTCCATCCAACCGTCGATTCCTATCCATCCTATCCAGCGTACCTCATTATGTGGCGTAGGTGAAAATCCAATCAAAACATGCATTTCCTTTCTCTGCCCAACATAGGCTGAACATAAGAATCGCTTCCACAGAATTCGAGTCACATTCTTAACCGCTTACTTTGGAAACGATCTTTCTCCTAAAACGAGATACTTTCGAAATACTTTCGTTTCAAACGTAACATGCTCCTTTCGAAACAAGCGGCTCAATTACCATTCCATACAGTTCTAGTAATATCCAACACTGCCCGCTTCTTTTTCCGCGCCTGACGTCGGCGACCGACGTTCGGACGAGTCGGAGAAGAGAGAGGGCGGAGAGAGGGGGGAAGAGAGAATAGCGGCGAGGCAACACCAGCTTTTCGGACACGCTGGCCCTTCTCTCCTCTCCTCTCCTCTCCCTCGTCCGCGTACGTACGTGTCGCGCATGTGCGAGGATCTGATATAGCCGTAACAAATGACATCGTCGAACTGGCATAGTCGCTATCTCACCATCTCGTCCCTCGCCACTCGACCGCCGCGAAACTATTGACCAAAGCCGAGAGAACGGAAAAGCTACCCAGGACGACTCAAAATATGTTCTGTCTGCAGTCGGGCGGGCAGACATGAAATTGTCGAAGGCAGAGCCGGGAAGAAAGGCCGCGAGTCACGGTCGATTATTTCGCGATCGTCGGGGGTAGCTTAAGCGAGCCTAGTTAGAGGACATGACGCCGGGTTATGAGTCCAAAGTGGAGAGACACGGGGAAAGGGCTTTGCTTGTAACACGTGTTGTTAACCGGTTCTACCTTAATTGTCTTAAACGGGGACCATCATAATTCTGGACTCTATCTCGAGCGCAGACCGCTGACGAGCGAAGACAGGAATTGAACATTTTCCTGACCGATACCGAATTTCGAATTAGTTGGATTAAGGGCGTTAATGGGCCTGAGAGGGCTCAATTAGGCGAATCGTCGTTGAAGAACCGTGTAATAAAGCAGGGGTCTTTCTACATTTTCGTGCTTCTATTAATTTCAGCCATCCAACGGCCCTATCGTCGACTAATCTCAGGCTACTTGCAGCCTCGACAGAAAGACTGTTAAACGAAGCGGGAGAGGCCGGAAAGTTTCTACTGGCCGAAATTAGGATTACGGAGCACGTCTCGGTGTACCTTCTCGACTCTCGGAGAGGAGAGAGAGAGTTTCTCGGTTCCATCGTGCGACACTGTCAGGACGTTAACCGTGAAGTATCCATCACTGCCGGTACCGAGAAGAGAGCCCACGTCGGTGTTCCGACTTCGGTTGGATCGGGTTAGATAAATGTAATAGTCCATAGTTCAGCTTGCTAACAAGGCTAGCCTCCGAGATTAGAGATAAGAGTCGTGGTCCAGCTGACTCTCCCGGGGCCCAGGGCCCGGGCCGTATATAATGAGGAGCTAGTAGGTCCCGATCACCGATTAGGACATTCTTCACCGATACGTCATCAATCACCGCGCGAGCGCCGATCGCCGCCAATTTTCGGGACGCGCCAAAAAACTCATCCACCCCGCCTAATTCTCGCGCTGTCGAGAGCAAGCATCTCGCTATCCAACATACGCGTCGTTGGATGGTATGAAAGCATGCTACGTTACGAAGCTAATGAACGCTTTGCAACCTAGGAAAAATATTTCGCTGTTTGATGATTAACGTATGGAGGCCAAAATCGTCAAAAGCTGCTCTGTCACTGATACAGCTAGAGTCCTAAACAACAGCTTAAACGTTATTGGAGCGAACGGTTTGTCGTTGAGCAGCTTTTGCGCGGCCGTATCGGGGCCGGGCAGAAATCGTAAATTATTAGGAGGCCATTCCGGACAATTCAGGGCTTCGATCCGCTATCGTTACCGAGCCGCTATCGTTAATTCCCCGTCGCCGTTAATTAATTCTCGGCCCGCTCGCAGGCTGATAATCGGCGACGTGCATCAAGCGGCGAGAACGATAAATTGAGCGCCGGCAATATGGCCGGTCGGCGCGTCAATCAAAATGCGCATTATAAAAGCGAGCAGCGGCACGTTCGATTCGACAAGTTTCGCGGACGGCTATCGGCGAGATAAATAAAGTAATGCGAACGTTAAGCGTCGGAGTAGGGGAGTGGACGCTGGATACAGGCCGGAGTAATATACATCGATTTAGTCTGACGAGAGTTGAAAAATATAATGACGTTATTGAACATCGGCATTATAAGCCGATATCCGTTGTGAAATGCGGAGATTTTAATTTATACTGATGAAACAAATTGTCCTTAATCCGCCGCCCGACCGTGTACGCGATAAATGATACCGATAATGATACCGGTATGAGTGACGCTGATTATGTTCTTTTCTTTTGTGTTGGGGAAGATGATGAAAACGGAGGTGGACGATCCTTCTGTTCTAAAAACCGGATTTCGTGAGACGTTAGCATTGCTCTCGCAATATCTCGGAATAAAGTCCATAAAATTACACACAGAGACGGACACGAGTCCGGGAGTATTATTATTGAATTGTTAAATTTACTATCCTGCCGCGGAACGCGTGTAATTTTTGGCCTTCTCGTTGGTTCGAAATTATCGCTGCCACAGATGATATTCGTTTTATTGAATAGAAACTTAAATCAGTGAATATATGGTTCTTGAAAGAACAGATGATTTTATGAGGAAATTGTTTTAAACATCTTTGTTATATTACGTAAAAACTATCAGCTTATTTTTAGTACCGATTACATTTCTAGTTTTTTTCGAAATTAGAACAGGACGACTTTGGAAAGTCACAGGGACAGTTAAGGCTGTTGATGAGCGTTGTATTAATTACCAAATTATTTAGCAATAATTTATAGAGCCTGTGTGTTGTGAAATATAACGCGTGGACGTGCAAAAGCGCATGCTGAATTATGAAATATTAGCAAAACTCGTCAGAGAACGTGAGTTCAAGTTGAAGCAACCAGCCTAAAGAGTAGAAGATTGGTTCTGTATTGCACGATAGGTGGCAGTAGCTATCGGTTCAGTGCTTTATGGCAGAACGGTAAGTTTGAGTTTCACCAGAAGATGGTAACACAGCTTGTCGCAGAGATGATAACACAGACGGTAAGAGATGAGAAATGGTAAAGTAGATGATAGGAGCAAACTAACGGACGGTAACACAAATGGTAAGAAAGAAACTGACACAGATGGTAACAGCTGGCAGTTCTGATTCAACAGAGTGCTGATATGCATCTATCGATAACACGTATTTTAGAAAACGAATAGCAATCATTGGTAAAGGTAAAGAAAGACGGGTAAAGGTATAGAAAGGGGTACTCATCACCGATTGTGTGGTCACACTCATATGAGACTTTTCGCTAAGCTTAGCGAAAAATCTACTCGCGGTCACTATGCTCGTCATTTATTCAAGAAGTATAATTACAACGAGCCACCCGTGTCGCTTCGGACCAATCATCCTACGACATGATGGGTAGCTCGAGGGACTTAAAATTTGACTCACCGACTGGTCAAGCATACCACAGGAACACGCTGCATCGACGGATCCCTGACCCTCAGTTCCATAGACCCTCAAGCTGATTCTGGAGTTCTGAACCGTGGGATGTTGGTCGTAAATCCTGGTCGTCGATCCTGGTCGTCTTGTGGATTGTGGATGGCAGACTCTGAACCCAAACCCATCACATCGCAAGGCCACATCTGGGACATCATGGACTTCTGGGCAGCATCAGGCAGGCAGGACCAGCGTCTTCTTGAAGCACTGACTCTACTACGCGATACGCCCGACCTATGGTTCGAATATCGCGACCGAATATAATATTAGCGGCGTACAAGACTCTATTCGCGATCGAAAAAGTTATATATGAAATTCGCGACCGAATTACTTCATGCCGGCGTAACAACACTGACTCTACTATAATATTTCGCGATCGCGGTATATGCGTTTCGGTACCCGATTTCGCGGCCGAATTATATATTATAATAATGTAAAGGAAAAAAAGTATTGCGACGAGCAAACACTGACTCTAACACGACCCGATAATAGGTAATAATACGACCGTGGGGACTTGTAACGGCGAGCAAGCACTGACTCTACTTCGCGTCACTCTACTTTTCATTGCAAGGGGATGAAGCTAATAAAGCCTGTGCGGCTTGAGGGAAATTTCGGACTTATGATCAAGTTGACTCTAAGACTGCATTGCTCGCAGTCGCAAAAAAGAACATTTTAAGGCATACCCCATACTTTAAATAGCAATTCAAATAAAAGACTTTAATATCAAATACGCCAAATTTTAAATGTAAACGTGATATCGAATATAAATGTAAGCAAATTTCATAGAGAAGTTAATTCTATAATATATTGAATTTAAAGCAACTCGACTCTAACAAAATTTAAAAGAAATGAAATGTGAAGAAGAATATACAAATGGGGTATGTCTTTGAATGTTCTTTGGCACTGACTCGAATTCGCGAGTCTCAACACACGCGGGTGAAGACTGTCGACGCGAACGCGCGGGACTTCAACAGGTGCGCTGGAAGTCAAACGATTTTCGCGGATCTCAACATTCGCGGATGGAGATCGCCGAACCGCGCGCGTGCCTCGACATTCGCGGATGGAGGCTGACGTTCGAAATCGAATAATTTATTTGCAACACAGACTCTACTTCGCGGCGAACTATTCGTTAAAAACGCAACACTGGTCCGCGCGCGTCTGTCTCAACACTCGCGGGTGGAGATTTTCGATTTTAAACGAACAAACGCGTGACTCTAAAGACCGTCGACGGGTCGCAAAGTTGCTGAAAGGAAAGACTTTTTGTTATCGTTACTGCGAATGCTGACGTGACTATGGAAACTAATATGAAAATGACTACGATTGACTAAGTTGAATTGAAAATTACTAGGAGATCATATCATTGGGTAATACAAAAAGGAAAAAAAGAAAACGCGAGTCGCAGCCTTTCGTCAGTGTGATCCTCCATTCAGATAAAAATAATAATAATAAAAAATCCGATTGAAGGATAACAGTGTCCGGTACACACTGCGTGGAGGTAACTGCGAACGGTGCCCTTTTATTCGAACCACTTGTTTTTGCAGTGTCAGTTAAGAATAGGAAACAGGGAAGAAGGTTTAAAATGAGTTGAAAAAGATTAATTTGCATTATAAATAACTGTAACTTACCAATATACTGCAGTTATACTGCTTATGTATTGTAGTAGTACATATATCGCTGACAAAGCAGGAACCCGCCTCTATCGCAAAAGCATGCATGTAGCAACAGCATATATGCATCCCCACATCACAATGTCAATGTCATGATCCATACCTAAAATAAAAAATAATTGTTATATTCACTAGTAACACATAATGCAAAAACACACCATTAATCATTCAATTTAATACAACTGTTTAAATAAAGATGTTTTAGTTTTACACTTTCTCACGATTCAAAATTAAATAAATGTTAACTCTCTATGTATGGATGCTTAACGAAAATAAATCATGTGGTCGATTTACATTGTGTATTTAAATATTCTTTTCGTACAACGTATGTTTGCAACTAACTTACACACTTTTGCTAATCCTATTAGACATAACTTTGTTTTCGTTTATTTCTATTTCCATTTTATAAACTATTTCAGCAAGGGAACATTAATGCAAAAAGTATTATGTCTAAGTTAATATTCATACTTTGTATTATTAATAATATCTTATTTGTAGCTCAAATAATTATCGCTATAGTGATATGAATCCAATCAAAAAGTATCTTTTCATTTTTCACCGTTCTTAACCTTGTACAATTATTTTCATAATTATTTTTAGAAAATAATTTTTGAATATGTACAATATCCTCATTGATTTTCAAATCACAAATTAAACGATAAACACGTATTTATTACATTTGATAAGGAATATCGAGCTACCACTTTGCAGACAATAATATTTTTTAATGAACAATCTATACGTAACATTCACTAGCGCCATATTTGAAGGGGAAATGCCGCGCAAACGAATCACTTCGGATTCTGACACTCAAGTATAGGAAAACACAATCATGACTTTTCTTGCATCAATTATGCTAATTCAAGGCATAAAAGACAATAACTACACGCTAATTGGATGCATGCATCAAATTAGAGTACTGGATAAGCTGAAACTTACCGAAAATTACGTGAAACTGCGAAAAATCTTCATTGAATTTCACGGCGTCCTTCGATTTCTGGAATGACCTGATGCATCTACAATCAAAGTTAAATATTTCGTTGAATTCATAATATCCAGCTAAACCATATACCCCGTTATGTGCCCCATTGTTAAAATGACAAAGTTAATGCAAATTTAACGTTCGGCAATCAAATATTTATTAATAAATTGTACAAAATATAAGAGCTCACCGCTTTTGTCATAAATCGTGACACTGTCTTGTCGAAACTGCCTCGACCAATCACAGCCTTCCTCTCCAGTGTGGTCCAATCGCAGCCTCCTTCTCCAGTGTGGTCCAATCACAGTACCGTACATATGTATCATATTCAAATTGTTCAGCTAACAACGTTGGATGCCCAATCGTTCAACATCGCGACGTTGCAAATGTGCTGTGATACGTTATACTAATTAGTTGTCATCATGACGTCAGTACTTAAATTTTACAGTGAAGCAAACTTACCAACAATTACGAAAATACTGTCAAATACGACTGTTTACGACCTGACCGTGAGTAGATTTCTGTTCCAATACGTATTTATTCATCATGTATTAATTTTTCATGTAACACAATACGCTGACATTTCATTGCACACATTTAATTTGATCGTGAGAGTTAATCCATAGTTTCATAATAGGTTTAGTTTTCACAGTTTAAAATGTAAAATGCTTCTAAGCAATGCTTGAGCGATCCAAGCCGGAATTTCAATTCACGGAATATACAACGTTAGATTTGATAGCAACACGGTTATGTATTAACTGACTAAACCACTGAGAAGTTAACGAACGGTAAAAGTATAGAAAGGGGTACTCATCACCGATTTGCATGAAAGTTTCATGCAAATCGATGAGGATCCCGTCTTTCTTTACCTTTACTGGAAGAGACTGTAGTGCAACATTTCTCCATCAGGTAGCAGCACTTGCTGGGGTGATCATGCTGCGCCATCTATACATTAGAGCCTGAAACTCCTATTTCACTACCTTGTGAGCGACGGTCGGTTCGTGTCGCAGAGTAACACAACCATTAGTTCCACGTTAGTTCGTATAGATGGCGCCACATGTACTGCCCAGGAGGTGCTGCCCTCGATCGACGAACTCAGAAACTATGTTTTATCAATCAGCTTTGTTACTGCATATTCGTCCTTTTGAAATATTTTTATTAATTTTCTACCGGAATAGAAAATACTATGTCTTTTGCTTCATCTGACCGAATGTTTTTCACTCCTGGCTTGTCCAGTGCTGCCTTTAACCAATAATATACGGCTACTGAAATTTCCTCCAATCAAAGGCGCATTCCTTTCGGCTCTTTTCCTCTAAGCTCAGAATCGTAGGAGAGGACCGTATTATATCTTTGCGAGGGCAATATAACCTTTAAGGCTGTCAGGAGTCCGAGTTATCAGCCGTTAAATCGGTACTCAGTGATGAAAAAAGACGGAGATTTTGGGCGAGCCTGGATCATCTGAGTCTCGCCGAACTGCAACAGGAAATTAACAAAAATCGAGAGGTACTTTCTTGTCCGACATCTATATAATACAGAGTCCCGATTGTCGGTCGCACCTCTTTTTCGGTGATTCATAGATAGTCGGAGTGATATCGTTTCGATATCTGTGGAACCATTTCTGTGGACGCATATAAGAGACGAAAATTGTCCTGGGGGACCGTTATCGGACAGCAAAGAGTTAAATAATGACAGAGATTCACACGTTTAGCGTCGATGCCATCAGCTGTCACGCATGGAACAAGGACAGGACAGGTGCAATTTCAATTCTCTTCTATTATCTCTGTCGCGGTTTGATTTATTTATTTAGTCACAGAGTACACAGAGACAGTATACATACAATTATCCAGTTTATTGCTCATTAATTTGCTTGTACGGTGTTTCTCCAAAATTGTCTTTAGCCTTCATGCTGACACTATACAAATATATTTTTAATTTCAGAAGTAGCAATATGTCCTAATAATAATGAAATTCAAGTTCACAAGCGTACGCCGAATGGATGGAAGTTACTGGAGACATTGCAGGAACATGACATGCGTGTAATGGGCATTGATTGGGCTCCGAATACAAACCGTATTGTAACTTGTTCTGCTGATAAAAATGCATATGTATGGACGCAAGGGGATGATGGAAAATGGAATCATGCCTGGGTGCTCTTAAGAATAAATAGGGCTGCAACATGCGTAAAATGGTCTCCTTTGGGTATTTAATACTTATATATAATCTTTTATTCAATGATACTTTATTATTTATCATTCATCATTTACTATTGCATACACTTTTACGTAGAAAATAAATTTGCTGTTGGCTGTGGGGGTAAAGTAATAGCTGTTTGCTATTTTATTTCAATGAATAACTGGTGGATATGCAAACACATAAAACGTCCGCTGAGATCTACAGTTACAACTATTGACTGGCATCCTGATAACAAAGTATTGGTTGCTGGATCAACAGATTATAAAGTACGCGTATTCAGTGCATTTATTAGTGACATGGAGGATTCTCCAGGAACAAGTGCGTGGGGTCAGAGCAATAATTTGGGAACATTATTGGCAGAATTTCCAAATACTCCTAATGGAGGTTGGTTTCTTTTTTATAAAATTATCTCTGTCTAATCCATTCTGGGATTTTAGAAAACACGGTTGTTTGTGTTTAGGTGGTTGGATACATTCAGTGGTGTTTAGCCCATGTGGAAATAAAATTTGCTGGGTAGCACATAATTCATCTATATGCATAGCTGATGCTACAAAGGGAAATGCTGTTATACGGCTATACACTGAGCATTTACCGTTCTTGAGCTGTATCTGGATTGGATCCAGCTATATCGTCGCAGTGGTATATAACAATATTTATTTCCTGCCTATGTAATTTTCAATTATATTAACATACATATAACATATCCCCTCATTTACAAAGGGTCATAGTTGCATGCCAATGTTGTATTCTGTGGATGAATCGGGTCAAATACACTTCGTATCGAAGCTCGACAACACACAGAAAAAGGAAGCTTGTGGTTTGACGGCAATGAGAAAGTTCCAGTCTCTCGATCGTCAAGCCAGAACTGATGTAAACGATAACGCGTTGGATGGCATTCATCAGAATACAATAAATTGCGTTCGACAAGTATCCCGCAACGAATTCAGCACAAGTAGCCTCGATGGACAGCTCGTTGTCTGGGATTTGCAGGTATATTTTTATGTTCGAATAAAGGACGACACTGTCGCGATTGTGATAATAATGATAATAATTTCGCTTTTCCCCCACTTCAGCATTTATCAGTTGAAAACTCTTTCGCCGGATTGACGCTGGAATAAGTCGCAATACTTGTTTTTTTATCGTTCAGATGGTCAAGAGTATTATGAATAAATACAGGACAATGTATAAGTGTAAGGTAAAAAATATACAGTTTTCCATTATTACATAATTCTCGTTCCTTCACATTCTTTGAAAGCTGTAGATAATGAAGCAGCTTCTATAAATAGCTTCGAGGTATGAAACACGTTACTGAGAATACTCAGTTGTTACAAGCGAATTTTGCTGCAGATCAAAGAACCAAGGGGTTCATACGAATAAATCGCCACTTCCAATATTAACAATTACGATTGCATTTCAATTTACAAGACTTTGTAATGAGAGTTTACATCCTTGTACGGCTAAGGAGAATTAAAATAACATTTCTAGCCACGTGTATCTAATAGTTACTGTTTGTACATATTTGTATTAAGATAGTGTAAATCCAAGAATCAGAATGTAATAAAAATACAAGCAAATAATACTACAAGCTGTCAATTATTTATGAACTTGCTTGGTACGTTCTTCGCGTACCGGAAGCATTTACGTTCAAAAAAGGCGCCCAATATATCGATCAATCGCGCACTATTATTGCGCAATTGCTCATTCAAATTCCGCAGTCTTCGCGATCGCGAATTTGTAAACTTTCGTACCGTGTGCGTGGTGCGTTTTTTTTGACAAATTTTCGGCTATAAAGTCACGCTAACGTGCCTTAAAGTGTGCGATCGTATTATTTGCGTGCCGAGAAACTGTTTGTGAATAGAGTGAAGTGAAAATATGGCTGTTCAAGTAGAAAATAAACACTTTTTTCCTGAGGGAAGCCACCGGTCACTCGCGATCGTCGTTTCTGACGATCCTTTCTAGAGGGTAATGGAATTTAAATCACCTTGAAGAATGTTTCTGTCTGAACGTAGATCGCTGAAGTGTCATCATCGGTGAGTCAGCATAATTTCTTTCTGTTTGCAAATATCACACACATGTCAGCGCATTGCTGTATGACATATATCATTTGTAAATTTGAAATAAGGAAGGAGGGGGCTGAGAAATGATATACGCAAAGTGTGTGGCACACGCATACACTGCACACATCAGTGTACGCAACGTTTATTATTACTTTTAACGCATAATAGTCTAAACGTATTCTTACTCGAAATTATGCAGAATAAATTTGAATTTAACGGATATGTTCCTACTGGTACAATGCTACGATACTGGATGTCTGTCGATAAATGCGAAATCTTGGTTTGAGGTTATCGTATGAGAAATCATCTCTTAATCCCTATTAGTTTCTGGCTTCTTCCGTTAGATGTCGATAGTATACCAAATCCGAGTTCAGCAGCTTTCAACAGCGCGTTGCGCTGTTCTTAACAGCATCGTGCGACTATTCGAAAATCCAGCTATTTCCTTCATTTATTAATTAGAAATATAATCAGCAACCGTCCGTTATTCCTACCGAGTCCTGCATAAAATTCTGTAGCTACATCCTTCCGCGACACGTTTCAAAGCAATCTCGCAAAGAGAATAATCTTTACCGGCATCTTGAGAGAACGGGAAGAGGGTAGAAATGAGAAATGAGAGTGGACAAAAGAGGGAGCATGGCAATTAGGAGAGTACATAAATCTGGCGGTTTAGCACACTTCCTCGTCGCGACGATGACGTTGGCAGATCGGGAGAATACAAATCAATCAGCGTGAACGGTTGACTGGGCATTTAATTTCCATTCGGCTCTCTCCCGATCAGGAGGGGTCGGACCGTATGTGCCACGAGGCCATGGTCTAGGACTGTATCCCGATTCGCGAGACTATATCATACTTCCTCCGGCCTAGCCAGCCTGTCCATTGTACCAATCTCACTTGCCTAAGCAACCAACGCATTTCGCATACAAAATTTTTAATTCGCGTCAGCTTGATTTCTCGACCTGAAAATGTTGCTTAGCAAGGAGGGCTTCGCACCTTCGAATCCGTTTCTAGTCCGGTCGCGGAATTCCGAAATTCTCGAATCGGTGCGGACTCGCCACCTCTTCGCGCCCACGGCTCGGCATTGAGCTTACCTAACTTAGCCGTCGGTGGCTCGCCGTCACTGCCAACCAAGTTTATGGCCCAGACCGACGCCCATAAACTGTACAAATGGTAAATCTACCGTAAGATCATCCCAGCCGAAAATGATGTATCGTAGCTTCCACGAGCGCACGTCTACGAGGCGCGGTCGCACACTCGGCACGCGTGCACACACACACACACGGACGCATACATAGGCGGAAACATGCACACACGTTTTGGCAGGCACACGTGCTACCGTCGGACAGCGTGCGCTCGAGCTTGACCCGACCCCCCGCCGTCCTTCCACACTCTCTCTTTCCTCGGAGACAAAGTTTAGGAACGATGGGGATGCCTATAAGATAAGTTATTACCTCAGTTAGGCGAGAGTATAGTTCGATGAAAAGGGGGGAAGCAATTGTAAAGGGCGGAACGTTTCCGGGATCACCTTCGCGTGCCTGCCCGACTCTCTCTTCCGATGTAATCCCCAGACGATACTTAATTCCTCCTCACCGTGCTTGCGCGCGGCGGATCGGAGTGGCTCGAAGGGGTGGCGACAAAAAAATTGGAGGGCGCGACGGTGGATCGCGTCGGTTTCTCTTTCAGCGGATCGAGATGAGAGAGTGCCGCCGCGAAAATAGTAAGCTCAACCGCGCCACGGTACGCCACAATATGAGTTTGAGGGCCACAATGGTCGAGGGCCGAGGGGTATTATTAACTTCGACCGATTTCTCACAATGCCGGATTCCGGTAAGGGTTGTCCCATTACGCACAGTTCGTCTCACTTTCCGACCGCCAGGTAAGCACAGGTGTGGATGCTGTCTGCGGAGAGTGTAAATCCGAGGTTGAGGGAAGGCGGTTTTATTTGGGGGGGGGGGGGGGGGATAGTCGGTGCCTTCTTTTCCTTTTCTCTTTTTTTTTTACAAAGACGTGGAGTAATATACGTGGTGGATTCATTCGTAGGACTAATCGGTTGCGACGCATCGACGGTTTTCGCGGAGCCGGTCGCGATTACGGCGGTTAATTGAACGATTTATGAAGCGCGCGAAATTCATCACCAAAGAACATAGGCGAGTGCTACTTACTTACTCATCGGCACTCTCTGCCGCAATCCGTAAACCGCAGGGCGTCAATACGATTTCTCCGGCGCATAAACTCTTCATCCGTGAGCACACGAGATCGGTCGAGGGTGGAAATGAGCTTTCGTATATCGGGGGGGGGGGGGGGGGGGGGGGTATCGCATTAATCGAGAAACATGGCGCAGCTCTTCACCTGCAACATGCACGCCTCTGTTCCTATTCCTTTCCTACCCTTCGCCTCAATCTCTTTCTCTGTCTCTCTGTCTGTCTTTCTGTCTCTGTCTCTCTTTCTCTCTCCTGTCAGTCTCATCCTCTCTCGCTCGCTCCCTCTTGTCTGTCATCAGAGTAAAAAGCGGGGTTGAGGCATCGGCACGAGATGGGAAGTAAACGCGGGGCAGAGAGTAGCATCTGGCGCTCTTTTTTTCCCTTCTCCCGCCCTCTCCTTTTCTTTCGCTCCGTCATGTATCTATTTCTGGCCCTCTCTCTCTCTCTCTCTCTCTTCATCCAGCCATTCCTCCGGTCCTTTCGCTCATCCGTTACAATAATCCTCTCTCCCTCGCACTCGCTCACCTTCTGGGGCCGAGCTCTCTCCGGCCTCCTCGTCTTTCGCTATCTCCACCTTCTTTTCTCTCTCTAATTTTCCCTCACCCCCCGCCCCTGCCCTCCACCCCACCCTCTTACTCCTTCCCTTTCTCTCGGCAAGCGACGTACTCTCTTCGCTGCCGCTCAGGCCGCTCTGCCGTTGTCCCGACGTTACTTCCGTGACGGTGAGCTTCAATGCGCGCCGATAGTCGCGGCGGGAAACCAACGAGCCTACCCAAAGTCGTCCATGGTTTCCACGCATCCAACCCAACCCCGAGCTCGGCCTAGCCCAACCTCGGCCGAGAGACCACCGCGCACACAGGCGCGCGAGAGGCGGACACACACACACACGGGAGGCACGTGAACGTGCCGACGTACGTGTTGTTGTTTGTGCGCGGTGGCTCACAGCCATTCATATATTTACGTGTATGTACGTACATACGTGTGCGATCCTCGGTATACGTATTATATGTACATATATACATATATATTGATACGTCCACCAGCCCTTCTCCGTACTCCTATACGTACACGACGACCGGATACGCGGGCACGTCCTCTCCCGTTCGTCCTCCTCGCTCTCCTGAAATAATAATAGAAGAATGAAAATGAAAGAAAAGGAAAAAGTAATAATCTCGGGAATCTTTTAAAATCCATCGAAGCGGACGAAGCCGCCTGATTGTGTCGTGTGTTAGGGGCATTTCTCCTCCTGCGATCTACCTGCCTCTTTTCTGCGGCCTCGCGATCCTCCTCGCTCCCGTTCTCCTTCCCGTCTCGCCGGGAACGAGAGCGAGCTATCTGTCCGCCCTTCTTTATTCGCCCGCCCCCCCTCTTCCTCCTCTTCCTCCTCCTCCTCCTCCTCCACCTCCTGGGTCCGCCGCCTCACCATCCTTTTTTTCGTACGCCGACCGTACGCCCTCATGAAAAGGGCCACGTCGGTGTACGCCGCGGATAGATACGGTGCACAATGTACCGATCCCGTGGCAGGAAAGATGTACCTGCCTAACAATGCGCGTGACGAGCACCCCGTGTACGTACACGCTTTACGTTTATCTACCCCCGAAACTTCCTATCCGCACCTCCGATTTTTCTCGCGCGTCCTCCGCAAATTCCGGTCTCCGAAGAACTTGGACTTTCTCGATCGCGAGCGAGCGACGAACGTCGGCGAGCGATCGCGAACGAATCGGATGTGTCGGGGCACGCGAAAAAGTCGACGGACTCAAAGAGTGTTGGGAACGTTCCGGAATTCGCGCGGTTCACGCATTCGCCGCATTAACACAGTGTGTACGTCGAAAGGGGGCTCGATGTTCTGCGGAATACCGTGATGGTACGGGGTGGATGAAATTGGGGGAGGGTGACGGGAGGGAGTCGGAGGCGGTTGACAGGGGAGGAAGAGGTTGGACAGAGCTTGACAGGAGCGAGAGAAAGAAGGATGGCCGTTCGGGGAGAGAGAGAGTGAGTGAGAGAGAGATAGATAGAGAGAGATTGAGAGAGAGAGGGAGAGAGAGAGAGAGAGGGAGATGGGACCGGTGTGACAGAGAGGACGGGCAGCCAGGGTTTCGTTCTCGGGACGAGACGAGGGGAGGGTGCAGGATTTCACGGGAGGCTGATCACGAATGGACGCGTCTCCCGCAGCTCTGCCGCTGACAGCCAGGAATTGGAATTGCATCGGCGTCGCTCGATAGCCAGCCATCCCGCCAGTCAGGCAGCCAAACGGCCTAACACACAGCTTGCCTGCCTGCTTGCCTGCCTGCTAGCCTGCCTGCCTGCTAGCCTGCCTGCCTGTCCGCGGAGCCGCTCATGTCTGCCTACGTACCGACCGAATCCACTGCCTCGCAGCAATCCTCCGACGATGCAACCCTCTCCCGCCATCCCCTGGCCACCCTTGCGGATCTAGAACTATAGCGAGAGATCCAGGGATCCACGGGAGACGGATGGACGGGCCAGGTGTCGGCATCGTTCCGTCGCACGGGGATAGCTGGCCAGCCTTTCCGGACCACACTGTGGGAACTGGGATCGTTGCGTAATTTCGATTAATCCCCTGCTTCTTTCGGGTGATAATGCCCTCCGAACTGGGCGAATCTGGACTTGGGGGGAGGAAGGGAGGGATGAGTCAAAAGTCTTGAATGCGAAGTTACCGAAGGCGTGCGAAAGAAATCTTCATATTCGAACGTGACAGGGTGTAGGTTACGCTGAGAGGCTCTCGCGGGAGGTCACCTGTTAGGACATCTTCGGCCCTTTAGCTAGCCCTCATCGATCCTCCTCTGCGAGATCAGCCGTGTAAATGGCCGCCCTTCCCTTCCCTCGGTCCGACTCGACGCTCTTCAGGCGGAAGGAGCCCGAGGTCGGTAGAGTGCGTGGAGCTCGAGGAAACTGGAGAAGGAAGAAGGGAGGGGAGGGACGAATCGCGGAAGATGAGCGTTAAGTTAAATAGAGTCTCGCTCATCGGGGCCAAGTCGTACTCAAATTCGATTCGCATCGGTCGCGCGACGCTGAACTACCCCCTCACGGTTATCCGCGAACGAATAAATTGCGAATCGACCCCACCGCATTGTCACGGGGTTGCGATTCGTTACGTTAATCACGGGCGTCGGTCCGGGGCCGCGTCTTTTACGGGGCTGTAAAGCGCAAATTCGCCTCCGCCAAAGCGGCAGAAAGAGGTGGCCGGGTAACGAGCCTGATAGTCGTTACGGGCGTTCGTCGTGTGGAGAGAAGAAAAAAAAAGACCCCAGGGAGCACGATGTTCCTCGCCCCCTAACAAGGGTCCCCGTCGCGTGTGGAAACGGTCCAGGCTTCAGACACGCTAAACTGAACCCGCCCATCTCCTCCGCCGCCCCCCCCCCCATGCGAGCGCACGCACGCACGCACGCACGCACGCACGCACGCGGGCGGGCTGGCTGTCCTTTTCTTCTACGCAGCTCCAACCCCTCTACGGGCCATATCGATGGTCCTAGAAAACGGTCTCGCCTTCATGCTAATAACGCGGTGATAGCGGGGCCCGCACGCGGCTGCTCCCACGCCGACCTTCTCTACAGGGTGGCTCTAAAGTCCGAGAAGTCTAAAGTCCTTTCGGCGAGCGATACTGTTAACGAGCGCGGAAGAATTTTGATGATTTTCATTCGTGGCACAGGGGAGTCGGTTTCATCGATTCCAGTCTATACGTGGTCAAAGGGGTGGTTTATTTGAATTTTGGTAGCGACGTATTTTTCCGGCAAAGAAGAGTCGCGCGATTTGAATGCCGATGGCGACTTTCGGGCAACAAAAAGTGGTCAAAATAGTTGTTTCAATTTCGATATAGCGGCGTATTTTTTTGGGGGGGATGAAAGCGGATTCGTATCGATCGACGTTTATGCGACCGGTGAGAGTTTGTACGCGGCGTTATGAGCAGTTTCGCCCTCCCCCACGCCTTTTTCCCTCCCTCTGTCCCATTCGTCCTTACCCAGTTTTCCGACTCGAAACCCCTTTTTTACGACACCTACGTCCCTTTGCCCGGGAACATGACTTATGTTCCGCCCGTCGACCTCGTCGTCCTTCTGGCCCTCGGTTCCGCCACCCCGCAAACATAATCACACGGCGTTGCTAAAACGCTCGTTCCTCTCCGCCCTGCAATGGTCGCCGAGGAAGACGAAGACGACCGCGCCAGCTTCCAGGGCACGATGATCCACGGCGATCCTCGGCGAAGGGTCGCCAGAGGCCTCACAAAGGGGACCACTTAATTTTCACGAGCCCGTCGCGGATGTGACCCTTTTCCGCAACCGACTCTCCTCTCCCCCTCTCTCTGTCTCTCTCTCCCCCCTCTCGTCGGCGTGGAGGGCTGTTGATCATTATGAAATAATAAAGTGCCGATGGTTACGTCGACACGAGCCCTCAAGCCTCAGGATCTCATGGGGCGAGGGTCAGAAGCATATTCCGATACTTTGTGTTCCGTTTTCCAACGGCCTTACCGTCCGATCCGACGTCATACTAATTCTGGAGGACGGGAAGATATGGATCTCCGGCTTGAAGAAGCAGCGACGGAATCTTCTGGATTTGAAACAGAGTGGCGCGCCAGGATAGAGGCATAGAAGGTCCAGGGGAAGAGGGAGGGATGGGAAAGAGTTGAAAAGCGAGGAAAGGGAATTCGCACGCATGCACACGTTGTCGGTTGTGGAAAGGAAGCTGGCGAGGAATAGCGGGAAGAGTAGACGGAAAGAAAAGTGTAGATGGAGAGTGAGAGAGAGATGATGGGTGAGGAAGAGCGAGAACGAGAGCGAGAGAGAGAGAGAGAGGGAGAGAGAGAAAGAGAGAGAATGAGAGAGAGAAGTGGGAGAGGGGTGGCACAGAAGGGCGGAGATTAAGGGCCGCCGAAGAGATGAGTTTGTTAAAAAGGCAGAAGCGGGCCAGCAGCACGCATCAGGGACATCAAAGCGACAAGACGAAATGAAATCCAACCGCTGCCCGTCACCACCCCTGCCTGGAGACTCTTCTCTCCCTCCTCGACCGTGCTCATCTCCTACCTCTCTTCCTTTATCCGCTCTCTTTTCTTGGCCCTCTTTCTGCCTTTCTCTCGCCAGGCCCCCCCTCCTCACCTCCTCACCTCCCGCGGCGTCCCTCGCCAACCCTCTCTCAAGACTCGACATCCTGAAGGGAAAGAGGGGCGAGAGAGGGAGAGAGCCTCTTTTAGCTGAAAGAGAGCTCTCTCCGTGCAGGCGCACTGTTTCTCTCGCAATTTCAGTGTCGTACCTCCCGGCTTTGGTTCTTTACGGCGTTGCTCACACTTTTCGCGAATGCATACAGGGTGGACGGGAGTAATTGCCTCTCGCTATTGCCGGGCTCGGAACAGGAGTCGCACAAAGTCGACGCTCGACAAGGGGGGCGGTGGTGGAAGGAGGGTGGCGGGAGGTGGATGAGGAGCGAGAGAGATGGGGAGTGGGGGGAGGATAGAGGAGAGCGTCTTCGTGCGTTATTGCAGAACGCGAATGGAAGCCAGCGAGTCGGCCTTTTTTTCTTCGACCCTGAAGGAAATTAAACCGTCTATAACGCGAGTTCTCGCGCGCGGTCAAAGGATATTTGTCTAGCGGCGAACTCTTTTGCCGGGGGCCGAATCTCTCGTCCGATCGTTCGTTTGTCAATCTATTTATCGACGTGCCAGGTACTAGCCTTGGCCGGCCGAAGGTGGCTGGCAGAGGGGGGGTGTTGCGGTGGGAAACTTTGGAAATAAGTCGACTTACGGGACTTTGTCGGGCGAAGAGTGCGCGAGAAAGTTTGCCAGCGACAATACTTCACCCTCCGGCGCCCTCTTCTCCTCCTCTTACCCCCAACCCCCTCCCGCCCGCCGTGGCCGTGTGTATCGAATTATTCAGTTAAGTAAAAAATTTGCGGACGAACCCGCGAACTTCCTTTCCTTCCCCACTCCGGTTCGTGCCAATAAAACTCTGGCGGCCAGGAAGCCTCGGCTTCTTCCCGTTTGGAACCGGCCGCGCTTTCCGGCTCGCCGACTCAATTCAAATGTCTTGCGCCGGGGAGCGATCGGATCATAAATATGTATCCGGCCCTGTAACGGCTAAATTCATGGAAATTCTTTAATTGAGTTATTTTCGTTTTCCCGTGGAAAGCGAGGCCCGACGCGCGAGCGCGCTCGCGCTCCGAGAGCAAAGGGCGGCAAAGGGGGTGGCAAGGGTGAGAGGGGGTGGGGGGGGGGAGAGGTTGGCGAGATTGAACGTCTGTAGGAAAATCCTTGTGGGAAGCGTGCAGCCTCGGAATCTCCTTAGACACTGCCAACTTCCGCGGACGCCGATGCTAGTTAGAAAACTCCCATGATTATTTCATATACGGAAAATTTCATTCGACGCCGAAGATGGGGTTGGCGTATTACGGTGTCGATTAAAACTTTGCGTGCCGGAAACGGGAAGCGTACGAGGATGGTAAAAGCGACGACCGTTGAAGATGTAACGAGGCCGTCGATAAGTAACGGACTGCGAACGATTCGTACGAGGGGGAGGGTAGGAGGGGTGAGAGGGGATGAGGATGGAAATGAGGAGTCCCCGCTTCGTATTCATCCGCCGTTTCCCGACTCCTGCACTTCCTCCGCGCACAATGCACTTACCTCGGGCGAGGAAAGAAAAAATCTGGCCGCTCGCTAACTCCGTTACACACTCGGCGAGCGGGGGTAAAAAAAAAAAGGGGGGTACGGCCACTATTTTGTCAAGGACTCGAAAGAGCGGCAAGTCGCTTCCCGTTAAACGGGATTACATGGCTTTTGTGCGGCTCAAAGGTGATTGAAAAGAATTCAATCGTTGTACACTCCCCCGCCACGTCTCTGTGCGAGGCGTACGTTTTAACCGTGAGCGCACTTACTTACACGCTCGCCACCCCCCCTCCCCACCCCCGACTCCCTCTCGCGTGTTTTGCTGCCTCTATGAATGCGCAACGATGTCGTCCGTACCGTCCCAGCCGTACGTACATACGCTCATGCCGCGTACGCTCTTTTTCCCTCTCTTTTGCAACATGCCTCTCTTTATACACACTCGACCATATAGGACGCGCCAGCGGCAGTAGTAGTAGTAGTAGCAGTAGCAGTAGCAGTAGCAGCAGCAGCAGCAGCAGTATCAGAGCAGGCCGTTTCTCTTTCTCCCGCAAGTCCTTCTCCCTCTCCACCCTCCTCGCTCCCTCACTTCCTCACCCTCTTTCCCTCCGCCATTATGCTCCCTTTGCTAGGTGGCTATGCGTCTCTATAGCAACCAACCACCACCGTCGACAGACAAGGGAACGGCAACCCACCCACGCACGAAGCATCGAGGAACACACACACACAAACACCGACACACACACAGGCAGAGGGACTTACGTGTATAACCGGGGGAACGTCGGCCGCGAGCATGCGTGCACCCACGTGCCACCGGCGACATAACGTGCCGAGGGGGGTGACCCATTTTAAAAAGTCGCTCGCGCACACCCGCGCACCGAAAGGCGGAGACGGATTCTCGCGCGCGCGACGAGTGGAGGATCGCGCGAGGATTATACCTACGCACCTACGCCAGAATTCTCCGCGCACACATTCATCCCACCTCCCACCTCCACCACCTCCTCCTTCCTCATGCACGTACCCTGCGAGCGTATCAAAGCTCCCCGACGACATTCGACGATTCGAAGACACCTACTCGGCTAATGGTGGACCCGGTTTTAATCACGCTAAGTACTCGCGCACTCGCGGATTATTAAAATTCGGTCGGCGGAGAGGTAGATGTGCAGATGGGGGGCGCGGAGGGGGAGTAGGAAGGTAAAAAGAGGGCGGGCGGATCGTTAATAAAATAACGGGCGGAGAACGGTACGAGTTCTCGGTAATTGGTAACTGAGCCGGTCACGCGAGACCGCTAATTAAGCGTGACTCGATGGCGATTCGGCACTTACGCGCAAGAGCCTCGATTTAGGAAGCGGAGATTAATCGTCGCCGATAATTAATCGCCCCGACGAGCGTAACACCTGTCGATATTTCGGTGGGTGTTGGACCGCCGAGGGGGTGGAAAGTGGGAAAAACGGATGAGCGTGAGAGAGAGAGAGAGAGAGAGTGAGATTGGCTCGCGGACGAATGAGCTTTGAATCCTCGAGTCGAGCTGATACTCTCGGACGCATCGCCTCGAACTTCCTTGCCTCTCGGCGTTCCGCTATTTACCGGTGTGCCGACGCGCGTCTAACGCGTCCTCAATGGCGAGAGATATCGCCGAGTCGGGCCAATGGCGGATGGCTAACTCGCACGCAAAATGTCTCGTGCGCGCGGCGCGTAAACGGTCGTTCGAGATCTGGCGGGATTCGAAGGGTCCGACGGGGAGGAGGCACAAAGAGGGTGGAAGTGAGAGAGAGAGGAGGGGGGAGGGGGGTGGACCCCCTTGATGAATTGTCCGCACGTGCCTCTCGCCTGCCCCCGCCTCGAGAACGAGCGGGTAACGCGCGCACACCGACGCCGAGGCCTAATTACATGCTGATCACAGCGAGCGCCTATATTGTGCCCCGGCGAAATGCGAAATTGCCTATTGTACGAGGTTTCGCGGTCGAATCGATCAGCGGGGCCATCGTCAGACGGATAACTTGTGTGCGCGCCTCGCTTCGGGCCACCCGGGGGCGGTTTAGGGGATGTCGGGGCTTTCGAGGCTGGAAATTATTTCAGATGCTCCGCGTGCGATCAAGCCTCGTTTGCACACCGCGCTGATTGTGTTTTCCTGCGGCCGCCGCAGGATTCCTCCGGGAATTGTACGCCTCTTATCTTTTTCTGACACCCGTATGATCGGACTAATTTGTAAGTTTTGGCTGGGTCTTTATCAGCGAGAGTCGAAGGGTTGATACGACAAATGTGATCTCGTGAGATCGCCACAGGATTCCCCCGAGAATTTGAATCCTCTTACCTTTTTGCGACACCTGTTTCGTCGGACTTATTTGTAACCTTTGGTCGCGTTTTTATCGGCGAGAGTCGAAGGGTTGATCCCGCAAATTGTGATTTCGCGAGATGGCCGCAGGATCCGTTGGTTTCTTCTTTTTCTATTGGGCCAGGGGGGGGAGGGTGGGGGGTGAAAAACAGAGGGGGTTGATCTATCGGCGAGCGCAGCTGCCTTATCATTACCGGTTCATTGCTCGTTTCGCATCCACTTAAGGCCGAGCGGCGCGCACCTAAACTCTCGCTCATTCCTTTTTATCCGTCAATTAACGTATCGGTGCGCGCTCCCGCGAGCTCAGCCAATAGAGAGCCGGCGTCAAACGGATTTAACGAGCCGCCTCGAGGGCCACAGCGCGAAACGACGGGCAATTTTTTTTTCGTCCTCCCACCCTTCCGGCCCCCTCCTCGCCGCCGCCGAGGCGAAGATCATCGGATGCGCCGGGCCTGTCGATCGACATTCATTCTTTTCCCACCCTTAAAATCGTCCATCGTGGCGTGAGTCGTGGATTGATGTGTTTGCCGGAGCCGCTGATAGATGGAGGCGCCCGTGTTGTCGGCGCCCACCCCCGCCCTTTAACATAGACAAATGCTTCCTACCGACCCTAACAAATATCTCGCAGATTTATTATGCGAAACCGTCCCTTTCGTCGTCCTCGTACTCGTCGCGGCGGTCGTCGCTGTTTCTTTGTCCCTTTTCTTCCCCGCTTCCTACCTCCTTCACTCGGTCGTCCTCGAAGCCAGCGAAAAGTTTTCGAGAGAGAATTTGTCCTTTTCGCCGCCTTGGCTATGTTCACCGATCGACTCTGTAGACTGTATAGGCTAGACAGTCTATCGTCACATATCGTTAGTCCTGAAATCCTTGGTGTAATCGCGATCGGGAGAGTGACGCTACCCCATGTAACAATCGACGTCAGCCCAGGCCGCGGACCACATTCTAGGAACCCCGCGGACCCGCAACGCGCACGGCATGGGGGTTTATGTACCAGAAGTGATGGGTACATTTGTTCGTTATTTCGTCGTGTTTTTGTTTTCCGAGGCGACTTTATTTACGACCGGATAGCGGAGCCACAAATATGCGACGAGATCGGCTGACGTGTTTTGTTCCGCCTCCCCCCGTATGTACATTTGCACGTATACGCGCGCGCGCGCGCGCTCGCGAGCGCCCGTTTGAAATGTTTGTACGTTCGTCAGTACGTTTGTACATACGTTCGTTCGTTCGTTCGTTCGTCCGTTCATTCGTTCGTTCGTACGTTCGCTCCAACGTCTGTTCGTTCGTTCGCAGGTTCGTTCGTTCGTTCGTTCGGTATCGTCATTTCGCCGAGCTTTTACATCCACAATAATTTGCGGGAACGTCCCCGACGTCATCCGGCTAGCGTTGTCGTTGCGTTTCGTCGCCGTGGCGTGGCACGTGAACCGCGAGTAATGATAATGAACCGCGGAACAGTGGCGATGGATGATTTATTTCCCCTCCCAACGACCCCCCTCGCATCGCTCGTCTCATTTTTTCCCTACCATTATGTTTCCGCCGACGGCAAAAAGTCTCGGCACCGAATTAAACGTGCAGGTACGCGAACGTCTGAACCGCGTCGAATTGGGGATTAATAACGAGCGGGAGAGTCAGGGACGAAGTTGGCTGGCAATTGAGAAATATTTTGTCTGTCGGGATGCTGGACGGCAAGGAATCCCGGGGGGTCGAAGGTTACCGGAATGTAGGAGTACGCAGATAACGGGCCGGAGTTTGCGAGGGAGGAGGAGGTGGAAGGAACGAAGCGAGCGTCGTCGGCCAATAAAACGAGATTTCCGCGAATCGACGCAGGAAAGATAAATTGCGGTATTCTTGGGAAGCGCGGCCGCAATATCGGTGTATATTTACGAGCCGAGGGCTGGGAGAAGCGAGTCGAGGGGGAGGAAGGGTTGGCGCGCACGAGAGTGACAGAGGGATGAACAGACGGATAGATAGATGGATAGATAGATAGGTAGATAGATAGGTAGGTTGGTAGGTAGATGGATAGGTAGGGAAAAAGAAGAGGAGGAACGGAGGGCGAAGAAGAGAGAGACGAATCGTTGAGGGGTGGCTGAGGGGGTGGAGAGGTCGGCAGTTTCTTGCTCGAGACGAAGGCCCCGGGTCGTGCCGTTCAAAAAACATTCAAATTAATTCCAGCCGGGTTGCTCCAATGATGGCGGCCAATGTTGTGCAACATAAGATGAGACCCTGCCCTTCCCGCCCGCCGCACCTCTCCCTACCGAGCCATCCACCCCCTTCGCCTTTTCCTTCCTTTCGTCCTCGTACGTGCCCGCTCCCGTGTACAAACACACGTTACACGCGAACCGTACACACGCGCGTCGCCAGCTTTTCGTTATGTACATTTATGTACATTCGCTCCTACGCGACTATATGGGCGATACTACGGATACGTATATATATAAGGGGTGATCTAAACGCGTTTATCCTGTCTTCGGGATAGTCTTCATCGTGCAGCCTTATCTACTTTCCAGAAAAATACAGGTTTAATTAATCCTTGTACTGTCAAAAAAACAGCTGGTTCGTAGTAACTTGAAAATGTCAATCATTTTTATTCTTGTGTTACTTTCACTAGATCCTGTTTATTATTGAGTTATACTAGATGTAGGTGAATCTTACTATTTTTCGGCATACTCATTGCAGAAAACTTTATCGCTCTCATTACACATCTTGAACGGTCGAAAGTTACTGCGAACAATAACGAATCTTTCCGCACTCCTTCGTAACTCTACGTCAGGAAACCTGGTTGTTGACCGATCCATCTCCCAATTTCCGTCAAACTTCCCGGTCACCGAGTATGTTCCGAAGACGCTCACCCCTTCTCGCTTCGGTATCGGCTCCCGCCTCCCGCGTTCGCCATTTTTCTCCGTTTCCTTTTTTCACTCCCCCCCTACCCGATGCATCCATTTACCTATGTCTCTATCCGCCGTGTGCGCCGCGGAAGAAGACTCACGGCCGTGTGTTGGTAACAACGTTCCTGCTCTGCGAGGAGGGTCCTCTCGCAAGAAGCGAGGAGGACAGGACTCCTTTTCTTCGTGGCATCCCTCGCACTCGCTCCCGTCCTACTTTGCATGCCTTTGCAAGGGAAAGGACTCGCCTTTCCCGCAGGATATAAGGGGCAAGAGGGCGACGGCGGAAAGAAGCGGCGGTAAGGAAGAGAGAAGGATCGAGAGGGAGAGAGAGAGGGAGAGAGGAGGGTCGGGGGTTGGTTGGGGTGGTTGGGAGGGAGAGAAATGATAATCCATTCGGCGGTCATAACGCAGGCACCGTAAAGCTCACCAGACAAGAAATACGGCCAACCGACGGACTCTCCTTCTCTTTCCTCTCTCTCTCCCTCCCTCTCCGTCTCTCGCCGCTTCTCTCACACGCTCATTCACCCTCCTCCTGTCCCTCTCTCGCGACGAACTTACCCCTGGTTATATGCAAACCGCCATCGTTCCCTCGGGCCAGTCATAAACTTACTGAATTATATTATGCTGTCCCACCCCTTCCCTTCTCTCTCTCTCTCTCTCTCTCCGTCTCTCTATCTCTATCCCTGTTCGCGTTGGCCTTTTTCCCTCTTCTTTTTTTGCCCTTTTCCCTCCCCCCTCCTCTCCCCGTCCACTCCGTCCGGGCCGGTCGCGTCCATTTTCGCATTACAACGCAAGGAGCGGTCCGATCTACGGGAATGGGTTAGGGGTTGTTTTCGTGGCTTCGGGAATGAAACAATTGAGGAACGCGCGCGCCCCTCGCCCATTTGTCCTCCGCCCACGTTCGGAGACAAAATTCGATCCCCGCCCCGGTTCGGGATGCTCAAGAATTACAATGATCGTTTTGTCCGAAAAGCCGTTCGCGGCAAATGACTTGTTAGCCTCGCCCGTTCAATCGCGAAATTCGCGAGCGACCGTTCATACGCTCGTTATTACGTAATTCCTGCTTATCGCGTATCCTGGCACGCGATTTAATCAATTAAATAATAAACTAATTAATTATGTAACGAGTATCGACACAGTTCCCCGCATTGTACTCGCACCGTTGCCGCAGGGAGGGTCGCAAGAAACGCAACCCCACGCCCCCAGCCTCCCTCCCAAAAAGTTGAAGTCTCATCCTCGCGACTCGGCCCCCCGACACAATTACGATCCCGTTAATTTCCAATATTGGCCGCGCATCGGCATCATTTCCGGGACTCGTCGGCGGATTAATCCGCAAATTTCTCAAATTTGTCCGGCTCTCTGTGCACGCGTTGACACGCGATCACATCGATCGGTCCATTTTCAATCTTGTCAGCGTACGTGAGAGAGTCCGGTGGCCGGCGGCGGGGCAGGGAAACAGCCGGAGTGAGAGACACGTATGACGAGGAGCAGGCCAGAAAGAGAGGGAGAAAGACAGAGATAGAAAGAGAGAGAGGGGGGGAGAGGGAGAGATTGCATTGAGGCCTCAGCGTGCGATTACCAAATGTAAATCGCACTAGGCTCGCACGGGCAGCGATCGATGAGTTTGCACGTTGTCCCAGCCGAGCGGACGCGTGCGAGAGGGAGAGGGCCCCGGAGGAAAGAAGAAGAGAGAGAGAGAGAGAGAGAGAGTGACGGGGCCGAGGATGAGAGAGACGTACGCGCGGAAGAGAGCGAGGGCCGCGTGCGTAACGCCGTTTAACCGTTTAGGGTTGGCGCGCACACGTTAACGGGGTGAGAATCGGCCGGCACGTCGACACGCGCGCCTCGTTGGGCGCCGATCAGCTTTTTTTCCTCCTCGTCGCATTTTAATAACCTTGCCCGCCGCTCACGATACCCCCGGCCGCCCCTCAGTCACCCCTCCGGCCACCCCTCGGCCACCCTCCCCCCTCTGCCCGCCTCTCGCTCTCTGTCACGCGGCCATTGCCGGTGCTTATCGACGGTATCACGCTCGAGAAAGTCAAACGGCTGGAAACTACTTTCTCTCTTCTTCTTCTTCTTCTCCTCTTCTTCCGTCTAGTTTCCTTCTTCTTCCTCTTCGACTCCCGAGCGGCCGTCGCGAATCCGACGATCTGCGCTGGGGTGGAGGTTGATGCTTTTCGGTGGATGTTCGGGAGAGATTGTAATATGCAACGTCGATGTGCACTGGCCGGGATGGAGAGATAAGAAGGGGTGGCAGGAGGGTGGCGAGGAGAATCTCAGCGGATTGAGTCGTTGTTCTGCGAGACAGCGCGTATCAAATCGCGCGTTATAATTGGAGGATCGCCGTATATACACGATTTTCGCGGCACGTGCCGCTGCAGTTGGCCGCCCATTGGACGATCACAGTAAGACCTGCTCGTACGTTACTCCCGGCAAAATCATAACTCTAATTCTCGATATCGAATCGAATTACATGGCGATTGTTATGGGAGACGTTCGGTGAAATGAGAATGGTTGAAAGGGGGAAGAGGGTGAGCGGTGCATGGGGTGCCTTCGAAGTTTACCGATTGCGATGCTAGATGACCGATAGATTTATACTCGTCGACGGAGTCAGCCTCCGGTTACGATTTGCATCTGGTGACGTATGAGAAGCCGATTAGAATACCAAATAAGAAACTTGCAGATTTCGCATCGATTAAGGGTGGTAGCCTCGGAAGAAAATTCGTCATTCCTTCGACCATTTTTGTTCCCCGCTCCAAGTCGCAAACACTTGCGCAATTATATAAAAATTGTCATTCTATCCGCGCGCAGAGGATGACATTTATTCTCCGCGCCATGTTGCGGATATATTTTTACGGAATTATATGAGAATCGCTCGTCGATCGACGCGTAAAGCGTGGCATTAAAGAAGGTTAGACAGCGTCGGGGCAGTTTCGATCATCAATTCTGCCGTTTCGTCTCGAGGCTTAGGCTCGTGCGTTCTTTTTATACCCTGCCCTCCCGTAAAGCGGCACGAGCGGTCACGTGCCTTCGGCACCCTGCTCGACCACCCCTAGCCCACCCACCCCCTTGTCCGGTCTGCAGCCCTGCTCCGCTCTTTATCCCTGTCAGCGAGCCGCCCACTTTAGACACCGCCGCTGACAACGAGGGTAAAAGAGCAGGAAAGGAGGACGCCGGTCTCCCGATCCAGACCAAACTTAGACGTCGCACGATCCTTCCGGGGGAAAAAAAAAATCGTTACTCCAACTCCTACGTCCACCCCACCCGCTAATTACTCTTTCCTTCCCCCCCAACCGACTCTCCGTTCACCGCTCGTAACGAGGCGTGCTGGCTAATTCCGCCCAACCCGGCAGACATATTTCTCCTATGCTCGCCGAACATGCACGCGCGGCCAAAATTCTCCGATGAAAGTTCCGTCGCACGGTTGGTTTGCCGAGCGGCTCGTTTGTCAGGTGGCGCAATAATGTTTTCCGCCTCCGCGGACGAAGCGCGCGCGCGAGCGGACGAGCGCGAAAGAGGAATACCTTTCGACCGCGCCGAGGGATAATTCATCGGATTCCTACCCTAGTCAGATTTGCGAAGATTTGATTTTTCAAACTGTCCCGAATGCGATTTGAATCCGCGCGGCCGTTGTCCGTTCACGGCACCGTGTGTCGGGGGGTGGCAAGCGCTAGGCTTGCGTTCCGAGAGTCGGCTTGACGGAGAGTAACGAAAAACAAGAGAGCGAGAGACGAAGAGGGAGGGAGAAAGAGAGAGAGAGAGAGAGAGAGAGAGAGAGAGAGGGAGCGACAGGAAAAAAGGAATACGTAGAGCAATAAAGCGGCGGCAGCGGGCAGCGGCACAGCCGGACACGGTACAGCGCCGGGTGAACTTTAATATTACAAAAAGCTGTAATCTGACGAGCGAGCCATCTGGAGCGTTAACCCCGAGCGGGCCAATTTATAAAAATAACGATGAAATTACTGTTGCGTGAAGTGTAGCGTCACGCAGGACACCGTTGCATCGCTGCACCGCGCAAAAGGATGACGGCCGTCCACTGTGCGAGGGGCAGGGAGGAGGGGGGGGGGGGGAGGCTAGCCGCCCAGGGGGCGAGGAGAGTGGGAAGGGGGAGGGTGACGTGCGTTTTGTCCGTCATCAGTTACCAGAACGTTGTCGGTGTGCGCTGATGTTTTAGTCCTCTCTACTCGCGTTTTACGTTCGAAAAAATATGCGCACCGGCGCGTGAGCTAATCGGTGGTAATAACGAAATCTCGGATCCGATTAATTAAGAGCGGCGCGACGCCGGGAGAGCGAGCGATACGTGGCAAGCGGCGCGAAGTGGCTCGAGAATTTCTTTCGAGTTCTTCTCCTCGTTTACATTATCCCCCCCCTTCCCGCCATTCTCATCTCTGTCCTGTTTCCTCGCTTCCTTTCTCTGTCTCTTTCCCGTTCTCTCTTTCTCTCCATCTCGCTCTCGGCTATCAGAGCAGAACGCATGGCAGCATTATACTCCCATTTTACGAAAGCGACGACGCTCTTCTATCGGTTTATCTCGACGGAAAATATAGCGCGCGCGCGCGCGTTCTGGCGTGCTCACTCGACGTCCGCCAGACTCGAAGCCGAATTTTTCCCACCTCTTTTCAACCATCCCGTCAAACGGCCACCGAGGCCTCATCGCTGACGTCTGCCGGCTTTTTGTTTCAGGACTAGCGATCGAATCATCGAACGCAATTGCGGAGTGGGGTCCCGTACAATTTCGGTCGGGCGAGGTGGAAGTATTTCACGATGTAACAGTCTTGAGGGAGACGTCGGCGTTCCGACGGTTATTAAATCACGATGAATCACAGAATCATCGCCGATCCGGTTGACCAGCGGCACCCTCAGGTTCCTTCTGGCTCATCCTACTCATCCCTGGCCTCTCCTTCGTCTCCGACCGTCCTCAGGAGGTTACGACTGTCCTCCCTCATCCCATCCACCTCATCCACCCCTTCCACCCTCTCCACCCCCCCTAGCCCACCCCGTACTCTCGTACGACAACCTTCCTCTCCCCTACGCCAGCGCAATCCTCATCCGGCCGATGCTAACAATGTTTGCAGATATATTGTGTCTCACGCATCACTTGGCCCGCAAATTGTTTTATAAACAGATTATAGCGACAGCCAGCCGGGTTGCCCTACCACCACGTAACACTGGTAATATACCCCGGCAGCCGTCGTCGGCTCGTGCATGTGTACAATCTTTATATATACCGCCTGTACGTGTGTATTTGCACATAGATTTTATATATGTCGCCGCGCAGGCGGGGGTGACGGTTCGGGGGGGTGGTTGGACTATCACGAGCCCCCCGTCGCTAGTGGCCGATGGAAAGCCGCGGCTTTTCATAAAATGCACGATGCGGAGCTACCTTAGGTTTCGTATCGCTTGCCAAGTTGAAGGATCGAATGTCCCGGCCAATCGCCCTGGCAAATGTGCTTTCTTCCGGGAAGATTGACGCGCTTTAATTGCATAGCACGATGAGGACTCGTTTCGCTCATTCGGTTTTTGAAATATAATCCCTCGTTTCACACCCTGATCGAGCCTGTTTCATAGTATGCTCGATGCAGGATCAAATGACTTTATTAAGCAAGTACGAACTGACACGCTACAGCTTAGCATCCGGAAGAGTAGAGTCAATTTTGTGTATCTCATGATGAGAATTAACATAGGGCAATGATGCTAGGAGGGTAGTGAAACGACTGGCTGAACTGTTAGGAGTGCTCGCAACAAAGGATGGCCTCTTTCAGTCTCGGATCCGCTGCCGATATCGAGGCGATCGCTCGTAAGAGCCAGGCCCGAATTCCTGCATCCGGGAAGCGGGGGGGTAAAATCTGGTGAATCAGTGATCGCGGCTCATTGGCTCGATAATAGCGGTTACCCGCTGATGCCCGTAGCGAAACGCTGCCCTTATTGTGGCGAACCTGAGGCTTAATGGCCTGTGACCCGGACGATGCAGCGGCGTTGCAATGCGCGTGTCCTGGCCACCCCGTAGCAGAATCTACATGCACGCACGCCACACATCGTGCCACACGCCCGCCAAACATCCACGGAGTGTGTGTGTACGAGAGAGAGAGAGAGAGAGAGAGAGAGAGAGAGAGAGGGAGGAAGATACAACACAGACAGCAACCGTCGGCGAGAGTAGGAGTGCAAACCGAAAACTTAGTTATTCCTACGAAAGCGGAAGAACTAACGTCCCTGGCGCCGAGACGCGTCTGCCAGACATCTCCGGTCGCGTGGCTTTATGGTCCCGCATAACCCACCCTCCCCCCCCCCCCCTTAAATTCGGAATGGCGAAAGCCCCAGTGCCACCTCCGCCTCGTTTCCGTCCCGATACTTCTTTCGGGCTAGGTAAGACTCGCCGAGACCGCCGACCGATTCCATCCGGACAGCTCCGGCACCGGAAGTCTCCCGTCGGCTCCGTTGCGTCATCCGAATCCTAAAGCATCGATAAAGAACTCTCCTCGCCTCGCGATCGGTGTACCCGCGCCATTTTCTGCCACTCGACGTGCACTGCCTAGAAGTACGGAGAGAAAGGCGAAAAGTCTGAGCGTATCTTGCCGACAGCGTGAAAGGGGTAGGGGGTGGGGGTTGAGTGGACTGGGCAGGGTGGATGATAAAGGAAGGAGCGGAAAGTAGATCCTGGATCACCGCGGCGGAAGATCCAAAATGCGTGCGCCGTCGTCGGAACATGCGGGACTCGGTTTACGGCGAGGGGGGCTGAAAAGTGTGGAGATGAGAGCAATAAAAGAAAAGGAGGGGGGGGGGGCAAAAAGTGGAGCACACACTGTGCGAGGTCTCTGCGAAGCCGACGGAGAGAAGCCTCGCACGATTACCTACCCAATCTCGAATATAATTTTCTTGTTAGCTGTAAAATCCAATCAACGTCGAGGTTGCCTAGCCGCGCGTCGAGCCGACCGACCCTCTTCTGCTATCTTTCATCTCTTTCCGACCGTCCCTGCCCTCTTTCGCTCTCTGCCTCTCTCTTCTCCTTCCCCTCTCCCCTCTCACTCTCCCTCTTTCTCTCCAACCGTTGACTAGAGAGTGTACGTGTATGTTCAAGGGAGCAAAGAGGAGACGAGGAAAGGGCAGAAGACTGAGCTGACGGCAGGATGAGGAGAAGGAGGAAGGGATGGAGTCAGAGAGGGAGGGCTCGGGGAGGAATCGAGTTAAGATTCTGCCTCTTTCTCACTTATTTCGCGGTCTGCGCATAATGCGATTCCCTATAGCGACCCTCTCCGTCCCACGGAAACCAGCGGCAAGTCAACTCGCCAAGGGGCGCCCGACATGAACTGGCCTGCCCTTTGTTTTCCGCGGCGGTCCTTCCAATTATACCCAAATAAAAGCGCTCGCTGCCGCCCTCCCCAACCCTCCCCGACCCTGCCCACTCCGCTCCTTTCTTCGCCGAGAATTTCACCCCGCCTCTTTCGCTCGGCGATGACTTACTCGTCAGTCGCCATGTTACGCGAATCCTCCCCCCCCCCCCCCCTTGCCTTAATCCCGCGCCTTGCCACGGTATGTCCTTCCGCGGAAGGCGGTCGCTTCCCAAGGAGACACAATGACAATGATAACGCTCGACTCCGTGACACACATCTCTTCCATTCGAGAACGAGACGTCCCGACGCTCGGAATTTGGAGAATTATCAGATTCCTCTTCGAATCTGTATAACGAAGCCGATCGAGACAGAGAGAGACAGAGAATGAGGGGGAAAGAGAGAATGGGCGGGCATTGTTCGTTGGCCTCGGTACGTGCCGAAGCCATCTCTTTTCCGGCAATTATATTCTTCTCTCGAGCGAGTCGATACGTTGCGACGTATTGGCCTACCGCGGAAGGGAATAATGGGCGCATCCTGGCACGGCAGGAGCAGCCGGAGCGGTAGGATGAGACTGAAGGAGGGCGGCAGAGGGAAGGTGGAGAGGGGGGGGGGGGGGTGAGGGGCTGCGGAGGACGGGAGAAGGTTGAAAAGGAAGGAGAGGCGGACCTTCTACCTTAGCCCAGGATCGCGCGGCAGAGTAAGGGAGCGAGTGCCCTCCTCTTCTATGCGCCTCGCTGACTACAGACCACGGAGTTGAATCAATTAAAGTTTAATCCGGAACTGGGATCCGGGGAAGACCCCTTCCCTCTCTTGCTCGCCCCCCCCCCTCTTCTCTCTTTCGTCTCCTCCACCTTCGACAGAATCCGCGGAGATATTGTGCGGACCGCATGGCTCACAATGTCGGAAACAGCAGGATTGGCAGGGGCGGGTGGAGAGTCGGAGGGGTAGCGAGGAGGGACGAAGAGGGCCGGAGAGTTTCATGTTCCGAAGCCGCGATCTCGTAAGAACGGTCTTCCAAATTGATTCTGCGAGGAAGCGGCCAGCGTCGACCGCGAAGAAATTATTTCGATTCCGAATGTTTCCTCGTCACGCGATTAACTGACGTGAAGAGGAGGAGGAGGAGGGGAGGCTGGAAGAGCGCGGGAGACGTTCGAAACGATTGAAATGAGAAATCCCGGGGGTAGGGCAGAGGGTGTCCTTCCTGTCGGTGCGACAGTAGGCGAGCGGGGGGTCGGCGAGGGAGTTAGGAAGCCGTGCAGATCCGAGACTGTATCGCTTACGTATTGGCTCCCCATCGCGGCGGGGGTCCGAAACGAGCGGAAAGAATAGTTATCCGTAATATGGGGTGACGCGTGCTGATGAGTCGAGCCGGAAGTTTCGATCACTCGCCCGCTGCCTTCGTGCACCCTCCGTTCTCGTTAGCTAGCCGCCTGGATGGCTGGCTATCTGGCCAGCTTGATGCCTAGCTTGATGCCTAGCTTGATGCCTAGCTTGATGCCTAGCTTGATGCCCAGCCGAATGGCTAGGCCTGATATCCCTTGAACAGGACTGAGAAACAGCAGAACTGTCAGGCATTTAGATGCTATAACCGTCCGTTGCCGCCCATCTTCATCGACTCTCGACTCCCGTACCGTCGGGCTTTTTCAATTCTCGTAAGAGAGTCGCCCAGCTCCCCCTCCTCCCCCACCAGCCGGAACCTTTTAATAGTCCGCTTTCGATTAAGGCGCGCACTTCATCTCGCTCCGCTCCAATCCCTTTCCGTCGACTTTTCTCTGGCGCGAGGAACAATGGCGACCGGCATCTCGCCGAGCGCAACTACCCACGTGTTTTTTTTTCTCCCCCACCACCCCTCCCCCTGTGCCCGTCGGCCTCGCCGAGACTCGCGGTTTACCTGGAAAACGCAGAGTTCACCGACGCGGCGGGGCGATCTCTCATTTTTCTTCGAGACAAAAGCGCGCTAAATCTTATTGTTCTTTTGCCCAGTAATTAAGGTGACTGAATTAGTTCGCGATTGTCTCCCCGCGCTCTGCCGACCCTCCCTTCCCACTCCCGGCCCCCTCAACCGCCTCCTCCTTCGTCTTCCTCGCTGGCGCGTGGATAATAAATAAGATTCCTGAGAAAATTCCGACGTTATTCCACAATCGTGCTCACGCTCAACCGCCCGCGGACAATTAACGAGGGAGCGAGAGAGTGCGAGAGAGTAAGGGATGAAAAAAATAGGAAGACAGAGGAGGGAGGGGGGCAAGCAAGAAGCCAGGAGGACGAGTGCTCTTTTCGCCAATCCGCGATTGCCATTGTAACCGGGGGCATTGAGCATTTTTTTTTGTTTCATTCCGAAACGTTTACCTTGACATTTTGTCGCTTGACGCCGGGCGCGTATCGATTACGGTGCTCTATTTTAACGCGCTATCTTTTGCGGCCGCTGTTTACCGGCCCTTTACCCTCTCCGCCCCCTCTGTCTCTCTCTCGTTCCGGCGTAGTTACGAGAAATCATATCAACTCTATTTTACGCTCGATGTAGCGTAACGCGGCGATATTCACGTTGTTACGTCGCGGCAGCGAACACCGCTTCGAGCGTACCGGAGGGGGTTACATATCAGGGTGTTTGTTGTACCCCGGCGTTACACGTATGAGCGGCAAATGCAGGGTGGCGAGATGTGACGAACTAAATTGGCCGCCGCGGAACGGGAAAATCGCTTTCGCGCAAGAAGGTTTTAATCGAGTTTCCGGAGACATCTGCCAGTGTTACGTGATGCTATGGAGGTAGACAGGCTAAAGATCGATCTTACATCAGTGAGTCATGATGATGGTCGGTTTCGACAGAGACTTCGGGTAGATCGTTCTGACGCTAACTGATCTTATATTGGTAGAAAAAATGTCGGTATCGTCCGACTGCAGAATTTCTCTGTCAGAGATCCTTCGCGGCAGGACGTGCACGCCACTCGAGTGACAGTCAAATCCTTCGAGCCCGGAGCAGGAGAGTTCGCCGAGTTATTTGGAAGGCGCGTTTTTATGGGGATGGGGGTGGAGGGGCACACGATGCAGTAGTCGAGGGAGTTCTTATCTTGAAAGTTCGTCAGAAGGCGGGACGATGCTCCTCGGTACAGAGGGGTAAAATCGAACAAGAGGGAAGCAGGGAGATGAGAGGGAATGGAGGAGGACGGGGAGGATGAGGAGGAGAAGAGTGGCTGCTGCTCAGGAGATGGAGGAGGAGGAGGAAGAGGGGTCGGCGCTGAGAAGAGTCGCCAGCTATTTCAGCGGCGCACGAAAGTTCATCCTTTTGTCTTGACGAGCAGACAAGTTTTTGCAATCGCAAGTTTTCCGCGCTCCCGGGGCCGGCCGAAGAACGAGACTGCCCATGTTTTTTAGCTCAACGCCGGAAGTAGCGAAATATACCGCCGTTGCGGCGGTCAAGGAATTAACGCACCTTTCGACCCTTCCGCGAGATCGGATGCGGTTTTCTTGTATGTTTTTGGTTCCTCTCCATGTTATGTAGAGGTGAAGTTAGTGGATGAAATTGTGGTGTCTCGCTCTTCAGAGACCTCCGATTTTTGTCATTTTTTGACACATTTTTGGCCCGTTCTCCGAAACTATTGCACTTAGAGGGTTCGGGTTGCGATTTTCTTGTGTCTTTTTCATCCCTTTACACGTGGTACATAGGGCATTACGATATTTGAAATCGTTTTCCGTCACGGGGCTGAAAAGTGCGAATTTCGGGATATTTTCTCAGTTTTTTGGCTCTACCTTCGAAACTATTGTACTTAGAAGGCTCCGGTTGCGATTTTTGTGATCCTCGTTTGATCCTCTTTCAGTATGCACATTCACAAGTCGATCAGAAGAATTTTAATTAGTTAGTTAGTAGAGTACTTGGCTCATAAGGCAACGGAGCCGGGCTCGATCCCCGGTACAGAATTTCGAAATTGAGAAAAAGCACGCTTGACTGAGCACGTTAGAGCGCCGACTCGAAATCAGCGAGCGCGCGACCGACGCAGAGGACAAAGACAAGCGACCTCACACGCCACCACATACCACGCATATCGGGTCTATATATTATTTTGTTCCTCACCTCAGCCACTGATATTGCCCAATACGTATTTCCAAGCGATTTAGAAAGTGCTACTTAAAATATTTCCCATTTCTCGATTGGATCCTTCGACTGTAATTAATTTTTGCACAGACGCATGGGTATACTTACTAACTTAAAGTAACATAAAATAATGCTAACAACTGCCCCAGTACCACAATTAGTTTTTCATTGCAATAGAACTGCGGTAATGCAATCAAAGAAGCCCCAAATTATCATGTAAATTCACTTTATGGCGAACAATCGTGCTGTATGTCACTAGGTGACGGACGCAATTAACAAGATTCTCAATGCTAGCATTTCTTCAATCACGTATCATGGATAATTGCTTACGGCGTGTGAAAAATCATTCTCGCAAACTCCGCGTAACTCATAATATCCGCAAAGCATACAATTTCACGGATCCGCCGTACACGGTCGGAAATCCATTGAGATCAGCGAAACTCGCTGAAGCGAACTCCGGAGCGGGAAACAGCGTGACAAAACGTGCGTTCCAGATTTATTTCGACTGGCCAGATCCAGCGAGCCGAGAGATCGGAGGCAACTCCCGGTGCCCGCCGCTGCCTCCTGCAGCAGGCCGATGTTCGTTTATCAAATAGCTGCAGTTAATCCAGTTAGAGGCAATCCGGGAGTGGCAGAAGACGAGCGTGGAGATTGTCGGGAGGGAAAGAACGGGGAGAGGGTGGCGCTGGATGCCGCGAGGGGGGTGTGGAGGCCGGGCAGAGGGTGGCCAGAGGGTGACTGAGGGGTGTGGATATCGGGACGCTGATTGCAGCGGGTAATGACGGTGCCGAGGGGTGAGCAGTAGCCTGGAAGTAAGTAAAAATTTTAAATTTAGTTACAGCTCGCGTGCGACCGTCCCCATCCCACCCCCCTGTCCCCTGACCACCTCCCCCTCCCCTCCCCCGGCAAGCCACCCCTCTAACGGTTTGCGAACGCCGCGTGGATGTGGGACAGGATGAGTCAGCAATACTAACGAAAACTATACGGCCTGGAAAACGGAGTGTGTCGATACGTTTGCGGAAAGGAGAATTGCTCTCGGCCTCTCCACTGTTTTCTCTCCTACGGCCGTCGTTCCGAATATCGCGGCTCTCGCTCTCCGGCATTTCGGAAGATATTGACCGTTCGTTACGAGCGCGCGACCGACTGTCTGGCCTGCCAGCGATACAGTCGGACAATGGCTTATTACGATCGCTGCCGAGCACGATCACGAGGTGGGGTTCGAAACTTTAATAAGGGGCCACCGAATTTCGCACCGATTCGGTGAACCGTGCGCGTTCGGCGGGGACGATTTTGCATCTGGCAACATTGCGGCTAATGCCATTTGCAGGCGCGAGAAAGTTGCCGCCTGACGATAATAACGGTCGGGCAAAGTAAAAAGGAGAGCGATCCTCAATACTTTTGCGTAGAAATGGATTAAGGGATACAAAGGACAGTGAGTGGGAGGAGGACGAGGAGGAGGAGAGAAGGAAGAACGTAAAGGGAGGGCCGAGAGGTATGAAGTGGCAGGGGTGTCGAAGAAAGCGGCACGAACGCAGAAAAGCCGGGAAGGGAAAAGAATTGAGGGATGGCGAAATGGAAGGGAGGCGTGCGGCTGATCGGCTCGAATAAAGTTTGGGTCGCGTTCCAGGGGTTGAGAGTCGGCAGTAGGAGGGATCTCTGATACGCGTTTCCACACGCCCGCGCTTTCACACAAACTCGCGCGACAGCGAGCTCTCTCGCAGGCATACACAGACGCACACACGGCTAACCCGCACGTACGCACGCTCGCCGTACGTACGAGGGGCTAAACGATCAACAGCCAGATTATTAGAGTATTAGAACTTGTCTCATAACTCACGGGCCTAATGGCCTCTGACCCGGCAGGCCGAGCGACGGCAATTCCGCAACTGCGTTCCTGTATTGCGTCTGACGCGACGGAGGATATATGTGCGTCTACGCCATCTTTCCGTCTCTCATTCTTTCTCCGCTTCCTTCGACCCTCAACGTCCCTCTCCTTCGCCTGCAACAACCTACGAGAACGCTCTCGTTCCAGGCCAGATTCAGGATCTATACTTACCTTCGATCCTCTTACTTCGTACATCTACTCTCCGCTCTGTGCACAGCATAGACATAAAGTGCAGTCCTATCGCGCGATCGTACGCAAACGGCGAACATTTTCCCCGCATACGACCGATCGCTGGCCTATCGATGCCGTTTCATTACGGGCGAGTAGTACGAATCAGTTTTCAATCGGAGCTTTTCGGGCTAGCGCCCCGGATCCTGGAGGCTCACTCGCCCGCGCGCGCGCGCGCGCGCGCTCTCCTCGTTCATGCCGATCATACTGGTCCCACTCGGGTTAGGTCGCCGAGCGAGATCAAAGAGAGACGCATTGGCCCTCTCGAAATTCCTGCGAAACGCCATCTGTCACCGGCGATCATTCACCTGCGACGGCACACGCAGCTTCTCTCGACCGTGAACGAAACGGACGTAGGCACCCTCGTCCAGTTTCGAGGACCGCCGCGGAAGCCCTCGAGATACTGCTGGAAGCCGATCGAATTCTCGAGGCCTCCCGATCGACGATTGGAAGCCGATCGAATTCTCGAGGCCTCTCGATCTACGAATGGAAGCCGTTCCAATTCTCGAGGCCTCCCGATCTACGAATGGAGGCCGATCGAATTCTCGAGGTCTCCCGATCTACGAATGGAGGCCGATCGAATTCTCGAAGCCTCCTGATCTACGAATGGAGGCCGATCGAATTCTGTAGGTCTCCCGATCTACGAATGGAAGCCGTTCGAATTCTGGAGTCCTCCCGATCTACGCACGGACAGACAGCCGGACAGATAGACGGATAGACGAATCGTGAGCCTCTCGAAACGACTCCTCTCCGTCCTATCACGCGCCAAGCGCTAAGCGCACTGGCAACAGGATTGTTTTAATGCCATTTAAACTAATCGAATTAGAGAACGAACCGATGTGACGATACGGAACGATAAAAGGGTAGGAGAGCGATGCGGAGGCGCGAGGGGTGGCTGGAAGGGGGTCAGGGCGAGGAGGAGGAGGGGGGGGAGGGCGGTTGGCGGTGGCCAGGGGGTGGCTGGCGGAGGGTGGTTGGATACGCAAAAGGGGGCGCGTGGATGTGCAACAACAAGCCCCCGTCCTGCAAACTCCGCAGCTGCCAGGCGCAGCGACCGCTCGGCCGGAAGTAACGCGACTACTGCCGACTACACGTTCCTCTCTCTCACCCCTCTTCCTTCTCCCTCTGTCTGTCTCTCTGTCTCTCTGTCTCTCTCTCTCTCTCTCTCTCTCTCTCTCTCTCTCGCGAGCGCTCGCTCGCTTTGGCGCAGGCACACGCACAGCAACATAGACGATCGCACACCCTGGCGCGGGTGCGCTTCATCTCTCGCTGCTCGTAACCCTCCTTCGTCGTACCCTCCTCATCGCCGCAATTCGCACACCCTCCCCTGTCATTTACATGCGTACGCGCCACGGACGAGCGTCGTACCTTCTTCCGCTCGAGTCGCGTCGGATTCGCGCAAAGAAACGCGCGGCGACGTCGGTCGACGCTGACGTTCGGGCTCGGGAAGGAATCCCTGAATCATCCCTGTCACGGGATAACGTTTTCCATGGACATACGTATGTTATACAAAGATCCTAGCGGACTGGTGAGAGTATAAAAATTGCGTCTCGTTCGCTGCCTGTCGCGATTATTTTGCCCGATACAATCCTCGGACGTGCGTTGCCTGCGGTCCGGCGCGAGCCGAGGGCGGAATCGGAATTTTGCGAACGGGGCTTCAGCTTGTCAGCCGCGGTCAGCTCTATTTTATCGCGCTCGGCCGCAATCAATGGATTCTGTAAAAGTGACTATCGTCATTTATGTAGGTGAGAACCGGCAGCGGCAGCGGCGGCATCGGCGTCGGTCGGTGACAACGGCTGACCCGTTTACGCAATGCAGCCGGCAAGCCTGCCGTGTGTGTGCGGCGTTTGCGGGGTTCGGTGGCGGCCGGCGGGGCGGCGGGGGGGCAGAGGGGTGCTGCTGCCGATGGCCCAGGGGTGGTCAGGGGGTTAGATCGCGCGGTTTCACGCCCGCCGTGTGACACCGTGTGCACACGCACGAGACGGCGCGTGAAAACATCGGAGATTTTCAATCGCGTGTACCGTCCGTCCCGCAAAACGTTCCGCGCTTCGAATCGAATCGCTTCTAGTTCGATAAATTCGCGCGCCCAGTTTGTTGTTTAGAGGTCCATGCCAGGCGGGAGTGCAGGGGGTAGGGAGGGGTGAGTTTAGGGGGTTGCGCGTTAAATGTCCGAATCGCTGCGGCGCATCGAATGTTTGGAGATGCGTCGCTGGAACTGTATCGATATCGCGCATAAAATTTACGCCGCGCTCGCCGATTTTCGAGATTCGCCGACCTCGATACCGCCGCCGCCGGTGCTATGGCTTACGATTTATTTGTTTTTCGCCGAAAACCGCCCGCCTAGCCTCGTCCTATGATAGTGACGAGGATATCCGCGGCCGAGAGCACGTGTCCCGTTTTGAGGCCCGTTTGCGACTGGCAGAGAAGTTTGCCGAGAGTCGATGCCAACGTACGGCGACACACGGCGTGCTTGCACAGGAAATAGGTGACGTAACGTAGTTGCGGGGGGGCTTAAACGTCAAATTAAACTACGCCGAGTAACCCTAGGCTATATCGACTGTAATATGCCTATTGCCTATTACACGTCTCTCCTCTGTCCTCCCTCTTTGGCTGTTCTCCTCGCCGGCAAATTGCGTGTACTCCCTCTTCTCATTACCGCCGCGCGCATTTACACGTTTGCCGCGAGCTCGCGCGCGCGCGCGCAAGCCGGGCACAGAAACGGATGATCATTATCGGGGCCCACTCGTCGCCGCTGAATGAGAGCCAGGCACCCAATTGCAGCGGGGCGGCTTTAGTCGCGCATCTTGTCAACTGTCAAACATCCCGAATTGACTTCGGCCTTGATTATTTCCCTTGTTCGGCCCAGTCAAAGGTTGCGGCCTGGGCTGCTGGAAATATCGGCCGATTCGCTGTACCGGTCCTGCTAAACTGGACCTGCGCGTCCATCGTCCTTCGTGCATTCTTACCCTCTTACGTTCGTTCCCGCTGGAAAGTGTCTGGACGTTGTCCGCGCGATGGTCGGTAATAAATACATCCGCGGTCGGCGCGAAGGAAGTCGGAAAGAAGCTGGAAGAAGCGCGTAGGTCGAAAGACGAATTCGGGCGCGGGAGAGGAGAGAGAAGAGAGGAGGAGAGAGGAGAGGAGAGGAAGGCAGGCGAATCTGGCCGTACGAACACACACGCTGTGGCAAACGGCGTGAGGCTCCGTGCTCGGGCAGCGCGCATGGAAGGTCGCGCCGATCCAACCCTCCGAAAAAGCATCCCGCGAACGGCCGGTTTGCAACCCTCCTATCGGCATCGCTCCGCCCCGTACCACCACTCCGACTGCACCCCAATAGCCGCATGCCGCTTTAGAGTCGCCTATAGGGCTGCAGCCCCACTGGCTAACGCTCGCCTTGCCGCTTCCTTCCTCGCTTGCTCGCCTGCTTGCTCCTCCGATTCCTTGCCTGCATCCTGGCCACCTTCGACCTCGGCCCCCTCGCTCCTACGATTCCTTCCCTGCGTCCGCGCCACCTTCCGCGCCACCTTCCGCGCCACCTTCCGCGCTCGCCACTTCGATGCCTGCTTCGTCGCTTCCACGCCACTCTCGACGTCGGCTTCCTCATCAGCTTCTTCGCCGGCTTGCTACTTCCTTCTCCGCTTTCCCACCTTCCATGTCAGCCTCGTCGCTCACTCGCCGACTCAACCGATCTCTCATCCATTTTCCTCTCGCCTCAGATGCCCGCCTTCCACGAGCCCGGCTTTAAAAGCCACGTGACAGATCTCCAGGAATCGAGAATGATAAGGATGCTCCAACAGCCACCTCCTCCCGTCTTCGTTCTCCTCCTACTCGCATACCCTGCCGCGTACTAGTTTAGTTTCCGGCCGTTCGGCAGTATGGGAGAGTTAGAGGAGCAGCGAGGGCAAATTTTGTCTTATCGACTTCGGATGAACGGCGGGCGAGTGCCGAATGTGCGCAGGAGACGGGGTGAGAACGCACGGGAGGTCCACCTGTAAGTTCCGATGGGTGGAAAAAAGCGATCCGCATCAGAGAGATCCGTAGACTAAATTCCGAGCAGCCGGTCTGAATCCGAGGACGTCCAATACATTAGCGAACGGTCGGGTTATATTCCTGGAGAGTCACATCCTTGCGCCGATGCGAGTGTTGCCGGGGCATTAATCTGAATATTGCCGAGGAACGTTGCCCGCCTTCTCGAGCTCTTGACTGTGCTGCACGGCTGAAAGCATAGAGGGAGTCATCCTGAGATTACCGCTAAGAGCGTCGTCTCAATTTTTTCCCATTTTCATCCCCGCCGTATGGGCATGTTTCATTCTGTCAGAGTGCGTCAGAGACTTCCCATTCGCATAGCTACGCTTCTCCTTCGAAAGTTACGATTCGCCGCATAGCCGAGCGCGGTCGAACGAGTCGAATATCGAACCGGTTGTAACGCGCCATTCTTTCCCTCATCGCCGTGGCAGTTATTGGGTAGTAAGCAGCTGCCGGTCGAGGCTCTTACAATGATCCGCGGCTACGTTTGATGCCGGCTACAACGAGCCCATTTACCTGTTCGCCGAGGCATTGATCGCGGAACCGAAGGAAGGAACGATTACCGCGCAATAAGATTCGTGGCCATAATCAAAGCCACTCCGCAAACAGTGGGGTTCGAGATCATTGAAACGATACCCGCGGTGTCTCGGGCCTTGAAAGACGCCTTCAACGAAGATAATCCGCGAGCATCGTATCCCGCCCCTAACCCTCCTTCGCCGGCTTTCTCTCTCTCTCCTCATCCGTGATTCACCCTGAAGAGGACACATCGACTTTAAACCTCAGGCAGGCGGGCAACCTCGGAGTCTCCTTTCATTAGTTGGAGTAGGAAGCAGCCAGGCAGCCAGTCAGCCAGCCAACCAGCCATCCAGTCATCTAACCATCCAGCCAGCCAGCCAGCCAACCTACCTACCTACCTACCTACCTACCAACTAACCATCCATCCAACCATCGCGCACCGACCTACCCACCACCCCGGCATCAGCACCACTACAGTCGTCCTCATCGCGAACAAGTACTGGCTTGCATGATCCACTCTCGTTTCTGGCGCCCGGCTCCTGATCTTGCGTGCGGTTGACTCGTTTTCAATGAATACAATGCAGGGGCAGATCATATTGAATATGAAAACGGGAAATCAACGAGTGCCGTCCTCCTGCTTCCCCTCTCGCTTTCCCTCTTTCTCGCCCCTTCTCTCTCTTTATATATATATATATATATATATCTCTCTCTCACTCCGCCTCTCTATGCCCACTCCGCGCTTGAATTTCCACGGCCCTTTGTCGAAGCGAGTCAAGATACGGATCCGCCGCGGCCGAGCGAGAGGGACCAAAAAAATGTTATCGCTCGCAGCCATCGGAGGCTCGCTGGAATCTCGCCGATGATATCCAACAATGGACACTGCTCCCGATCGGCGGCACGACGGATCAGCGGAGAGAGAGACACGCGCGCGACTCCGCTCCGCGTCTGCCCCGCGGAAGCACGTGCTGCGTCCTCGTACCTACCGGGGGGTCCCTTTTCAAACTTGAACGACTGCAGGATAGTTGGGCGCGAGTCCACTCGGAAGCGCGTTGCGAGGAGACGCGGATAATTGTCTGTGTTATTTGGAATAATTTTTCGAGAGTGGAGGGCCCGTGTCCTTCACTTTCTCTCATTCTCTCTCTTTTTCCCTCTCTCTCTCTCTCTCTCTCTCTCTCTCCCTTTCCCTCTCGTTCGCTCCCCGCGCGTTTTACAAGCCCCTCGCATGAAAGAGGCTCGAAATCGGGAGAATGAGTCAACTGCTAACGACTTATCCGGATTATGTTTTCGTTGGCCTCCTCTCCAACTCACCCCTCCCCCTCACCATATTTCGTTCCCGTGGGCTCGCGGCAAACACACTTCGTTAGACGATCCACACTGCATTGTTTCCTAGCGTGGGCAAACTATGCGCACTTTACTCCTCCAGCCTCCCCGCCGCCCCTCCCCGCTCTACCCCCCTGAACGACTAGTGCCTATAACCCACTTACAGCCCCTGCGCAGACAGCCCACGCTCGCCATATTCGCGGCCAAAGTCGGCCCAAAGTCGATTTACGTAATCGAGTTGGGACAATCGTACTTTAATCGTCGGTACATTCATGAATATGCAGAACGATCGAGAGGGGGGTGGGAGGAGGGGGGAGAGGTTGCCGTAGAATCAGAGACTCGCACGCGAATTCTGAGTCCGGATTGCAGAATTTTTGTCGAAATAACCTTCCTGCGATCGCCTCTTTGCCCCCGGGGGCACGTGACCCGCGCGTATTTCCTCGGAGTGGCGCGTTTACGCGGCTCTCGTTCGAGTTTCTGAAAACGCAGGGCTGAAAGAGCGAAACGTCACGAGAGTCGGAGGGGGGGGGGGCTGACGATATAACGAGGGGCTCGTTTGAACGGGTTCGCGTCCTCGCGCGGTTCTTTTTCGAGAATCGCCACTTTTGCCACCGCAGTCGGCATTACGAAGGCCTTGGATAGCTCGTCGGGATAGGCTGTCGGGATGGGCTGTCGGGATAGGTGGCCCCCAGCATCGTCGTCGTCGTCGTCGTCGTCGTGAAATCCCGCGACGGTACCTGAACGTCCCCGACGAGCGGGCGCGCGCGCGCGCATGCACTTCCAAATGAAACGAGCATCATCGTCGACTTGAAAGGGTGGCATGAAAGGCAACGCGACTGCGACAGCGAAGCGGCAACGACTCTTCTCCGAACGAAACCGTCGTCGACGTACTAGAGTAGACAGCGGAGAGGTCGGGGGGGGGAGGAGGCCTGAAGAGATGTAAAGAGAGTGGGACAGAAATGTCGGAGGGAAAAAAAGGGAGTGAGATAGATAGGAGCACAACGAACGGAGAGATAAGCAACGAAGTCGAGAGGGAGAGAGAGAGAGAGAGAGAGAGAGAGAGAGGGATGAAAGAGAAAGTCGGATGTAAACGTCTGAACGGATCGCGAGTCCACGAGGGATGCTCGATTCTTCGAATGCACAGTCGGTTGGGAGCGGCTAGGAAGTGCAGGGTCGCCGGGAGGGGGAGGAGGAAGGCGGAAGGTGGAAGAAGAAGAGGAGGCAGGAGGCTTCCGTTAGAGAACGGCTCGCCGCTGCCTGCTGGCTGCCGTTGCTTGCTTCATGGTACACCTCTTCAACCCTTCATGACGGAGGGAGGATCCGACGGCAGTCGCGCACAAAGCTTATTATGCCGGCTTGGGGATCTCTTCACCCCGAAGAGCACAGGCTCGTGCTCGCTGTGCCATGGTACAAGTTAAGTTGGTGGCACTCGACGAACATCCTTCCTGTCTACATCCTCGAATCGGATAGGACGCTTCTTCCCTTCGTATACCTACTTGCGCCTGCCTGCCTGCCTGCCAGCCTGCTCTGCTCTGCTAGCCTGCCCGCTCGCCTCTCTACGCAACCCCCTCCAACCCTTTCCTTCCATCTTTTCTCCGTCAATCTACTCCTCACCGGCCCTCGCTCCTCTCCAGCTCCTCGTCGAGTATACCAGTCCTCGTACCCTATCCACCTGACACCTCTCGGCTATCCTCGATCGGAACGCACCCGGATCGAGCCCGATCGACGAGCACGTGGCCTTGAACGATAGCAAAACCGAGTGTCCGCAGAAGTAGAGAGTGGAATAAAATGTAAGGCAAGCGATGCGCCGGCAGTGGGCTCCGCGGGGCGACTGATCGCCTACTCCCTCGAAAAGCCTTATATAGCGTTCCCCGAATTTTGTGGTCCACTTAACTAGAAAACCTGGTGCTTATCCGACTCCGGAGCCGCTGCAAATTTACACGCTTCGACTTATCAAGCCGTGAAACCGGTATTAAGCGTCAGACGAACGAGCCCGCGCGCACGCGAGAGAAGGCACCAGCCCAGCCACCGGGCCCAGAATGCACCAGTAAGCTCGTTCCCTGAAGCCTTCTCCCGTTCGCCACACCGTCGACTCTCTCTCTCTCTCTCTCTCTCACTCTCTCACTCTCTTTCTCCGTACCGACGCTTTCACCTGACCGATCACCCTGACTTTCCAATCGGAATGCCGTCGGAATCCTCCACGGCTCCCTCACCCCAGCCGGCTTTCTTCCATTCCCCAGCAACGCCTACTCTTCATGTAATCGTCCGTCTTACGTCCACCGACGCTCCGCGTTTCGCATGCAAATGCGCGGATAGTGGACGCCGGGAATGCGGCCGATAAAGTCTGGCGGTTTCTCGTGGATCTCGGTGACGAGACTTTCGATCAAAGAAGAGAAAGAATCGGAGGGTGGATGAGAAAATGGGCGAGCGGAACAGATGCCGGAACTCTTGCGTGAGTTCACCCCCTTCGCAGAAACCCTACGTACGCCCTACGTACGATATGGGTCGGAGGCGATTTGGCCTCCCATCGACTAATCTTCTTTCGGTCTCTCTCGAAATTGGAGAGGGCTCGCACGGGGGAAGACGAACCGTTTTTGGCCGCAAACGATATTGTCCGGCGGTCGAGTAATCCGCGAACGTTTTAATCACGGCCGCCGACCCCTCGTAGCGTCTCGCCCGTCGATTATTTCGAAATTCGTCAGCCGGCCACCGCGCGCGCCCGTACCGCGCCTACATATATTATTATTATTACACGTACGTAGGGTACGTGAGCACGCACGTACACGCCGGGACGTATATAAATTCCCGACGGCGTGACGTCGCACTTCCTTTGCCCTTTTGTGCCGGATTGTTCCGCGCTCGGTGGCGGCCTGCGAAATAACACACGATGCTCACGCATGCGTCAAAAAGCGAGAGGGAGGGTGGGGGATGAAGGGTAGGAATATGCGGACGAGCCATAACCCGCAGCGCGCGCGCTACCGAGCCAAGGGGGAGAACGTGCGAAATGACGGCTGCGATTTTCACGAAAACAATTTGGCGCCTAAGATGCGAATCCCTTTCCCTCTTTTTAGCGCTGAAAACACTTCAACTCCGTAATGGAATTGTAGCGGCGTCGGCGGCGGCAAAGAAGCCGGCAGACCCTCCGACCTGACTTCATTTCCACCCCCTTCGGCCGCCATCGTTCTCCGTTCTCTCGGCGGCGTCGAACCGATTTTCAGGATATTATCAAATCACCGACCGAACGGACCCTCCTACCAATGGCCACCCCATCGTGTCCATCTCCCGTATAGCCCTGTGGAATTAGATATTCCTATCCACTCCATATCGCGAGAAATTCGCTCGCCAACAATTCTCTACAATTTTTCAACCCTTATCGAAACCTTAGTCACAAACGACTTTCGCTTTTTTTGAAAAAGCTCGAAAACTGAACAGCGTACGACGCTGTTCAATACCGCAAAACGTCACGCCTCTTATGAACAAAGCATTCCTCCAACCCTCGCAACCCTTATGGAAACCTTCGGCATAACGCGTTGCCCGAAGAAGCTGTTAGAAAACCGAGAGCACAGGACGTTTCCCATGGATTTCCCGGAAACGTGAAACGAGCCCAAAGAAGCGAGAAAGAGCCCGTAGGTGACGAATCGTGAGCGTGTGTACACGCGGTGCGCGCGCGCGCGCGCTCGACGTGAGAATCGGCTTCACGCTCGTGACGGCATCGATTTCAACTCGAGGGAACAATACGCGCTGCCACGAGTGCCGATGAGGAGCGCACGCCGTGTGCACCCTTCTCCACCCCCCCGCAGCCACCCCCTTCACCCCGGTCCCCTCCCTCGCCGGGGGTTTTCGTGCGTCCTACGTCGCTTGTACGCGACGTCGAGCAAGTCAAGCGTTCGGCACACAATGGAAGCGGCTTAAACGGCAGTAATTATATTTGCGGGTGAGTGTCGGGTGGATGGCGCGACAACGAGTCCCTCGCGAACGAGGGAGAGGGTGGGGGACGAGGGCGCGGAGGGCTGGCGGGGGTGGCGTAGGTTAGAAGCAATGCTCCGTTGTCTTCGAGTGCCTGCTCCGAAGGGGGTGAGAACGGTCGAAAGCCCGAGGCACGCTCTTCCAACTGATTTCCGGCCAGCGAAGTCGGTCGTCTTTGCCGAGAGTAATTTTTCGAAAACGAAGGGATAAACAGGTGAATAATTAAGGGACGAGGGTGCGGAGGGCTGGCGGGGGTGGCGTAGGTTAGAAGCAATGCTCCGTTGTCTTCGAGCGCCTACTCCGAAGGGGGTGAGAACGGTCGAAAGCCCGAGGCACGCTCTTCTAACTGATTTCCGGCCAGCGAAGTCGGTCGTCTTTGCCGGGAGTAATTTTTCGAAAACAAAGGGATAAACAGGTGAATAATTATGGGACGAGGGTGCGGTGGGCTGGCGGGGTTGGCGTAGGTTAGAAGCAATGCTCCGTTGTCTTCGAGTGCCTGCTACGAAGGGGGTGAGAACGGTCGAAAGCCTGAGGCACGCTCTTCCATCTGATTTCCAGCCAGCGAAGTCGGTCGTCTTTGCCGGGAGTAATTTTTCGAAAACGAAGGGATAAACAGATGATAAAATAAGGGAAAGAGTGGAAAAGGAAACTGTTTATCGGAGCGACGTGTACGGAGGGCGCACGTCATCCGGTCGGCGGCAATTGCTAGCAGAAGCTCGCAGCCAGGAAACGGTAGTAGCGGCAGCGGTGCTCTACCCCGCCTCGTTATTAATGGCAATACAAATCTCGAGAGTCATCGAGCGCTCTTCAATCTGAATGCCTTCTGCTCGTGACGTCACGCGGGTCCCTCCCGCTTCCTCCCCATTTCGCTTTCTCTCGCACTCGACATCTCCCGCTCTCTCTCTTTCTGACTCTCTGACTCTCTCTCTCCTTCACTGTGTTGCCTTACTAGTTTATTCCACGAGTTCTTTCGCCCCCGCCGCTCGTATTCCTTCAGCCCCCCTGCCTCTCGTGCCACAAGTTTGTTGTGTTTTTATTCCCGGTGAATGACTCAATCGCTTCGGTCTTTGGATCAGCATGCGTAAGTACGTACTGTGCGCGCGACCCGCGTGCCTGCCCTTGATGGGCAGGGGAGGGAGGCTGAACGGGAGAAAGAGCCTGTATTTATGCACAGGGTGTTGCGATCGTTGTTAAGTCAAGAAACGTATCGATCGGACGACCGAGACCTCCTCAGATCTCTTCTAACAGACACTGTACTGACCGTCTCTTCGAACTATCCAGATTCTAGCACATTTTTTTACTCTGTCAAGAACGGTCAGCCTGTTTGCAGTGCACACTTCCGAACACCCTGTATACGAAGTACGCGCGCGCGCGCGCGGCAGGGGATTGTCGACACTTACGTGCGAATAGGCGCGAGGGAAGAAAAGAAAGGAGCGGCGGCGGAGGAAGGGAAGGCAGGGGGGGGGGGGGTAGAAAGACCTTCAATTAACTTCCATGATTACATCGGTTCCCCTCGGCGCGGTGGCACTTCTGAAGTCTTTGCCCCGTTCACGGGCATCGCTTAAATTATTTAATTGCGCGCTCCTCGTTCCTCCGTTCGACTTGGCTCCAATTGAGAATCGCAAATCGGTCGCCGAGTCGGGTCCGGCCCCGACCCGACTTTTCGGTTACGCGCAACATTCGGGAAACCGGCCATTGGGGCTACGGACTTAAAATGTGGGTCGCTGAATCGCGGAACCACCGAAGCCACACGTCCACCCGCCGCGCGCACGGTGTCCTGGAGACGAGGAAAAATATTTCGCCCGCGGCCTAATCGAATTCACGGGGGTAGACAACGTTCGCGTGTGATTGAGTGCTGAGCGAAAGTTTAGCGGGGCGTGGGTATTCGGTCGAATTTAACGACAACCCCTGGGCGACGCAAAGCGTTTCCCTTTAGTGTCCAGGCATATCGGGTCTCTCTATTACCGTGAATCGAATGATAATGAGATTGTTTGACGGGCGTCGGGTGGCGGCCTCGTTGGCCACGGCCGGAGGCTACCCTCCACAGATTTCCACGATGCACACGCACACGAGGGCACTCTCCCATACAGCCGAGCTCGCCTCTGCACCGGCACAGCCCTCTCGGCTCTGCCTTCTCGTCTCTCCTCCCCCTCCCGCCCCTCCGCCCTCTCTCGCTCCTTCCTACGCGCACCTGAAACCATCCACGGACTATAATGCGAGCCAGCAGTGCATTGGGCGTCAGTAACGAGATGCAGGAAGTGCGGGCGAGCTTCTCTGGTAGGTGCTGTGTGTGGACGCGGTCGGGACCGAGGGAGAGGCGGAATCAGAGGGTAAGGGAGCGAGAGGGAGGAAGGAGAGGACGGTAGAGGGGGGAGAGAGATGGAAGCGGCGAGCGGAGAGAGCGAACGATGCCTGCCGCTCTTGCTTGAGGCCGAGGGCCGAGGGCACTGATATCCGCCCGAATGACTGCCACGTAATCACCGGCTAATTATCCGATAGATACCCGGGAGCCCTCTCGATGCTCGGCGTCAGCCGCAGCCTTGCTCCCGTGCTCCTCTCTCCGGTATTGAGAGGAACGTCGGTTGAGCGAGCGGCCGGCCGACAGAGACGGCCGACAGAGACGGTCGACAGAGACGGTCGACAGAGACGATCGACAGTGACGATCGACAGAGACGACCGACAGAGACGGCCGGAGAGAGGAAATGAGGAGGAGGCGGTTCAAGGGGGTGCCCTGGCAATATGGCGAATATAGACGGACCGGGTACGGAAAGGGCCGTCCTCCGCCAGTGTTACCGCGCTACCCTCGCTAGAACCAATGCCGATGCCCGCTCGAGATGGCTTTGAGCCTGGATGGGCTCGTCTGTCGCGAGAATTCTCCATGCTGGATCCAGTTCAGCGTCCCACTGGTCCGAACGCGCTGCAACCCCTCTCACCTGGCGAACATCTGAAAAAACAATCGAGTACCATGGGGACGATTCCAGAAAAAAATGTCGCCAGGAACCCTTCGGCATCCCGCATGAAAGGTTAACGCGCGATGCGCTAAACAGGATCGAAGCGAAATTCATCGCGACCGCTATAGAGATACGTCGGCCGCGGCTGCCGTTGCTCATTCCAAACATCAGAATTTCAATTAGCCGTCCGCTCGGGCTCCCCGCGCGTACGGCAGCGCATAATTTCATTGATCGTTAAACATTGTCGCGGCCTAGATAATAGACCGCCACGTTCGCGGTCAATTCGATGAGCGGGAGCCATCGAGTGTCGCGTTATTCCGAGCACGTCACGCTGCCGGCAGATAGGAAGGCGGGGGTGGCGGCATAGAGGGTCGGAAGGGGTGCCGAGGGGAGTCAACTGCAATCCTTTGCTCGAGAGGGCTGAAAGGGAATTATGATTTCGACGTTTTATGAGAGAGTCTTCGGATGCGATCCTATGGGATGTATCTATATGTGCATGTAGCTATATACACGTACACGTATACATATATCGAGTTCAGCGAGCCAGTCCACTTAAGCCACCCCCGGCATAAAGCGACTGTGTTACTACGATCGACCCCCGCGCGCAATATCTACGCACCGGCCCGTATCTTGGATCGCATCTAGATCCCTCTGCCGAACCTAAGCCTGACTGACGTTTCTGTGCAGGCGATGGGCTGTCCACGAGGTCTGCACCTAGCCCGGCGACCCTCGCTTCTCGATCTCTGGCCCGTGCACCGGTAAGGGCTGTTTTCTCCTCGAACACCCTCGAGCTGCCTCCTCTTTGCCCAACACCCCCTCCCCCCCTCCGACCGAAAAGGTCAACCCCGTGTCCTGACGTCGAAAATTCATCCACTCCCACTTCGCAGGCATTCTCTGCTAGCGAGAGATATACCGAAACGCATCAGCCAGCCCCGACGCTCATCCCTGAAATCAGACTCGTTCGTTGAAGCAGGAAGCTCGTAACTCCGTTCATTCTTGAACAGTCATAATCCTCGTACTTCGAGGTTCGTAACTCTCGACCGCTCGTTTCGCGCGGCTCGTAAATTTTGCGCAAATTCGACGACGTAATGCGCCCTAGACTTCGCCTGATTCACGACGGAATAAAAAGGACATTGAGTCCTGCGGCTCGATTATGGGACGAGGAGGGTAGGGATGTTTAACGGACGTTTAAGCAGCGTTTCATCGACAACGGATACGCTGGGGACTTGGGTACATAAGCACTCGAAATAACACGAGGTTCAGCCGTCCTCGGGGCCCGAGGCGATTCCTTCTCGACGAGGTAAACAGGGTCCGCGGAGACACATGCCGCTGAAAGAAGCGTATCGAATCTCGAGGCTCGTGCTGTCGCATGTGCCGTCGCATGTGCCGTTGCATGTGCCGTCGCATGTGCCGTCCGATGCCTCACATGTGCCCGCGGCTTATTCCAGGCGAACGGAAGCGAGCTAGGCCATTGGATAGCTTCGGAATTCGCGCGGGCAGTCCTTCCAAATGATCGGGCCATCTCTTTATCCGGCCTCTTTTTCCCGTGTTCGTTGCTTATCGAGTGTGGCTCGCAGGAAGGCAGGGGGACGGGGATGGAGGAGAGGCGGCAGGGTGAAAAATAAGTAAAAAAGGAAGGACGCGGCCTCGGGATGAGGGCCCTTTCGTTCCACGTCTGCGAGAGCCGATCGGAGAAATACGGGTGGTTGTTCGAGTGAAGTATTTCAATGAATATGAAAGTGACGGGCACGTAATCCAGGGCAAATTTATCTGACCTCCCGGATATATCCCTGTACGACCCTCAAACGCTGACCCGCCGGGGTAGCCTGGTCCTGGCTCTCTCTCTCTGTCTCTCTCCTTCTCTCTCCTTCTCTCTCCAGAGCAGATAACGTATCGCGCGCCACCGTCGTGGACCCCCCATTCGTTTTATCCGCGTGCGCGCCTTGCGCCTGTGATCGTGCGTCCGTGAACGTATGGATCCCGCTTTGCCCGACCACGTGGAGATTGATCTATAACCCATTCGTAATGACCTTTACGCCCCATTGGGACAAAAGAGCGGCGCTAATTAATTTGCAGATCGACGCTTCGCCGGGCCCTCTTCGCTCGCCATCCATTCTTTCCCGCAGAAATTTCTCTACCCCGCTGAAACTCTGCGGCTAGAATGTTACGAAGGTTGCAGGAATTCACATTGTTATCCGGATCCGTTCGCGGATTTGCCGAAGGGGGGGTACGAGATCTTTCGACATTTTTAAGAAGATTCTGAGGTGGTAGTCGAAATGGGGGATGTTGGCTGGATGGAGTGGATGGATGGCGGGGCAAGGTTCGCTGAAAGAATACGATTTCCTCTTGCCGAGCACGTCGTCAGCATCGGAGATCTTCGGCATTCTCCTCGCCTCCTCGCGTCGTCACTTCCTCACGTGCAAAACGTTCGGCTGCACGCATCCTATACGGTGGCACGTCGGCAGCACACCGCGTCCTCGTTTATTTCTTTTGTTCCGCCCCGCAGACAGGGGTGCCGCTCTCCGCCTCTCTCCGTCACTCCAGTGAGGGTGCTGTCGACGAAGGAATGCGGACGAATACGGGAAAGCACGAAAAAGTAACTTATCACGGCATTTGGCACTTTTTGATTGGGTCGCGCACGCTTTCTCTTTCCGGGTTGCAAGGGTGCGCTCTGAGAACGTGAACGAATATAGGAAGGTATGAAAAAGTAACTTATCACGACGAAATTCGGCACTCCTTGATTGGGACAAGCTCTCTCCCTCCCTTTGGGGCGAATCGCGAGCGCGCATGAGAAAGCATGAGCCACGAAACTGTGACTAATCGAAGGAAATTCGACAGTCTCTCGAATTGGTGCGAGTCATCGTTTCTCGGGAAGCAACGATAACTGAATTTTCGGGGCCCCGAGGTTAAGCAGCTTCTTTCCCGGAGTTTTAACGAACGGACGACTCGCGGATTTCCATTATTTCGCCGTACGATTTTCGGATTGTTTGGGAAGATAATAACGAGCCTGCCGCGGCAAGGCGCCCGCATCGTATAACAATTTACCGACTAATCGAAAAACTTTGTTAAGACCGAAACTTGGTTAATTAGCATCTTTACGGAACTGGCTCTGCCTGCTTACCTTGCGGGTGCCGCTCCCTCGACCGTAAGAGGGGGGGAGGGGGCGGTAGGAAGGAAGAAATTATACAAAGTACAAGGTGCACTATCGATTCGACGACTAACAATGCCAATTTCAGCCAAGAACTCCTTCCCACCCGGGCAGCAGACGTCCGTCGATCTTTTTCGACTCCTCCGGTTCCTGAAAATGTCGGGGGGGGGCTCAAGGATTTCACAGGGTGTACCAATGACAACGCAATCCGTGTTTCCATAAAGTATTCGTTTTTATTTTTTCTCAAGGCGTTATAGATATCCAGGGAATAATCTCTGTCTCATATATATCATTCTAATAAACATGAACAATAATAAATATAATGTGTACAAGAACATAGGAAGATTTTTTTCATTTACTTTTTTATCGCGTGTCTAATCAGGCTGCTCGGTATAAAATAGCGCATATACATATCTATATGGCATCCTCGGCAAACAGTTTCTTCACGAATTTCTCCCCACTTTTTTTGATTTCTCAAAGACACCGACCGTCGTCCACCGCTTCTCCCACTTCGCTCCTCCCGTAGAAATCTTTACATCTCTCTCTCTCTCTCTCTCTCTCTCTCTGTCTCGTTCTTCTCTGCTACTCTCTCTCTCTCTCCTTCTCCCACTCAACTCGGACACTTCAGCCCACCTTCAATTTCGACCCCGCTCTCGCCGTCGCTCGCTCGGGACAAAAAGTTTACACGGCCGCGAGTCGATGGCTCGTAAAACGTTAATGCATTAGAACCGAATACAGGCTTTTTTTTGCACGGAATTCAGGTAGACTTTGATTTTTCATCCTTTTTGCCTTTACATAGTTTGGCGCGGTGATTGATATTTCATAAATGCATTGAGGGACGAGTGAACGGCAGCGAATCGGACTATGTCGAAATTGGAGCTCGTCAGCCAGCATTCGAGGAAAATATAATGGAATAACTGCAGTGACAAGCGTTTGAACGGCCGTGACGGAAAAGGAAAACGTATTTTGCGCGCAACCGGCGGAGAGAAATGCCGGCTCGCATAACTCCGAACGTGCTTAAAATAGGAATCACACTCGCCTTAGGAGTACGTAAATCGCCACTAATTATTGCGCCTTATCGTATACAGCACGCCGTTATTGCCCTCTGCTCTCTTTCCTCCTTTGTCCACCCACTGCCGGCCACAATTCCGTGCGCGAAGATCTACGGCACGCGAGATCTATGCCTCGAAGATCCTTTGCCGGCGAACAGGGTTCAAGCAGCGAGTAAAAAGTGAACGAACCGATACGAAGGAAAACGGACGCAACGGTCGAGGCGGCCTTCTCGTCTCGCAATTGATTACCTCTGAGAGTGACTAGCATTTTGGCATACGCACGTTTCTCATTAAACGGGATGGAAACTGACGAACCGTAAAAGTTAAGCGAGCTAACGCGGACGAGAAGGCACCGCTCTCGATCGTTCGCCGCGATTCTAATTCCGTCCCGTACACCGTATACATTTTGGCATCGCGACGAGAACGAAAAGGTTGAAAGGGGGGGTGGGAAGAAGCGTTAGCAATGATCAATGATGGCATGCAGTCGGCCGTATCTGTCGAGATTCGAAGTCTCGCCTTGATTCTGCTCTTTCTCGCATTCATCCGCTCGCAAAACACTCGCTCATTGTCGGCAAACACTCTATCTCACTCACTCCCGTCTACCCTCTCCCTCCACCGTTCTCCGCACTCTCCCCCTTGCCAATCGACGAATTTTGGCGATTGAAAGCTGAATAGCGCGCCAAACGTGAGTTCATTTATTTTACAATTCACTTACAACGCACGTTTCCAACTATTTTACAATACGCCCCCTCCGTGTATATGGAGTATTTAAACGTGTTTCAGCCATTTGTATTATACCGTCACGCATAACCGGCGCCGTTATGTCACTTCGCTCTAGCTTCCTGTCTGCCCTTTTCTTTCCGCCTCTCTCTCTCGCTCGCTCGCAATTCGCAATCAGCCTCGTCTTGGCGCGCGACAAATCCAATGAAGTTTAGCGAAATTCAGTAAATACAGGTATGTATAAGTTATATTATGGAAGAATAAACGCGCTACGAGAAAGACTGATCTCCTATTTAAATATCTAAGTGTGAAGAATTATTCGTTTGAAGGAATACGAAGTGTGGCTTAACGCTTAACAGTGCGCTTAGTTGCGGCACCATCTTCTATTTATAACACCTTGACCACCTATCCCACCATATTTGGTTTGTTGCATATCGACCGCGATCGCTTTTAGGTATAATGTTCGGGAATGTCGAGACTAAAAGCTTTCGTTGACAGCGTTGCAGCGTAACGCGCTCGACTGCCGTCGCGGCAAAAATCGGCGAAACGGACACCGTACTCAAAGATGTGGCTTCGTTAAGGAAAAATGAACGTTCTCGAATCGACCTCTCTGCCGACAAACTGGAATTCAAAGTGCAACGTCACTCTGAGTCCAGTCATTAATCGTGTCACCGATTTCCAAGTGACGCGGTGCCTAATGCGTTAGCCGAACTAATAGAGAGACACGATTTCATACACATCAATCTTAATTACACTATTAATTATATTGCGCAACGCGTATATGTGCCGTACGGCCGTCGCTTCGGACATCCGCCTCCGCCATTCTTCTGCCAAAAGTACGCGGACAGCGCGATCGTACGCGCACGCCAAGATGCGAAGAGATAAAGAGACGATTTCACGAATATCCTTAAAACGCTATCCGCTGTAGAAAGTAACTCCACCGTTGCGCGAACGATGGCCAGAAGAGATTGCTAATAAACGTTCCGAGAGGCATACGCGAACGGAGTACGCTGAGAAACAGGCAGCTCGCGCAAACTTCTCGTCCTCCTCTTTCGCGAACCTCCGACGCGCAGAGGCGATCAAGGCCGAGAAGTTTGCACATCCCTGGCCTGACAAACCGCTCGCCGGTAAGTTGACCGCTAATGAGACGTCGGCTCACCCTTGCCCGAGGAGCGAACTTATTCCTAAAGACGCCCACGTCCCTCGCCGTCGGCCGACGTCGAGTTTCCTTCGAAGACAAGCGCGTCGAGTAATTTAACGCGCCTCGCGGTAAACGTCGCCCTAATAATATTACACGGACTCCCATGCTCGAGTCCCGCCCCCGCAGACGGGACTTAGGGTGCTACCCACGAACGATCTCGAAAACTAATTAAGACAAGGAACAGCCTCGTCTCGCGAAGCTTGAGCGCGCGTCGTCTTACGCTCGACTCGCGTGTAGAAGTGTGCGTATCCGCGAATCGGCACACGTGTGTGATCGCGAACGATCAGAGTAACGGCGATAATGTGATGATGATTATGATCGTAATGAACGACGTCTTTGGTAATGAGACGGCCGTCGATTGAGCGAGAATGAAGTTTCGAATCGATATATATCCTTAAATTACATTCACGTAAGTGGCCTAACATTTATATCCGACGATAAATAATGATGGTAATAACGACAGTGATAATCATAGAAATAATGTTAATGACAATGATAATGCGTATCTTTGACGGCTTCCCGCGGCGTCCGACTAAAATCGATGATCGATATCGATGAACTCGAGATAGCTACCCTCAGATTCGCGCTTGGTCCGGACACAAAAAAGGGTCCCTCGTTTTTCTCGTGCAGCCCCCTGCCGTCAGTTAATTCGCCGGCGACGCCCTTTCCGTCGATTCGGATTTCCAGCGGGCTCGTTGTGGTAACGAATTTGAATGCGTTGTCTTTGAGTGTCGTTTTAAACGAATGCGTTAGGTCCGTTGCACGACGCGGGAAACGTATAAACAGGTCGCACGCCGTTGAATAGGAACAGTCGTTTCGATCGCGGCAAGTCGATTATTACAATTTCCGGCGTTCCATTATTTTTTAACAAGTGCCGCCCTCTCGCTCTCACCCTCCTCCTCTCTCATCGCCCCTCCCTCCCTCCCGCGCGAATATATCACATTGAGCGGCGTTTAACGGCGTAACGAGGTTACGTAATGGCGGTCGTAAAAATCGCGTATGCCCGCGAAAATCCGTAATGCGGAAGCATTACGCAAAATGGCACAATGCCGTTTGTGCCAAGCCCGGGAATCGAATTGAACGGACGAGATCGAATTGATCGGCGGAGAGAAATTGTTACCCCATGATTATGACGGTCGCGCTGCCACACTGGAAAAACAAGTGCGCGTCGTTGGCCATTGACAAATTTCGTACGCGCTTGCTTGTGGTCGTTTATTCGATATCCGCAGTCCTTCTTCTCGGCGAGGAATCGTAGCGTTCCCTTGAAAGCTCCTTATTCGTCGACACATCGAGAGAACATGCTTCTCGCTACGACGCTACTATCTACGAATAGCTGCTCTAAGCGTTTACATATACCAGTGTGCGGTGAATGGAATTAATCGGTATGTACATGATCGACGAGTAGAAAATGAAAGAGGAGAAGGAAAGAGGGGTGGCGGGAATGAAAGAAGAATGCCACCGTCTCCTCCACCCTTCCGAAAAAATGTCTCTTAACAAATCTGCTTCCACCTACACGAATAACGGCGTATTCGTGTACGTGGGCGTCTAGGTTATCGTCTACAACGTTTGTCTATGTACGTGTGTGTGTGTATGTATATATATATATATATTTATTTATATATTTATGCGTGTATGTATATACCTAGCCTAACGTTGTAAATGTGATAAATACAAAGTGTGCGTATAGCCACGAGGTTGTGGTGGTGTATCTTTTTGGCAGTTTAACGTTTCCGCGTCCGCCCGACGGCGTCGACGAATCCCATCTCGCGCTCGCCGACACGGTAATTACAATAATTATCGTTTACAACTATGTTATTACTGTTATTCATTCTCCGGCTCGCTCGCGCTCCCGGCAAAATCGAATGAGGTGCCAGTCGCGTGCGCTCTGTGTGTGCGTAATTATTTTGCCTCTTTGGTTTCGAACTGGGGCACGGCGGCACTTACCGCGTTCTAACTATAAATACGTATGCCACTATTCGTACGTATAGCGGGCCCCTCCGCAATGTACATGCGTCTCGTTATCTTCGCAAAGTTCTCACTCTCTTTATTTTTTCTGCGCGATCGTGTTCACTCGAACGTATCGCTGCGTTTCGATATCCGTCTTAAATCGTTGCTCGCTTTTCTCTGCTTTCCTTCCTTATGTCTCTCTCTCTCTCTCTCTCTCTCTCTCTCTCTCTCTCTCTCTCTCTCTCTCTCTCACGCACTCTCTCTCCCTACTTTCCTCTTACTACTCACATACATTGCTGTGGCTGCTGTTCTCGCTGTCGCGTTTAGGCCAATGAACACTAGGACAACGCTCGACGCGTCTAAGCTAACAACAAGTTTCAACGACGATGCTAATGTTACTGCGCGAGTTAATGCGCTTGAATTTCGCTCATCCGTTAATCCAATTTATCGCATATCACCCGGGTCGTAGGTGCAATGGTATCGTTTAAGCGAGCTTTTAGTACGTACGCGTTATTTCATTCTCACCGCGTCATTCCTCACCCGCTATCGCGAGATTCGATCGGTGCGATAAATATCAACGATTAGACCACTTCTCGTCTAGACAACGTCCTACGGTTACGTGTTTATGCTTAAACGTGGAATATCAAACGAGACAGGGACTCTCAGTCTTGGAGATTAAATTCTGGGATGTGTGTTATTCCGTTTACGTGTTAACGCTATGTGTTATGTGATCGGTGTGAATATTCTTCGTGTGTCAATGACGATGAGGTGAGTTATCGTAAAATTATCGAAAAAGGGGGGGGGGATAAAGAACGTTTACATTCCTGTGCCGTGTTACAATCGTAAGAGTAGGAAAAAGTGATTTTTTTCAGCCTCAGAGTCTCATCGTCAGTCGTCGTGTGTAAAAATTGAGCTTGCTCATGTTCGTTGATTCTCCGTCGTTATCCCTTCGAAATTCGTCGATACGATTTGGCACACACTGATCGTAATCAGCCCGGACGAACGATCGAAGAGTTGAAAAATTTCTGACTTATCAACATCGCCGCACTTGCCCCCCCGATAGTAAATAGGGAGCAAGCCGTCGACGATCGCAAATCTCAAATCTCAAATATCAAATATCACAGCGCAAATTTTCGTTACGCCGAACAAGAGAATGATCGAACTCGGTGAATCTACCAATAGATTGACGAAGAGAATAAAGCGCCAAACGAGAAAATGTTTCACCGTACCTTCGTGTATGCGGTTCACCGGAGATTCCTCCGTACGGAAGAATACTTGGCGCCACTTGGGTCCCCCGTGACTCCATCGATCCGACGTTCCAGCGTATCTCGCGTACGCAGTTAGCCATAGAGCTCCCATTACGGAAGAATCATGGCGGCCACTCGGCTGCCGGTAGCCACGATCGATCGACATCGATCGTCGATCGACGATCCGCGCGTCCTGTGGATCGTCGCCAAAGGCTGTGCGAGCCTTGGCAAACTCTCGGGGCCGTATCATCGGAGAATCGGGTCTTCTCGACCGACATCCTTTAGAGTTCCTCCGAGAGAGCGATAGGCGCTCTTGATCCAGGCTTCATGTCCTTTACGCCGCCGATGCCCATATCGTCGACGGGCACCGGAGCCAGCTTCAGCTGATTCCCATTGAGCTTGATATCATTAACGGAGTGTGAACGACCGTGAGTGACCAATGGCTTGGCGGTTGTCTGATTCGTGCTCGAACTAGAACTGCTGCCGACCGTCGACGTGGATCCCGCGTTCGATCCGGCGTTGCAGTTGGCAGCGCTGGCCGTCGAGCTGGAGCTGGACGTCGAATTGTTCTCCGGAACGATCGGATTGGGAATGGACCTCGATCGGGGCTTCGGCTTCGGATTAGTCGAGGTCGAGTTCTGTCTGGGGATCGACGACGCGTTCTGAGCGGAATGCTGGTGATAATGATGCTGCTGATCGATGCCCGGCTCCGGACAGGGGCCGTCTGGCGAAGGAGGCGGCTTCTGAACGGCCTGAGAGGATTTCGAGGAGCCGGAGAGTGTCGTTAGCTGGTTCGCCGACTGCGAACGAATCGCGTGGCCGCCCAATTTGTCCCGCAGGGCCATTTGGTAAGCCACCTCGAAGGCCTGACCCAGGGTCAAGATCACTTCCGTCGCCTGGTCCTGAAACAGAACGGCGACCCTGTCTACCTCTGCACCTTTCCCACTCCGCAGCCACCCGTGTTCATCTTTCTCACGTGCGAATCAGTCACAACACGATCATGCGGGTCAATTTCAGTCTCCGTGAACGAAATCGGATTGCTACCGGACCGGATGAGAAGGAATGACGATAATTACCATGGTTGGCACGCAGAAGACGTGGCAGAAGTGCGTGCGGCTGGCGTGATCCTTGGTGATGTACGCGAAGTGAGTGAGATCATCGGCGTCCTGGCAGGCGCAGTGGATGTTTCTTATCTCGTGCTCGCAGATGGGCTCCTAACATCGACAACAGTCGCGACACAGGGAGTGTTTTTTTAAGTACAGGGGTGAGGTCTCAGAGACAATGGAAAAAGAGAGTCTGATCAACGACTGGCTGAGCTTACGTTGGTGAGGGTGTTGAGAAAGCGAACGCCGCGGTAGGAAATGGCCAACGTAATGTCTGGGGTCACTCTGGGCTCGCGGCAGGTCTTTTTCAGCTTCTGGATCGACTTCTTCGTCGACTCCGTGCCCCGCAGCTCCTTGACGACCGTCGAGCCGAGATACTACGCATGTCGAAACCGACGAAACGGGAAGGAATGCGACGTGTCCGCGTGAGTACACAGATAAGTGGAGAGGGTGAAGAGTGGCGAGATGAGGGGGTGGGGGAAACATTGAACGAAAGGACGATACGGAGTCTCTTCGGGGATTGATTTACTCACGTTGGCGATGTAGGTGACGCATCCGGCGACTAGAGCCTTCGGCTGATGCCTCCACTGCGTCTTGAGGGTCGAAGGCACGCCGAAGAGAAGTTCCGAAGGAGCGCGTATTTCGAGCTGCTCGGGGGCGGATATCGCACCGTTGTGGGAACTGGGACGCTGGGGTGGCTGCGGTGCAGGTCTGTTCTTCCGGTGTCGAAGCGTTCCCGTTCCAGTGCCCGTCGTCGAGTTCGTCGTATTCGTTCCGCTTATCGGCTGCTGGTGGTGGTGCTGTTGTTGTTGCTGCTGGTGCTGTTGTTGTTGCTGCTGCTGCTGCTGCTGGACCTCGCCAGTTGCTTCCGGCAATTTCTCCCGTATCTCCTCCTTCAGCTGCTGTATGTTCGTTTTCTGCGGTAAACAGCGGTCGTTCGACCGGTGAGAATTGCTGCCTGCGCGGCGAAAAACGCTTGAACGTGCGCTCGTGGCACTTGGCAATGGAAGGAGGAAGGATCGGGAAGAAAAATTACAACGGACGCAAGATCGCGATATACCTCTCCGAAGATTGTGTAAAATGGAAGGGTATTTATTCAGTGATTATCAACGATACGTCTCTATTTAATGGAAGCGAAGAAAGGGGGAAGAGGTAATGACGAAGAGAATGAGAGAGACGGATAGAGCACGCGCGACGTATCGGCTCGGAGAATTCGAAGATCGGTCCGTCGGGTAAATAATAGGCGTCGGGTCCGACGGGGCGGATCGTTAAGTTCGATCGCCGAGTGCGTCCATGGTACGAGGAGGGGGGGTCGGTAGACGTGCACACTCACACTCCACACCTACGTCGGACGAAAGGTGAGTGGGTAGATGGTTGGTTATAGTGGATGGAAGAGCAGAGGAGAGACCAATTTGTCAGGATTATCGGATACACCCGACGATGGCGTACGTGTCGACCGGCGCATCCTGGAGAGATATTAATGGAATTTAATGAGCTAATTAAGAGAGAGAGAGTGAGTGAGGGGTGGGTAGGGTAGGAGTAGGGGGGGGGGGGGGCGAGGGTGTGGAATGGTCGTGAGCGGGACAGGGGTGCCGTTCAGATGGCAGCCCACCCTCTACCTGTGCAGAGTCGGAACTCGGCAGCCGGCGCGTATACTTATCGCGCCTGATACGCTGAAGGCGCCCGAACAAAAAGCATCGAAGCCCGCTCGAACGATCAGGCTGAAAGCTATCCTCCCCACCCCCCCCCGAGCCCTCGAGTGTCTTTCCGTCCCGCGCGTTCTCTGCCTTTCTTTCCCTCCACATGTTTCACTCATTCTCCCGCTCCGTCTTTCACTCCCCTCGATCAGCTTGCGTTCTCTCTCTCGCTCTTTCTTCCACCCTTTCTCTTTCTCCCTCCTACTCTCTCTCTTTCTCTCTCTCTACGAACGGTGGTAGACTGTACGAGATCGCCTGGTACATCAAGTACCCGAGAACCCGCCGATTGTTCCTTCCAACGCGGACACGACGCTGTCACTTCGCTCGGTCGGGGGTCCGATCGAACGTCGATTAGTTTCTTGCGATTATCGCCCTATACCCCCCCCCCCCCACCCCCACACCCCGACGGCTCCCTTATTATTCTGCCGGTTACACATCGACAATCGACCGACGTTCATTTAATCGACAAACCTCGGCCCCCGCCCGCGTCTCGCCGACACAAATGGGCACCGATGCTTCCGGCCGAAATTGCATCGCGGAAGACGGACGACGGCGAAAACGGGCATGCGAATATAAAATTACGCCCTCGAGCGAAGACTCCTACTCGAAGCGTGCCCGGCGCCGTCTGTCTGCGTCGCGATAGGTGTCATTAGGAGTGCCTACCGCCGCAACCTACTCGCACACCTACTCGCCCCTGGCTGACAGGTGCACGTGCACGATCGCGTCACAATGCCGAGATCTCCAATTAGCCACGTTATTTACATTATGGCAGAAATCGGAAGCGATCGCGATACCGTTTCGACGCCCCCCCCCCCCTCTCCCTTCCCTCCTCACCCGTTCTACCGCCGCCCTCGAACACTCTCGCCTCATCTTCCATCGCGAATTGTGCGCCCCGGGGGCGCATTGTAGCCTCCTCTGCCGAGCAAGTGCGCACCCTTGTCAAACACCCCGTTGACGAACTCCCGCCTCGGATTACCCTCGTTCGATGCTGGATAGAGAGAGAGAGAGAGAGGGGGAGAGAATCTCGATACGCTTCGCGCCCGACGAGATGATATTATCTCGCCGACGAGCGACGCGCTTTAATGACGCGCGCGCGCCGGCAAAAGTCAGAGCGCCAATTGGGGTTGCTCACACTTCCGACCTCCGAGGATGACTCGCGGCACACGAGGAACTTTGAAACTTCCCGCAGCAGGTATTTATGGCTGGGGTCGAATTTATATTGGCAACTGGGCCGCGCTAATATTAGACGCGTGCGATTCGCGGTTACGGATTTCTACTCACGAGAGTGTTGAGGTCCTTGTTGATGTCCTCCAGGTTGGGCCCGGTGCCGTTTCGGTTCACGCCGCGGGGATGAGGTCCCGTGACCGAGGCCAGGATGCGTTTCCGATGAGCGGGCTTCTGAATCTCGAGGACGGCCGCCAGTTCGACCTCCCAGACACGCCTGACGCGATCCATGTCCGTGTACAAGTGCTTCCTGAAGGTCTCCGCGTAGTTCTCCAGACGAATGCTCTTCAGCCATTCGTCGACCGAGTGTCCGAATCCGGTGCCGATCCGCTTCTCGACCCGCTTGTTCAGCAGGCCAGCTGCGTCCATTATCACAGCCCTTTCCTGATCACTGTTAATGCCCATCTCCTTAAGGTCGGCCTCGTCCAGGACACCGTTCTGCGAACACAAAGGTGACGTACGGCTAGTACCTTCGTCGGTGGAAAGTAGAATGGCTAGATGTACTTTCGAAGTGCGATATTCACAATGAACTCGAGGTCGTCGAAGCCGTAATTAATGAAAAGGGACTCGTAATCCGCCATGCCGAGGCTGGACAGCCACTGGCCGACGGTCGTGGATACGACCGGGCTGCTGCCCGTTTCGCTGCTCAGACCTGAGAACAAAGCGAGGCCGGTATTATTGTCCGGCCAGGTGGTAGCTTCGGACTGGGGGAAAGGATTGACTGGGAGTAACTTTTCGAGTAATTACCGAGCCTCGTCTGGAATTCCTTCTCGAGCTCGGTGACGAAGACTGATTCTCGAACGAGGCCCGTGCCGAAGGACGCCATGATCTCCGAGATTTTTGCCCACTCTTCCTGCTCGTCGAAGGGGCTCATGATGCTGAGGGACTTCTCGTCCCTCTCGCGATCGCGCTCGGCCAATCGGAAGGCGACGTCGCCGTCCTCGAGACGATCTCCGCTTCCGCCGCCCCCGCCGTGGTCACCTCCGGTTCCCATGCTGCATCCGGTCTGCCCGTAGACGTTCCGCAAACGTCGTAGTGTGCGAGGACGTTCCGCCGTAACGGAACCTTTCAATAAGCCTGTTAACATACCGCGTATTCGTAGGTCAGGGTAATGTAATACGACTGTCGCTTACGACGCCGGTGGATAGAGGGTAATTTTTAAATAATATTGGCGGTGTGATTAAAACTGCCTCTAAACGGATTGTACCGTATAACATTTTTTTAATAAATAAATTATTATCGATAATTATTATGTTATTCGATAATAATAATCGATAAAAATAACTTTTATAAAAAATCCGACTTTTCAGCACCCCGACAACACAAAATTTCATTAACGGCCACATACTTTGTAGCCAAGTGTAAAGAGGCATAAAAGGTACTCGAAAATCGTAGTTCAAATGTTGTAACTACAATAATTCCTAATCCAGATCCAAAAAATGCGAATAAACTGCAGAAAATCCCCAATACGTCGACTGTGCAGTACACTCGTATAATACTTCCCTCGCTCGAATTATTCTCCCGCAGCACGGAGAGAAACAATAAAGAAAATCGCAGCCTAACCATTATACCCCTACAAATACGGTGAAACGCATGAAACTAAGCACGCGTCGCCAAATACGTCATAAACGTCAGCTTCCAATCAATGACAGACTCCCACGAACGACGCGGCCTCTTAGGAAAAGTATATTTCGCCCGCATGCGGTCGACAGTGGGTTCAATACCTCGACAGTGGGTCCTTTTAAGGCCCACACCTCCGCCTCCTGCATCCGCCGAGCATAAAGCAGCCCGTTTATTGCCGCCTTTAATAACTCCCCCGGTCGTTCAGCAGCGATGCGAGAGAGTGGAGACACGGATTTCGGAAACGTGACGGGGGCGTATCGTTTACGAGCCGCTTAAGGGTCATACATTTTTAATATCCGCCAGGACACGCGCGTCGTCCCGAGAGCGAGGATGCCGATGGCGCCCGAGTCTCGCGAGATGGGATCGCCGTCGACGTTTACGGCTCGTCGGGGTCCTTCCACGATCCGGCGACCGGGACGTATCCGCCTGTCGTTTTAACGGGGCGCGCCTTCTTAAAAACGGCGAAACGGCCCGAATTAAGGCGAGCGGAAGTTACGATGATGCTTAATGACGGCCGGAGGACAGGCCGTCGCGCGGACGACAGGCGTGTCAACCGCTCAAGTCAGCCTTTCCTTTCAGCGAAAATTGCCAGCACCTCGTCCGTCGCGTAACTCTATCATCGTCAGTAAAATGTACCTAGACTACATCCTACGTAGCCCTACATAGAACTCTGTATAGAAATAATTTCAGCCGTTAGAGGGTGCTAAAATGCTTATCACGCGCGAATGCGAAACAAATTCGAGAGAGGGAAGGATGAAGAAAAAGAGAGAGAGAGACAAAGAGCATGGTCGAAGCGAGAATGTCGAAGGAACGAAGAGCAGAAGCGAGGAGGAGAATGTCACGCCTCTTCCCAATTAGACCACGATTAAACGGATTCGCGCGATTCCCCGCGCGAGGGAAACTATTACGCCGTGAAAGCCAGCGGAGAGTCGCTCGCAACGATGACAGAGGCACGGGCGGCGGGAGGGAGGGAAGGAGGGAAGGAGGGAGGACAAAAAGAGAGCGGAGAATTTTGAGGCGGAGAGAGGCGGAGAGGCCGGATAGCTAAGAGGAGAAGGTGTACGAGGAGGACGGTGGGAAGGAGAGCGACGGGGACCGAGGAAGGGGAGGGTGGCGAAAGAGAGCGCGAGAGAGGGAAGAAACGATGATGAGGATTTATGTAATTTGTGTATATGACTTGAATAACTGCCTACATAATATAACGCCGTTGGGCTGGAGTGTGCGCGAGCAGGCGACGCCCTCCATCATGGAGCTTTAATTAAAATTACGTACGTCTGCTGCTTGTAACACGACGCAGACCCTCCCCTCCCACCCATCTCCACCTCCACCTCCTCCTCCTCCTCCTCCCGCCTTCTCTCTTCACCCTCTCGCCCTTTCTCTCCGCTCTCTCCCTTTCTATTTAGTGTTTTTATGAGCTTTTCATTAAGCGCGCCGGTAGATGAACGAGAGCGCGCGTATACGTACCTACGCACTCGTACATCCGTGCATCTTCTCGTAGCCCGCCACCTGCATCTTCACGCACGCATACGAGAGCGGAGAAAGGCGCGCACACATACACACGTAGACGCGGAGGGCTCGCCATCTACGTTCGCGCGGAGCATCTTTGAAAGGTGGCTATGGCCATTACTTACAATTGTCCATCTCTCTCTCCTTCAGTCCCACCCGCCCCTCCACCTTCCCTACCTTTCTATGGCGGGTTCTCAGGCGTTCGAGTGAATTCTCATTTGCGGCACTTCGTATGAAAGAGTTTGCACGGCGCTGGATTTGAACGCGAGAGGGAAGGTGCGCGCGCGCGCGAACGCACCAAACGGTCGCCAGAGACGACCGATTGTCGGGGCTCGCGGAGTCGTTGAAAACAACGAATTGCACGACGCATAATGCGAGTCCGTAAGGACCACCCGCGCTCTCTCCCGCACCCCTTCCACCCCTTCCACCCGCTAGCCGCGTGGAGGGATGAAAGGCGAGGAGAGAGGCGAGAACGAGCTTCCTGCTAACCTGCCGGAGGATCGCGCCAACTTTCCTTTATCTGAGGCTACGATTTTTAGCCCCTCCTTTTTTTGCCCCACCCCCACCTTTGTCGCTCATTCGATTCGACCTCGAAGACTCCCGATACTACGTGCGTCGAAAACTTTGTCGTTCGTCGACTCGAGCCCCCCGAGTGAAATCATACAATTTCGGATGATTTATCCCTTTTATTATGATGATTGTTTTCGCGCTCGCGTCAATCGGCCGAACGACGTAGCCTTTGAAATTTCCGCGAGCATGGAAGTATGGAACCGAGCGAACGCTCCGGCTCAAAGAGTTTTCCTCTGGCGATCGCTGTTTATCCAAACCCGTTTACTACGCGCGATCATATTTCTCATTTCGCGCGAATCAAATGTCGAGCCCTCTCCTCCCTCGTCGGGGCTTGATCGCGCGGTGGAGATGGAGGAGAGGGGGAGGGGGCAGGGTACGTATTTGCAGAAGCGGTTTTTCGACGTTTTTATATCGCGCATCGGTTGGCAATCGTGTAAAGCTCGCGTGCGCGGGATGAACGAAAAATGCACTCGTCCCTGCAACCTCTGATGGGGAGCGGTGAATTTACACCGCGGTGGGAAGAAAAAAAAAGAAGCATTTTGTCAACAGGCAAACCCATAGCGGCGCATCAAACAGCTCGCAGCGAACAAATAAGTCTGCATATCGTAATTAGTGGGAGAGGGCGAAATTTCTGTGTCACGGGAAAACTTTGCTTTGCCGCGCGCGCGAGAGAGAGAGAGAGAGAGGTTGAATATTGCTTTTCGATAGATGAAAAATGAAATTCTCGGCAATTGGGCTCTTTACGTGGGCGCTACCGATACTTAGTACCGGCCTTGATTATCTTCCGGGAACTAATCTCGTGGAGGCATCGAACAATGACGAATCCGCGATGAATATTCAGCGTGTATCTGTGAATCCACTCGTACGAGCGGCGTATACATTATGCATAACTGTTCGCTACCGTTGGTCGACAGTTTCGCCACTACTTCGGGCCCGATGGATTGCCGGCGTGCGTTTAAAGAGACCCAGGTTCGAGGTCAGGCCCTATCGGGCGAGCCGGGCAGGAAGAGGTCCGTTCCTGATGAACTTTCGAAACGGCGTCATATTCGTCGCATCTATTCGCCACGTTGCAGACATCTAACCATACGTCCCTATGTCGAGTTTGACTTGGCACATTTCGATCAGATGTTACGCAGATATTGCATTTGGCAGAGTCAAATCCCACGCTGACTGACATAGTAGTCGAATTCAGTAGCGATGAGTTTAAGAATTTCTCACGTGCTACCGATTACAGAAGGCGAAATGTAAACTCGTGCCTCATAAACCACACAAATGCAATGGGATAAGGTTGGTAGCGCTTATGCCAAACAGACGAACTTAGAAAGCGGTCCAAGAATATCGAAATTAGCCAGGCCAGGAGCGGGATTCGGCAAAAGAGAATAATTTCTCGCAATCTCCCCAGGGAAAGTAGCGTTCCGCGCAAATCTACAGGAAACAGATTAACGGCCATTCTCCTCTCTCCGGAGCGGCCTCTCACAGTCCTTTAAATCCAATTGACGGGATTAATCGCGCGCGACGGCCGACGCTGACGAGCCAACGGCCACATACTTAAGCAGTCGACAGACTCTGGGATCGCGGGGGTTCGGCTAACGTCACCCAAAATAACAGCACGAAACTCACTCTGCTCACGCGATGCAATTTTCATCGCCCTCTCGTCCCACCGTACGTGCACACACGGACACACACTCTTCCTTCCTTCCTAGATCGCGCGTGCGCTCGAGCACGAAATCCCGAGGAAAGTAACTTCGCCAACTTGCCGCGCACTTCGCCAGCGTAATTTTACTTCCCCGACTCTCTTTTCACGCTCACAGAAGCCTGGCGAACGATCGGCGCCGAGCGCGAAACGAGGAAATTCCCCGGCTTGCAGCCGACGGGCCTCTGGCGTTTGATGACGTAACGAGGACAGGTCGAAGCACCTCGTTCGCCCGGGTACTATTATTACATCGGGCGGAGCAACAAGTAACGCGCGCGGCTTTTTGGCGAACGCGGCACGTCAGGAACTTCGGGCACGCGGTTCTCTCCTGCGGGATGCACGTGGCATGACTGGTGGCATGACTGGTGGCATGACTGGTGGCATGACCGGTGGCATGACTGTTGGCAGGAACGTTAGGCAAGAACGGCGGGAAGGCACGTACGTGGCTTCCTAGGTGGGAAGAGGACGGGAGTCAGGACACACTGCGAACACACACTGCGGACACACACTGTGCGTTAGCAGTCTGCGAAGAGGCCAACAGACAAGGTTCGACCCCTCTCGCAGATGCTCGATGAGAGTCCGTCGTCCCTCACTTTCCCTCTCTCTCTCCCTCTTTCTTCCGGACACTGTCACCACGTGTTCCTTTCTCTCTTAACCCTCACCCCCCCTCTCGCTTCCACCCGACGCCGGCTACGCTCGCCCGATCCTTTACACGCTTTCCCAGCACGTACACCGACGTCCGTCGATGCTGTTTGTCCGTGGAAATTTGCCTGGCACCGAATTTGGATACCCTTCGACGTTCCGGTACCTTCAATGTGTCACGCGCGTTAGTCATCGGCGTAATACGTATAATTGGCCCCGTCGGTTGTTTTCGTCCTCGGCTACGTCATCGCCGGTCCGTTCGATGCACCTTCAAGTGTGCATACGCCGGTGTACGTATATATAGAGCGATAGTTGTTCCGTTCCGCGGCGCTTCCACTCGGTTATATTGTGTCTAATCTATACCGGGCATCGGGGTAAGAATAAAACATCGGCTCTGAAAATAGTTTAGTGTGCGGTGTCGCGAGCGGAGCGGCGAAGTGTCGAGAGACTGGCCGACCGCGAATAAAATATTGGGAGTGCCGGGTGTGTGTATACGTTCGATCCACCTGCTGCGATCGATCGTCGTGCGAGTCGCGGTGAAACTATTTCTCGATCATTCACTCGGCCTCGTGTACGAGCACGTGGTCCTCCCCTCTTCCCCCTCCTCCCCCTGTCTCTCTCTGTCTTTCCTCTCTTCACTATCTCTCTCTCTCTCTTTCCTCACTTACTCGCTTCTTCCCCCGTAGCGCGTACACTCGAACGACGAGCCTTCCACCCAGCCAGTTCCCGTCCGAGTTTGCCAAGTTTCTATTGAGCGATTCGTAGCGAAGTTTGTCGTCGAACAACTTTGCGCGCGACAATGGGTCACGAAGTCTCGCTCGCACTCGATAAACTGCGCACGATCGTCCGCCGACGGTTCCCCGGCCGGTCGTTAACTTAATATGCGACCGCCTCGCCGATGTCGGTTGCCGGGCAAATGGGTTCCTGAATATTTTCCGAGCAGGTGCGACCGCCGGTGATGGTTTATCGTTCGACGTCCGACCCGCGGAGGCCAGTTAGCGACGAGGGATGTCTAACGAGCGCGCGCGCGGTATCGCGGGCAGGAATTTAGGCCAGCTCGGGCATATCGCATAGGTGACACGCGGCGGCGGCGGCGGCGGCGAACGGCATCGATAGGAACTCGGTACATTGTTATCCAACCTGCGCACATTTTCCCGACCGTTAGCCGACGCCAATGCGAGAGTACAGCGCAGGCGAAGTGTCACGCGCGAGAGGTAATGGTATCCTCCGTATGTAATCGTATATCCTTCTTCGAGGCCTGCAGCCTCGCGGATCGCGGCCGGAGAGGAACACGATTAATTTTATATTCACCGCGGCGAGCGACATAGGCGTCGGCCGACGAAAAATTCCTCACCGACGAGCTGGAAGCGGCCGTCCGGGTCGTCCTCGTCGTCTACCTGACCGCGAGCATCCTCTCGGCCGATTATCCATGCCACTTCGGCCCAGCGGAAATTTTCAGCCTCGTCAGGAGTATCTCGCAGACAATCATTCTCTATCCTTCGCTGTCGCACTCTATGTCTCTTCCTCTATGTCTACCTCTCTCTCTACCTCTCCATCTCCCTCTCTCTCTCTCTCTCTCGCCCTCTGTCTACGGCGCGCGAATCGTGTGCAACGAAATCGGCACTAACCGAGTTCCACGTAGCGGCGGAGTTTCCACTTTGATATTCACTGGCAGATTGTCGTGTCCCGAGTCCGCGAGTTCCGTGCGCTTTACGCCGAGAAGCGTTACACCACTCGATGCGCCGCGAGTCTGGTTAACGAGACGACTAATTCGAACGTGTTAGGCCCACGAGGAGTAGTAGCCGGGCTCCTTCGTAGTGTGGCGGTGGCCGAGTGGTAGTGCGATCGTACTCTCTCCCTCTTTCTCTCTCTCTCTCTCTCTCTCTCTCTCTCCCTCTCGCTTACTCGGCGTGCAAGTGGTGGTATACACTCTGGTGCCGGTTCCGATGCCGGTGCCTCAGCTCTGTTCCTCTTAAGAGTGTGTCGCCCGTAATGCCGCCTCGCTGACGGTGTGGTGGTAATGGTCAGGGCCGGACCGACAATATTTACCGCCCCAGGCGGTACCGGCACGGATCGCTACCCCGTTTGGCCGCTCCTGCGCTAATGCTAAGGACGAACCTTCGCTCGGGGAGACAGGACGAGCACTGCGGGCGAAAGACGGGGGAGGCTGGGGGAAGGAAGGCGAGGGGCCCACACCGCCCGCACTACCATCTGACCGGTGTGCGGGACGGGGAGAAAGTGGTAGAGAGTGAGAAAGAGTGCGCGCGAGAGAAAGAGAGAGAGAGGCCGGTGGGCTAGTGACCGGACAGTCTGTCGTCCCAGGGAAAGATGACCCCAGAGATGGGACCCACCTCGGCCTCAAGATCTCGCCAATTGCACTAGGCCAACATATTTTTTCTCTATTTTTTCGAAACCTGTTTCGATAGGTTGGGTAGGTAGCCGAGGCAGACCGTTGGGGTCCCTAAGCGTAATGACGAAGCGGTGAGTGTACACGTTCCGTTTAAATGCCAGCTAGTTAGGAGAACTTTTTTTTCATTCCCGCTGTAATTAAGAGTGCAGCAGACGAAAGAAGGTTATCGCAGGAATGAGACTGCTCTGTTTCGGCGAGAATGACTTCGCTAATTGATACACGTGTGCGTCCGTCGTCCGATGCGCCGGGGATATACGCGCATTTGCATCTCTAATTCGTTCCGCGATTCGCGAAACTCGAATTCTCTCCGCGACGACAGTTGGGACGTAACGCGTTAATCCCGGCTTCAGCGTTCCTTTCCTTCCCCCCCTGTCTCTTCTCCCGCTTCTTTTGTGACACGATCCACTTGCCACTTCAATTACGAGCATCAGCTCGCTCTTAACTCAACAAAAGATCGTTTGAGACGTTAACGCGCCACTGTACGCGCAGGCCCGCGCGCGAGTGTGTGTACGTGTGAACGCGCACCGCGGGCCCGTGTAATTCAAGCATTCCGGGCTTCTAGGCGATCTACGTGCCCATGATTGACAGTTGTAGATCCTGGGTCTCGAGTGACTCTGCGACAGGAAAGACTACCCGCCGGCGCGGGTCATCGTCGTTTATCCAGCGTTTTCGCGCCATCGAACGTCCGCTTTTGGAATTGCGCGGAATTGTCGCCCGCTTCTGATGCTCCGATGCGCTCGCGCGCGTGCGCGGACGATAGTCGCCTGTTCGAAAGGACAGAGAAGCCGTGGATGTCGTTTGCGTCGCGCGCGGTGGTCATCGTCGCTGCGTGACTCACGTCCCACGTTCTATACATTCCTGCGTGATGTCATAATGTCGGCCTCACCAATATCGTCGCTCGAGTGCGCGCGCGAGCACGCTGCTAAGCGGCCAAGAAGCGACTTCTGGCTAATCTCTAAGTTTCGCGAGCCACCGATTCGTCATGCGACCACTTCCGCGAAGACACGTGCTGCCATCGTATAGTTTCTCATTTTCCGACGAGATCCAACGCACGACATCGCGTGCGTCCGCGAGTCGCTGGGGATCAAGATTCTCGTCGGTGGATTGATTTATCTGCGAATCCTCGGACACACCCCGTGTAAACGGATTTTCGATGCTTTCGACGGCGCCCCGCGACGAATTAATATTTCGCAAAAGAGGGTCACGATTTAGCGCCGATTCCGACGAGAGATACTCACTCTTTCTTCCCTTCTCCCTCGCTCTCTCTCCCTCTCTCTCTCCATCCAACTCCTGCCAGCAACAAAGGCACAGAGCGGCGTACTTTCCGTTACGGTCATAAACAGAGTACAATGAGAGGTTAACTAGTTGTCTGAAAATGCATTCATAGTCCTCCCTCATCCCGCTACAAAGCGGACCGATCCCTCCCTTCATTTTTCTCCCCTCCTCTCCGTCCTCCTCCCCCCTCTGCCTCCCCCGCGCAGCCGAGATAAAGTGGACGCACCAATACTCTCTTCTAGGAAGCCAACTCTAGGAGCTTTACTTTCTGATAAGTTTCGAAACATGGGTTTTTTTCTCCTACCACAGTTCGCTTGGCTAACAATGACGTTGGAGTTTGGGCTGGGGAGATACTGGATATGATGTCGAGGGACGGTGAGAAGAGAGAGAGAGAAAGAGAGAGTGAGAGAGAGAGAGAGAGAGAGAGAGAGATGGAAGGAGAGTACTAAAGCGAGGAAGAGAGAAGGACCGGTAGCCGGAGAGTGCACTCTACGGAGTTAAAAAAGCAAACGAAATCTGGGACTCTCCAGCGATATCTAATAGCGAGGGTGGCTGCTCGAGGAACTCGCTCATTCTTGCGTTGCTTCGGTTAATTAAGGCGCTCGTTGAAAGTCCGCTTTGAGATCTTACGAAACACATCGAAGCGCGCTCGGCTCTTCTTTCTCTCTTTTTTTTTCACGAATCGCGCTTCCCCGCTGCCTTCGGCTGAGTCATATTTACATTCGACGGGGGGGGGGGGGGGGGGGGGGGGGGGCGTATTTCGAAAAATCAATTACGACGAAACGGGGAGATAAGGAGGCCAGCCACGTTAAGCCGTACGTCCCGCGTAATTGACGCGAAATTCGGCTTAATGACACGGACCCGTTAGCCGACTATCGGCCGTCCGACGCAAATCGCGTCGTCCGGTGCTAATCGCGGATGAGAGAGCAGAAGCCGTTATGCTCGGCACAGGCCAGGCCAGTCATAACCTAGGACAATCGGATGGGCGAGCGATCGGACAAGGCAAGCCAAGGTATTGCCTGGCAAACTTGCCTTTTATCTCGGCGAGAGATTGACGAAGTCCGCCTCGATAAGCCGGACGTCCGCTGATTGGCGGGCCAGAGCCATTCGTACGTGTATCGTCATCGACGCCGATCGCCACATTCTCCGGACGCGTAGCGTCGGATAAGGCACGCTCTTATGATCGTACGCTCGTAAAGCTAGACTTTTCCGACATTAGACCTGTCGACCTCGGCCGATGAATCTTGCATTACCTCAGACTGGCCGGGGGCGGACTCTTGCTACACTTGGAGACGTTTCAAGGCCAGGTCAATTCGACCTGTCACGATCACTGAAGGCAGCGGATACGTTCGCACGCAACTGGCCGACGTCGGCCGGAAACGGACTTTTACCAATTCGCACTCTTGGCCCGCTATCGCGAATATCGTCCGAGACTACTGGCGGGCCGGCTCGAGGTGGGCGAGTATTTTCGGATGGCCAGTAATTCGCGAGCTGTCACCAGCAGCGCGCGCGCGCGCCCGCGTATCGTCAGCGCGTTCGAAAGTTCTGCGTTCGAAAGCGCAGTCGCTCGCGCGAGATACCGAGTACCTACTGACTTCCCTGGTCTTCCCTGACAGAGAGCGAGCGAGCGATGCCGTGTCGTCGAGCGTCTCTGCCCTCTGTCAGATAAGGATATCTATCGTCGGCCAGGCCGATTGTGAGAGAGGCGAGAGCGCGCGCGCGCGCGCGCGAACCAGAGGCGGCCCGCAACATTCAGGTAAGACGATACCGGCTCTCCTTTCCTACTTGGCCTGCGTGCGTGCCTGCGTGCGTGCATGCGTGCGTGCGGCACACGCAACGCCTCTGTGCTCCTCAAAATATTACGCAACTGCCGCACGTAGGCCGCGAACTACGCCCAGATATCAGTGCCAAGGCTCGCCGATAAATGAGAGACGGCCTGCACAGCTGATTATCGATAGACTGCGCCCGGACAGATAATGAGCGGTAATGTGACTCAGTTGGGGAGGGGGAAGAGGCGGGTGGGGGGGAGAGTGCGATATTAATGCGGAGACAAAAAAAGACACGCCACACCATTCATTCTCACCTTGTTCCATTTCGTGCCAGGTCGCCGCAACGTATCTCGTCCGCTCGGGCAGGAAATTATTGTACAGGACGTTTGTTCTTTTTTGAGGTTTTGCAAACGTGTCTTTACCGGGTGGGGGATTGTGCAACGGTGGCAAAACGACTGAGAACGGACCCTTCGATCGTCGAAAGCCCGATTGGGATACACAACGAAGTCTCACAAAAGCTCGTAGGACAAACGAAAGCAACAAAATAAATCAAGACATTGCATACATAGGCAGCATAACGTTTATTAGCAAACCAACGACGTGATAATGCACTATAATTGCTTATGCATAAATCTATGTATATGTATATATATTATATATGTGTGTATATATATATATATATATAAAAGGAAAATAAGTGTCTCGTTCAGTAGCTGTATACATGGGTACTTGCATATCTTCAAGCAAATCTTTTGCGTACGTGTCAATAATTGTCGACCTATCGTAACAGTCGGATAAAGAGATTTAACCGTAGTATCTACTGAGAGGAAGGTAAGATTTGTTACGTGAACGAGTACTCTGTCCAGACGGATAGTTCCGCTTCTGATAGCTCTTACTCGAATACTCTGAACACTATGGGAAGAGGGCCAGACAGAAGCGAATCTATCCGGAATAAATAAAACGTATACACTCTACGTGAATCCTAGCGACTTTACCCGTTAGCATATAGAATGCGCGCGTCACTACGCTAATTAATACTCTTCGTTTGTATCTTCGTATTTACAGGGAACGCAACGCGGCTGTGCCCTAGAAATGTACACGCAAAACGATTCTCTGCCACCTACGATAGAGCTCGCCATTTGCACGACGATGCGGGTAAGATACCTTCTTACTACTACCTACGCGCAGATACATTTAGAATCTAAGGAACTATCATTTTTTTTCAACAACATCGAACAACGTCAACGGGAACTACCCTGATCCCGACCGATTACGTAGGCTAATTGGAACGAACGGTCGAAACTGCGAAAATTCGCTAGCCACTGCTATCGCGCTATCTATCGGAAGTAACGAACATCGCTGTTAGCTCAGCTCTGGGCAAATGCGATTATGCTTGTGCGGCACGTCTTCCGCCTTACTTCGGCGTAGGATTCGAAATTCAGCGCTGCCCGTCTTTTATGGCCGTGACCTCGCGAGCATCCGCCATCCTCCTTCCTCGAGCTGAGAAGGGAGGAGGGGGGAATAGACGCCAGACTCCCACGCGAGGAGGAATTAGCCGGCGAGATTAGGCATTTTCTTCGACGCTTCGACCTTGCAATCTAACTCCCGGCATTAACCGTGAGGATTAATCCGGCAACGAGGCGTGTACATCCTTACCACAAGTAACGTCTATCGTACACATACAACGGATTCAAATGCATATATGTGCTTGAATATATATACGTATATATATATATATATATATATAGGTCGTTCTATAAGGCATCCGATAAGCTCCCCGAGCGTGCTATCAGATGCCTATCGTTCTTGGCTGAAAATAATCCGCCAAGCACACCGTCGAGATCCGTCAAACACCTCACGAGACACCCACATGTGCGTTTGCGCAAATAAATAAAATCTGACATCGATTTTCGATACATCCCGAGAGTAGGGACAGAAACGAAAAGGTGGATAACGCGAACTATGAACGGTGCAATGGAAGTGGAATGGGGGGAGGTTTGTACTTCGAACTGGGACAGCGTCGCGATGCCACCCCCTTCGGGCGGGGGTCGGCTTTATCCGGGGGTCGAAATTGGAGTCGGATGACCGCGGGGGCGCGCGCGCGCGCGCGCTTTGTCGGCGACGGTATATATTCTCAGGCAAACCGTAAACAACAAAACAGACGCAACACAACGTTTATGCATGTAGACGTGGGCAGAAGGAAGCGTCATGCGGTGCAGCCAAGCGTGCGTTGCTGTTTACCTGCGAAGGGCACGTCCCCGAAGTACTCCTCAACGTTGTCGGTCGACATGCTCTTGTCGGACAACGACACGCTCGACAGCGAGCCGCTCGAGGCATCGAGCGATCCGCCCGCAGGAAACTGCAGCAGATCCTCGTCCGTTTCCGTTTCCATGTCGCGCGACCTTCTCTTGTACACCTGCCGGCAGATCGGGCGAGAAACTCGTCAGAGAGGCCACCACGCTAGCCAACCCCTTCTCTTCTTCTTCCTTACGATTACCATCTACATACTCGGAATAGTTAGCGCACATCCATTTACTCGGCACCCTCCTTATCCCGTTGCGCGCAAGCCGACCGTTAACGTTCGCCTTCCAAGGTCTGCGCGACCGAAAACCTTCGAGCCACCATCATCGAACGGGAAAAGAGTCAGCGTATTACCGTGTCGCGTCGACTGTCTCTTGCGAGGATTTACAGTCCGAAGTAACGACGCTGGTAAATATTTTTCCGTGACGACTCTGCATTTTCTAATATACGTATCCGTGCGTGGATCTGACGGGGGCCGCCCGTTAACGTTCGTCTTCCAAGGCTTTTGCGACCGAAAACCTTCGAGCCACCATCATTGAACGAGAAAAGAGTCAGCGTATTACCGTGTCGCGTCGCCTGTCTCTTGCGAGGATTTACAGTCCGAAGTAGCGACGCGGGTAAATATTTTTCCGCGGCGACCCTGCATTTTATAATATGCGTATATTTGGATATGGATCCGTGCGTGGATCTGACGGGGACCGCCCGTTAACGTTCGCCTTCCAAGCTCTCCGCGACCGAAAACCTTCGAGCCACCATCATCGAACGGGAAAAGAGTCAGCGAATTACCGTGTCGCGTCGACTGTCTCTTGCCGCGGATTTACAGTCCGAAATAGCGACGCGGGTAAATATTTTTCCGCGGCGACCCTGCATTTTATAATATGCGTATATTTGGATATGGATCCGTGCGTGGATCTGACGGGGGCCGCCCGTAGCTCGGAACTCAACCCCCTGCGGCTGCCCGGCTGCGTTTCGATAAATTGTCATCGCGATCGAAGCTTTTATTTGCTCTCTGCACCCGGCGTCCCTTAAACTGCGTCCCGCGAAACATCCATCACTGTGCACACACAAGCCCGACCGACGTACGTGCGCCGCGTACATGCGCATCTGTGCGCCGTCAACGAAATTTGCGTGCGGCAGCCTTTTTTTGATATTTAATGTCGCAGCGCGGAGGAAAAGGGTTTTCCATATGGATTACACGCGGATCGCGAGTGCCGCTCGCTCTCCCTCTCGCTCCCTCCCGATGTCAGAGCATTTCGCGGTGACGTTCACGCCATAGGGGGTAATGAAAAAACTTGAGTCAACAACGTCGACGGCCCGGGCGCCGGGGCGCGCGCATCGTGAATATTAAACGGAATTTTTCACGCTGGAATTGGCATCTTCGCATCGCGTATTTCACCCCCGGAACTCGTCCGCGGCACATTACACCGTATTTTTCTCTTTTTTTTTTTTTTTTGTTTTTGCCGACAACGGCCTGCGGCCGACGCGTCGGACGGTTTGTACGGCCAGTCGTTTCTACCTCGCGACAGGTTGACGAGTGCCATTCCGCGGATCGGGACGTATACGTTGCGCATCATGGCGACTTCCTCGCGAGAGCGGGCAAAGACGCGCGCGAGTGCCGAGCGAGCGTCGGCGTCCTCGAATCGGCGTCGTTAGAATCCGATGTCGGGAATCAAGGATACGGCGGTCGTTAGCGCTTTGACGTTTGCCGCGCGACGTGAAACGGATCTGAGGCCAGCGAGTGAGCGAAGGAGAGCGAGGCGACGCAAAGCAAGGCGCAGAGAGAGAGAGAGAGAGAGAGAGAGAGAAAGAGAGATGGAGAATGGTAGGCGAAGGCTGCATGTCAAAGAGACAGCCGGAAACCATCGGTACAAATTCGTAGATTTCTCGGCGCTCCTTCGCGAGAGGCGCGGGCGCGAAGATCGGCGGAAAGAGGGAGCGAGAGAAAAGGATAGGAGTCAGACAGGCATGGTCGAGCCGAGGGCTTCATTATTCAAAGGGTGTCGGCGTCTTGCGTTCTGCCGTTCCGTTGGATCCGCGGAAGTTGACGGCTGATGTTCAGCCATCCGCGACCGGTTCCCTCCTCCTCCTCCTCCTTCTTCACCTCCTCCTCAGCCACCCATCACATCGCCGGATCCTCTCACGGATCCTCTCGAATCCTCTCCAATCCTTGCGCCGACTCTCGCTACCGCCAGTATTTCGACCTCCCACCCCTCTCGCATCTTCCGATCCAACCACCCATTCGCCTATCTCCATCCCTTATGCGCGCCTTTCCGAACGTCTGGCCTTCTAGCAGCTTTCGTCGATGCCGATACTCTGCAATTTCATTCTGACGACGAGTCGATCAATGGTCCGAGATAAGAATTAGTCAGCGACGCGGAACTCCACCGATTAATGAGGAACGGTAATCTAGCAGGGTAAAGACGCTCGGAACCGATCGCTTTGAAAAAAAGGAAGCAATAACGACGGCGCGCATACGATCCTGTTTCCTCCGATCTCTAGATTTCTCTCTTTCCGCATACCCACTCTCGCACTCACTCGTATCCAAGGAGGACACATTCACTGTACGATATTTCCTCGAGCGTGTAGACTCGCTGAAAGATGCGGATTGCGGATGCATATAGGAGTTGGAGCGCGGGAGAGAAAGAGAGAAAGAGAGAGAAGGGGAAGGGGTGAGTGAAGGACGGAGATAGGCAGATCAAGAAGCAGGAAGAGAAATTGAGGCAGAGGGAGGGTGAGCTGTGTAGGGTGTGTTATGGATATCCAGGCGTAGTAGATGGGAACTGAACGTAGTCTCACAGCAGAGCGATCACAGGATGACGCGGCAAACGGCGGAGAACGAGCAAGTGACATGCCAGAGAGTGGGAGGGAGAGAGAGAGAGAGAGAGAGAGAGAGAGAGGGCGAGAGGAAGAGTCGGCGAGCTCGAGTGAGAGCGAGAAAGAGAGGGAGTAGACTCCTTGCAAATCGCATCACAGATCAAACATGGCTTGTATATTAAACGTAACCCGGTAAGGTCCCGCCGGCTGCCGACTGCTTATCTTCTGTCCAACGACTCGAGAGCGCGAGCGTTAACGACGTCTGCGTCGTTACGAAAAGACGGCGATCGCGCGAAAGACGGTGAAGATCGTGTGAAATTCTCTGGCGGAGCGTCAAGCGGCCAGATAAATAATACCGACGCCCGCCCGATTCAGGATCCAGTCATTACCGGGGGGTGGCTGGTAAAAAAAATTTCAATCAGCTCGAGCGCGACGAACGACGGATAGAAGAGCCAAGGTGGGTAGGAGCTAAGGTAGGGGATGAAGAGGAGGAGGAGGAAGATGGAAAGAGGGCAGATTACCGCGAGCAAACGCGTTAGAGAGATGTGCCCGCAGTGAACCTTGACCCTTGACCGGCCTCCCTTTCCGTGCGCCCACTCGATCTATCCCGTCACCCAGCTCCGTTTGACGGTCTTCCCCGAGGTGGGCTATAACCGTGAAACGGTGCGCCGAGACCTACATGCACGTACACCGGCGCGGAACGAGTCGGGAGGAGGAGTCAGCCAAGGATGCAAAATTGAACCCCCGTTTTGCACGCTCAGATGAGCTCTTGGGACGAATCTGCTCTCTGTAGGAAGACGCCTTGGCAGGTACGTGTAGTCACGTCCCTGTCGCGCATCGGATGCCACCCGAATCCTCGAGGATCTTCTCTCGCGCGAGACTAGACTAAGTTCGACCCCCCCCCCCCCCCCGTAACCCCCCAGGGCGACGCTGATATAGAAATTAATGTGAACGGCAGCGCGGCGAGTCTCCGGATTCGGCTCGATGGCTAACGGAGTTAATCCTTTGAACGATGGCTATCATCGCGAGCGGGCTCGTTACGAGGTCTGACGCGATTGGTCAGACGTCGGGGCGTCTGAAGGAAGACGTCGCGACGCCCTTACGTTCGGCACTCACCTGACTCAGCGGTCGAATCCTCTCGTGAATCGATCTCTCTGCCTGCATGGCAGACGGCGGGGGATGATCGGGGGTGGGTGGCTGTACGTAGTGGGTGGGGCTGGTGGGTAACATCATTTGCACTCTTCGCAATCTCTTGTCGGTCGTGCCGGTGGACGATGACTCCTTGTGATCGGAGCCGTCAGGCTCTCGCTTCTCGTCCAGCAGGCTCTCCTGGGAGGACTTGAGGGTGATGAAGGCGTTGGATACGAAGATCCTCTCCTGTCCGCCCTCGTTCTCGCTGCAGGGTGACCTGTCCATCAGCTTCTCCCGCTCGGGACCTTCGTCGGTCTCTGCCTCGTACGCCTCGAAGGTCTGCTTGCGCAACTTTCGTCGCGGATTCAGCATCTTGATGGGCCGATTCTCGTAGATGGAGGTGATGGCCACCGGCTCGACGTGCCTCGAGGTGTCGTCCATCGGTCTGGACTTCATCTCGACGTACTGATCGACGCTGCGCGTCACTCGGCGTAGCTGCTCTCGACGCTTCTCCAGTTGCTCGAGATCTATGTGGCTGCGAGCACCGCTTCGCGCCAGGAACAGGTACTCGTAGTTGCTCGGGCCCGAGGGACAGTCGGCCGACAGGGACATCTGACCTTGAAGATGAGTCGGCGAGACGGAGAGATTCCGACGCGGCGGTTTCTTCGGCGGCGTTGGCTGCGATCACAAGACACGTGGCATGATCCTGAGAGATCTCTCTCCGGATCGCATAGATCGCGAGCTCGGGGTGGAAATGGTCGCGCGAGAAACCGCGCGCTTCGGTCGAACGGCCGATTTAATCGCGACGGGGCGTCGATATCCATCGGGCGAAGAGCTCAGGTCCGAATGTTCCGTGGTAATTTAATAGGGAGGCCACTCCGGGCGAAGGAAAAATTTCCCCATCAGCGGACCCCGCGCCGGCTCGGACCAATTAACCCCCGCGATCAATTTGTCCACGTTAACGAACCGTGAGGCGTCGAGACGATTCATCGGCATTTCCGCACGCTCAAGTTAATCGCGGCGGAGAGGTAGAAACCTATCTGTCCGACGGGAGCAAGACCGAGAGATACACTTCGCTGCCGAAGACTACGACCCCGTGACACCGTTCAATTAGATTGGAAAGAGAAGATACCAGAGAATGAACAGAAAAATATCCCGAGAAACAGCAGGGTACAGTATACGAAGGTACGGTCAAGGTATCGAGGCGAGACTTGGCTAGACTTACCGAGACCTTGCTGTTGGATGCGGGGCTGTGCAAGGAGCTGGACAGGGGCGCCATCGGCAAATAGAACCCAGCCGAGTTCGAGTCGTTCTGCAAACATCGACGATCACGCGGACTCGGCCCGCCGACGCTGGATGACGAAGACACGCTCAACTGATCCGACTCCCTGGTGCAACCGACTCCGAGGCCGCTCCTGAGGCCGCTGTCCGCGTATCCCCCTGGCAAGGTCAACGAAAGATCCTCCGACGCGAAGCTACTCTCCATCGCTCCGCGAGGAACCGGTGGCGTCTGATAGAGTCCGCTGTCGGAACCCCTAAGCATAACACCTCTCATCTCAGACTCCCAAATTCCACCCCAATTTTATGGCAACAAAGCGTAGATACGATATCTCTGAACGCTGCTGTCTTACGTACACGTGAACGATGCATGGCATTCTTTAATGGTACAAGTTTTGTATTTTACGTTTCACCCGTTAGAGTCGCAGAGCTGTGATATGTTTTTCCATGTGATTACCGTGTGGTGTTGTCGCGCGATGGTGTTCTGTCGGTGATCGTGGCGATAATGTTTCGTGGTCTGTCTTCGGGTGTTTGGTCGGAACTTTCGAGGGTATTTATCGAGTTGAGAGTGTCGGACATTGACATAAAGACGCTGTCGAAGACGGAGCTGGGGTCGGAGTCCTCTGTCAGCAGGAGGGACCTCCGTACTCCGTTCACTGGTCCCCCATTCTGCTCGTCTTCGCTGAAAACGCCGAATCCGCATGTGCGTGAACGTTAGCCGAGGAGCCGTTTCAAATGAATTTCTTAAATAACGCCAAACTTCCCGAACTCCGGGCCATCGGACCGTGCGGTCCTCCAACGTGTTCCTAACCTTAATCAAGCACGGCCCGAAATCGAGTCAGCTAAAAGTTCCGGCCGTTGGCGACTTTCGAAACGTTCGACCTCGGCTGCCGTCGAGGGGGCGAGTGCGTGAGCGCGAAAAGGACGATGAAGAGCCCCGAAGCGAAAGAGAGAGTGCCCAGCCAGCGGAGGATAGAGAGCGAGAAGGAGAGAGAGGGACAGAGAAGAAGGGCAAACGCACGCTGGTAGGCCAAGGGAGAGCAATGGTTATTAGTTTTATGCTGAGACGGGCTAACATTTACATTGTTTAACGTGATGGATTCATCTCGAGGCGGTCGAGTCGGGGCTACCAACGTCAAACATTGATGCTGGAGGTTGAGTAGAGCCCGCGCGCGGGGGGGCCACGAGGAGGGGGGGTGGGAAAAGAGGGAGAGGAGTAAGAGTAGCTCCGGTGTACTCTCTCAATTTCTCTCTCCCGCTCGCATCGAGCCGGCAGTCTGGCTTAGGCAGCTGGCAGAGAGTCGAGCGCTGAGCGAGGGAAGAGAAGAGAGAGAGAGAGAGAGAGAGAGAGAGAGAGGGTGAGAGAGAACATTGGTACTCTCTCGAATGGCGGCGGGGGTGGTGACCCGGGGGCGGCGGTCGGACCCAGCATCGCCTGCCTACATCAGGAAAATTAAACCAAGCCAAGCGGTGCTTAACGCGCTGGGGCTACACGCGCGCCACCTCCTCTCCGACTCCCTCTTCCTCCGCCTCCACCGGGAGGCTTTCTCGGTCCGAGAGCCACCTCCTCCTACGCAACCCGTCCCTCCGAACCGGGAGCAGGTAGCTAGCAGTCATCGTCCCTGGCTCTCGCTCCTTTCCCACCTACCGCCCGCCACCTCTTCACCCGCCAACCTCCACCTTTCCATCCTCCAACCTCCTCCGCGCCTTCCTCTCGCTCCGCGAACACTCGTTCATTCACTCCGCGCACTGGCCACGTCTGTGCTTTTGTTTGGCCGCATCTCCTATATTAAAACTTGCCACGGTTATGCGCGCGCGAGCCCCCCCTTCCTGCCTTTGTATACTATATATCGAGTCTTGCCTGGGAAATATTACGCGCCTCCGCGTTCGCGAGAGTTTCTTTTTATTCCCCCCTTCGCTACCCCTTTTGGGTACGTAACGCCCCTCGCCTCCCCCCCGGCCTCCTCTGTCTTTCTCCGCGATTTCAACGGATACCAATGACGAGACGAACGTCCTGCACGTCGATGCGTGCGTCGGATACGGTCGGCGGCCGCGTGATGACAGTGTGTAACAGGAGTGCAGGCTGCTCATTTGCGAATTACTCGTCGGATGCGGAGGCACTGAATGAGCATCTACCGAAATCGGGCCGCACCAGCGACCTTCGCTCGGTTCGCTCCCTTTGTCCTCCTCGAGGAGCGAAGATTCGTGTGTATGTGTTCGCGTCTGCGACTGCTTTCTCTTTGCGCGCGCGCGTCAAAGGACGAGATGACGGGGGTGGTGGGGGAGAGAAAAAAAAATTGATCCTTCCGAGTCCTTGACGCGACAAATCGCAAACTACGATCTACCGCGCCCTCTTTCCGAGACTCGGATACTGCGAAACGGTCTGTCCCCCCTAAGCGCGAGGGTGGCGACCGCTAAGGGGGTGGGGTTTCTATGGCGGACAAGTTACTCACAAAGACATGACGGAAGTGCCGGAAACGCGGCGATCGTCGTCCCGAGGCTTGTGATAGAACTGCCATTGGGTCGGCGAGGTACCCTCCGCCGGCGAGAGGTCATCCCCCGGCCGGACATTCTCGTAGGGGCTGCCCAAGGAGTCGCCACCCTGGACCGGAATTGGCGGCAAGTTCTCGCTGTCGGCGTCGCTCTCCACCCCCGAGGACGACCTGTGCCCTGAAATAATTCCGCAAACGACATTTCGTACGGTTCACGTCCGTCAGTCCTTCGACTGCCACTTTTCAAGGCCGTACTTTTGATCACGGCAGTGATGTCCTGCGTGACGTGCGGCGGAAATTGGCCCAGCAGATCGAGTACAGTGTTATGCCTGGAGTCCCTGATGGCCAAATCTACGCCGCGATCCAGAAGAGCGCGCACCACCTCCATCTTTCCGCAAAGGGCAGCCTCGTGCATCGCGGTACCAGCCGACGTTCTCGTGTTGACGTCCACCCCGGCCGCTAGGAGGACCTCGACGACAGCCCTGCCAACATAAGAGACGTCCAGAGTCGAATCAATTGCCAGAACGAGCGGGGGGGCGACTAATGATCGATCCGGCCGTCGATAAACGGCCCTCGCCTGTCCGGAAGTCACAGATGGTTATAGAGGATTAATCGCCGGCGGGAAATGGCGCTGACATTTTCGCGCGAGGGTGAGAAGGTAGAGTGCGAAAGGCGAGGAGGTGGAATTCGCTGCGAATCCCTGGCTCTCTATCATCGGCTCCCATGCGGCGGCAGTGACCGCGGGCATCCGTCGAATACGCGAGTAGCAGCAGTAGCAGCAGTAGTAGCAGTCAGCAGTAGTACTAGCAGCAGTAGCAGCATCAGCATCAGCATCAGCAGCAGCAGCAGCAGCAGCAGCAGCAGCAGCATGGGATTCGTGGCCGAGGGATCGGATTCGCATTGCACCTATGTTGTTATTACCGTGCCATAGGGGTATTTGTATACTGGCTTACCGAGAGCAGTGATATTGAATCCGATAATAGACATTACTCGAGCAACCCTCCACCCTCCTCCACCCCCTGCCCCTTTCAATCTATCTCCCCGCAGGGGGGGCAACCCTCGAAACGCGAAGCGGATCGGGCGAATATCGCGAGCGTGCTTGCGTGCGTGCGTGCGTGCGTGTGGGCGAGCGGTTCGCACAAAGTACCGAGCCAGTCAATGTTTCCCTCCTACCCTTGCACGCGCGTGTCCGCACGCCTGTGCACGGAAGGCCTCTATATCGCGGCAGCGCGAGATATCGACCGAACTCGCGATCCTCGCATACCTCTCTATTCCTAGGCGAGCCAAGAGTAATTAACGTCACGCAGAAACGGCACGCGCCCACTCTGATTCCGTGGGCCTCCCTCCGGCGGAACTCTCTCTTCTTTTTTTTTTACCCACTTTCCAGCCGAGAGATAACCGACGATGCCCATGTCGCGGGCACAAAGGGTGTAAAGATTTTCGAGTGCGCGCGGCGTGTCGCGTTATTTAACCAAAATTCGGGCTATAAAATGTCACGTTCTGGCTCCTCTCTCCCTCTCTCTCTCTATCTCTCTATCTCTCTCTAGTCCATCGTCCCTCCCCAATGCACACCGCTAACCTGCCACCGTTCTACCCCCAGCCCCGATCCCCAAAGCCACCGCCACCCCCCCACGAAGCGCAGCGTCCACCCCAACCCTCTCCCACCCCCTCCCTCCCACCCGCGCGCAGCCTTGTTTTCCCGACAGAAAATGCGTCCAGCGGACTGTATATCGGCAATGCGATCGCATTATAAGCGTGCGCCACTCGGGAGCCGGTTAAAGCGATTACCGGGCAGGCGCAAGGCTGCGTAGAGGAAAAACCGGCGTTTATACCCGATTACAATGTGACCGGCGTTCGCGGCGATTCACGATCGCCGACCATTTCGATTCGCTCGGCCAACACACTGGCCGTCACCGGTGAGCCGGCCACCATCAGCGTCACCACTCGCGTCACCATACGCGTCGCACGGGACGTACGTGGGGACCGAGGGGTGGTGTGGAGGGAGGGTGGGCCAGCCACCCCCTGACAACCCTTCGAGTACGGTCGGCGTCCAACGCGGCAGCGTACACCGCGCGCGCGCTTCTGGCGTCGATTATTTTAAAGGCTTACCGAGAGGATTACGGACGTAGCGTCGCGATGTTAAACGAGAACGAATCGCTCGAACAAAATAATAAAAGCGAATCCTCGCCACGAGGCTTTGTACGCCGGATTGGACACGCGCCGGATTCGATGCTACCGGTCATTGCATACCTACCTACCTAAATAGCTATCCACCCTCCGTGGGGTAGGTGGGACGCTTTCTTTCGCTGACAGCTCTTTCGAAGCTATGATTGCCAGTAGGCGCCGCTTTATTTGCGTATTTATTTTCAATCGCCCGATTTCGAGACGGTCGGAAGAATCGGTCGCGATGCCGGATCAAATTCATTCTCGTTATTCGATTGCGCTGCACTAATGTAAACGATTATCCAATCGTCATCCGATTAAACGGTTCGATTAATCGCGTAACGAACGCCATCGCTTACAATGTTATTCAGTTAACTGGACATTTTTGCGGGGCCAATACCGCCCAGCCGCCCCGATTATTCCAGTGAATTCGTGTGAATTACTGCGGGATCGCTCTGTCCTCGACAAAAGAAATGGCCGATCGATCGGACGAGCGCGCGCGCGCGCTTGGGCCCGAAAGGCGACGGCGATAACTTTCGGCCGAAGAGCAAGTGGCGGCAAAAGTGGGGGAGGTGGTCGTCTGTGTTTCATAAACGATTTTTCAACGGCACCGGCGGAGGGCGCGAATCTGAGGGTGGCAGGGGGTGAAAGCCGCGAAGTATAAGGGTAGGCACTCCTGCATAATGCCACTTCCACATTCTTCTCTCCCTCCCCACTTAATGATCGGAATGGGCAGGGATAAGGGAATTGGGAGGCGGTATTAGTAGTCACATTGTGTCGAACGCTGAATAGGAGTCGGCGGAGGGTGAGTGCCGGCTCTCCGTTCTCGGTTGCACACAATCCTCGCATCGAGTTCCTTCGCCGCAAAGATAAATGCAATCCAGTGACATAAGTTACGCGCGGCCTTGAGACCGCAGAACATCGTTCCATTCGGAATCGATGCACGTTGCTAAGTACATGCATCCATAAGGCGTGGATGGTCTATCCGGACCACATTTATGCACTAGCTTCTTTGCTCCGAGCACACCGAAACGATCTTCCTCCCTCAGCCTCTGATCCTCCAGCCCCCTCCTCCTCTTCTACGATCCAATCAAGCTTGGTGCCGGACGAAACGTGCGGTCGCGATCGAGACCGGCCCCGCCGGTCCATCCCGCCGGCATGAGAGCAATCTAGGTCGATACGTTTCGGCGGCAGTGATTAATACGATTCTAGTAATCGGGAGGCGGTCAACAATCCGCACGGATGGACAGAGCGCGGCTGCAGGCGTGATGCGATCCTGATGCATTCGCATAGGCCCGATCGAGAGGAGGGTGGCGGTCGGCTGGCCGACGGGCGGCCATTCGGGGGGGTGGGCGAAAGGGGGCCGAAAGGGGGCCGAAAGGGGTGGCAAGTGGGTGGCGGGTATTCGACGGGGTAATATAGGACGTGTAACCCGGAGAGTGTTCCATCGAACCGTGCCAGTTGGACCAGGTATATATCGCATTCGACGGGATTACGCAACGCGGTGCTCTCTGATTGGCTCTAATCGCCGCCGCTGCAAATGGCTCGACATCGTTATGGTCGGCTCGAACGAGTCCATTGTCCACCCCGGAGGGCCACGATACCGCGCGCATTATCCGCTAATTAACGCGGTCGAGGGCTCTCGGCCCCGACCGGAAGAAAAGGTGTCCGGCGTGTACGTCTTCGAATACGCCCGGCGAACCGAATCTTCCGTGACTCCGACCTCGGGTTAGGTTGGCCCCCCGCAAGTTGGAAGGGAAAGCGGACGGACCGACGTCGAATGAGAATTTCATCCCGAAATTCTCGCCATGGCCACGCCGGGCTAATCTAACAACAGCAGCGCGACCCGCTCGTAACGCAATATAAAATGGAATTCGTGATCGTTGCCGGGGCGCAGAACGTGTGGACCGACACGTGGTGAAACGCGTTGCCGCTCTATCATCGGATCAGCTTAATCGAATAAAGGGAACGTGGACGTTGTACGATACCGAGAATGGCCGACGGTCACTTCCCGTATTGCAAATCGGGCGTCAAGAACGTTACGCGTCCAGGGCGCGAGAGCCGTGGCGCGGATATTTTTTCGGCGCGATGGGATATTTTTAACCGTTGAAATCGTCGAACCTACCCCCCCACCCACAATCTTTCTTTTTGTACTCTGGCACTCGCGAGCGTTACCGTGGGAGCGTCGATGCGGGAAGATAGGGAGATTCAGTGGGCGCGTTATCGCGTTAGGGCCCGATGAGGAATCTGGCCGATTAGCGTTTTATTAATTGGAGGCGAGGATTCGAGATTGTCGAGGATGTTCGCTTATCGCCAACCCCGCCGTTCCGAGACCCGGCTTACCTGTGTCCGTTGCGCGAGGCCAGGTGGAGAGGCGTGTGCGGGAAGATCAGCGACGACGAAGAGTTCCGCAGGGGCTCGATCAATTCCGGATGAGTTCGCACCAGCAGCTCGACCGTTTCCAATCTGTAACGGCGGAACGAGAAACATTGCATTTTTCGCTTCCTGCGAAGGTATTATACCCGCTGCCGCTCCAGTTCCAGGAACATCGATAGGTCATATTTTAATCGCGCGACACCTCTCTCGCTTCGTCCGAGAGAGAACGAGAGAGAGAGAGAGAGAGAGAGAGGGTCGCTGTGTCCATTGAATTTCCATTGATAAATATCCGCGATAAATGTTTCGCGCGCGCGGTCTCCGCGAAATAGTAAAAAAGTGGGCGGCAGAGGGGGGTGCGGACGGTGCGCGGGGGGGTGCAGACGTGATTTACCTGCCATATTGCGCGGCGAGGTCGAGGGCAGATTCTCCGCGGCTGTTCCGGATGCTGGGGTCGCATCCGTACTGCAACAGCTGCGCCACCACATCCGTGTGTCCATATTGCGCCGCGCAGTGCAACGCTGTCTCATTGTCCTTTGTCTGTAATCACACGCGGAACGTTTGCCACTTTAATCTCTTCCTACGCGCTCCACCCTTCCTCGCGCTCGTTAGGGAAAGAATCTTCGAGCCCACCCTCTCCGACTCGTTTCGAAAGAGGTGCGCGGGACGAGATTGGGTGGCGGAGGGAGAGGTGGCGGATTGTGAGGGTTGTTGAGAAATTACGCGGATGAGGGAAAATGAAGGCGAGATCGCGTGCGGATTTACTTACCGCCAGATTGACTTTGGGCACCGAAGGTCCCTGGCTGAGTATTAGCCGGACGATCTCGGCGTCGCCGGCCCAGGCTGCCAAATGAAGCGGCGAGGAGCCCTTCGCGTCGACGACGTTCGTCGAGGCCTCGTATTGGAGCAGCAACTTGACCACGTCGCTGAAGAAAGTAGAACGGGCGCAAACGGTATTAGCAATGAGGATGCGCGCGATTAGCGAGGTACATTAGCGATAAGCGGGAACGGGCTTCTAGGCGGGGGAGTAGAATGCATAAGTGTCACATACCGATGTCCGTTGAGGGCGGCATGGTGAAGGGCAGAGTATCCACTGGCATCCTGCACGTTAGCTCCAGGACCCCGCCGTAAGCTGCAATTAACATCCCATCGTTATTTTCAATCGTACAGATCCGTACAATACAGTTTTCATAACCCATTCACGTTA